>JAPFRF010000009.1:52770389-53437889 GCA_029282475.1 Phrynocephalus forsythii | reverse complement strand
ATATAACTGAGACGTACAAAATAATGCAGGGCATGAGTAAAGCGGATAGAGGGAAGCTCTTCTCCCTCTCACAAAATACCAGAACTAGGGGACATCCAGTCAAATTGAGGGCTGGGAGAGTAACAACAGACAAAAGAAAATATTTTTCACCCAGTGCATTGTTAGTCTGAGGAACTCCCTGCCACAGGATGTGGTGATGGCATCTGGCCTGGATGCCTTCAAAAGGGGGTTGGACAGATTCCTGGAGGAAAAGTCCATCACAGATTACAAACCATGAGGGAGATGTATCAACTCCAAGCTTAAAACCTGGGTACCTCAAGGACAAGATGCAGGGGAGTGGTATCAGGAGACAGATATCTAGTCTCATGCGCTCCCAGACGCATCTGGTGGGGCCACTGTGAGATACAGGAAGCTGGACTAGATGGGCCTTTGGCCTGATCCAGCATGGCTCTTCTTATGTTCTTATGTTCTTACAAGCATAGACTCTGGCAAGAAAAAGCTGAGACAAACAAACAAACCAATTAACCACATACCACCATGCACTCAGCGATCACCAAAGCTTTTCCTGAAGAGCCAGGTTTTTAGCGCTCTCCTAAAGGCCGGCAGAGACTCCACCAGCCTTATCTCTGTTGGCAGGGTATTCCAAAGTGCCGGGACAGCGACTGAGAAGGCCCAGTTCTAGGTAGAAACCGTTCGGGCCTCCCTCAGAGTGGCAACCCGGAGCGAAAAGGAGATCGAGGCTCTGGTTGGTCAGGACAAAGCTGACCTCTGGGAGATCCACTCCTTCAGATAGACAGGTCCCAGAACAAAACCAGTACCTTGAACCTTATTCGGGAGGCAAGTGAGCCAGGATGGGGGTGATGTGATCAATCCTGCCCTCACCAACCAACAGCCTGGTCGTTGCATTCTGCACCTGTTGCGGTTGCCGAACAAGGGTCAAGGAAAGCCCCATATACAGAGCATTGCAGTAATCTATCCTTGAGATCACCAGCGTCTGCACAACAATCCTAAGGGAATCCACATCCAGGTACGGGTGAATCTGGGCGATAAGCCTAAATTGATAAAAGGCCACCCTGGACACAGCTTCCATCTGGGCTTCGAGGGACAAAACTGGATCCAGGACATTGCCCAGACTCCTCATACTCTCCACCAGCTGAAGGGTTAATCCCCCCCCCAGAGACAGCCTGGGGAGAGGGCCACTGTACCCATCCGGAGATCCCCCGAGGAACAGAACCTCAGCCTTCCCAGGGTTAAGTCTGAGCCTCTTAGTCCTGGTCCATTCAACGACCACGGCCAGGCAGTGGTCTAGGGTCCACACAGTCTCCGTTGAAGAGGTGGAAAAGGAGAGGTAGAGCTACTTATCATCAGCATACTGATGACAGCAGACTCCATAATTCCGAATGACTTCCACCAGCGGTCTCATGTAGATGTTAAAGAGCATACGGGATAACAGCGACCCCTGGGGCACCCCACAAGAGAGTGTCCATGGGACCGACAAAACACACACACCCATCTCTACTTTCTGAGCTCAATCATTGAGGAAGGATTGGAGCCAGCTCAAAGCCTGACCCCCAATACTCGCTTCAGACAGACGGCCCAGGAGGATACCATGGTTGATGGTATCAAAGGCCACTAACAGATCAAGAAGGACCAACAGGGTAGAGCAACCCCTGTCAGCCCGTCTCAATAGGACATCTTGCAACGCGACCAGGGCTGTCTCGGTCCCATGCCGTGGCCTGAACCCAGACTGGAATTGATCCAGGACATGATCTTCCTCCAGGAATGACTGAAGCCTAACCGCGGCAACCTGCTTGATCACCTTTCCCAAAAAGGGAGCATTAGCTACCGGACAATAGTTTGGCAAATCATTGGTAGCCAGGCCAGGTCTTTTAAGAATGGGCCAGATCACTATGTCCTTCAGACGAGCGGGAAAACCCCATCCCTGAAGGAAACACATGCGATCACAGCAGCCCATTCTGGCATGCTCCCCCTGGCGATCTTGATCAGCCAGGATGGGCAAGGGTCAAATGGAGAAGCCGCTGGTCAGCAATGAGCCAGCGCTCTGGAGGCAACATCAAGAGTCACAGGCCCAAACTTCACAAAGCGGGGGGAATGAGGGGTTGAGGCGCGAGCGATACCCGGAGATAGACTAGTGGAACCGGAGTCCAGATCAGCCGGTATGGCTTCTATTTTAGATTTAAAATGGACTGTAAAGGACTCGCTAGTAAAATCACTAGGAGGAGGCCTCTGCTGACCAGGGTTGGAGAAGTCTCGAACCACCCTGAACAATTCAGCCTGTTACAAAGGCAAAAAAGAAAAAGAAAACAGATAAAAGTGAAGGCCAAACCATATTTTGTAGATCTAGACCACTGATGGTGAACCTTTTAGAGACCGAGTGCCCAAAATGCAATTCGAAACCCACTAATTTTTCACAAAGTGCCAATACAGCAATTTAACCCAAATACAAGTGGCTGTGAAGGGGCAATGTCAGGTGCCCACAGAAAGGGCTCCAAGTGCCAATGTTGGCACCCGTCCCATGCCATAGGTTCACCAACACTGCTCTAGACATATTTCTCCAACAAGGGACTACCTGAAAGGGTTTCATAAAAAGCTCCCTGAAAAGAAAAGTGTGTAGGTCACAGTTTGCAGAAGCAAAACATGGCTGGAATGAAATAACGCAGAGGCTTGGCTTTTCCATGCCAATTGCAAAATCAAATCCTAGTGCATGTAGATAGCAAACACAACAAAATAAAGGAAAGTTTAAATCTGGCTAGCATGACCACCAGCACCACCTGCATCTAGTTGGTGGGGATAATTTTCTCTGAAAGAACTATCGCACCATCAAAATGTTACTGTTTTGTCTTAGAAACAAAAACAGTAGGGCTATTTTGGCTTCCCATTGCAAATCAATAGAACGTGTGAAGCTGCAGATTTCCTGATGTTGATTTAGAACTAGATCCAAATTGGGTGAGCAGAAGTCCATTTCATCCAATTTTATTTTATTCTATTTTACATATAATAACAATAAAATAAAATACTGCAGATAATAATAAAATAAAATAATAAAATAAATAAAATAACACACACACACATCAAATATTACTTAGCCTTTTTTATTTTAGATGGTTGGCTGGCAATGTTGCATGAGCACTACGTTAGTGCTCTTGTAATTTTTGTAGCTGTTGCTCATCTGACTGACAATTTCAGATAGTCTATACTTATTAATATTATTACAGAGATCTCAAGGTGGCTGTCAAACATGAAGATGAAACAACCACTCCAGAGCTGAGTTCAGTGCCAGCACTACACCAGAAGAGGAATAGAAAATAATAGATTATCACTTAAGCCTTAAAAGGGTCTCTTTCCGTACCACCCAAGTCAAGCGATTACTGCTTTTATAAGGCCATGTAACTTGGTAAATGCCAAGGTAATAGGAACCACAGAGGTTCCTATTAAGAGGTTACAGAAAGAGAACTACAATACCCTCTATAAATCTCATGACCTCTTTTGACTACTAATTCAATATCTTTTTAAAGTCCACTTCATTTCAGCAGCAGAAACCAAAATGGAACAAGCACCTCCACACAAATCAGTGGCTGAAATCCTGTTGCATAAGTTCATGGTATAAGGGTGATGATGTCAATCAACTGCAGCAAGTTTTTGGAAATAAACTTGTCCAATCTCCTTCAAAGCCCATGAGACTTCTGTGGAATCAGCATGGCAAAGCTTTTGGAGGACACAGGGTGGAGTGGAAAGTCTTAATGATTTCCAAAACTCATCACCACCAGAATGACTTGATCCACATTGTTGATTTCCAGAACTTAAAAGACCCCTCTGTCCTGCAGCCCGGAATGGCTTCTTCAGAAACTTTGCAGTTGGGAGGAGGGCCGGGGGGGTTGAAAATGTATGACTTCAAAATAATTGGTGCAGCTGACATTATCAGTTTTCCTACCTTGCGTGATGCAATCCATTTGACTGTGCAGTCGGGAAAAAAATTCATATAATAATAATAATAAACACAGACAACAACAACTGCACAAACTGGACTGGCAGCATCCTCATCCTCATCCTCATAATCCTCATCATCATTTTCAATCATCATTCATCACATCATCCTTACCGGGCAGTGGCGGCGGCAACAGTGGGAGGGCAATCCTGGCCCCTGTGACAGGGGCTTTTTGAGGTGCTGGCTTGGGGCCAGCGCCTCGTGTGTTTTTTTGTTTGTTTTTTTATTTTTAGGGCGCCAACCTGGTCACCCTGAGGCTGGATCGTCACTCCTTTTTTTGTTTGTTCGCATTGTTTTTCAAGTGCCAACCATGTACCCGCTAGGGCTGGGTCGGCTCTGGTTTTATTTTTTATATGTTTTTTCTTTATCTTAGGGTGCCAACCCGGCAACTCCGGGGCTGGGTCGGCACTACTTTTTTATTATTTTTTAAATTTATTTTTGTTTTATTTGTTTTTTGTTTTTTGTTTTTACTGCTGACCACGTGGCCCGTGCTACAGTTGTAGCACAGGCTGGTTGGCTTTCTTTTTTAACTTTTTGCCGGCCACAGAGCAGGTCCGGTGCTCGTGGGCCAGTACCGGGACCATGCACTGGATCGTTGGGTTTTTTCTTTTATTGTTTTGTTTTTGCCCGTCTGTGGGCCGGTTCTGCAGCCCGCGGGCCAGGTCTGGTGCTCGCGGGGCAGTACCAGGGCCTGCACGCTGGATCTTTTATTTTATTTTACTTTATTTCTTTTTATTTATTTATTTATTATTTTTTACTGCCAACCACAGCCGCCTACCAGCTGTAGCACGGCCAGTTGGCTCCCCCCCCGGTTTCCCCCTCCCTGCAGCCAGGAAGACTGGACTGTCCAGGAAGGACCAGCACCAGGTAGGAGACTTCTCCACCACCGTTAATGAAACAAACCAAAACAAACCATTTTCCCCCGTTTCATTTCATTTCATTCTATATCCTTATATTCTATATCCTTATAACTTAAAAGGTAAAAAGTCCTCCTCTTTCCAGGAAGGAAAGAGGATTTCTTTTATTTTTCCTTAGATTGCAACTTGGAGGGAGGAGGACTAAGAGGTAATTTTAAAAAGTGACAGATCTTTCCCATGTAGCTCTTCTTGGCAATCATGGTGCAGAAAAGGAGCTCTGGACTACCTGTATTTTTCCTTCCATGCCATTTTTTGTCAGGGAGGAATTTCTTTTCCTCAGTCAGCTCACTCACTGGGATGTTGAGATGGGGAGAAGGGAAAACATGCCAGGGGGTGGTCTTTCTGCCCTTGGAGAGTTAGAGAACAGCTTGGGAAAACCATCCCACATCCCGGAATTGCCCTCCTTCTTTCCTCTGTGGAAAAGAAACAACCTTCCATGTGTGTGTGTGTGTGTGTGTGTGTGTGTGTGTGTGTGTAAGAGAGGGAGAGAGGGGGGGGGAGGGAGAGAGAGAGAGGATGAAATAGCTGGGTCTGACCTCTATAGGGGATGGGATGCCATGGATTCCCTTTGAAGATCTCCTCCCTCCCTCCCGCTGGGGTGCAACTGCCACGCTGCCTGCTCCTCTGCCTGGGAGCTGCTCCCTTGGGGCAGGAGCACTGACACTCGAGGCGCTGTCAGGTAAGCCTCTGCTGGCCAGAGGGCGCATGGCTTCCTTCTCCTGCTCCCCCTCCAGGCACTCCCAGATTGCTGTGTGCCCTGGGACAAATTCCCTCTTCTGCCCCTCCCTAGTTACGCCAGTGTACAACAATCTGCTCCAATGCACTCCCCCAGTTTTAAAAAATAAATAAATAATCATTTTCAATTTTTGGTGGGATACTACATTCTCCTCCTCCTTTTTCATGGGCGGGGCTCAGGCTGGACTGGGTGGCAGACAGCGCCATGTGGCCTTGGTACCAAACAGGCTATCTGTTCTTGTTTTCATACCTGATCTGTTGTCCAATGGGTGTTTCACTTATCTTGAGTCTCTCAGAGGTGTCGTCTTCAAGAGCCTAATAGTGTCTTCTTCTTCCTGTTTAGTTAGATGTGATATTTCCTCCAGTGGGGCTTTCTTCTACACAAGTTGGTACAAATTCCAGCCTAAGTGACTTAGCTAGACCTTTCCCTGAAAATATCAAAAGCCGTTTCATATGCTTTTCCATGACCCAAAGAGATGAAGGGTCAATGTGGAACAGCTTGTGGTCTGCCTGCCTTAAGATGTCTGAGCTTTGTCTCGCAATGGCTGCCTGCTCATAAAAACATAGATATTATAAGATTTACCGCATGATGCCTTCCACAGGGGGAGGGTGGGTGTGGGAGTGCATTTGTTGTCAAGAAGTGCTCAGAATTTCTTGATGGGATTGAAAGAAGATGCAGCGTGTCAGATGTTTTCAGTTGTCTCCCATTCTTTGCCACAACCCCAGCTGCCAGACTGGGCCAAACAAAGGAAGGAGGTGCTCCTATGGAGCAGAAATCCCTCCTGAGATACATACATTTTCTGAATTCACACTCAGAGGATGGTTTTACATAACTCATTTGCATCCTGTCAATGGGTTTAACAGACAAGAACAATAACAGTCACTCTGTAAACATCTCAGAGCTTAGTGTGCATTTCCTGGTTATGCCTCTCTTTTTCCCTCCAGGAGAATATGACATACTGTATACAGCAGGGATGTAATGAGTACTCAGCTTACTTTTTCCCAGTCCTAGCAATTTTTGACATTTTACCCTGGTGGGGTAATACCCCAGATGTCACTCAACCTGAGGGCTGAAAAAAATAGATCTGTGGCTCTCTTGTCCAGCTATGCACTTTAGGAATAGCAATGATCACAGTCTTTTATTCAAGCAGCCCAGATTGTGTGCCAAGGCCTCTCCTGTACAAGTCCTCTTCAGGAAGAAGGAGGAGTCCTGGGAGTGAAGATGGAGGAAAACAACTTTATTACAAGACCCTTCAGTAGCTGCCTGAAAACGTCCTGATAGAGCCTGTCTGTGAATCTTCTTTCAGTCATCCAGGTGGTTATCTGGAAGTTGAGTCATGGCAAGTGGTTTTCTTGTGAGATTGAAACATTTCACTACTCATCTAAGTAGCTTCATGAGTCTGAGGAAAGTTGGTGTGAGGCTTCCAATTTGTAATTCACCTTGGTTTCACGTCACCCTGGTCAGTGTAGTCTCATTAAGCAGAAAGTCCCACCTACTCAACCCTTCCAGACACCCAATAAGTTTGGATCGCTAGCTGTAGCCTTCCTGGAAGGGGTGTGAAGTGTTTCTTATTTGTCTGGGGTTTGCTGAAACGACAGCATGATAAGTGCTAGACAGATTATGCCTAAGTACCCCAGAGAGGGATTGTAACTACACACATGAATGGCTTCCCTGACCTCTCTCTCAAACCACCTATCTTCTCTGTCTAATATATGTACATCCTCATCTTTGAATGAGTGTTCTTTGTCCCTCAAATGAAGGAACAATGCTGAGTCTGCCCTTGAGCTGCTGCCCTTCCTGTGTTGGGCCATCCTCCTCTTTATTGGCTGTTTGCTTTATCCAGTGTAGAGCTCTGCCCACTGCTCACTGCATTGGACCACATATACTATATTGCTCCTCTTGTGTTTTTAGGTGGACAAGTCTCTGCCTTAGTGTGTTTCTGGGTTTGATGTAAACAGGGATGTGGTGTTTGCCAAAAATCCTTTTAAGCTTTTTAGACATTCCAGCCATATAAGGGATGACCAGGTTCTTCCATCAGCTCTGGATCTCAGGCTGATCCATTGTTGTTCTAGTTTGGGACACTTCCTTGTTGAAGGCCCACTTTGGATATTCACAGTCCTTAAGCATTTCTTCAGGTGCCTGTCTTCTTTCTTCTTACCTTCTGTGGAGATGTGGATGCTCTTTGCTCTGAGTTTTAGAGCCCTGATGAATCCTAATTTGTGTTGTAATGATACTGATTTGTGGGTGTGGGTTCCTGTAAACTTCTATTCCCAGATAATAGTTGGGTCCTAGGATAACTGCACAATCCAGGAAAAAGTCACTAAATAACAAGACCAAATGCTATTTGATTGGAAATACCATCTGAATAAAAGGAAAATCAAAGAAGCTCTAGAAATTGTTAAACAGCAAATAATAGTAGCCTCAAAGAAGATTCAAAGATATGAAGATAGAATAAAGCAATTCCAACAAAACAGGCTTTTTCAGTGTAATCAGAAGAGGTTTTACCAGTCAATTTCTATCAAGACTGAAACAGATAGCAAAATAAAACCATCGTCAAATGAAATGATATACTCCTGGAGGGATATTTGGGATAATCCCAAGAATTATAATAATCAAGTAGGTTGGCTAGAGACCGTCAATCTGACCATAGATGTTGCTAGTTTAAATGGAATGAATATTACATCTCAAATGGTAAAAGCAGGAACTAAGAAAATTTAAAATTGGACTGCCCCTGAAGAAGATGAATTGCATGGATTCTGGTTGAAATATCTAACCAATACGCACTCAAGACTCACTGAACAATTTGACCAAACAATCCAGCAGGGTGAAATAGATCAATGGTTAAGAACAGGAAGAACATATTTAATTATGAAAGATCCGAGCAAAGGGCTTATACCTAGCAACTACCGTCCAATTACCTGCCTACCAAAATGTAAAAACTCCTTACAGGAATTATTGCTGATACCAGCTAGAGTCATTTGATACAAAACAACTTATACTCTTTTGAACAAAAGGGCAATTGTAAGAATAGCCATGGCACCAAAGATCAGCTAGTCATTGACAAGACGGTAATTGAAAACTGCAAGAGTCGCAGAACTAACTTGCATGTTGTATGGATTGACTATAAGAAAACATTCAACTCTGCCACATGACTGCATACTAAAAAGTTTGGAATTAGCAGGATGATTTGAAGCTGTATGGGAAATCACAACATGAAATAGAGTCAATACTAACAGAGTGCGAATTTTCAGCAATGACATTGCAATGGAATTTGGTTTAGACAAGTGTGCAACCCTCAGCACCATCAGAGGAAAGATAGTAAAGACTGAAGAAATTAATATGCCTAATAATTTCATAAAATCATTGGCTGAAGAAGAACCATATAAGTATCCTGGAGTATTACAAGTAGATAACATCAAGCATAAAGAAGTAAAAAATAAAGTTAGCCAGGAATACATCAGAAGAGTTAGAAAGATACTAAAATCAAAATTAAATGGAAAGAATACCATCCAAGCTATAAACACATGGGCTATTCCAATCGTGCGATACACAGCAGCTGTTATAAACTGGACCCAGGCAGAATTAGAAATATTAGATCGAAAGACAAGAAAAGCAATGACAATAAACCATGCATTACATCCACAAAGTGATGTCAGTAGGCTTACCAAGGAAAATAGGAGGCAGAGGCCTCTTGCAAGTTCATCAAACTGTTGAAGAAGAAAAATGAGGAATATTTGACTATATCCAGCATAGTGGAAACACTGTACTTAAGTCAATAGTTACTGAAGGCATAATAAAGGAATATCAAGAAACTAAACAAGAATTTAAAAGTTAACAAATGCAAAGCTGAATAGAGAACTGGTATAGTAAAGCACTGCATGTCAGTTTAAGGGACACCATAATATTATCAAGCAAGAACAAACATGGCTTTGGTTAAGAAAAGCAACAGTGAAGAAAGAAACTAAAGGACTAATCATGGTAGCACAAGATCAAGCTTTAAGAACAAATGCCCTAAAGGCAAAAATCATTGAAAGTTGATCATTGAAACAAATGCCCTAAAGGCAAAAATCATTGAAAGAAAAGGATGAAACTGTAGTTCACATCATCAACTGTTGCCCAAAATATATTCTACGAAGATATCTCTAGTCATCCTAGGCTCTTGGAAAGAGCTCGATCATTGGAGAAGGCCAACTCCAGCTTAACACATGGCAGCTGTGTTCACCAGATAATAATAACAATAATTGTGGTGATCTGTCATGGAATGACCCCATTATAGAAGATAGCAGTGGCTACCCAGGCTTCGTTGCTGATTGCAAAGAGGCTGCCATAACAGTTCAAGCTTTGGGACTCCAAAACTATACATCCACCACTGCAGCTGCTACCCTTTGTTGGAGAGTTGCCCTTCTGACCCAGGCATTCTGACTGAAGAGCTACTATTGATTAGAGATGGGCATGAAATGAATTTTTAATTTGTTTCGTTATTCATTATTCATTTCATAACATTACAAAATGAATAATGAACCTCACTCTGGAGGAGAAACAAAATGAAATGAAACAGAAATTTCTGTTTTGTTCCATTTCATTTCATTTCCCCATAGGAATCACTGGGGCATTATTTGTTTGATTGTTTTTTGTTTTGCCTCCCCCAGCCCACTAGAAAGCTGCTGGGCACTGGGGGGGGGCAAAAAGATAAATAAATAAAAACTCCTGCATTTCCCCTGCCGGATCAGGCACTGGAAATGGCGGGATGTTTTTTCTTCTTCTTTTCCCCCATTGGAATGCATTGGTTCAATGCATTCCAATGAGGAATCGCTGGGGCTTTTTTCCCCCTCCCCCAACCCACGAGACAGCTGATGGGCACTGGGGGTGGCAAAAATAAAAATAAAAAACATTTTGCCTCCCCACCGCCCATCAGCTGGCACGCGGGCTGGGGGGGCCAAAAGCAATTTTAGAACTTCTACCTCCTCCCCTTAGGCACAGGAAAAGGTGGGAGCCCCAACAACCAACTGATTGGCCACACCACACACATAACGAACCCAAACCAAAACGAAGTCCAAAATGATTTTTTTAAAAAAATTCATTTTGCACGAAATGAACTCCCCCTCCCCAACCTAGAAATGAAATGAAATGGATTTTTTCATTTCGTGCCCATGACAACATAGTTCCTGGTTGGGCTGATTGATTGATTGATTGATTGATTGATTGATTGATTGATTGATTGATTGATTGATTGATTGATTGATTGATTTTAGTCCTCCGAATGAGACATGTAATGAGCACTTGGCAGTTTTTCAGTCCTGAGGATTTGGGGCATTTTCCCCTTGTAGAGAATCCAGCAACAGAGAGAAATTCTGAGCTCTGGGTTTGTTTGTTTGTTGCTTTTTTCTTTTTCTTTTTCTTTCTTTTTCTTTTTCTTTTTTACCTTTTTGACAATTCCATGTGCAAGATTAAGGGTGCCATTACACTGATAAATAATGCAGGAAATGCTTTGAGATTGGAACCATCCAATTCACATTATTTTCCATTGATTATGTAACATAAAAATGAATCAGTCTGGAGAGTTTCCCCATTCCAAACCCATAGTTTCTTCATCTGCCATCAGGGCTTCTACTGTTTTGGAATGGACTGCCTTTGCATCAGTTGAGGTGATACAATCACTTGAGCCAATACAGAGAGAGTTGCAGTTATTGTTTTTAAACCCATTCTAGCAAGAGAGGCAGGGCAGCAAAGAAACTGACTGCCATTTAAATCCTCTCCTCTCCATTCCTAGTGCCTGGACTTTCTTTCTTTCTTTCTTTCTTTCTTTCTTTCTTTGAAGATATGCTGTTCTAGATCTTCCCTAGAGCAACTAGCCCACTAAAGGAAAAAAGGACAAGGAATCAAAGGCAGAGGAAGAAGTTAGAAGCTCTGCTCTAGCCATCCAGACTTACTGGAAGCATGCTTAGTAGAGATGGGCACGAAATGAGCGATTTTTCGTTTTCATTTTCGTTTTTTGTTTCGTTATGCAACGAAAACGAAATGAAATTTTTTAAAAAACAAAATGAAAACGAAAACGAAACGACCCAATTTGCCGTGTTTTTTCGTTTTCGTTGCAGCAGATGCATTGAACTAAAAAGAATGCTAATGAAACAGCAATTCTTTTGTTTTCATTTTCATTTTTTCATTTCGTTACCTAACAAAACGAAAACAAATTTTTTTGCAAAAAAAGTCACAAAAATGAAAATGAACCGAAACGGACCCCTAAACGACCAAATGACAAACAAAACACCATTTTTTTTGAGTCGTGCCCATCTCTAATGCTTAGAGCACAGCCAATGCAGATTCACCCTGGGAATCCTGAGCTCTATTTGTATCTTCTGGGCTGTGCAATCACATCTTAAATCAGACAGTCTGGACACCTCATGCTTATTGTTTTCTTGTCCTTTCCAGTTCCAGTTTCTTTGACTGGTGAATATCAAATATCTTGTCAGTTGGTGCATGAGATGATACACAATCATTTGCAATTAACCAGCCTAAGATCCTAATAATGAAGAGAGGGTCCAAGAGACAAAAATGTGGCCAAGGATAACTTTAGGCAGCAGGTAATATGCAATATTTATTTAAGTGTTGATAAGGAATCTGTGCAGGAATTCTGCACAGGATGTTACAAAAAGAAACTGAGGATATTTTGCTATCCAGGAGATCTTGAGAGATGATAGAAAAAAGGCAGAAGGCTGTGGGAGTGAGAAGAATCAAAATTCACAACTGGAATATATGACATCTGTGGATTTAACACAAGCCAGTCTTTAGCAAATATCGGAAATATAGGTTTTGGAAGAATAAAATGTAAAGACATGTTCAAGCCATCCATCTATCTGCACAGAGGTAGCATAATGTTGAAAAATTACCTCTTGTTATACAACTCTCACATTTGCCCAACCGGTATACCTAATCAAAAAATGCATTTTCTAAGCTCTTCATTGGTATGATGATGCTATAAGGTCCAGAGGATGTTCTACCTTTGCTCAATTAAATATGGCTTCAACATGTCATTGTATACATTCCTCTGAAAAGTAACTTTCCAACCCTTCCTTGGGACTACATTTTGCTGAATTTAGTGGGCATCATCTTTTTGCTAAGTGTAGTAACAAGATCTCACTTTGGGGTAGACCCAGGTAGAGCTGCACTACTACTATCCTTATTGACCCTGTCTTTATTATGACCCTCATAGAGTTATTCATGGTTATAAAAGGCTTCATATAACCAGGAACATCTTCCACAGGTGGAATAGGCAGAATGAAAACCTAAAGATAAATAAAAATCAGGAAATGAATTTAGTGCAGAGGCAACAAATGAACTGACAAAACAGAAGGAAGGAAAGAAGAAAAACTCATGCAACAGTTTCTCTCCTACTGCCCTGGATTAGCACATCCTCGGAGATAACTTTGCTTCACAGAGTGTCATCACTTCAAAGCTCCGAGTCAAGGACTGAATTCTGTAGCCCCAGTAAACAAGGGCAAAGTGGGCACTTTCATGAGCCTGGTGCCATGCAACATGCTTTTCTTTTATCTGCTCCGCCGCAGGAGCTGACAACTGCTGTGAATTGAAACTGCGAGGCCCTACAGGAAGTCATGAATGGTAGCGTGACTACGCAGGTGAATACAATAGGAAAAGGGGATTCTTTGGATGTCTTTTAAAACACTGCCAGCTTGTTGAATACACTGTAAGAAGATTTGTTAATGGGGTTGTTTAGAAGACTTTTTTCCTGTGGTTGATGTTGCATTTCCTGGCCCATCTCCTGTGACTTTTCCAACATCTGTCTCGTATTCATAAGTACTGGGATGTCTTGCCTTAAGATGGCACAGGGTTTCCAAACAGCTGGAGGCAGGGGTGCCATGACCACTCTTGTGTAGAAATATTCAACCACCATGGCAAAAAATTGGGTCACATTTTTGTTCTTAAATCCTTCACTAATTTCAGCACCTTTTTAATGAAGTTATTTTCCTTTGTTTTATCATTTCTTTGCCAGTACCACATTTCTTTCCATTCTCCCATGCCTGTTACCAATGTACCACTCTCTAAGGTTCCACGCTACACATTTTTAATTGCTGCAAATAATTTTGTGCAGAGCAGTGTTTTTACAACAGTTAATAGAAATGTAAACATATCCATAACCAGATGTATGTCCCCTTAGAATGCTGGAGGTGGATAACTATCAAGTCATGGAATCGGTCCCAGAACCATCTTTTAAATAGCTCCATCCACAATAAAAAAACACCTTCACGCCTTGGGATAAAATTCTGATTTAATACATAATGCCCATTACAAAGAATGTACCCTTCTAGTCATCTTCCCCCCCACACATGATTTGACGTCAGTTACATCAATCAAGGTGTTTAAGACACAATCTCCTGCCCCCCCCTTCAACTTTGCAAGCACTGTGCTCTTTGTAGGACTACCCACCCACTAGGTTACAGCAGTTGTTTCACAGGAGTTGTACTACTTTCTTTTTATTCATGATTCTTTGTGTTTATTTTGCTTCTACTGCCTTTCTGGAAGCAACAAAAAGGTCATCACGTTTTTTTCAGGTATGACAAAAGGACCAGACCATCCATTACTATAGCTCCTCAGCTGCAGGAGTCCCTGGATCTGGCATCTAGCCTGGTTGTGGCAGAGAGACAGCTTTAGTCACCTTGGTGGATGATCTGCATTGGGAGCTGGACAGAGGAATGTGCTCCTGGTCAGTTCCTAGTGGTTTTTGATTCCAACAATCATGGCATCCTTCTGGGCCATCTCTCAGGGATGGGATTTGGACGCAGTGTTTTAGAGTAGCTCCAGACCTCCCTGGAGGGGCCTGCTCAGAAGGTGGGGCTGGAAAACCTCTGGATTATGTTGGTGTCTGAAGTCCCTCAGGGTTCATTTCTTTCTTCCATCTGCACGAAACTCCTGGAAGATACTGTCTGGAGTTTGGAGGTCTGGTGCCACTAGTAAGCTCATGACCCCCTCTTTCTGTCTAACTCTAAGGAAGCTGCTTTGGTTCTAATCTAAACCAATGCCTTGTGTCAGTAACAGACTGGAGAAGAATGGGCAAATAGATTTGATTTGAAGACAGAGTTAATTCTGCTCATTCAGAAGGCAGATCAGAGAACAGGAATTCAGTGTCTGCACAATGAACTTATACAACCCTGAAAACTCAGGTTTGCATCTTGGACATGATCCTAGCCTGAGCCCTGAGCCTGGATATTCAGATTTTGGAAGTGGCTGCGAGCACACTAGCACAGCTAAGGGAATGGCAAATGACTTCTGAGTACTTCATTCCTAGAAACCCCTGGAAAACGTCACTATCAAATTGGCACCAACTTGAGGGCACATTATTACTGTGATGCCAGTGTGGTGGAATGTATAATATGACAGAATCCTGGGTTTAAATCCCTGTTTAATCATGGAGGGAAGGAGAATGTTGGGACTGGTGAAACCAATCCTTAAATATTCTAATTACATTGAAAGCCCTACTGTTGTTTTTATGTGTTATCAAGTCACAGTTGACTTATGGTAACTTTAAGAATGGCCTATGTCCAAAATATGATAACCCCACAGTGCTGCTCAGCTCTTCCAAACTGATGCCTCTAGCTTCCTTTAGGGAGTCAATCCATTTTATATTTGATCTTCCTCTTTTCCTGCCAACTTCAACATTTCTGTTTCCTGAGATAGTTCAAGATCGATTTGATTTGTATATATTTCTGGCAAACCTGGGTATTTGCAAAGCCCTCCTCTATTATCACATTTCAAACAAATCATATATTTTTCTTATAAGCTGCCTTAACTGTCCAACTTTTACACCTATACATGTTGATTGGCAATACAAGAGTGTGGATGAGATTGGTTGGTTTGGGCTTAACAGCACACAAGAAACGCAGCAACACACTCTACGTGGAACCATCTGAAATGCATTCGGAAACTTCTGATCTAAAATGCTGTAGCTAGACTGCTGGCCAGGGATAGAGATGGTCCCTGGGATCAATAATTCTCCTGTTGCAACCACCAAACAGAATACCAGTTCACTTAGGGTTCAATTTCAAGTGTTTGTTATGACCTAAAAGCCCCTCTGTGGTTCGTGTCCAGGCTCTTTGAAGGATTCTATCTTCCTAAACGACCCTCCACAGCTTTTAGGATATGGGGAGGAGAGCCTTCTCTCATTATTGCTGCCCTCACCAGCCATGTGGGTAAGGGTGTGAGTGTGGTCCTTTACAGTGGCTGTGCCCAAGTGGCGAAATGCCTTTCCTTGGGAAGCCATGGTGCCCCCCTCACCCTAATTCTTTTGACTGCAAGGAAAGCCTCTGCTTTCAGCCAGGCTTTTGACAAATTAATTGGGCAGCTGTGGAGATTTTATTACAAGATGCAGCATGTTTGAATGAGCGTACTGGAGAGTTCTGAAATTGGGAGCCATTTGAATACTATTACATGCTAATTGCTTTTTAATACTATAATATGATGTGGTTTATTATTATTTTAGAGTACACTGGAAGGGACCCAAGGAGGGAAGGAAGGGTTATCTCCTAGAGCTGCCGTCTTCTATCATCACCGCCATCAAATGTGAACAGGCTGCATCTGTAGGGTTCTCTAACAAATGTGAACTTTTAGGGTGCCAATTCAAGGCTTTAAATAGGGCTCTAATTCATATGAGAACCCTCATGGTTACACAATGCTTTCTTCTTCCAACTTGTCATCCTACATACACAAAGGACAACAGACCCAGAGACAGAAGAGATGTAGCTAAAGCAACTTCACTCCTCTATTTGCTGAAACAAGTGTGGGATGTTGACTAAAGTTGTTGAGAACATCTGGCTGTGACCATTTCATTTATATCCTGTTCAAACATCCATTTGATGATCACATCTCACATTTCCAGGATTATAGTCATGATACCCACCTGAATCATTTCAATAGTTTATTTCTATAAAATGCCAAACTTAGACATGAATGCCTAGAGTTTCTCTCCACCACAACAACGTTTCTTTGAGCCATGTAAAAACCCCAGGTAATTTGATGGTGATAAACTCCAAGCTGCTGGATTCTGCTGAACAAAACTGAGATTATTTTTCTCCTCTCTACCCAATAACCCCATGTGGAAGCCGAGGAGAACAGAATTGGAAGAAGAGTAGAATGATGTTTATTCAAAAACATTGGGCCCTGAGAAGTTTTAATGTCAGCAAGAGCAAATCCCAACATCCAATCAGTTGGATCTAAAAATGATTTCCTGAACAAAGCCTGTCTTCTCCCAATGCAAGTCTTCTCCCAAGGCAAGAATTTCTACACACACCGCCAGCAAAATTGAAAACTTGAAGGGTAAAGAGGGATTAGCTGAGCCCAAGCCATTAGCAATTTGATGTGCATTGGGATGTAAAGAGGCCACCATGCTGTGGGGGAAATAAATGAGCATTTTAGTGATGTAAGAGCATTTTTCAGTACAGGCAGGGCTGTTTGCTTATCCCAGCCCTGTAGGATTGCAGAAAAATCACAAATATGATGCTATGTTCAAATTGCATATTTAAAAGAGAGTAAAGTTCTGACAGTAGTTCTAGTACCCTGGTTTGGCACCAGAGGACCATGTTTTTGTTTCAAGCTTTGATGTCGTTTCCAGTCATTGCATCTAGGCCGAAGCTACTTACTCAGGGCTCAGTCTTGTCACCCTAAGGACAAATCTAGCTCCAGTTTGTAGCATAGTTCTCTGTACAATGAGTCCAAGGTCTTGTAGTTGGAGTTGGGTTCCAAAGGAAACAATGTGAAAAAATGATATGAGACCTTTGCCTGCTAAAGTCCTCTCCCATGAGGACCCATGAGAAATCCATGAGATGAGTTTCTCAGACTGAAAAAATATTATTGGAAGGAGCAATAAGTAAGAAGCATAGCCCCCATTGGACTCATAGCAATCCCACCACCACCAGTCCCAGTCTTGTAAAATATTATTTATGTTACTCCAATGTTCAACAGTAACCTGAACACAGAGATGGCACTCTTGTCAGAGACAGTCAAGAACTATGGGAAATTTTGTCATTAGAAGCCAGAGTTTAACTTTTAAACTCATATCTGTGTTCTTAAACTCTAGTATTGCATATGTTTTGGACTTCATCTTCCTATGGTAATTGTGGATTCTGGGAGCTGAAGTCCAGAATACTCGAAGCCATGAGAATATTAAAGTCCGAAACACCTAGAACAGTGATTTTCAACCTTGGGTCCTCATATGCTTTTATACTAAAACTCCCAGAAGTCTTCACCACTAGCTGTGGTGGCCCAGACGTCTGGAAGTTGCAGTCCAAGAACATCTGGAGAACTAAGGTTGGAAACCACGCTTCTACAAGATTGAACCATAGGTTGAGAATAGAGATGGGCACAATACACAGTTTTGTCATGTTGTTATGTAATAAATTACTTCTTTACGAAGTGAAACAAAAGAAACTGTTTGTGGTCCAAACTGAACTGAACTGCTTGGACTCTTCCCTGGAAACTCCCCAAATTTGGAGTGGTTTGATGATCGGGGGCCAAGTTATTAAGCTCCAAAGTGGGTCCCCCCAGACGTTATTTAAAAGTGTGTGGGGGGTATATTTTTAGAGGTTACGATCGAACCAGGATGGCAGGGAAAGGTGGAGCAGGGAAGAATTAATAACTTCCTCTATTAAGTGTTTCCACCATGTCATATTTTTCCGGGCTGAACTTCAACCCAAAAAGTATATCACAGTGACAGTAGTACTAGTAAAGTTACCAGGAGGAAGCAATTAATTCTCCTGTGGTTCAACCAGGGTGAATAATTGCTTCCTCTGCACCACTTTTCCCTGCTGTCCTGGTCCAATCAAAACCTAAAAAAAAACACCCAGATACACACTTTTAAAATTACTGCTGGGGAGACCCACATTGGCGCTTAATAGCTCACCCCTTGAACATCAAACCACTCCAAATTTGGTGAGCTTCCAGGGAAGAGTCCAAGAAAGCTCCCCAGTTCCAAATCATTTCATTGCACTTTGTTTCAAAAAAAATTGTTAGTAACAAAATAACATGAAACTACTAAAGAAATGGAACAGAATGGTATGAAACAATATTTTTTTCTTTTCGTGCCCATCTCTAGTTGAGAACCACTGCAGTATTAGCCACCCGTTCATTTCACATGGGTACATATTCCAAAAGCTTTTCCAGCTACAGCTGCCACAAAAGACTGCTTTCTATTATTTTTCCTATCACCTGCTATGCCAATCAAAAGATTATTCTTCTCATGAATGTGCTAAGTCAATTTCACCTAGCAGATGAGCATAGATTGTTCCTGAAACAAACTCTGATTTAGGAAGACAATAATGTTATCTACCTACAGTAATGAACAATGGTTAATTGGCATATGAAATGAATAGAACTTACCTGATAAAGATTGTTTCTGCATTCATATACTGAATCAATGATTGAATGGCCAATGTGTATCATTTTAAGAAACAACATTGTACACGGCCACTAGCTTTACCTTTTAGCCTCTTGGACAGGGTCTGGACCTGATCAATGACCCAAAGGGTCCTTTCAAGCTGTAAAATCATGAGATTATTATTACAGTATTATTGATTCTTGTTATTATTGGCCTACAATGTTCTCCTGTTTCTGATTACACAGCCTCTGATGGTGAAGGCAGTGAGCCAAGATTAAGTCACCATCTCAGTCATCAAAGCACTAAGAGTGGCTGCGGAACTTTGCTTTTCCAAATCGTCCTTCACCTGTGCAGTGGGGCCTCTTCTCTGCCATCTGTTCACATAATGCCCACCCATTATGGGAAGGTAGTGGGTGTGCAAAATAATAATAATATATCTCCTGAGATATACTTTGAGAAGCAGGCACTGCCCTGTGTAGTATCGTGGGTTTTAGTGATTTCAGCAGTGATTTCAGCTCTTAGACATAGCAGGCTGGAGACAGCTTCTAGTGTAACAGCTCTTTATTCAGGGAGAGAACAAGACTGGGGACTGGGGGAGGGAGCTACTTTTATAGGAGCCAGGACTGGGTAGGAAAAGATACATTTTGGAGGGAACAATTACAACCAATCCCAAAGCTGCCTTTTGGCAGAGACCAATAGGATTGAGGATCCCAATGCAGCAACTTGAATAAACCAATAGGCCTGTTCCCTTTGGAACAGGAACAGAAACCAATAAGTTCAGTAAAAGTCAGAGGACATTTCCTGTACACAGTAGGACCCTCGTATCCACAGGGGATTGGTACCAGCCCCCTACCCCACCCCATGAATAATGTAACCCATGGTTAATAGCAAACCCTAATTGTAAGTTAGAGTAAAGTGATGGGGTGGGGGGAGACCAGAAAAATATTTTAACATGCACTACCAGACTGGCCACTACAGTGTGCCAGATACCATGCTGCATATATTTTCAGACAGTGGATAAGTGAAACTGTGGGTATGTAGTCCTGTATTACGTTGACTATATTACATTTGTTGTAACAGAGCAAGATCTAGGGAAACACCGGTTAGGCATGTGGACCTTGGAAGTTGCCTCTGGGGCCAGAGCGTGTTACAAACAGCATGTACCTGTTTTTCATTGTTTTTCTCACTGTACCTTCTCTATCATGATTGTGGAAGGAAGCCGTCCATTAGAAATATGAGGACAAAGCCATTCTGACATGTGCAAGTGCATTTATGAGTAGCTTTTTACTAAATGGTTGCATATATAAATAAATGGTTGCAGTATATAAATATACCTAAACAAAGCACTGGTTATCTCGAGGATAGATCACTGTAACACACTCTACATAGGGCTTTCCTTGACCCTTATCTGGTGATTGCAGCAGGTGCAGAATGCAGCAGCCAGACTGGTGGTTGGTGCGGGAAGATATGACCACATCACCCCTATTCTGGCCCACCTACATTGGCTACCAGTTGCCGCCTGGATGAGGTTCAAGGTACTGGATTTGATTTACAAAACCCTCCATGGTTTGGGACCAGTTTATCTGACAGAGCGTATAGTCCAAAGATCTTTGGCCCGGCCCACTAGATCATCCCAGGTCCTTATGCATAGAGTCGCTACCTCATGGGAAGCTCATAAGACCTCTACCCGGAACCGTGCCTTTTCTGTGGTGGGTCCAATTTGGTGGAACCAGCTTCTCAGCGATATTAGGACCGTGGAGCCCTTCTCAGCCTTTAGGAAGTGATTAAAAACGTGGCTGTTCCAGGCTGCTTTTGGTGACTAATGGTGGTTTATACTATTCTCTTTTTCCTTCTTTTTTGCCATCATCTTATATCCCATGTTTTTTGTCTTTTTTTAAATTGATTTGATCACGTTTGTTTTTCATTTGTCTTTTATAGTTGAACGGTATGGATTTTCTTGCTGTGAAGTGGCCAGAGTTCCTTTGGAAAGTTGGGTGGTATATAAATAAATAAATAAATAAATAAATAAATAAATAAATAAATAAATAAATAAACCTAAGGTATTTGCTACAAAATATTGAAAGTGCCATTTGGAATTACCTTTTCACATCCTTGCATCACATTCAAACTGGTTTGCCCCACCTCACAGGCACAGCCAGCATCAACAAAAGAAAGACTAAAAACCTTACATACCCATCATGATTGCATGCTAATATTATACACAGACTGTGAAAGAAAAACTGGGAATGACAGTAATTTTCCTTGGCATCATTTTGAAATCTGAGCTTGAAAAAGTTACTTTTCAGACTCCGGCTTCAGAATATTCCAGTCAACATGGCAGTGGTCATGCTGACTGGGGAACTCTGACTACCATACTCCATAGAAGTAACTTTCATAATACAGTGGAACCTTGACTTATGTCATTAATCCATTCCAGAGGTCTAGACATAAGTCAAACATGCCTTAAGTCAAACAAACTTTTCCCATAGAAAGTGATGGGAAAGTGGGTAAATCCGTTCCAGGTGATGAAAAAGACCCCCGAAAACAGCAATTTAACACAAATTTGACTGGGATAGGAAATTCCTTCCAGGGATGTAAATGAAATGTCTCTTCAAAGAGAGGAGGAGGCAGTGGAATTATAGTCCACAAGTTCTACGCCTCCACTTTTTAATGTTCATAGCAACAATGTCTAACATTTAAGTTTTACTGATTTTTAACTTGACGTTCCAAGTTCTGAACAACTCTATGCTTACCATTAGAGTCCCACAACTGTACAGCTTCCCAACTAAAATGCTTCCATTGTGGACCAGACTTCTGCAGCCAGATTTTTTACAAGACTGAGCCGACTGTCTAACCAACGAGGCCAGCCCCGAGCTCCCGGCCCTTCTTCTCCTCCGGCAGCAGCAGCGGCTTCAGTGAGGCCGAGGACCAGCTCCAGGTGCTCTGAGCTGGCCTCGCCGAAGCCGCCGCTGCCGGAGGAGAGGAAGAAGGCAGGAGCAGTTGGAGGCGGCAGCCGCGATGCTGGGTTGTGGCTGCCACCCAATTCCGGTGCCTTGCTGTAAGTCAAAGCCTGCGACTCAAGTCAAACAGGCCCCTTCTTGATGCAAGTCAAATATGCTGCAAGTCAAGCAGCATGTGAGTCAAGGTTTCACTAATAATAATAATAATAATAATAATAATAATAATAATAATAATAATAATAATAATAATAATAAAATTGTCATTGCGTGTATATACACAGTATACACATAAAACGAAATTCAGACACCCAGAGACCAGATTCAACACACACACACACACACACACACACACACACACACACACACACATATTGAAATCAGACCAGCAAGAGAAGGGAGAACGCTGCTCTGTTCCTGCAGGATCTCTAAGCAACACCAGTTTGTAGCACAAAAGATCCATTTATACACATCAAACCCTCCCGCTGGAGTTAGTAATTAACACAAATGTCTGTGTATATCAGACAGCATAATTGCCAGTCAGGCAAATTATTCTGATGACAAACAAACCTTTGTTTCCCAAGGATGCAACTAGGACAGCATAAATCAAAATAACCATTGACTGTCCATCCATCGAAGCACTTCAACCACTTCTACCATCACTTTGGGTGCACAATAAATATTATGTATTTGAAGCCACACTGGAAACCCAACCCAGAGCTGTTTATGTTTCATGATTGCTATATGCAAGCATACTCATCAATACTGACAAGGAAAGAGACAACTCAAGAATGCCAGCATTCTTAAAAACTCAAGACCAGCATTTAGGGCTGTGTAGATAGGCTTGAAAGTGTACAGATAACATCTAAAGAAATTCAGCCAAGGGGTTCAGTGATAAGTTTTCCCACCCCATCGAAGATAAGCTTTCTTTCATTTTAGTAGCGCTAAGAGAATTAATGCCCTTGCCATCCTAGTGCTGGTATTTAGGTAAGCCATGTAATGTATAAACCTGTGGTTCTCAACCTGTGGGCCCTCAGATGTTCCTGGACTGCAACTCCCAGAAGCCTGCACCACTCACTGTGGTAACTGACCTGGCCTCTTTTATAAGCCAGGGCAGGCAAGGATCAAGTGCGGAGGTGGTGGCATTTGTAAGCCCTGTCTACTTGAGATGACATCACAGGTTGAAAGATGGTCAGAGTGGCCGGGCAAGGCAGAGCCCTGGATATCTCTTCTTGATCTACTGCTATCAACTTAAGGTCTAGAGTGGCCTCCACCTTTGATTTTAAAAATGCTGTAAATTGGATGCAGGAAATACTAGGGAGAGGCCTATCACTGCAACCAACCCCAGATAGATCAGAGACTATACAGAAAAGCTCAGCCTGATGGTTTCATGCTTTGCTTAACCAGATAGGGAAGTGAGATCTTCTTGAAGTTCTAATCTTGGCTGAGTAGATAGTCGACGCAATCTTGATGGCAGCTAAATTACCTATCATCGGGGCCCACCTCCAAATACTCTCTACCATCCTTCTATTCTGCTTTAGAGCCCAAAGGTCCTGGTTAAACCAAGGTGCTACACAGACCTGGCGGCGAAGGGGGTGTTCAGGAGCGAGTGTGTCAATTGCCCTGGAGGCAGTGGAGTACCATCCTTCCACCAAGGCGTCAACAGGCACACCAACCAGTTCATCAGAAATCCCATGCATGACCTCCTAAAATCACAAAGGGTCCATAAGTCTACATGGGTGGACCATCTTAATTGGTCCAGCCCCCCCCCGGTAAGGCTGCATTTCAAAAGGTGGTGGTCCGACCATGACAAGGGAAATGACACAAGATTGGTCACCATCGGGCCACACTCTCTGTGTGCATTATTAGAAAACACCAGGTCTAGAGTATGACCCTCCACATGCACATGTGTGGGACCTTTGACAAGTTGGGATAAGTCCAGGGAGGCCATGGTCTCCAAGAACTAAAGATCTGGCCCTGTGAACTGTGTCTTCGCATGAATGTTGAGGTCCCCCAAAAAAATAAGCCTGGGGAACCTCAACAGTGCCGTGGAGATGAAGGCTGCCAGCTCCAGAATGGACTGTGCTGGGTCACAGGGAGCACAGTGCACCAGCACAATCCAAATTCCATCCCTATCCCTTTTTGACACATGGAGGGCCTCTAGACCCAGTATCACCAATGGTGAGAGCCTAACAGCTCTCTCTCTGCTAATGCATTCCTATGGGGAAACGAAATTTCTGTTTCGTTTCATTTTGTTTCTCTTCCAGAGTGGGTTTTGTTATTCATTTCATAATGTTATGAAATGAATAACAAATAATTAAACGAATTAAAAATTCATTTCATGCCCATCTCTAGTTACGTTGAACAGTTTCAATTCTTCCTCGGGCCAGAAGTCTGGCCACAGCATGTTGAAACTGCTAAGTTTACAGAATATTTTCCAAAAAAACATGCATCAGGTAGTTTTTAAAATGTCATAAATTCATTTTTCTTATACCTCCTGTCTGCCCTTCATATTCTGGTTCATTCTTCCTAACCAGCACAAACATGAAAATGTGTGTGGATTAGTACATGCCGTGACAGAACTTTGTTTTGTTGGGAAATTACAACCCTGCAAATCTGGAAGTTTTGCAGGGTTGTAATGTTTTGATCTCACAAGTTTTCTTATGAGATCAAGCCATTTTGATCTCACATGAAAAGAAGTTCAGTTGCCATGACTCAGCTTCCAGATAACCTCCCTGGATGACTGAGAATCTTCACAGACACAACCCTGCATGCTTCCTCTTGGTTTAACAAAGGAGCAGACTTTTTGCCTGCTACTGGGTGGCGGTTCACACCTCTGCACCCATGAGACCACCCCTTCCTTCCTGCTGCTCCTTTGTTAGCTACCTCTCCTGTCTTCATCACATTCTGATCTCTGAAAATAGATATGTGGGAATGTAGTTGCACACTATATATAAAAAAGAACAAAGTAATGAAATATAAGTAGGTTTCAGGTCACAGGTCTAGGAAATCGTTCTGCCAGAGACTCTGGGGAGGCACCATTACACTAAAATTTACTAGAAAAGATGGTGCCATGTTCTTTACAATATACAGTACTGCCTTTTGTCTATACTGTATTCATTTCTTCCTATATTAAGAGACCCAGGGGCGAGGGATGTTGCTAGGTTATTGGGGGTCATGGTCCAGTGAGATTCAATTTGGTGACCAAAGCACTACATTTCTGGTTGGAATGTGCCTGTTGTTAGACTTCCACTCCTTTAACCATGGTTTTCTATATTTTATAAATACAATATACTGTATTTGAACAGGAGGTTTGAGCAGTTCATAAATTCCTTCACAACTGCACAACATCAATGAGAGAGAGCATTATCCTATTACTGGTTTGGCTAAGTTTTCCCTAGATTTTACCCATGCTATCTACTGTTCATTTGGATCATTTGCTGACCCATATTATGGGTAAATGTTGCAATTGTGGGAAAGCCAGCCTTGGTAGATTTTCAGACAGCAGAAATCTATTGGAGAGCTGTTTGTGAACCATGTATACTGGCAAGGGTTTTTGTTTGTTTGCTTTTTGGAATATGTCATTGGAAGAAAAATTTTTAAAAGCTATGCTATGCTTTTTACTGGGATTCCAGAAACATCAAGTTCTGTTTTTATCTCCTATAAGCTTCTATAATGTTTGTGGTTTTTCATCTGACTGATCTCTTAACATTTTCATTTTCTACACTTCTTGTTATAGAAAATAATTATTGGCAAATAACATCTTTCTTTAAATGAATGAAGGGATTTGAGTTTTCAGTTGTGTTATGAACACCCACACTGACACAAACACACCCACATATATATTCCTTTAGTCATGAAAACAAGTATATTATTTATATTCTATACCAGGAAGTATAGAAAATAAAAATGCTGAGGGATCAGACAGATAAAAAAGCCACAAATACTGAATAGCTGGATAGCTCAATGGTCTAAGAATTAGTGGTTGGAAGGTCAGTTCCCCACTGTGACTCTGTGCATTTATAAGATTATTATCAGAACTACAAAATATCATTCTAATAATAATACAGTATATTAACTATATATAATCAATAATGATAAGATTTCTTTGCCCCCCCCCCGCATGGTTTCCTTACAATGAGTCTAAGTGAGTGAATTGTGGTATAAGCAAAATGGTGGTCAGGCCACCAACACAGTGGTTGCTCTTGCTACTTTCAACAGCAGTCCAAAAGAAAAAGAAAGAAAGAAAGAAAGAAAGAAAGAAAGAAAGAAAGAAAGAAAGAAAGAAAGAAAGAAAGAAAGAAAGAAAGAAAGAAAGAAAGAAAGAAAGAAAGAAAGAAAGAAAGAACTGGGGTTGAGGGAATAAAGATGTGCTGTTATTGACCACATTGAGCCTAAGCTCTGGAAAATTGTTAGATAATCCCTCCCTCCTATGGAGAATGTTGGTGAAATTTTGCCCTCAGTTTCATTCCCCACAAATATAGTGATTAATTTTGAATGGGCATGTGTGCACCACTGTAATATATATTCAAATGTAACTTAAAGCTGTGATGCTATTAATTGGGTTGTTTGATCCATGCAATGATACTTTGGGCAGCATGACTGCTCTCTTAATATTCAACATATGCTGTAGCCCATATCCACTACCCTGCAGGATCAACTATATTTGAAATAACAAACACCAAAGAGGAAGCCGTTTGGTCTCTAAGATTGCACAGATGGAAGAGTGGGTGGCACCTTTTATTAAACCACTGACATTAAACAAATTATGATATTTTGTGAATTAAAAATCCACTTCTCCCAGCTTAGCACAACTCTCCCATGGGTAGTGCAGAAAAGTGTGAGACAAAGGTAGAAAATTGGTGGTACATGTCTTTGAGAAGGGATGTAAGTCCTCTTGTGCCTGCCATTTTGGGAACTTTGTAATCTGGTTGGGATATTTACACCTTTGCTCTTAAGACGAAAAAGGTTGCCAATTACTCTGTGATTCACATACACACACACACACAGAGAGAGAGAGAGAGAGAGAGATTGTCTGCTTGAAACATGAAATTTATTCAAAAGGTAGATGCAGTCAATTGTGCCAAATTAGTCAAATTGATGTTTTTACCTGGTGAGCACAAGGAAATTTAAAGTGATGTAGGCAAAATAGAATGGAGGGCCACTGAGTCAGTTACAGTGTTGTTTTGATATAGACCCCAAATCTCTAAATGTGCATACCCTAATTTGATTAGGTGAACAAGTCATTAGAATGTTGCCAAAATTGTGGGCACAATACAAGGGATTGCTGGAGCTCTGATGACAATCATAGACACAATGGATTTGTCCGAGATCCATATACTGGTATTTTCCATCAGATATTAAGCAATCATCCAGATCATATCTTCAACTTGTAATTTATTCTGTCTTCAGTGTACCTGCAATTTGAAATTCATTCTTTAAATCTAAGATGAACATTTAACATATGTCCAACTTAAAATTTATATTTAATTTTCCAGTCACATTGAGGAGGATGTATGCAAAACTAAAACCCATCTACCCATATCTTCATTACTACTGTATTTAGTAAGTGACTTTTTGTTTTTGTTTTAGTACTGTCATTTGTACATGTAACAGTAACCCAGTCGACTCACATATCTGCCACACTACTGAGGTCTCTCCTGGGGTGACTGAATCATAGAGGATCATGATTCAGGATGGTGAAAACCATAGATCCTGATGGAGACTGTATTACTCCCATACACTTCAGTTTACTCAGTTCTGGCACTGTTTCAAGGGAGTTCAAAAAATCCAGAAGGCTAGGCACTTAGAACACATGGCAACCTGTCAAGGAGGCTGCCACCACGCCCACATAAACACTTAAAGCTTCTGGTAGTTTGGTCAGAGTAAGACGTGGTTTTAGTACCACAAACCCTCTGAGTCAAACAATCTGGATTTTTGTATTTATTAAGAGAGAGAAACAATTAGGAGGAGAAAAAGTCCCAAATGTTTTTAAAAGGTTGCAAAATATATTCATAGCAAAATACAATAAAGATGGGCATGAACTGGAAAAAAAATCATTTTGGTTCAGTTTGTTTTAGGATTCGGTTCGGTTCATTTTGCTTTTAACAATTTTTTCCAAATATTCATTTTGTTGGTTCATTTTGTTTGTTATTCATTTTCTCCTCCTTTGCACGATTTAATCCATTTTGAGAGTGCAGGGGTAGGAAAAAAATTCAAAAAAGTTTAAAAATACAGACATTGACAACAACCGCACAAACTGGACTGGCAGCACCCTTGCCAGGACCCTGCCTGTCACAGAACCTGACTCTGAGGGTTTAAATGGTGAAGAGCTGCTGGAGGAGCCTTGCAGCTCAAATCAGCAGGCAGCTAGGACTGATGACTCAGCTGAAAACATATCTCCTCCTCCTAGAAGGGCCATGAGCAGGATTCTGCAAAGATGTGCTACCAGAAGAGCTAGGGAAAGGGTCTTTGATGCTAGATGGGGAATCAGGTTGGGAAGCCTTGAGTACTAGCAGAAGTCTTTCCAGAAGTAAGGGTGTGTTCCCTGTTTTGGGATAAAGCTGGTAAGCTCACCTTGAGCTCTCTGTGGGAGCAACGTGTCATTTGAACTTGCAACCATGTTCCTGTCTGTGACCTTGGCTTTGTTTCCTGACTTCGGACTGGCTTTCTGGACCACGGCTTGATCTGTTCCCTTGGGTTTGGCATCTGGTTTCCGTGAGATATTCTGGTTTTGACTTGGACTGTTTATTGCTGGGAGTTGGATTCTGTTATTTATCTGGCACTTGATTGTTAGCAAAGGACTAGAACTTGCCTGGCTTTCCACTAAAGATCTTGGCAAAGAACTGAACCCTGTTTGTGTGTGTGCTCTGTGTGCAGGGCTTGACGACCCTCATCATCCACATCATCATCTTCCTTACTGGGCAGTGGTGATGGCGGCAGTGGCAGTGGTAGCGGTGGCGGGGCAATCCTGGCCCCTGTGGGAGGGGCTTTTGGAGGTGCTGGCTTGGGGTCAGCACCTTTTTTTTAAGCACCGACTGCGCAGCCCCTGGGCCTGGGTCAGCACTGGTTTTATTTTTTAATATTTTTTATTTATTTTAGGGCGCCAACCCGTCCACCCCTGCTGCCAGGTTGGCGCTCCTTTATTTATATATTTTGTTTATTTTTATTTTATTTATATTGTATTTATTTTTACTGCTGACCACATGGCCTGTGCTACAGCTGATTGGCTTTTTAAATTATTATTTTGCCAGCCATGGGCCGGGTCCGGTGCTCGTGGGCAGGTACCAGGCCCACGCGCCAGATCTTTTTTGGGGGGGGGGTTAAGCACCAATAATGTGGCCCCTGGGGCCGGGTCAGCACTGTTTTTTTAATATTTTTTCTTTATTTTAGGGCACCAACCCGACCACCCCTGGGGCTGGGTTAGTGCTCCTTTTTATTTTGTTATTTTGTTATTTTATTTTTATTGTATTTTATTTTACTGCCAACCACGTGGCCCACGCTACAGCTGTAGCATGGACCAGTCAGCTTTTTTTTTTCTGGGCACCCCTCCCTGCAGCCAGGAAGTCTGGACCTCCAGGAAGGACCAGCACCAGGTAGGAGACCTCTCCAGCACCGCCATTAACAAAACAAAATGAAACGAACCAATTTTTTTCGGTTCAGTTCATTTTGTCCTATATCCACTCTGAGGTTCATTATTCATTTGAAATGAATAACATAATGAAATGAATAATGAATAACGAAATAAACTAAAAGTTCATTTCATGCCCATCTCTAAAATACAGAGACAGACTCAGGCAATTCAAGAAAAGCCCTCCAGAAAGTAACAAAAGTTAAGCTGCTGCTGCTGCTGTCATTTTTGTTAAATGCCGTCAGGTTGCTTCTAGCTTATGGTGACCCTTTGAATGAATAATTTCCAAAATCTCCTGCCCTGCTCAACTCCCTATAAACAAATGCCGGTGACTTCCTTTAGGGAGTCAGACCATCTAGCATTTGGTCTTCTTCTTTTCCTGCCCGCTTCAGCCTTTCCTAGCATTATTGTCTTTTCTAGAAAGTAGGATAGCTGCAGCTTCAACGTTGTTGCCTCTAGAGATAATTGAGGCTTGATTTGATCTCGGGTCCACTTGTTTATCTCTCTGACAGTCCAGGGTATCCATACATCTCTTCTCCAGCACCACATTTTAAATAAATCAGTTTGTTTCCTGTCAGCTGCCTTAGTCTAGTTTTCACAGCTCTTCAAGGTGATTGTGAATGCAATAGTGTGGATGATCTTGGCCTTGATCTCCAGCAACACATCCTTTACATTTGATGATCTTTTCTAATTCCTTCATTTCTGCCATTCCTAATCTCAGCCTTCTTCTGATTTCTTTGCTGCAGTCTCCATTTGGATTGATGATTGAAACCAGGTACACTAACTATTTTGGCTTATTTTAATTGCTTTGTTGTTTGTTGTCAATATATGCTGTTAACTGCCCAGAGTAGCCTTGCTGCCAGATAGGTGATATAAAAGTACAATAGATAGATAGATAGACTATCTATTTATTTTAGGGCACCAACCCGACCACCCCTGGGGCTGGGTTAGTGCTCCTTTTTATTTTGTTATTTTGTTATTTTATTTTTATTGTATTTTTTTTAACTGCCAACCACATGGCCTGCGCTACAGCCGTAGCATGGACCAGTCAGCTTTTTTTTTTCTGGGCACCCCTCCCTGCAGCCAGGAAGACTGGACCTCCAGGAAGGACCAGCACCAGGTAGGAGACCTCTCCAGCACCGCCATTAACAAAACAAAATGAAACGAACCAATTTTTTTCAGTTCAGTTCATTTTGTCCTTAATCCACTCTGAGGTTCATTATTCATTTGAAATGAATAACATAATGAAATGAATAATGAATAACGAAACAAACTAAAAGTTCATTTCATGCCCATCTCTAAAATACAGAGACAGACTCAGGCAATTCAAGAAAAGCCCCCCAGAAAGTAACAAAAGTTAAGCTGCTGCTGCTGCTGTCATTTTTGTTAAATGCCGTCAGGTTGCTTCTAGCTTATGGTGACTCTTTGAATGAATAATTTCCAAAATCTCCTGCCCTGCTCAACTCCCTATAAACAAATGTCGGTGACTTCCTTTAGGGAGTCAGACCATCTAGCATTTGGTCTTCTTCTTTTCCTGCCCACTTCAGTCTTTCCTAGCTTTATTGTCTTTTCTAGAAAGTAGGATAGCTGCAGCTTCAACATTGTTGCCTCTAGAGATAATTGAGGCTTGATTTGATCTCGGGTCCACTTGTTTATCTCTCGCAGTCCAGGGTATCCATACATCTCTCCTCCAGCACCACATTTTAAATAAATCAGTTTGTTTCCTGTCAGCTGCCTTAACAGTCTAGTTTTCACAGCTCTTCAAGGTGATTGTGAATGCAATAGTGTGGATGATCTTGGCCTTGATCTCCAGCAACACATCCTTTACATTTGATGATCTTTTCTAATTCCTTCATTTCTGCCATTCCTAATCTCAGCCTTCTTCTGATTTCTTTGCTGCAGTCTCCATTTGGATTGATGATTGAAACCAGGTACACTAACTATTTTGGCTTATTTTAATTGCTTTGTTGTTTGTTGTCAATATATGCTGTTAACTGCCCAGAGTAGCCTTGCTGCCAGATAGGTGATATAAAAGTACAATAGATAGATAGATAGACTATCTATCTATCTATCTATGTATCTATCTCTAACTATTTCAGTTTCTTAACTGTTAGTTTTAAAAATGTGCAGTATTTCTGTAGTCATGGTTTTTGTCTTATTAATGTTCAGCTGCAGTCCATCTATAGCACTTTCTTCTTTCACTTTCACTTTCTCTAAAACTCATATCAAGCCATTGGTGCTTCCCACCAGTAAGATGATTCTACAGTAATCCCCATTTATTGTGGGGGTTAGGGACCCAAACCAACCTGAGATAAAGGAAAATCTGTGATATGTGGATGATGGGTCATGTCAGGGCTGGGGGGCCTGTCTGTGGCCTCCTGCACTCACCCCACACTTGGTGCTGCCCCAAGCGGGCCTCCAATGGGTGTACCCAGGCCTGTTGGAAGGTCTAGGAGTGGTTTTGGCAATCCTGCAGGCACTTCCAGTTTTTCAGATGTCACTTCTGGTTTGTTGGAAATCACTTCTGAGACCTCCAACAGGCAGAGCTATATAGAAGTAGAGAGTTACAGTAATATTTGGAAAAAGAGTCTACCAAGTGCTTAACTGTAAATTATCTTCAAACTACACTAGCACCCCCGTATCCACTGATTTGCCATCTGCTGATTCAGTTATCCACAGATGGCGAGCAGCAGTGCAAGGGGCCAGGCCAGCGGTGGTCCAGGTCCCAGAGAGTGCTCACCTGGGACGTTGGTGGCAGTGAAGAAAGTGGCATTGGTGGCAGTGGCAGCGGAGAAAGCTGCTGCATGGCCCAGAACAGCCTGCCTGCCTGCAGGAGAGGTGCAGGTGGCCCCAGAGGAAGTGGCCATGCGGCCCAGAAGACTCTGCTTGCCCACCCACCCACCTGCAAAAGAGGCATGGGTGGCACCGGAGGAAGCAGCCACGTGGCCCAGAAGACCTTGTCCACTCGCCTGCCCACCTGGAGGGGAAGCGCCGGTGGCGGTGGAGGAAGTGGCCATGTGGCCTGGAAGACTCTGCTCGCCCGCCTGCAAGTTTGGTGGTGGCAATGGAGGAGGAGGCAGCCGTGGGGTCTGGGAGAACCCACCTACCCAAAAGGTCAGCAGAGGTCCTGGAGGTGGCACAGAGCCATGGCAGGGTTCCCCAGGGTGCTGGCAGGCTCTCCTGCTGTTTCACCCCTGGAACCCTCAGATAAGAGTGTTTGCTCTTATCCATGGATTTCCTTATCTGCGGGGAGGGGCAGGAACCAATCCACCGCAGATACGGGGGTCCTACTGTACTATGTGCAGTGGTCTCATATCCATGTCAAGGTAAAAAGTACAACTTTGTCCTCAGAGCACTATAAGAACTTTATAACTCCTGTCAATAGTTTGGGACTGTAGTGGTCCACCACAGCTGATAGTTATAACTGAAAGGGTTAATATGTGTTTGGAACCAGATAACCTCTGCCAATTATACCAATGTTTGCCTGGGTATCAAGGTATAAGTGATGTTATTTCACAAGAGAAGTTAATCTTCTCTTAAATTTTCACATCCACGACATCAGCTCACCTCATTCTACAAGCTTTATTCTTCTAGGTGTTTGTATGCACCAAAATAAAAAAGTATTAACTCAAAAAGTACTGAAATATTCTAAGAACTGTGAAAAAACTGCTTAATCTGTATAACTGCTTAATCCTTTGAGAGTCTTTCAAAATTCTTATAAGTATGGGAAATTGAAAACAGAACCATATTCAAAATAGAGGGAGTACAGTAGTTAAATAATATTATAATTATAATTCAAAATTGCAGGGGACTGTGTCCTTAAAAGGCATAACCAAAAGCCAGAGAATAGATCTCCAAAATACATTCTTAAAAAGTAAAAAAGCAATATAGGTTTGAACAATCTTAAGCCTTTAGCATATCTAGCCACACATGAAAAATATTTTCTTTCCCAGGCTATTATTATCATTTGCCAGCTGGTATATACAGTGGAAAATCCACACTTCTGTGGTGCTGTTACCCACCTCCTTCTTGCTTATTTTTTTCTGGTGCCTGATATTTTGTTTCTATGTTATGGGTATTGAATATGTGTGTTTTTGTCTTGCTTCCTTCTATTTATATATCTATTATTTTTTTATTTTTCCACTATCAGCTGGTATACTACTCCTACACCAGCAATTTGCTACCAGACCAATTTGCTTCGGTATGAAATACATCCCAAACTTTTTCTGTGGAAATCTATATTCCTTTTGCTAAGGAAGCAAACTTGTAGGGAAGCAAATCCTTTCTTTGTAATAATCAAGGCCTGTTTTTTTTGGCAGGATATTGTTGACATAATCAAATTCATGAAGGATTGTATGCCATAATATGGCTCTAAAAGGTCTTTCTGATTATTTTATATTCAGTTTCCTGCTATGCTCCCAATTGAACTTTCTCTTAGCAATCATGGGTACATATATTAGAGATGGGCACGAATCACCAAAATGGCATTTCATTTCATTTTTCGTTTATATTCTCCCTGTTTCATTTCATTTATTATGAAACAATTTAATTCTTTTTTCATTTTTTTCATTTTTCATTTATTTTATTTTTTACACTGTTTGGGGCAGGCTGGCTGGTTGGCAGTTTTTTAATTTTTTTTTATTCCCGCCAACCAACTTGCACATGGGGAGGCTGTTCGGTGATTTTTTTTTTTGTTTGTTTCCTCCCGTCAACCAGATGGTACACGGGGAGGCTGGTCAGCGTCTCCACCATACTGATTGGCTGTCACACGGGGAGACTGGCCAGCGGGGTTTTTTTTTTTTTTCCTCCCACCGACCAGCTAGTGTGCAGGGAGGCTGGTTGGCGTTTTTTTCCCTCCCGCCAAACCATTTTGCGGTTCATATATTGCAGTCTAGGTATATCACAGGACTGCAGTATATGAAGACAAAGGGCCCCTGGGGCAATCTGTGTGGGCCTGTTTGAGGGCTCTTGCACTTACTCCAGGCCTGGTGCGGCACCGAGCAGGCCTCCAACAAGCTTCCCAGGCCTGTCAGAGGCTCCAGAAATGGCTTCTGGCAAACTGGAAGTGACTTCTGAAAACCAGAAGTGCCTTCAGGTTCGCCCAAAACTATTCCTGCCAATTTTGAACTATAAGGAAAACATTTTTCAAATTATCCTTTACTAAAAATAAATTACATGCCACACTGCTACAGTCAAGATCATCATCATTATCTCTTGTATCCGCAGAATGGGATCATCTGAGAAAAAAATCTTTCAATGATCTCATCTCTGGATTTTTTTGCCAAGAAAATTAAGAAAAAAAGAATCCAAGATAGTGACACAAGATACTATAACAAGGACTTGACAGAGAGGGGCCTCAAATGAACATTTTGCTGCAGTTGAAACTGGTTGCTACAGTTTTAAGAGCAGTTCACTACAAAGCATTCAGGAATGTTATTTGAGAAAAGGGACTCCAAAGCCACTTCAGGTTCATGGGCCTGCAGTTTTTTTCTGACTCAAGACTAGTTTACAGGGTCATTGTAAATATTATACAACTCAGAACTCCTGACTTCAAATCTCCTGTGAATTATTGAAATCAAGGCAAACCTGTTCCTCCCAAATCAGTTGCTTTAAAACCAAATATCTGAAATGATATTATGGGAGGGGAAAGATAATGAAACAGCATATTCATTAATCAAATTTCTGGCTTAAAATATACATTACGACTCCTCACTGTTTCTTTCTCTGTCTCATAGCAACCAAGCTTTCTCTTGAGCAGTTCCTTGTCATCTCTAATTATCATCTCAAGGGGGTTCTTTAAATCTTTAACAATTTATCTATGAAAGTTACAGTGAAATTGTAAAGCAGTATTCTTCTTGACTTCTTATCAAGAGGGATTTGTTTAGACAAACTGCATATACTGTATTCACTACTGATTACACCTAACAATTCCAGATATCTGTTCAGATAGTGAAACAGAAGAATACTTCTCTTTGAGAACTGGAGGGGTGAAAGGATTTTGTGATTAGATTGCTGCAGTGCATACTTGACCCTTTCTATAACAAGGCAATCCTCCAGTTCAGTCAGAGTGTATAAGAAGCCAAAATGCTCTGGTATTTCTAGAACTGACAGCTTCTACTAACATAAATGGACACAGAAGAGAAGAGTAACATTCAAAATGGCAAGACCAGCAGTTCTTGACATTTCACATTTACTGCCCCTCCAGTCAAAGAACCCACTATGATAGTAACAAAATGTCTACTTTTTCCAAGAAGACCATGAGCATATTTACAGCAGGCTTGCCAATTTTAGTCTGTCTAGAGACTAGATTTCTGCTCCCGTCAAAAATGCCTGTCAATGAGACTTCCGGTTCCTGTCTATGCCACAGTGAAACAACTTGATATGTTTTGTGGCTTATCAGGTTTAATTCCTCCAGAAAAAGGGACCCTGAAAAACAGTAAGTCCCCTTGGAGGGGTGGGGTGAAGAGAGTCAGTGCCTGTCTGGTCAAGAAGGGAGCAGTGGAGAACTTTATGTTCCAGGAAAATGCCTTATCTTCCACTGGAAGAAAACCAATGCCATTAATTGGAGATGGCATGAGCTGTAGGCACTGGAGAATGTAAATAGCTGTAAATATTTGGTGTGTTGTGAGTAGAATTGCTATTATCCCTCTGTCTATATGAAGTTTTAATTTTGGTGATGTTTAGAATTGTTTCTTCAAACAAGCACTACACACATGCGCACACACGCACACACATGCACACGCACACACACACACACACACACACACACACACACACACACACACACACACACACACACACACACACACACACACACACACACCATGAAGAGCAGCTTTCAGTGAAGGGGTGAATGTGTTGAAAGGTGAAGCTACTATATTTGAAAAAGTTATTGCTTTCACACTTGACTTTACAGATTTAGTTTGCCTTTCTGCCTGTTGCCTCCATGGGTTGGTAGAAAATATTTTTGTAAATGGAAACTTCCTCTTGCTCTGTTCCTTTTCTATGTGGTGGAAACAAGGATCTAACTTCAGAGCAATGCTGGGAAAGCTGTTTCTCAAAGGGATGTTTATTTGACCTTGGATAGGATAATATTTTCAAAACAATCTGCTTAACAACAGCTGGCTTCCCTCTGTTTGCTCTTTTCTTTCTCTTTTACACCCCTCTCTCTTTGAAGCTGATTGGCAAAAAACTACAACTTAGGGCCTTTTTACACGACCCCTAAGATCCGCTGGCCACTTAAATTTGGACCAGAGATCTTAGGGGTTCTTCGCTCTTTCTCTGTCCCCACCCCCCTCCGCACTTCCTGGTTGCTGGCTGCCTGAGGGAGGGAGAAAAAAGAAAGAAAAGAATGCCTTCTTACCTCCGTTTTGTTCCGGGCAGCATTCAGATCTCTTAAAGGGACGGGGCACAAAAAAAGAACAAACGGAAGCCAGGAGAGCCCCGCACTCACTATCCTTACACCGCATCAAATATTTGTCACCTCCAAAAAGCAGGTACAAGAAAACTGCTGTTTGGTCTTGCTAAAGTGGGCGGGGTCGCACTTAATTGTCTGCAAAGTCCGGAGCTGGTGGGTAAACATTTTTAAGGTCCGGACCTTGCAGCCATTTGCGGCGGAGCTTAGGGGTGGTGTATAAACGCCCTAAGTGATAACAACCCTTTGATGTGAGCTATACAATGAGCTGGAAAATGTTATCACATCAAGATTTCACTAACAGAATTCTACCTGGATTACAAAAAATAATAATCATTATTGCATAACAGATTTAAATGCCTTCTGAGGATATAGAGATTGTGGATATTGATCGGGAGCCAGAGCCAGAGCAGAGGGCTCATTCTAATCTACAGATGACAACAATGGGACCACAACAGGAGGATCTCATGAAGAGAGCTGAATTTAATCTTGATCAGGAGATAGAATGAGAACAGAGAGCTGATCTGAATCTGCAGACAAATGTAATAAGATCTGTGAGAGATAAATTTGTAGATGGACGAAATCTAGAGAGGAACATGAATACAGCCATTTTGTCGAATGTAAATGCAGAAGAGAGAAGAGCTTGAGATCTTTCCAGCAACAAGGCATCGATCAAGCTAGATAAATAACTTCTAAAGATGGTGGACCTGGCACAAAAAGGGAAAATTCAGAAAGAGAATACCTGGCTTAGTTAATTGATTACCTTAAAAAATTGTTCTTTGCATTCTGACTGTCCGAAGCTGTTAATTGATTGTTATGAGATCAGAAATGGAAAATGGAAATGTGAAGATCAATCTGAAAATGTTAATCAGTTAGGTATAGACAAGAACTTGTAGTCATAGAGTGAAGTATGCAAATCAAGATGTAACTCTATTATAATAGCCCATAAAGTACTAATTTGAGTTATAGGAGACTTTTGAAATTAGATATCTTCTAGAAGAATAGATAACTATATATGTTTGATGACATTTATTATGTAGTAAGTTAGCTAAAATATTCTAAGTGGTTTAGTAAAATGAAGGATTAATTATTAGCACTGAATATACTGTTAAGACTATACAAGCTAGTTCAATATTGTATTTTGCTTTCTCTATTATATAGATAGATAGATAGATAGATAGATAGATAGATAGATAGATAGATAGATAGATAGATAGATAGATAGATAGATAGTGTGTGTGTGTGTGTGTGTGTGCGTGTGCGTGTATTTACTTACTTAGATGTAAATAAAGGTGGATAGAATATGGACTGGGCCAGGTTTAAAGGGCTCCAGCCATTGACAGCTTGGCAGGAGCCCGAAAACGATGAAACGAAATGATTTGTTTCAATGGGAAAATGACCATTTCATTTTGTCTATAATGAAATGATGCTTCCTTGTTTCATTTCATTTCATCTTGTTTCGTTACGTAACAAAATGACAAAACAGCATTTCGTTTTTCGTTTCCTGCCCATCCCTAATGTACACCAATGTCAATACCTTCACAACCTGAGCCAAAAAGAAAGCAGAAAGGTGATGACACACAAGATGACAGATGTACACCAAGAGAAGGGAACAGAGATGGAGCTGACAAGCTTATTAAACTGGAAGAGGCATCACTCAGGAGCCAGTCATCAGATGCTCATCACAACCTAATAAAGGTGTTCCACCTCCTCACCTGACCTTCCTCTCAAGGTCATCACTAATGAATAAGCCAGTGTCCTGATATGAAATTGAACAGATGCCAGCAGCTGAAGCCACCAGATGGAGAGAAACAGCAAGGGAAGAAATAAAAGTACTACACAAGAATTAAACCTGGTGCCTGACCAAACTGCCACCAGATAAGTAATCTATTAAGTGTATGTATATATTCAAGATAAAGTAAGGTACAGAAGTGAGAAACTCCAAAGTGAGACTGGTTTTAAAGCAGTTCTTATGAACATGTGGAAAAAAACTTCAATGAAAACTTTGTTCATGTTGTCAAACCCAGCACTATAAGAATGCTTCTGAGTGTGGCAGCCTCCAAACGGATACAACTCAAGCACCAACATGTCAAGAGTCTGTTTCTACAAGGAAAGACTGGTGAGAAGTGGCACACAGAACAGCCACCCAGTTTCACTAACCAGAAACATGTTGATTTTGTCTGGAGACGAAAGAAAGGCCTGTATGGACTGCAGCCAGCAGCTCAAGAAGAGGATGCTGCAACAAGTTTCAAGCAAGGTGATAAGATCAGTGCTTGCATCCCAGAAGCAGAAATGCACATTTAAGTTTTATTCTCACCCAACTGTCTATATTCAAGGAGAACTGAAGGACAAAGAGACTGTATGCCATCTGGACAAAGAAGTTAAAATAAAAGGGTTTGGGGATGCAGCATACAGTTTGGGATTTCAAATTGAAACTCCTTTCAAGGCGGATAGGTCATAGTTGCTGAATCAGAAACAAAAGATTATTGAACTTGAGGCACTGGTCCTCCACCCATGCCAGCAGACAGGCCAGTTTGGAGTTACCTCGCTGTGGTCCTGACCATTTTCAGAGAGCTCCTGCCAACCTGTCATCAACTGGACCACTTTTAAAATGGCCCAATTGCCACCAGTGATTCTCCCCAGTGCCGAACCCCTGGTGGCGACTGGGCCATTCTTAAAGGGGCCCAGCCAATGACAGGGGAAAAGGGTCTCTTTAAAGGGATCTTCCCCACAGTGGATGACAGTGCCCGCTCGGCGCTGCCATCGGCTGTGGGGGGAAATGACCCCGCTCCTCACCTCCTCATGTGGAGATGGAAAGAAGGGTCTCTTTGAGGTGCTGGTCCCAAGCCAGCACCTCTCAGCTGAGAGGCACTAGCTTGGGGGAGCTCTTTCCCCCATCCCACAGTGGCTGGGGGAAAGATTAAGCCCCTCTTTTCTCCAGCCAAAGTTGCACAAGCACAACACACACACACTACACAAAAAATGAATAACGAATCAATGAATCAATGAAATGGGGGGGGGAAATCATTTAAAACGAAACGGAAAAAAACCTGAAGCCTAAAATGAACCGAACCAAAATGAATCACCATTTTTTCGGTTCGTGCCCATCTCTAGTGGGGAATCATAAGCAGATAAATACATCTGCTTGGGAATACCATGCAGCAAATGGTGAGCCACTGTGTGAGACAGAATGCTGGCCTGGATGGGCTGTGGCCTGTTCCAGCAAGGCTGTTCTTATTTTCTTATGAGCTACTGTCCCACTTAAAAAATGAGAGCAGATATCATGACAGAACTTCCACCTAGAGATAATTTCTAGAACCTGCATAGTAAGATGGGACTTCAGGGGTGTTGCATGCAAGCTTGAGAAGGGGTGTTAAGATATTAATGATCCTGTGTACACTAACACCGGGTCAAAGTGGAAGGGGAGTTTAGAATCTAAACTGAGTGCTGATGTTCTTTTTTCCCACCTCTGGCTTGCCCATCCTTTCTTCTTGTTTGTTTGCTTCAATTCCTTTTCAAGGATGGGAAGACAATAGCCACTGGACAGTTGCACGATAATTTGTTTGTAATAAGCACTGCTGAGAGATCTGTAAACACTATTCAAAACAAACCTCTGCATGACAGATGCATTCATTTGTTGCACCGCAGGCTAGGACATTTAAGTTTTGAAAATATAAAAAAGAATCTACAGCATGTGGAAGATGGGACTGTGCAAAACTGCAGCAAATATTTAAATTGCCATTGTCTGCAAAAGCACAAAAATAAAGGCTGCTCCCATAGCAAAGAAAAGTTTTAGAAAATCAGAGCATCCTCTACAACTGGTCCACACTGATGTAATTGGACCACTGGCACCTTCAATTGGTGGATCCAGATTCTGTCTAGTAATAACAGATGATTTCACTCGTTACTCATGGGTGTATATTCTGAAACACAAAAGTGATGGGTGTGCAGTTTTCAAGAAATGGTTTGCAATGGCAGAACATCAATATAAGCACAAAGTTGTGGCTGTACAAAGTGACAGAGGCAGTGAGTTCCTATCTAATCAGTTTGTAGCTTATTTAAAAAGAAAAGGTGTGAAACACAGACTTACAAATCCTGCTGCTTCTGCCGAACATGGTCTGGCTGAGAGAAAAAATGGAATTCTCCAGAGCCTGATGAATGCAATGTTAGCTGATGCAAAGCTTCCCAGAGGATATTGGGCTGAGGCAATGAAATGTGCCAATTATGTCGCAAACAGAGTATGGAGTTCTGCAATTAATGATGTTCCTTATACTTTGTTGCATAGGAAGAAACCTACGCTAAAATTTATACGAACATTTGGTTCTGAGGCCTGGGTTTGAATCCTGAAGAAATACAGGCAGAAAAATAGCCCAAAGTCAAGGAAAATAATATTTATTGGTTTTCAACCTGCTGCCAAATCCTGGAGATTTTGTGATAACCATGGGAAAGTTTATATTAGCAGGCCTGCAACGTTTTGTGAGCAGAAAAACTGGGAAGATATCCATGCCAACAATGAGGTATTTATGCCAAGCATGTCCCACCACACTGAGCCTGAAGAAGATGCCAGTGTAGGAGGGGAGTCTACACAATTGCAAGATGAGAAAGTGGAAGAGGAGCCAGTGATGCTCAGACAGTCTACCAGGTCCAATTTTGGAGTGCCACCGGAAAGGTTTGCTATAAATTTTGTATCCCATGAGCCACAATGCTATCATGATGTATTACAGTTGCCAGAAGATGAAAACAAACAGTGGATGATGGCCATGGAAAAAGAATATGAATCTTTGAAAAAACATCAAGTATTAACACCAGTGATGTTAACCAGAAGGTCAAAAGGCAGTGGGATGCAGGTGGATATACAGAGTTAAAAAATCAAGTGACAATAATATAACATGTAAGGCCAGGCATGTGGCACAAGGTTTTTCACAAGAGAAATACGTGAATTTTACAGATGTTTATGCACCTACTGTGAAAGCAGAAACATTTAGAATGATTTTGACAATTGCAGCATCAAGAAAGTGTAAAGTGCATCATTTTGATGTGGAGACAGCATATTTAAATGCAAGTTTACAGAAAGTGACTGGATATGAATTTAAAAATCCACAGCTTGTTCTGAAATTGAATAAAGCATTGTACAGGCTTCGTCAATCAGGTTTAGCTTGGAATCGACATTTGCATGATAAATTAACCAAAATAGGTTTTTCTCAAAGCAGGGCAGATCCATGTTTGTATACAAAAGGTTCTGTAATCCTAATTTGTTGATTATTTGTGTTTGATGGTGCCTGATATCTCACATGTTAAGTGGTTTATGTCTTCATTAAGTAAAGAAGTAAAAATGAAGTATCTTGGTGAGATACAACATTATTTAGGAGTAGAGATGGGCACGGAACGAACATTTTTTCGTTTCCATTACCGTTTGTCATTTCCGTTACGCAACGAAACCACAAACGAAAATTGTGATGAAAATGAAACAAAATGAACAGAACCACGAAAATTGAGGTCGTCACGTTTCGTTTCCGTTAATGGCAATGCGCAATGAAATGAGCTGTTTTAAATGTTAAAAAACGCCCTGGACATCCATAAAAACACAGCGATAATTATTTATATTGTCTGATATTACCTACCAGGGGGTTGGGGTCCTTAAAACGTTTGTTTTAGTCTTCTCCCATCGCAATGTATTTTTCTTTTCCCTTTAAAATGGATGTCGCCACCAGCCACAAAATGGAGGCAAGCCATGTGATGGGTTCATGTTCAACCAATAGCATGCCCAGGTTGCAGACTGGGCGGGCAGGTCTGGCAGCCACAGAGGGCATAAAAAGCTCTGGCAGCCCCCGTCCTCCTTGCAGTCTCTGGTGGGAGTTAGGGTGGGATTGCTGTCTCTGCTGCTACTCTAGCTTCAGTCCTGCAGCCTCCCTGTGTGCATGCATGCTGCGTACCTCTCAGTGAGTACCCTCCCTTGCCCCGAACTGCAGTCAATCTGCGGCTGCCTTTCACCCTGGGCAACACCCGTCACTGCCTTTGCAGCCTCCCTGCATACCTAGTCTATACTGTGTCTCTGCCAGCATCCATTTTTGTAGTGTTTTCCCTCTGGTCTGGGGCGTTGGGGGATGCCTGCGCATGGAAATGCTTTAAAAATCGCACAAAAGCGGGTAGAAATGACAAACGAAAAAACAAAAAACGGTAATGAAATTTTTCAAAAATTTCACAACAAACGGAAATGAAATGAAACAGACTTCTCAACAACAAATGAAAAACCAAAACGCCATTTTTCTGTTTCGTGCCCATCTCTATTTAGGAGTTGATGTTGCAACTGATCCTGAAGGTAACTACTATCTATGTCAAAGTGACAAGATAGAGCAACTAATACAGAAATGTAAGATGGGAGACTGCAAACCAGTCTCAACACCAAAGGAGGTGGGGTTCAACTGAGATCCTGAAGATGGGGTGTTTGGCAATGTTGAACTGTATCAATCTGTATTAGGTTCATTGATGTATTTGTCTTCCTGGTCCAGGCCTGATATTTCTGCTACTATCAACATTTTGAGCCAACATGCTGCTAAACCATTGAACAAACACTGGAAAGGTATAAAACGTGTTTTAAGATACCTTAAGGGAACAATGCAAGAAAGGTTAAAAATATCCAAGTGTGATAACCTTGATGTAATTAGTTATGCAGATGCTGACTGTGGTTCATGTCCAGAAAGGAGGTCAATGTCTGGATATGCCATTTTCCTGGGTAACTCATTAGTTGTATGGAAGGCCCGAAGACAGAGGTACATTTCATGTTCTACTGCGGAGTCAGAGTATGGGGCAGTTAGTGACTTGTGTTGTGAGTTAACCTGTGCCAGGACCCTGCCTGTCATGGAACCCGAATGTGAAGGGTTAAATGCTGGAGAGCAGCAGGAGGAGCCTTGTAGTTCAACTCAGCAGGCAGCTGAGGGCACATCTCCTCCTCCTATAAGGGCTAGGAGCAGGATCCTGCAAAGGAGAACTAACAGGAGAGCTAGGGAAAGGATCTTTAATGATAGGCGTAGAATCAGATCTGAAAGCCCTGAGTTCTAGCAGGAGCCTTGCCAGAGATATGGGTGTGCTCCCTGTTTTAGGATAAAGCTAGCAAGTTTACCCTAAACCCTCTGTGGGAGCAACGCGTCACTTATCTTGCCACCACGTTCCTGTATGTTATCCTGACTTTGTTTCCTGACCTTGGACCGGCTTTCTGATTACGGCGTTCTCTGTTTCCTGACCTTGGACCAGCTTCCTGACTACGACGTTTCTCTGTTTCCCTTGAACTTGGCATTTGGCTCTGTAAATTATTCTGGATTGACTCGGACTGTACTTTGTACTTTATCTGGATTACAACTAAAGTTCCGGGGAAAGAACTGAACATGGCTTGCTGTGTGTTCTGTGTGCGGGGCTTGACAGTTTGCTCCCACCCACCAAACTTATTCAAGCAGAATGGAGAAGGAGGGGGCTGTTGGAATGACTCCACTGGAAGCTTTGCAAAACCAAGTACTGTTTTTGTCACAGGCAATTGTTCAATTGCAGCAAGCTCCAGCATCATTACAGCCTTGTTGCCCTTTGCTGCCTCCTGACCGGTTTGAAGGCAAATTAGAGGAATTCCCTGCATTCTTGTCTCAATGCAAGCTGTTCAATGAGGTACGGGCTCAAGAATTTCCTACTGAGAGGTCTAAGGTCTGTTTTATCATCAGTTTATTGAAGGGACAGGCAGGTCAATGGGCGACTACTTTACTCCTCAGTGTTTCACCTTTGCTGGATAATTATCAGGCTTTCCTGAACCATATTTCTTCAGCCTTTCAGAATCCCGTGAAGGCTGCTACCACCAACAGGAGACTCAGAGCTTTGAAACAGGGCAAAGACTCAGTGTTTGATTATACCACTGCATTTCGTTTGATAGCTCAGGATTTCCAGTGGAACGAGCCGGCACTGATTTCTCAGTATATGGAAGGTTTGGCAGATGAAGTGCTGGATGAACTCTGCAGGGTAGAACAACCAAACACATTGCAGGAACTCATTACCCTGTGTCTGAGAATAGATGGACACCTGGAAAGCCGTCGTCTCTCTCGAGGCCAGAACTGCAAACAGCAACCTCTGCCAGCTGTGTCTCATCTGCAATCCCGGGAGGCCCGTGAAGTGGATCCAGAACCTATGCAACTGGGAGCTGCTCGACCACGCCTCACCCCAGAGGAAAAGGCAAGACGACACTTTCATCATCTCTGCCTGTACTGTGGGGGAGGAGGACATTTTGCTTCTAATTGCCCTTTGAAGCGTTCCTCAATAAGTGCTGCTATCTCTCCAGCAGTAAAAGGACAGCTCCATCCTTGAAGGAACCCCAAGGAATGGAGCATACTGAAGGGTTCCCAGGCAATACTATCACACCTCAAGGACCTTTTCTGATACCTGTGACTCTAGGGCTTCCTGATGGTTGGGAGATTCTGGTGTATGCTATGGTAGACTCTGGGGCGGCTCACTGTTTTGTGGATGCTGGGTTTGTGCGGTACCATTGGATTCCAGTACAAAATAAGGATACTCCTTTGTTAGTAGAATCCATTGAGGGTCGGTTACTTCATTCTGGGCCGGTAGCTCAGGAAACCTGTCCCCTTACTCTTCAGGTAATGGATCATAATGAGCAGATTAGCTTTAATGTAACCCAAATGCCCCGGTTTCCTCTTGTTTTGGGACTTTCCTGGTTGCGAGCTCATAATCCACTGGTGGATTGGGTGCAAGAAATTATATTTCAAGGTTCCTTGTTCAAAGCAACATTCCTCTACTGTACTGGCATCTGCCCATGATACATCTGACCTTGTCTTGCCTCAGGCATACCAAGACTTTGCAGATGTATTTGAGGAAAAGGGGGCTGACAAGCTACCTCCACATCGACCCTATGACTGTGCCATTGATTTGATTCCTGGGGCACCTCTTCCTGTGGCGCAAGTTTATCCCATGTCCGAACCAGAATTAGAAGCGTTGAGGACTTTTCTAGATAAAAATCTTCAATGTGGGTTCATACGGCCTTCCAAATCACCATTGTCCACACCAGTGATATTTGTCAAGAAGAAGGGAGGGGAACTTCATCCTTGTAATGATTATAGAGCACTAAACAAGATCACTATTAGGGACCGGTACCCTTTACCCTTAATCTCTGAACTTTTGGACTAGTTGAAAGGGGCTAACTGTTATAATAAGCTGGACCTTCGGGGGCGTATAATTTGGTACGTATCCGTAAGGAAGACGAGTGGAAAACTGCATTCCGGACCCGATACGGTCAATAGGAACATTTAGTAATGCCTTTTGGTCTGACCAATGCACCCAGTGTGTTTCAGAGAATGATGAATGACATTTTCCAGGATCTCCTAGATCATTGTGTGATTGTGTATTTAGATGACATTCTGATTTACTCCGCTGATCCAGCTCAACATGTTCAAGATGTTCGTCAGGTCTTACAGCATCTTCGGGAGAACGGACTCTATGCTAAGCTGGAAAAATGTGAATTTAACATTGAAGAAGGTGAATTCCTGGGTCATATCATTTCTCCCCAGGGAATCTGCATGGAGCCCAAGAAAGTATAGGCTGTGTTGTCATGGCAGCAACCACAAAATCGTAAGGACTTGCAATGGTTCCTTGGCTTCGCTAACTACTACCATCAGTTTATTCCTGCTTACGCCGATATTGCTGCACCTTTAAACCATCTCCTTCATCCCAAAGAGCCTTTCCGGTGGACTCCAGAAGCAGAGAAGGCTTTCTCTACCTTGAAAACCCGCTTTACCTCGGAGCCTTTACTTCGCTACCCTGATCCACAACTGCCATTCATAGTGGAGGCTGACACATCTAGTGTTGCCCTGGGAGCAGTATTATCTCAACAAGAGGATCCCTCCCAAACCCCGCGTCCCTGTGCCTACTATTCTTGGCAATTAAAACCCGCAGAGAAGAATTATACGATCTGGGAGCGTGAACTGTTGGCCATCAAAACAGCTTTTGATGTTTGGAGGCATTACCTTGAGGGAGCTCGACACCCTGTACAAGTGTTAACTGATCACAAAAACCTGGAACATTTACAAACAGCTCGGCGATTGTCTCAGCGACAAATCCGGTGGTCTTTATTCTTTTCCCGCTTCGATTTTCGTATCAAGTATATTCCTGAGGCTCAGAATAAGAAAGCTGATGCATTATCTAGAAAACCTGAATATGCGACACCAGTGAAAGAGACCTTAGTGGCACCCATCTTGCCTCCTTCTGTGTTCGCAGCCACGAATCCATGTCCCAGCTTGGCAGAAGAAATCCGGGAATCTCAAGCTCGAGATCCATGGACTCAGCAACGTCTTCAAGAACTTCAGAATGGGGAGCATGGAGAGTTTTCTGCACAACAAGGGTTATTACTACATCGAGGGAGGTTATATGTTCCTGCTGTTCCCCTTCGTTACCAGGTATTGCATCTATCTCATGATTCTTTACCTGCTGGACACTTTGGACTTTACAAAACCCTGCATCTGCTCACAAGAGAGTTCTGGTGGCCACAGGTCCGTGCTGATGTTGCCCGATATGTGGGTTCCTGTGAAGTTTGTCGGCGAGCAAAGGATGTGGTGGCTAAACCCTCAGGTCTGTTGCATCCTTTGCCAACACCCTCTGGTCCCTGGAATGCTGTCTCCCTAGATTTTATCACGGATCTTCCCCGCTCAAAGGGGTTTACCTGCATCCTGGTCTTCATAGATTTATTCACCAAAATGGCCCACTTCGTTCCTTGTCCTAAATCTCCTACCGCAGCAGAAACAGCTCATCATTATTTACAACACCTCTTCAGGCTTCATGGTTTACCTGAACACCTTATTTTGGATCGTGGACCCCAATTCACCTCTCGTTTCTGGCAAGCAATGCACAAGGCACTAGGAACCCAAGTTCACTTGTCATCCGCTTATCACCCACAGTCAGATGGTCAGACTGAGCGCACCAATGCCACTTTAGAACAATATTTACGTTGTTATACATGTTATCAACAGGTCAATTGAGCGGATTTGTTGCCTTTAGCTGAGTTTGCATACAACAATGCTGTACATTCATCCACTCGTCAAACCCCATTCATGGCCAACTATGGGTATCATCCTCGGTACTTTCCAACCACCCTTCCTTCCACCTCTGTGCCAGCTACCGATGCTTATATACAAGAACTTCATGGCATTCAAGAATTATTGAAAGAACAACTTAATCATGCCAAGGAAGCATATAAAAAAGCAGCGGATCAGAAAAGACAAGAAGGTCCACAGTTGAATCCAGGCATGAAAGTTTGGCTCTCTACCCGATATTTGAGACATCCTGGGTGATCCCGGAAACTAGATCCTCGATTCATCGGCCCTTACCCCATCCTAGAAAAAATCAACCCAGTGGCGTTCCGTCTACAATTACCTGCATCCCTCCATATTAATCCCGTGTTCCATCGTTCCCTCTTGGTCCCAGCCAAAGATCCTGACCCCAACCGACCACCAAATCCTGAATCTCCTCCACCGATCTTAGTAGAAGAAGGAGTATGAGGTCCGTCAAATTTTGGATTCCCGGATACATCGTGGGGGGGTTGCAATACTTAGTGGACTGGGAAGGGTATGGACCAGAAGATCGATCTTGGGAACCGGTGTCTAACTTACATGCTCCGGAGTTGATTCAGCAATTTCATGATAATTATCCAGATAAACCTGGCCCATGGGAAGAGGGGGACCATGGGGAGGGGGATAGTGCCAGGACCCTGCCTGTCATGGAACCCGAATGTGAAGGGTTAAATGTTGGAGAGCAGCAGGAGGAGCCTTGTAGTTCAACTCAGCAGGCAGCTGAGTCTGAGGACGCAGCTGAGGGCACATCTCCTCCTCCTATAAGGGCTAGGAGCAGGATCCTGCAAAGGAGAACTAACAGGAGAGCTAGGGAAAGGATCTTTAATGATAGGCGTAGAATTAGATCTGAAAGCCCTGAGTTCTAGCAGGAGCCTTGCCAGAGATATGGGTGTGCTCCCTGTTTTAGGATAAAGCTAGCAAGTTTACCCTGAACCCTCTGTGGGAGCAACGCGTCACTTACCTTGCCACCACGTTCCTGTGTGTTATCCTGACTTTGTTTCCTGACCTTGGACCGGCTTTCTGACTACGGCGTTCTCTGTTTCCTGACCTTGGACCGGCTTCCTGACTACGACATTTCTCTGTTTCCCTTGAACTTGGCATTTGGCTCTGTAAATTATTCTGGATTAACTTGGACTGTACTTTGTACTTTATCTGGATTACAACTAAAGTTCCTGGCAAAGAACTGAACTTGGCTTGCTGTGTGTTCTGTGTGCAGGGTTTGACAACCTGGGTGGTGCAGTTATTAAAGGAATTTGATGTAAATGTCAATTTACCAGTCAAAGTTTATAATGATTCTTTCTCGTGTATCCAATTGACACAGAATCAGAAGGTCGGATCCAGAAGCAAGCATATTGTGATCCGTTACCAGAACATCAAAGACTGCATAGATCAACAGTTGATTATGTTGGAATATTGTACTAGTGATTACAATTGTGCTGATTTATTCACAAAGCCTTTATCAAAAGAAAAGCATGTATATTTTAAGAAGAGGCTAGGTGTTGTAACCTGTTAAATATAGGAGTGTCATAATATGTAGAACTGACAAAATATATGTAATGTATATTTAACAGAGTGAACAGAGAATTTGTAAAATGGAGTCAGTCAAAAATGCAGTGTCATGATGTTAGCCACAAGTGCAAGGAATTAGAAATCACTAGCAGGTTAAGTGATTTAGCACAGGTGGAATAGTTAATGACATCATGGTGTGTCAGAATGTGATTGGTTAAAATAATGTCTGATGAGGTCTAAATGTGTATAAAAGAACTGGCTGTAATAATGTTAAAAATTGGGACTGTTTATGGTGAGAAACAGTACCCCACACTCTGTTGCTTTTGTATATATGTTATTGCTTGGTGTTATGCTGTTGTTATGCTTATCTGCTGTATATCTGCTGTATATATTCAATATAAGAGTTTTATTCTAAGTCATGTTTCTTTGTCTCTCCGTTTCTAAGTTCTGATAATACTTATAACAATTATCTACACTTTATCTATATGCTACTGCTGCTAAGCTCATATTTTTCTCTGCTATACACATGTGTGTATTTCTTTCCATAATCCCTTAATTATTGTGTGATATCGTCCTTTCATGATCCTTGACTTGTGGACTGCATGTCTCTCACATGGCCAACACTCAACTATCCTTTTCCTTTTTATCCTTTCGACTATAACTGTAGACAGCAACTGTAAGGATACAGTCTTTTCTACCTTATATGCTTCCAGGATGATCTTATGCCAACAGGTGCTGGTTGTTTTCTCAACAGTATATACCTAATTTATTTCAAAAGTACCCCAAAATATATGAAATGTGGCTAGAACAATGCTTGTTTTTCACCTTTGTGTATTCTGTAGGTATGTTGTCAGATAGCTAAGTAGGATATGAATGGTTTTGAATGAGTACATTCAAGGACAATGCTTTCCCACTCAGAGAAAAGGGGAGTTAATTTACTCTACTTTATTTTATTTTATTTTATTAGATTTCTATACCATGCCATCTAGCAACAGAGGCCACTCTGGGCAGTTTACCTCCCTTCTAACACAGTAAAAACACTTACAGTTTTTTTCCCAACCCCTCATGACTAATTGGGGCAGGGGAGCAGAAGGACAAGTAAACCCTGTTCCCCAACTACAATAATTCTTTTGTTCCATGCATTCATCTGTGCTATGAGGGAATGTAGCAAAAGAGCTAAAAATATATTACCTCACCTATTTAACTGTTGCTTGGGTACATCATACCTCCTTCAGCTCTCCAAAATTCAAGCATTAGTAATGTATGAAGGGGCCGTGCGCAGGTTTAAACTTACACATTCACTGTGATCTATTTTTGCCCACAGGAACAGTCTGATTCCTGGAAACTCTGTGTGGTTGTAGTGCTGTTAGTTTCACAGGGAGCCCTATTATACCAGTTTAACTATTGCTCTAGCTAGGTGTTAGAAAGTGTGTCGAGCACTCAGATGTTGAGAGACGAATTCTAGCCTCACCCCATTCATCACCCACTACCTTCTGTATATGGCAAGTGGCAGAGCTTGAAAGAGACAATGCCTCTGTTATTGCCGTCTGAGTCTGAACTCTGGGAAATCAGGGCTCCAGCTCATCAGGAACGTCTCACAAATAGTGGCATCTGTTCTCCCTCTTGACATATGCAGTTTCTAACATCTGAATAGCTTTAAGGTGTTAACCTAGGACAGACTCCACCTCATCTTATCTATTCTCACTACTAATGGCACTTTGGAAATAGGAGACATAAGTCATTCCCTACCATTTATTCTTTTAAAATTGTAAATGTCCAACATTTAACCTGAGATTTCTCTATGCACAAAGCCTACACTCTGTCTTTGAGATATCCACTCTTCTTGTACTATGTAAGTATGAGAATCAGAAAAGCTAGATTTCAATTGAAAGAATATATAAAGGCTTGCAGAGGATTGTTGGGGTTAAAAACTATAGACTGAAGACTCTGAGACGAAAGTGAAGTATATAAAAATAAACTTTATCTAATTCTCTCAGGAAAAGGGGTAAACGGGATATTCCTAATAAAACAACAAAACACTAGCAGTACATACAAAACATACCAAACGAAGTAAGATAAGGCGACAGCAGCTCAGGCAATGCCTAAGAACATTAGGCAAACTCGCATATAGTTTGCCTCACTCTGACAATCGGCATGGAGAGAGGGATAGAGTCAGCAAACTGTTGTGACGTGGGGTTTAGTGATTTCAGCAGTGATTTCAGCTCTTAGACATAGCAGGCTGGAGAAAGCTTCTAGTGTAACAGCTCTTTATTCAGGGAGAGAACAAGACTGGGGACTGGGGAGAGGGAGCTTCATTTATAGGAGCCAGGACTGGCTAGGAAAAGATACATTTTGGAGGGAACAATTACAACCAATCACAAAGCTGCCTTTTGGCAGAGACCAATAGGATTGAGGATCCAAATGCAGCAACTTGAATAAACCAATAGGCCTGTTCCCTTTGGAACAGGAACAGAAACCAATAGGAATACACAACACAAACCATCTAGTATTTGGTCTTCCTCTTTTCCTGCCACCTTCAACCTTGCCTAGCATTATTGTCTTTTCCAAAGAAATCTGCCTTCTCATGATGTGCCCAAAGTAGAACAGCTGCAGTTTCAACGTTTTTGCCTCCCAAGATGGCTCAGGCTTCATTTTATCTAGGATGCAGTTGTTCAACTTTCTTGCAGTCCAGGGTATCCACAGAACAATCCTCCAGCAACATATTTCAGAAAAATATTTTTCCTTTAGCTTATACACCTATTCATGGTTGGTGACTGAAACTATAGGAATGTGGATGATTTTGGTTTTGTTCTCCAGTGACACATCCTTACAACAGATGATCATTTCTAATTCCTTCACTGCTCTCCTTCAAAGCCTCAGTCTTCTAATTTCTTGGCTGGTCTCAATATTGATTGTCAATTGAACCAAGGTATACAAAAGCTCTACCTATTTCCATTAGATTTAGCAAAAACTGCCCAAACTGCGAAGGAGCAGAACACATTTGTAGAAGTCCAAGACCCATATTAGCCATATCTGCTTGACAAGGAGATGAATGCATACCATATTCCCACCCCAACTGCAAAATATGTTCAATCCAAGTGGGAGGAGAAAATACAACACTCTACCTCTAGTTTAACAAAGGATATTGAGAAAGTACCTTACCCATCTGATTTTTCTGAAAATGTTGATCGACTTCCATATTAGGTTATTTTTTTCAGCTGCTATTCTATTTACATGTGCAAAATAGGTAAATAATGGGGAAATGCAGAGAGTCTGACCCTGTCAATCAGCATTCCACAACACTGTTGATTATATAAATCAGTGACAGGAACTAATATATTAGAATGTATTAAATAATGAATTCAGTTGGAGATTTGCTAATATGTATAAAAAGGATACTGAGTTCAATTTATTTTTTAACAAATGTTGTTGACTTAGCTTCTTGCATGAATGTTTCTCCAAAATTAAGTTAACATTAACATTATGATAGTGCTGTTTTTTTCAAAGCCAGAGAAGCTATAGATTCCAAAGTCACAGCACTCTTTTCACACTTTGCACAGTAACGGCAGAGTTCAATTACACATGGAGCTCTAGGTTCAAGTCCAATGGAAACTTTGGGCCAGAAACTCTCTTTCATACAGTCTTCTTCATAAGACATTCACGTACACTGCTTTAATTTAACACTGACAAATGGGGTATAAATGAAAATACAAAAAACAGCAGTAAACTAACATCCACCCAAAATCTACTTTAAGGGAGAAGGATACTTAATTCTAACTCTGGCTTTGTTTCAGTCATTAAATGATGAAGAGTAAAAGGAGTAAAACCATAGATGAGATCTTCATTCTGGTAAGGCTTTCGGAAGTGTTATAATGGTCCTGCTCCTACTTCCACCACCACTGCAGGTGCCATCCTCAGAGGCAGTAGCCCTGGCCTCCCTGTGAACCATTATGAGCCACTAGTTTTCCATTTCATACTCATCTCTAATAAACATCTTCCCCTTTCAGTTTTCATATAGTCAAATTAGATGTTTAAATTTATCATTTATCAAGGTGTTAAACCTTTTCCCCCTTGGTTGTAAGAATTTAATACTACATATCTGGTGGGAAATGTAAACAATGATGAGAGAAGTCAAGAAACTCTTCTACGGCAATAACTATGCTGCCTGAAAGGAGAAAATGTAAATAGAAAATTCCCCCTGACAATTAAGTACAGTCATTTCCACTTCCAGCTCTAGGGGACAGGTGCTCATCTCCCTTTTAGAGATGGGCACAAAATGCCAACATGGCAATTTGTTTTGTTTTTCATTTTGTTTTTTTAATTTGTTTCATTTGGAATGAAACAATATTTAAAAAAAAACCTTTCCTCCTCCCTAGTGCCTACCAGCTGGCCCGCAAGCTGGATCGGCACTCCCCCCCCCATAACACCAAACATTTGGCCCATGGGCAGGGTCAGCACTTTTAAAAAATTCCCCCCCAGCACCAACCAGCTGGCCCGTGGGCAGGTCAGCGCACTTTTCCCCTAGCGCTGACCAGCTGGCCTGCAGGTCAGGTCGGCACTTTTAAAAAACCCCCTAGTGCCAACCAGCTAGCCCGTGGGCTGGGTCAGTGCTTTTTTCCTCCTAGCACCGAACAGCTGCTCTGTGGGCCGGGTCAGCACTTTTTTTTTTACCTACTAGCACTGACCTGCTGGCCTGCGGGCCTGGTTGACACTTTTTTTTTTAGTCTACTGCCAACCAGCTGGCCAGCTGCAGGGCCAGCTGGTCGGTGCATATTTTTATTATTTATTTTGACAAGCACCAAGATCGGAATTTACAAAAATATATAATAAACAAAAATGAAATGGAACAAAAAGAAAATTTCCATTTCCTTTTGTTTCAGGTTTTTAAAAGGGCACTTCATTTTTCATTTCGTTCTGTAAAAAAATGAAAAACTAAATAAAAATGCATTTCATGCCCATCTCTACTCCCTTCATAAGGCAAAGAGCTGGAGTTTGTCCATATACATATATCCATGGTCATATGGCTGGCATGACTAAACATTCAATTGTACAGAACTTGTTACCTTCCCACTTAAGTGGAACCTATGTATTCACTCGCATTTTCACATGCTTTCAAACTGCTAGGTTTGCAGGAACCAGCGACAAGAAACAAGAACTCACATAGATTTGAACTGATGACCTTTCAGTCAGCAAGCCCAACAGCTCAGCAGTTTTACCCACAGTGTCACCTGCATCCTCTACTGAAAGGGGGAAATTTTTAGCAAACACTTCAGGGTTTCTGCTGAGGGGCATCTTAAACACTAAGGAAATGTAGCCCCAAGTCAAAAAAGCTGAACTACTGCATGTAAGCAGTTTGGGCAGTCTGTTGTTCGTTTGCTCAATAAAGCCGTTGTCAGTGTTACTAGTTTTTTGTGCGACTGGAGTTTGGGGGCTTCATATGAACGCTGTTGTAATTACTGTCTAAAATTCAGAGTCAAGAGACACAATATTATTAGCCAATTCCATACTTCATTTGTTTCCACTTCTGAGACTCTCTGATCTCTCTGTTGTTGTGGCTCCTTCGGTGAACTTTTCCCATAATCTCTACATGAATTTTATAAGCTCTTCTAATTAGATCAGAAGCCCCTTTAACCCCTGCAAAGGGTTTCCATGTTCTCGCTGTAATCAAGAAAAGAAAAACACAGAGGCATAGACGACACATGATTCTGGCATCTTTTCTTTTTTCTTTTCTTTTCTTTTTGGTGGGTGGGTGGGGGGGACATAATGGAGTTTTATTCCAATATCCGTGTTCTGTTCATGCTTTATAGTGCAGCACAAAGTGCAGACACTAAGCTTCACTGTGACAGGTTGGAAATGAGAAATGTTAAGGGCTGTTAAGCATTCTAAAAATGTTCCCAGTGGACCCATATAAACTGAGTACCTGAATTTCTGTAATGGTGGTACACTCAGAACATTAGAGAGCTTCAGTGGTTTATTCAATCAACTAATATTTCTGACTTCGCCAGAAGGAGTATGTTAAAACTTGTGGTGCAAGAAATGTGTCTGGAAAATGGAACACTAAGTTTAAGGATTGCTGTTGACATGATGTTCTAACTAGAGTCAGCATTAGGAAATTACATGTAGAGCCCAGTTTTAAAATAGGGCATTGTATCCCCAGGTGTTTATGAGGCATTCCATAGTTGCCTTTTCCCATCTTCCTGAAGCATGGGTCACTCAGTCCAATAAAGCACCTGGACCTTAATCTGCTGCCTAGTGAGCCCTCTGCATGAGGGAAGATGGCCACTATATTATTGAGAGCCACATGGCAACTTATATGCAGGAGGCCCCATACCCAGAGGCCAGCATAAGGAGGGTCAAAAAGAAAACCAGCCAATTTGGAAGAGGCTGGCTGGGTCTGAGAGGAACCAAGTCATCCTTGACATTGCTGAAGATAGAGGTATCCATTCCAGTCATCCAAGGAAGCATAAATACAGACTCCAAGCTAGGAACCCAGCACTTCTAGTTATCCTGTAATTTATGCCTAAGTTTGGAGAGAACGCATACTATGAAACTGCATATCTTCTTTACATTTTGCATGCCTATTGTCTGTCCACAACATGGGTGGAACAGTGACTGCCAAAGCTGCTGCCCTCCAGGAGTTCTGGTCTACACTTCTTATCAGCCATAGCCAACAGGCTAGTAGTCAGGGATGAGGAAAACTTTGATCCAAAACACCAATTTCTACTTCAGGAACTAAGGAGTGCCAGACTGCTCAGATGCATGGGTAACAAACCCAAATTTGATTATGTCAGTTGTCCACAGGAGTGCAGAATGTAAAGAAGATTGTTCAGTTTCATAGTATATAGAGGTGGGCACGAACCAGAAAACCCATGGTTTGGATTCATCTGGTTCAGGCCCACCCTTGGTTCGGTTTGGTTTTGGGTTCGTATGATTTTTTAAAAAAATCGTACAAACCTGAACCAGTTCGAGTTCTTACTGCCAGCGGCAGTGGTGGCGGTGGTGGTGGATCTTGGCTTCTACAGTGGGGTGGGTGGGTTTTGAGGCTCTGGCTTGAGGCAAGCTCCTTTTTTTTTCCAAGCACCCACCATGCGGTCCCTGGGGCCAGGTGGGCACTTTTTTCTCATTTTTTTCTTGATTTTTAAGCACCACCCCGGTCACCCCTGGGGCCTGGTTGGTGCTCCTTTTTAAATTGTTTTTCCGAGCACCGACCACGTGGCCCCGGGGGGCGGGTCAGCACTGGTTTTATTTTTTTTTTATTTTTTTTCTTTATTTTAGGGCACCAACCTGGCCACCCCTGGGGCCGGGTCAGCACTCCTGTTTTGTCTTGTTTTGTTTTGTTTTTATTTTGTTTTTGTTTTTATTATTTGTATTTTTTTACACCGACCATGTGGCCTGCACTACAGTTGTAGTGCAGGCCAGTGGTGTGTTTTGGGGTTTTTTTGTGCTGGCCACAGGCCAGCACCAGGCCTGCGGAGCAGGTCCGGTGCTCACAGGTGGGTTTTTTGTTTGTTTGTTTGTTTTGATTTGTTTTGATTTTTTTAATTCAATTTTTCTTCAAGCACTCTGGGGTTCGTTATTCATTTTGTTACATAACAAAACAAATAATGAATAACCAAATGAACTAAAAGTTCATTTCATGCCCATCTCTAATAGTATACATTCTTCCCAACCTTAATCATATATTAAAGGATTCCACATGCTATTAGGGGGTTATATAGACAGATTTATTCTCTGTCTTTCCATTTTCCTGCTCCCACCACTTCAGCCGTCTCTTTCAACACTTAATATATCAACTGCCTTCAACCGTAGATTTTAATAACTTTATTTGCTCTGCTTACACCTTCTGATTCCCTCAAGTGGCCTAATGATAGGATTGCAAAGTTAGCCATTTCACATTCCCTGAAATGTCAAAGCCAAAGGCCAGAATGATAGACATTGTGATATCATAAGGATGGTCCCATCTGAAACAGTGGGATCTGTGGCACAACAAAAATCCTCATGAGTCCCAGATGCTCCAGATACCATGCTCCAAATAAGAGCTCATGTACACACACTCATCAGCATTCTTCTAGCCCCTTCCTTTCCTTTTCCACTTTTTGATGGTCTAACCATCACACAAGCCTCAAAAACATAGCAATACCTTTACAACATGCCAATGCATCCTTGCACTAGCTGGGGATAAAGGAAGGCCTCACCCTTCAGCACTGGCCACCATGGGATTTGTCTCCACCCCCTGGGAGGCTGGAGAATATACACGTTCCCCACAATTTTACTCCAAGACATGAGTTCTAGCAACTGTGTGGCTTTTGTTGTGGTATCCAGTAAAATCATTCCACCGAATTTTGGCAGCAGTCCAGCAATAGATCAATTAAAGGGAGTCAAAAGGGGGTTTTCAAACCGAGTAATTTGTTTTTAAATTACTTAGAAATATATTTAGCAATATATGGCAATCAGGCTGTTTGTTGTGTGGTCTATAGTTGAACTCAAGGGAGGAATTAGCCCTAAGACTCACCAACATAGCCTACTCATGCTTAAGAGCCTCCCCTTGCCCCCATCTTCCTCAGAGAGGAAATAGGAGTAGTTTATGACCAAACCTGTTATTTCAGCAAAGTTGTCTTTGGGTAATTGAATGTCCACATACCACTAACAAAAGGGAGACTGCCTAGTCTAAATTGAATAGCTGCTCCCAACAAGAACAGACTGACTGAATCAACTGAATGGTGGCTCAACATGTAGGTAAATACCACTGATAGAGTGAGTCTACTCTTGTTGGGACTACCAATGGAATTAGGTCCACATCTTTTTCCATTCACTTCTTTTTCTTTGTGGTGAGGGCCACTATTCTTATTTTGGCCTTCCACTTGGAAGGGTCATGGGCTAGGTCTGAGTGAACCCAGGACAATTTCATGTTGTCGTCAAAGGTATTCATCCAGTGCTGTTTTGGTTGTCTCCATGGTCAGGATCCACTGACCTCTAGGGTGGGAACTTCTTTTGGCCAGAGTGTTACTCATTGGCATGCAAGATGTGTCCATACCAACACATCTTGTCGGCTTGACAGGTTGTATGATGGTGTGATAATATTTCACTTTAAATGGTCGCTGATCTTTTTGTCGCACATTTATTTATTTATTTTATATTTTTACATGTATATGATGCTTGATGTTGTACACCGATGGTGGCCAAACTTCAGCACTTCAGATGTTTTGGACCACAACTCCCACAGTCCTTTGTCACTGGCAATACAGGCATGGAATTCTGGGAGTTGTGGTCCAAAACATCAGGAGGGCCGAAGTTTGGCCATCACTGTTGTACACTATTTTAGCCAGGCACTGTTGATCCTTGATGTGACTTAATGATTCAGACTCCCGTTGGCTGTGATCATGGAACCAAGTCATTTGAACTCCTCAGTTCTTGGTAGTAGACATGGGCACGACCAGAAAAAATGATGTTTTGAATTTTCGTTTGTTGGAACGGGTCCATTTCGGGTTGTTTCCGTTTGTCATGAAATTTTTCAAAAATTTGTCATTTCCGTTTGTCATTTGTCGTTTGTCGTTTGTCGTTTCCACCGCGATTTAGCGCGATTTGACTTCCCAGAGCATAGAGGCGGCCCGCAATCAGGGCCAGTGCTAGGTGTTTTTGCACCCTAGGTGGTGGGCAGGGGGGGGGGCGGGCGGGCGGGCGGGCGGGCGGCGGTGGGGGGGCATGGGTGGGCGGTGGCCGCGGGCGGGTGAGTGGGCGGGCGGTGGCACGGGCCGCAGGCGGGTGGCGGCGCAGGCGGACGGGCGAGTGGGCAGTTAGGATACCACTTAGGATAGAGGTTCTGTTCTTGGCTTGCACCCCAAATGTGTGTGTGTGCAAGCAAATTGAAGTTGGGAAAATAGAAAATAAATGGTAGTATATAATATATTTTTAAAATAAATCCACACCTCCCACTCCCAGTCGAACCTCCCCCTTTATCCAATATCAGAAAAAAATCCTCAAACTGCCAGAGAAGAAATAAAGAATAAACTGCTATTCCCTTCAGCAGACAAAGCTGCAGGGAATCAAAGAAATTATTTTCTAAATTCAATTCCCTCCCTGCCTGCCTAACTTAAATCCTAAAGCCTCCAGCCTCCCTCCTCAATCTCGATCGGATCACACCAGCACCAGCAGCCAGCCCTCCTCCCTCAACCACATCCATACACCCGACTGCGATTTCTGGAAGGTGCCTCGGCTTTTTATGCCCTCTGAGACATCCAGAAGTGTCAGTCAAAAACCTGGAGATGCCATTGGTGGAATGGTTCAAAAATTTTGCATGGTCCCATCCCATGCCCAGCCCAAATGGGCAGGTCTAAAAAAATAAATAATAAAATAAAATAAAATAAAATCAATACGACATTTTATTGCTATAAAAAACCCACTGCTGCTACTATTAAAATTCAGGCATTTAAAATAAATAAATTTCACATGTTTCTGTGGTGATTTGGTGTGTGTTTTTACCACGATTTCAAAAGAAAAATTGTGGTCGCCATTTTGGATACCCCCCACCGCATGGCATGCAGCGAGACAGATGACCAGGATGACCCCCCCCCAGCCTGGTGCAAGCAGCCCAGGACAGGAGAAGAGGGGGAAGGCCGGGGACCCCCCAGAAACCACCCCTCTGGTAGGTGGCAAAGCCTCAGGCAGGCATATTTTTGCCTGCTTTTTTGGACGGGAGTCGGGTTTTTTTAAAAAAAAACTTTTAAAAACTTTTTCTGTGCTTCGCATTGCGCGATCGCCGCGATGCCACAAACGGAAACGGAAAACCCGACCAAATTTTTCTTTTTTCGGTTCAAGTTTGAGTTCTGACGGCATAATTATCATTACCGTTTCCGTTATGCAATGGAAACGATAACCGAAAATGGAAACGACAATTTCGCCAGGTCGTGCCCATGTCTACTTGGTAGGTCATTACAATCAATTTGGACACTACCACATTCATTTGGGTCAGTTGTCAGATACTTATTCATTCATTCATTCATTCATTCATTCATTCATTCATTTGACTTTTATACCGCCCATCTAGACCTAGGGCTACTCTGGGCAGTTTACAACATGTGATAACATAACAATTAAACAAAGGAATACATTTTAAAAACCAAAATACAAAGCACACAATAAAATAAAATATACATAAATCAACAACAAAAAACTATTCCGTCTTCCTCACATCAGGCACAGGCAAAACCTTGTCAGTCGGTCACTCCATACTTCGGCTTGGTGTTCAAGATCTTCCTTACTCTCTGATACAGTCATGATAAGAGATGGGCACGACTTAGCGGAATTCCCGTTTCCGTTTCCATTACTCGTATCCGTTACTCTACGGAAACGGTAACGGGAATTACTCCTTCAGAATTCGAGCTCGAACCGACGAACGAACAATTTGGTCTGATTTGTCGTGCTCGTTACTTGCATCGCGGCGATCGCGCAATGCCAAGCGGCACAGGAAAAAAGTTTTTAAAAGTTAAAAAAAAACCCGATTCCCGGCCCTAAAAGTAGGCGAAAACTGTCTTAGGGCACCTACCAGGCCAGAAGGGTGTTTTATTTGGGGGGGTTTCCCCGCCCCCGTCTCCTTGGCTATTGCTACTGCTGCGCTGCTGGTACCAGGCTGGGAGGGCGCATCCATTTGCCATGCAGTGCGGGGGATCCAAAATGGCGACCGCAATATTTTTTTTGAAATCGTTGCCCAAAACCCCACCAAAGCACCACAGAAACATGCCAAAATTAGCTATTTTAAATGCTTGAATTTTTACAGTAGCAGCAGTGGGTTTTTCTTGCAAAAAAAAGTATCCGTTGATTTTATTTTATTTTATTTTATTTTATTTTATTACACCTGCACATTTGCAATGATGGGCTCGCCCATGGGAGTGGACCATGCAAAATTTCCACCAATCGCATGGCCACTTGGCCAGGTTGACCACAGAGACTTCTGGGATGTGCCAATCGGGCATAAACAGCCCACTAATCGTAGCCCAAACCTGAACCCTAAGCCTAAGCCTAACCCATACGCCAGTACACTGTCCTTCTAAGTGGGTCAGAGAGGCACCCAGAGGTGCACCCCAATACTCACCCTAACCTCACCCGTAACTAGCCTAACCCTAGCCCTTGCACTAACCCGTCTTAACCCTAAGCCAGATCTACTTGCATTGCACTACATGCAAGTACGTGAGACACAGCGGGTGCAAAGAGTCTGCCAGTCCGTCACTTGTGGCTCTGGCTGACTCCTGCAGCTCCCTCCAGGAGCCCGCTACCCCCCCAAACCAGTACTAACGACAACGAAAAAACAAAAAAACGAACTGACTAATTTTTGCGAAATTTCGCGAAAAACGGAAACAAGCCGAAACGGACTGCCTCTGACACACGACAACTCGAAAACGTCATTTTCCCTAGTCGTGCCCATGTCATCAGCATAAAGGAGTGTCCAGAACACTGGATTCTGCAGATCTTGACTGTGTCCATAACCCGAATGAAAAGAAGCGGGGAGAGTGCCAATCCTTGGTGGACGCCAACTGTGATACAAAAATATTTTGATGTACCAGCAGCAGACTGCACATGTCTCTTCAGTGACTTATAGAGCAATTTGACTTAACTGACAAGTTCCTATGAGACTCCATAATGTTGCAGGGCATACCAGATGACATTATGTGGGAGTCTGTCAAAGGCTTTCTCAAGGTCAAGAAAAGCTACATGACCAGTTTCTGCTTCTCCCTGTGTTACAAGTAGGGCAGCATGGATTGTGTCTATTATTTCACCGTTTTTGATAAAGCCAGCTCGACTTAGCTGGAGTATGGTATGGATTCATGTGTCAATGACTTGCTCAGAGATTTTAAGAATATGTGGAAGTAATATAATTGGTCTGTAGAGCCTCATGGCATAGTGGTTAAATGGCTGTATTGCAACTATAACTGTATTTACAACCCAGTGTTCAATCCCAGGTAGCCAACTCATTGTTGACTCAGCCTTCTATTCTTCCAAGTTTGGTAAAATGAGTACCCAGTTTACTTTTTTTGGGGGAGGGGGAGACAATATGCAGCCTGAATAAATAAATAGTAAACTGTCCAAAGAGTGCTTTAAGCAGCATGGGGCAGTACGTAAGCAGAATACTTCACAGCTGCCCCCTCCCCAAACTAAGGAAACATATGGGATCAGAGGGATGGGAATTCTTCTGTGGAAACTTTCTTGAAGTAACCTTGCCAGTGCTTTGTTGCTTTGACACAATCATTGATCAGCTTTCCATACTCATAATTGACACCGTGGAATCTCTCAATATCCTCAGTCCTTTTGTGGTAGACTTTCACTAGCTGGTAGATGTCATGTTCACTTTCACATGTATCACTTTCAGGAACTTTCTGTACAGACTTTGTTTTAGCTACTGCTTTCTTTACACTGCATTGAGCATCACAAACCTTCTGCCATTTGTCAGATGTCTTTCCACACAGGAGTGTATGATAGAACTGCTTTTTCTCATGGACTGCTACCTTAACTTCATCTGTGCAAGGCCAGGTTTGTTTGTCAATCTTTTTACAGCCAGGCAATGTCAGCCCAGGCAGCTGTTTTAATTGCCTATTTTTCTTAGGTCCAAGTACTGTCTATTGCTATTATGGGAGGCAGCTGTATTTGAGTCTCACTGTACCATTGTGTTCTGCTCTGCTTTCCCGGGGGGGGGGGATAATGTGGAGGTCACAGATAACCAGTCGGTGTTGGGTAGCAATTGTCTCATGTGGGATGACTTTGGCGTTGAGTACTATTTTAATGTCTCATTTCCAGACTATTAGAAAGTTGAGTTGGGATGAAGTGTCACCACTGTAGTAGGTCCCGAAGTGTGATAGGTGCTTGCAAAACCAGCTAGAGGAGTTGGATGATGCCTTCAGAGAGCAGATGGCCACACACCCAAGAGGGAGGGATGTAGTATTAATAGGAGATTTTAACTATCCCAATATATGCTGGCAATCAAACTCAGTTAAGAACACAAGGTCCAATAAAATCCTTAATGGCCTTGCAGACAATTTCATGGTCCAGAAGGTAGAGAAGGCAACAAGAGGAACAGCTATTTTAGATCTGATCTTAACCAAGGACTTAACGGAGGACTTTGTAAATGGGATCAAAGTGGTGGGATGTTTAGGTAGAAGTGACCATGCTCTTTTGGAATTTGTTATACAGAGGGAAGGGGAAGTTAAGTATAGCCAAACAAGTATCCTGGACTTTAAGAAAGCCAATTTTTGTAAAGTTAGGGAATTATTGGCTGTAATTACATAGACCAAGCCACTGAAAGAGATGGGGGTCCACTGAAAGATGGATGGGAATTCCTTAAAAGTGAGATATTAAAGGCACAATCTAAAACAGTTCCAACAAGAAGAAAATATGGGAGATATCTAAAGCAGCAGTTCTCAAAGTGGGTACTGTGGCACCCTGGGGTGCCATGAACGTATGCCAGAGGTGCTGCAACAATAATATTTAATTTTCACTAAGATATAGCAAATTAGCTGTAGAATCAATTTTTATAACATGGCAACACCATTATCTCCTTGTCTATGCTACGTCTGCCACTCATTGGCCTTGTTGTGGTTGTGAGTCATTTGTTTTGAGTGGTACTGGGTTATTGTCACTGCAACAACAAAAAAGATTCCAGTGGATTTGATAGCAAATTTGTATTCTTTTCTTTTAAGAGACTGATTATATAGTTAATATAATGTATGGCTAAAGACTGTGCACGTGCTTATATTTTCGTCATGGTTCTATAAAATTAAAAATGTTTTGACGAGAGGTTAGTTTTTAAGTTATGAGGTAGATGAATTGCAATGCATCACATGTACTAACTCAGTAGATGTAATCAAAATCAGCCCCATAACCAAGATACTGTTTCGGGAGGGGTCTGCAATGGAATGGTTTTTTTTTTTATTGTTTTGAGTTTATTGAATACTTTTAGTGAAGAATTATGGACAATCGGCTAAAAATTGGGTCTTTAAAATGGAAAGGTGGTGAACTCACTGAAGCTTCTGAAGCGACTACAGTGGTACCATGTATAGTGTAATTAATTCGTTCCAAATCAAATCAAACCCTAATGTCCCATAGGAATGCATTGGAAGTGGATTTAATCCGTTCCAATGCAGTCAAGAGTACAGTGCTGTAATGAGGAGGAGCCCGAGAGAGAGACACCCTCCCCCTTCTTGCCCCTCTGCGTGAAGGTGTGCGAGGCTCCTCCCGCCAAGGCAGTCCTGGTCCCATCCCTGAGGGGGCTCGGCACCCACCGTGACTCAAGCCCCTCCCCCCCCCCGCCTCCCTCAGCGCACCGCTGGAGGGCCATGCGAGGGAAAGAGGCCACGCTCCCGACACTTCCTGCTCCACTTTCTCCACAGCTGGCTGCCCGGGAATGAGGCTGCCGCTGCCCAGTGCGTCCAGAGCGCGCCAGGGACGGGGAGAGAGAATGAGGGTGAGAGAGGTGTGCCCCCTCCCCACCACCACACGCACGCTCCTCGCTGCCTGAGGGGGACCCTGGGCACCCGAGGAGCGCCGCTGTGCACGCCATGAGCAAGCCGCGAGAGAGGACGCCCGCCGCCGCCGCCACCACCGCCGCTGCTTCACCTCCTCCTCCTCCTCCTCCCGGCGGCTGCAGGTGTGCGGGTGGCGTGGGCAGGGGCCCCGTCATCCTCGCACTCCTCTTCTCGCTCCTCTCGGTGGGCGCCTGCTTTCTGCTCAGCGCCAAGACCAACAAGCTGCAGGGCCTCCCGGGACACGGGCGCACCTTCAGGAGATGAGGTGGGTGTGGGAGAGAGAGAGAGAGAGCGTGCACCTCCCTTTCACCTTGCCTGCCAGGGAAGATCCTCCCCTCCTCTCCCCTCCCCTCTTTCCCCAACCGCCCTGCATCCTCTTCCTGGGTGGCCGCAGGTGGTGGGGGGAGGTGGCCGCGGGGGTGGGGGGAGGGAATGGGGGTGCACCACTTGGTATATATACAGTGGTACCTCGTATAATGGAGGGAGTGGGGTGCGCCGGGAATTCCCCCCCTCGCCTCTTGCCGGAGCCCCGGAGGACTTAGTTCCGAGGGGCTCATGGGAGAGGGGGGATTTTTTTCGTTGTACGGATTTTTCATTAAACAAACCCTCCGTTATACGAGGTACCACTGTAATTCAATTACAACCAGCATTGTCAGAGGAGACAAAATATCCCAGCAGACACCTGCAAGCCTAAGCCATCCAAGTTTGTCTGCCTCAGTGGAAAGGCATCTCACAACCAAAAGGAAATCTGAGGAAAAATAAGAAAATATGATCTTAGCTACCTCATGTTGTTTGGCTTTGTTCCAATTGGGAACAAACAGGCCCTGGAAGGGCAATGTGTTAACTGTGATAAAATTGTTGCTAATTCCTGCTTGGTCCCATCCAAATTAAAAAGACATCTGGAATGCAATCTTTCTGATTTAGTAGATAAAGGTAAAGAAATCTTCAAACACTGAGCTTTATCACTTTAGACAGGGTCATCTAAGATGGAGAGAATTTCTAAAAATAAAAATGAAAATGCAACTGAAGCTTCATTTATTGTCAGTTTACACATTGCAAAAGCTGGAAACCCTCATACTATCGCCGAGACACTGATTAAACCTTGTGTGAAGGATGTTGTAAGTTGCATTTTAGGTCCAGACATGGCCAAGAAGATTGATACTGTGCAGCTGTCAAATAGCACTAAGCAAGCAAATTTACATAATTTCAGAGTCTGTGGAGAACAAGCTTATAAAAAGATTGAAAACTTGTGAATTTTTTAGTTCACAGCTTGATGAAAGTACCAACGTTGCGGGACTTGCTGTTCTTCTTGTGTTTGTGAGGTATCCATTTCAAATGCAAATAGAAGAACTTTTGATGAGTGAAGTGCTTGAAACTTACACCACTGGTGATTAAATTTTCAAAGCTATTGACAAACATGTATAGAAAATGATTTGAAATGGAGCAAGTGTGTGGATATTTGCAGTGATGGAGCAGCTGCAATGGTTGGAAAAGTGAAGGGAGCCGTTTCTGGGATGAAGCAAATGGCAGGAAACCAGCAGCCACTGTGACATCCATCGGCATTCGCTGGCAACTAGAAGGATGCCACAAGATTTTAAAATCATATTGGATGTTGCAGTAAAGATGATTAATCATGTTAAGAGGCGTCCGCTTCAAGCACACCTTTTAAAACTTACTGCCGAAGATCTGGGTGTGGATCACTTCCACCTCTTGCTGCACACAGGAGTGTGATGGCTATCAAGTGGAAAAAATTGGTCAAACTGTATGAACTAAAAGATGCTCTGGTGGTCACATTTACAGAGAAGCCTTTTATCCAACAATCAACTGATGTTGATTGGCTGCTTAAATTGGGATACCTTTCTGACATCTTTGAAAAACTAAAGGAAACTACCACTTCTCTTCAAAGGAAAGGAGGAGCACAATTAGAGAAAATAAAAGCCTTGTGGAAAATAATTACATTTTAAAGCTCTGGTTGAGAGAAGAGATATATCCAACTTTCCTTGGTTGCAAGAATTTGTCAAAACAAATGAGATCAACCTTCAAACCAACTTCCTTGAAATTGTTAATGCCCACTTGCAAGGTTTGGAAAGAAGCATAGTTGATTATTTTCCCAACATTGACTTGGACGACATCTACAGCTGATGAACCAGTTTTCCTGCAACCCGAAACATAAACCTACTGGAATGACAAATGAAATTCTTCAAAATCTGATTGGGATCAACAAAGACAGCAGTTTAAAACAGAAATACTGTGAAGGAAGCCAAGAAGAGTTTTCTGTATTCAGAAAACAATGCTGTTGGCAAGGCTGCAGTGAACAGACTTGTGCATTTTACTTCAACTTATCAATGTGTGTCTGCTTTCTCAATGTACGCTTACATAAAAAACAGATACAGGAGCAAACTTTCTGGGTCAAGTGATTTGAGGGTAAAATTAACTAAACTAAAGGAAATAATGAAAAATTCATCCAGACAGTTTCATTCATCGCATTAAAGACAACTGAGCATTAAATTTGCACTGTTTTTCTTCTTTTCCTAAGTATTCAAGATGTTTTAAGGGTAGCTGTGCCACGAAATTTTTTTTGCCCGACAAGGCTAAAAAACAGCAGTGTGACATGGCGGCCAAGAAAGCCAATGCGATTCTTGGTTGCATCAACAGAAGCATAATTTCTAGAGCAAGAGAGGTGATAGTGCCATTCTAGTCTGCTCTGGTCAGACCCCACCTGGAATACTGTGTATAGTTCTACACTCCTCAATTTAAAAAGGTGATGACAACCTTGAGCAAACCCAGAGGAGGGCAACCAGGATGGTTAAAGGTCTGGAAGGAATGTCTTATGAGGAGCAGCTTAGAGAGATGGGAATGTTTAGCCTTACAAAAAGAAGGCTGAGAGGGGATATGATAGCTATGTTTAAATATCTGAAAGGATGTCACATTGAAGAAGCAACTGGTTTGTTTTCCATGGCTTCAGAGACTAGGACACAGGGCAATGGTCTCAAACTACAGTAAAAGATATTCAATTTAAACATTAGGAAGAACTCCATGACAGAGCTGTTTGGCAGTGGAACATGCTGCCACGGAGGGTGGTGGAGTCTCCTTTGGAGGTTTTTAAGCAGAGGCCAGATGTCCATCTGTCAGGGGTATTTTGATGGAAGTTCCTGCATGGCCCTCTTCCAACTCTGTGATTCTATTATTCTCTCTGTTGGCAAGGAGGAGGTTTTGAGCAGGCATGTCCAAACTTCAGCCCTCCAGATGTTTTGGACCGCAACTCCCTTTGTCATTGGTAAGCTAAGTTTAGAATTCTTGGAGATGTGGTCCAAAACATCAGGAGCGCTGAAGTTTGGATATGCCTGGTTTTGAGCGACAGCAAAATCAAGGCTTCTTTCACCGTCTTTGTTACAGTTTTCGAAACCATGCCCTCCATGTCAGCTGAAGCCCTCCGCACTTGCTCCAATGTGGCCATTTGAATTTCCCATAATGATGAGGTAGCCCTCGGATGGGACAGCAATAGATTTCTCATTGAGAAGGTTCCAGACAAACCCTTTGTCACTCTTGGGGAAGCCAGTTTGTGGTGCATTTGTGCTGAAGCAGTGGATGTGCCACTTTGTTGTTACAATGACAATCTTCATCAGTTGGTCATTAAATCATTCAACTTCTGCTACAGCATCACAAAACCATTGTGATACAGCAACACTGACCCCATTTTGTGTCTTGGGTCCACCAAAATAGATGACCTAGCACCCATGGCAGATGTCGCGTGATTGCCTTCCACTCCATCTTGTCTCCTGAGAGGCACAGTACAGCTGCGAGCTCAGTTGCTCTTCCGGTCTGTGTGCCGATATTGATGGTTGTGACATGGACTTGGATTTACTTACTTATGTCTCGATGCCATCCTTTCCTCGAGAACCCTAGCCCATTTTTCACCCAGGCTGAACTATGCCTGAGCATATTGTTTACGAACTACACTCTCTCAGTGGACAGATACATTGTTTGATGCAACTTTCCAAGAAGATTTCCAAGATGGCGGGCGGCAGCAGCTCTTTGGTGTTTCGCATCCCACCCCTTGATTACTTTTTTCTATTTTATTGCTGCGCCGCTGGGTTTTTTATTTTTTATTTAATTTTTGGGCTGCCAGGAGTACCATTGGGAGGTGTTTGAACTTGGGGCGGGGGGCCTTGTGGGCTCGTTGAGGCTTGCAGAGGCTCCTTTGAGCACGCCTTGGACGCCGACACCGAGGAGGACGAGGTATGTTTGCCTCGTTCGAGCGTCCTCGATACGAGTGGCCTCTCGTATTACCCCCCTCTCCCCCCCTTTTTTACACCTTAGCCCCTCTCTGGCAAGCCTTCCTCCCTTGCCCGCTCTTGTGGGGAGTCCCGGGTGAGTGGCCGGTCTGTCCGCCCTCCGTGGTCTGGAAGACCCAAGGGCAGAGACGGCAGCCGCCATTTCGGGTTCTCCCCCATGAGTTGGAGCCGAGGTGAGAGCCTATTCCATCTGCCGGGGCTGGTCGCTCCCCGTGGCCGCCTGTACCGTCATGGCCCTGCTGCTTGCTCCGGCGGGAGGCGTTTTGGCCGCCAGTGCGCCTCTGCCCGGGTGGTGGGTCCGCCACCGACCGGCCGCTTTGTTCGCTCGGGGGCCGGCCGGTTTCCCGTCGGTGCTCCCGCTGCTGGCGGCTCTCGGGCGGCGGTTCGGCTGTCGGCGCGCCCTTCGCTCTGGAACTCGGGCGGCGGGTCGGCCGCCGGTGCCGCCTTCGGGTCGCTCGGTGGCCTGGCCTGGCCGCCCTTTGGTGGTTTTCGGGCGGCAGCTCGGCCGCCGGTGTGCCGCCCGTTCCTGGGATTCGGGCAGCATGTCGGCTGCCGGTGGTTGCTTTCATCGCCCGTTGTAGCCTCTGGCGGTTGGTGGTCCCGGGCAGCAGATCGGCTGCCGGTGCTCCAGGGTCCTGGGCTCCTTGCCATCGCGGGACTTGTTCTCAGAAACCGGAATCCATCTATTTGCCTGGGGCTGCCCTGCCCTTACCACCGGAGATGCTTGGAAGCAGCTGGGTCTCCTGTTTCCTTCCCTCTCAAGGACTGGTGCTTATGCCTTGGGGGGGAGACTTACCTATTTATTACATCACCTCCCTCCAGTTATCTGTGGAGAGTAAGGGGACTGGAGTTCTGATGGCGAGCCTTCTGGTGGAGTTGGGGTGTGATGGGGGGGATCTCTTGCTGGGGGCTCGAGCCTGGACTTTGGAATCAGGGCGGTGCTGTTATATTTGTGACAATCAGGTCCGGCACTTTAGCCACCTTCATTGCCAAGTGCCTCCACAACACAGTAACCTCTCATTAACCATCAGAGCCTCGATTTCCTGGCCTCCTTCCCCCCTAACTCCCAGGTGGTTTACATCTCTCCTGGCGTTTCGCCCGTTTTGTTATTTATTGTTCATTTGATAGTTAAGATTCGTTTGTTAGTTAAGATTTGTTTACCATTTTTATTATTATTATTTTCCACTGTTTGTTCATAGTTGTTATTTGTTTGTAATTTACTTATTGTATTACTTGTAATTTGTAGGAGTGCTTATATTAATTAGGTTGAATTGGTTTTTTTTTTTCTTTTCCCTCGCCATGTTTGCAGGGACTCATATACCAACTGTGACGGGCCGTGGTTGTACGCTTGTAGCCGGGGGTTCGTCAGATCAGAAGAACCCGGGTCAGGCATCTTGTGCCTGTCCCGCGTTCTGACCCCTCGGCTCTCTGCCACGTGTCCGGGAGTCACTTCTCCAGCGCCTCCAGCCTTTCCTGCATTCTGTTGAATGCCAGGTCAGTCCATAATAAAATCCCCATCATATATGATACCATCCAAGATGGGCGGGCTGACCTGGCTCTCATCACCGAGACCTGGGTGGGTGCAGAGGGGGGGGCTTCCCTCTCCCTGTTGTGCCCGCCCGGGTATCTGGTCCAGGGTGTGGGAAGGCTGGAGGGTCAGAAGGGAGGTGGGGTCGCCATCGTCCATCGGGACTCTTTTTATGTCTGCAGGGCCTCGACTCTGGTTAGCCAGGGGTTAGAGTGCCTTCACCTGTTGGTGGGACAGCGGGACAGATTTGGCATTGTGCTGGGTTACCGTGCTCCCCGCAACCCAGCTCAATCCCTCTCGGAGCTCTCCGAGTTCATCGGGGCTGCACTATTGAAGTCCCCGCGCCTTCTGGTTGCGGGTGACTTCAATGTGCATGCCGGGCGGTGAGCTCTCTGGGGCAGCTCTCGAGTTCATGGAATCCATGGCTTCCATGGGTCTGTCCCAGCATGTTGTATGCCCCACCCACAGGTCTGGCCACACCCTGGATCTGGTCTTTTCCTCCATGTCGGGGACTTCGAGTCTGGAGGTTGGGGGCATTGTCCCCCTTCCTGTGTCATGGTCAGACCACCACCTGCTTACTTTCCCTTTGGCGATTCCGGCCCCTCCTCGCGGGGACCATCGGCCTCCTGTTTTGGCCCGCCCCCGAAGACTCATGGACCCTTATCGGTTCCAGGAAGTCTTTGGGGCGCTTCCTGGAGAACTGACTGGTGCGCCGGCCGAGGTTGTGGCCAACCATTGGTTTGATACAGCTGCCCAGACCATCGACCGGATCGCCCTAAGCGTCTTCTCCGATGTCGAGCTCGGCCCTCGCCATGGTTTACGACCGAGCTCCGAGCGATGAAGCAGGTGCGGAGAAGACTAGAGCGCAGCTGGAGAAGAACCCGGACGGTTATTAGTAAGGCTGCTGTTGTTTCCCAGACTAGGCGCTATTCCAACGCGATCAGGAGGCCCAAAGATCTTTTGTCTCCTGAGAATTGGTGAGGCCTCGAACCGCCAAGCGGAGCTTTTCCGTGTGGTTCGGGACCTCACCAATCCCAGTCTGGTTAGGCCTCCTCCTACTGAGTTCAGTAGTGAGAACTTTGCAGCCTTTTTTTGTTCTAAAATAGAGGCCATCCGGGCCGGCTTCGACTCCGGTTGCAGTAGCACTGCCCCGGCATCCCCGGTTGCTGGGCCGCCTTCGTCGCCTCGGTTGGATGTGCTTGGGCCTGTTTCCGCTGTCGAGGCCTCCAAGGCTATGGCTCACTGCCGACCGGCGTCCACCCCTTTCGATCCCTGCCCAGCCTGGCTTATTAAATCTGCCAGCGGGACCATGGCTGAATGGGCCTCGGCTATTGCTACCGCCTCCTTCAGCGAGGGGGTTTTTCCCTCTCGTCTGAAGGAGACGGTGGTAAAGCCTATTCTTAAAAAACCTGGCCTCCCTTCGGACGATTTAACCAACTATCGTCCAATTGCCAATGTCCCGTTCATGGGCAAGGTGATCGAGAGGGTGGCGGCGGTTCGGTTGCAGTCATACCTGGAGGATCGGCAGTGCCTCGATCCTTGCCAGTCCGGGTTCAGGCCTCGTCGGGGGACCGAAACAGCTTTGGTCGCCCTGCAAGACGACCTAATCCGGGCGGCCGACAGGGGTTGCTCTACCCTGTTGGTTCTCCTGGATTTGTCATCGGCCTTTGATACCGTCAACCACGGTATCCTGTTGGATCGGCTCTCCGAGGTTGGTATCGGGGGCACTGCTTGCAGCTGGCTCCGATCCTTCCTGGAGGACCGTCCACAGTACGTTCTGCATGGGGGGGAGTTGTCGGCTCCTTGGATACTCCCTTGTGGGGTTCCACAGGGGTCGTCGCTGTCCCCGATGCTGTTCAACATCTACGTAAGGCCGTTGGCTGGGGTCGTTAGGAGATTTGGAGTCTGCTGTCATCAGTACGCTGATGACACACAGCTCTATCTCTCCTTTTCCACCTCTGCAGTGGAAGCTGTGAGGATCCTTGATGAGTGCCTGGACGCGGTTCTGACTTGGACCGGGGCGAACAGGCTTAGGCTCAACCCCGAGAAGACGGAGGTTATGTTCTTTGGGAGCTCACCATCTGGGTACGGTGGCCCTCTTCCGCAGCTGGGGGGGGTTTCCCTCCAGCCTGTGGAGAGGGTGCGGAATCTGGGCGTGGTCCTGGACCCGGCGCTAACCATGGAGGCCCAGGTGGCGTCGGTGACCAGGGCCGCTTATTTCCATCTTCGCCAGATCGCCCAGATCCGCCCGTACCTGGATGTTGACTCTCTGAGAACAGTGGTCCAAGCGCTGGTGATCTCGAGACTGGACTACTTAACGCGCTCTACATGGGGTTGCCCTTGACTCTTCTCCGGCGTCTGCAGCGGGTACAGAATGCGGCAGCCAGGCTGGTGGTTGGTGTGCGTCGTTATGACCATATCACCCCAGTCCTGGCTCGCCTGCATTGGTTGCCCGTTGCAGCCCGGATTAGATTCAAGGTCTTGGTTTTAGTTTATAAAACCCTCCATGGCTTGGGACCGGAATACCTGTCAGAGCGTATCGTCCAGCGATCCATCTCGGCCCGCCCAGTTCGGCAGGTGCGAGCGCACTCGCTCCGGGTTGCCACTCCTCGAGAGGCCCGGAAGTCGGTCACCCGGAACCGGGCCTTCTCTGTGGCAGCCCCATCCATATGGAATGCCATCCCTAGCGAAGTGCACTCTGCAGAGTCCCTGCAGGCCTTTCGAAAATCTTTAAAGACCTTTCTATTTCGAGAGGCCTTTGGCGAACTTTAATTTAATATTATTTTTTTTTTTTTGCCCTTTCCGCCATCGCTATTACTATTGGTAGTAGTAGTATGACCATTGTGCCTCCAATTTTATATATCAAGACTTACGTCTTAGACATGTTGGGATGCATTTGGAGGTCTTAGGATTTTAGGATTTTAGGATCCTAGGAGGATATATGTTTTAATTTATTATACTAGTGATTTGTGCTCTGTTGTTTTGTGATATTTGTTGTTAGCCGCTTAGAGTCCTTTGTTGGAGATAAGCGGGATATAAATATAATAATAAAATAAATAAAATAAAATAAACTTTGAATAAATCAACTGTCCGGTCGCAGGGGCCTGTCACCTATTTGGTCTGAGCTCAGCTCACCCTGTTAGGGTCAGGGACTTTCCAGTGGCATCACAAGGAAGGTCAGACCTCACCACCAATCTTTTTCCATTCACTCTGAATCCAAAATTTTCCTCTCCAGACAACAAGAAGTTCAGTGCTCTCAACATTCTAGAAAAGGGAATAGATGCTCCTGGCTTAGCAACCGTACAATTATGGGCTTGTTTTTTGTGACCTTTGCCTCCTTTGATTTGATTTGCCAAGTGTGCTTCTGAAACCCTTGCACTTGTTGTTGCCTCTTCTTTGTTGTTAATGACCACATTTTGGCTACTGTCTAGTTGGCACTTATCACCTGTGTTCACTCTGAGAAGTAGCAGTGTTTACTCATCAGCATTTAGAGGTTTCTCTTTGGGAAATAAAAGGTCTTTTCCACATGTAGATGAACACTACTAATACAGCAGCAATTGTTCTTATTGATCCATTGATTTATACCCTGCAGGATGCTATAAAAAGCCCTGGAGGAGCTCAGCTAACTATTAAAACACATAAAAGTCAATCAATACAAAGTAATAAAGTAAAAATAAAAAGTAAGACAAATAATTGCCAGAAATCCATAAGAGCAGCCATTTTCAGGTCTGGGATGAAATTCACCTTTATGTATATGGTACCTGGAACAATTACGATTCTTCCAGGCTTAACAAGCTGGTTCATTTAAAATCACAGCAGACAAATGACAGCTGATTGGGAAAATAAAATCACATTTTTCTGTTTACTTAATTGAACGTACAACCTAAAAAGGCTTCTCCCCCTTCAAAACAAATCTTTAGTGAGGTATCAAGATATGTACATTAAATCTGTTAAACAAGTCCTAAGCAGCAAACAGTTAAGTTGATGATGATGCTACCTAGTATATAGATGTGGCACACAAAACAGTGTAATATTATGGAAGTAAACATTGGACATAAAATTGGACATAAAAAGAAATAGTTTGTGAGGCTGAACCTTGCACAAACTGAAACTCAGTGTGAATCACTGAGAGTTTGGGTGACATATTGGAAGTTCTGGATGTTCTGCACAGACCATGGAATGTAGATTGCAAACTGCACAACTCAGAAAAATAAGTCACTGACAAATGAGAATTAAACTCTAATTATCACACTGGCATGTTTCAAAATTAAAAAATAATAACATCAGTGTCAAAATAATTATTTGCATTACTGAGCAGATGTCAGATACTGTAGAAGTGTGTGTTTGCATGCAAACTTAAACAGAACATTTTTCTAAAAGTGGAGAGGTATAATCTGTTGCCTTAATTATGACATGTACACAACGCATAAAGGGAGGAAAGAACTGTGCTTTCCACTTTATTAAATAGGGGTAGTTTCTGCATATACCCCATGAGCACAAGTGGGGGGGGAGGAATCAACCATTTGTAGTTGCAAAAGAAAATGTGATCTTCTGTATGTGTATGATTAAACATCCACCATAACTCCAAGACAGTGAAATACAGACTTGGCACAGATAATAAAAAGGCTCTGGGTTAGACACCTTGAAGTTCTTCTCTTCTTAAAATGTGTCCATAGATTCTATTTAATTAAATTTTGTTTGTATTCTGCAGTAGAGATGGGCACAAAACGAACTATTTTTCATTTTTGTTTTTGTTTTTTTCATTTCGTTACGCAATGAAAACGAAATGAAATTTTTAAAACAAAACGAAAACGAAAACGAAATGACCAAATTTGCCGCATTTTTCGTTTTCGTTGCAGCAGATGCATTGAACTTAAAAGAATGCTAATGAAACAGCAATTTTTTGTTTTCGTTTTTGTTTTTTTATTTCGTTACCTAACGAAACGAAAATGGATTTTTTTGCAAAAAACGTCATGAAAACAAAAATGAACCGAAACGGACCCCTAAACGACCAAACGACAAACGAAACACCATTTTTTTTACTCGTGCCCATCTCTATTCTGCAGTACTTCACCAGGTGCCACATCTTCCCCAACCACAGCACATATTTAAAAACACATTCTGACTGAATCAGTAAGCATGATTGATATGTGTGCACAGCTCTTGTAAGCCACACAAATACACACACAATGAAAGTTTCTTCTCTTCTGGGTCCCCTCCCCCCTTGGAAGCATGAAGAAGCCATATGACCCGGCAGCCTTAAAATGTGATAGACTACATAAATCAGGGGTAGATAATTGTGGAAGCCCAGATGTTTTAAAGCTGGCCTAGACTGTCCATTGACACTACCAAGCAGCGGTACGGGCCAAAGATTACTCACAAAATAATAGCAGGATTTACATAAACCCTAAAGGTCAAGTATTTTGTTAATTTTTTCCCAAAATTATAGACACGTTTTTAGGATGTAACTAAGGGTTCCTAAAAACAGCACAACATCTGTTACACAATGTGCTTTTGTTCCTGGCCATGAATTCCGGGACATTCATTAACTCCTCTGTCTCGATTAGCAAGATCTTGACTAATTTGTGAGGCACTTCAATAAAGTAATTTAAACCTCCAACCAGTGTCACATAAATAAAATCTCCCACAAAGCTCACTGGATGTGGAGAAGACACTATACGCTTGTAACCTAAAGAGTGGAAGTAAGTTGCCCTAAAATTCTTAGTAAAATGGCAGAATAAAGACATAATGAAAGTAAATGGATATTGTACTAGTGGTTACTCGCAGCTGGATGTGTGGATTTGCAAAGAAAGATAAATAATGAGGAAGAGATTTTGATGTCATGAAAAGGCACACCGTTGTCATTCATTTATCATAGTATTTTTACTGGAATTCTCTGCCTCAGGTGCCAAAATAGTTTTGTTCATTTGGGGTACTATATATCAAGAAGTGGCAGAAAATTGTTGTTTATTTCATTTGATATTATTGGATTGTACTGACAATAATATGATTTTTCTGTTCCATGTGTCAGATTAACTCAGATGACTTTAGGTACTATGTGTTCCTTGACTGAGGCAGTGGGGTAAGGCATCATTTGCTAATCTACTTTAGAAAGAATAATGTCTTGGACCAGCCAGCAAGGGCTACTGTTTTAGAGACACAAACTCTTCCCATTTCTCTTGTGTTATAGAAAAGGGACCCAGCACTCACCTATTTCCCAGACTTCTCTCTGCCCCACTCCCTATCACACAGCATTTTTGTATTTACCAGCGAACTTTATGTGACACAGCCATTAAATTATAAAGAAAAGGAATGTCAGGATGGGTGCCATTTTCTTGTCCCTCAGGCTTTCTCTCTTCATGTCATTCTACCATTTGGTTTCTTCCACCCCCTTCTATCCAACGTCTAAGGCTGGAATTTCATATAACATTTGTGACTCAAATGGATTCATGAATCCCCACACACTGAACTGCTCATTCAGAATTTGTCAGGGAAGAAGCGTTTTATAATCTGACAAGAGGGAACATAACATAACCAAAAATAAAAATAAAAAAGTTAGCCCACACAATAGATGCTTAATTATGCACCGCTAACAAGGCTTATTTGCACTCGGTATCACATTCAGTTTGCCCAGCATCGCAAGGAGTCATCCTGACATCTCAAGGGAATTTATTGGGAAGTAATTATTTATTTATGATTCAGCGTGAATGTGAATATTTTTCCTCTTCATTTGCCTCAGTTCCATGGTTGCCTCTCATTCACAAGACAAGGGGACTAAATTGGGATCTAGGGAATGTGTAAGAGAAATTCAAAGCAAAGTGAAACTCACAGCAAAGTCATGCTTTCTCGGTGTTAGAACATATATTACAGACTTTCTCAACTCATCAAACAAATGCAGGGGATTTAGGTACCAAAATACTTTAAGAAGGCAGCTTAGACAGTTCCTAAAGTAATTTTGTTTGACATTCAGAGCTGGTGCTGAACATTTTGAATTCTTCACAAGGTAATTGGACTTTTACAATGTTGCCAAAGTTGTCACATAATGCAGAATTTGACTATGCGTGCAGGCACAGACAGACAGACAGACAGACAGACACACACACACACACACAGCTGTCCACTTTCTTCTTCTGGAGGTGATAGATTCTGTACTAACTGAGAGACAACCCTACAAGGTAAGCACTCAGACTGGTCCAAGTCATTGGGCTGCATGAAGCAAACCAGCAAACAGCATCCAATTCCATGTAGGAACCCCCCCCATCAAGACATCCACTTGCTTTTTTCAGTACCTCCCAAACTCTATTTAAAATAAAATATCAACTTATTACCAACCCAGACTTTTAAAAAATACTGAAATCCTTGCAAATTCCTGTTTAAAATGTGCCAAAATGAAGTTTGCTCTCATCCATCCCATAACCTGTCATTCCGCAAGACCTAAATCAGTTACTCTCATGCCACCTGTCTGGAATCTAAGCAGCCATTTTCTGTATTGCTTATGAGAGGCTATAGAGAGCAGGGGGAAGGGGGCACAGCCTTCATGACACCAGGGGACCCCTTTTCACGTGCATTCGATACCAAGGCCAATGTCTTTCCTCCATTGAAAGTGAGTGCTGTAATGATTTGTGGCGAAGAAACAGTGAGCAAGAAGCACACTGGTTCTTTCCCTTCTCAGGAATGCCTGCAGGTTTCTTCAGAATGTGTGCACAAAGCTCTTCCTATGAAATCTTCCTTTATGAAATGAAGTGCAAAGAAGGTTGCTAAGCAATGTGCCTAGCAAGGTCGCAGCACACCTGTCAGAGAAATGAGTCATCCCACTCGGTGGCATGGGCCCCATCACAGAACTGACGAGATTGTCACTCAAAGAGCATCTGTAAAGGCTGGTCCCAAATGGAGGGAATCAAGACCTTAATAGCCAGAGAAGGAAGAGAAGACTACTTTTAAATAAGTAACTGGATGAGAAGGGGGGGGGGGAATGAGAGAGGAAAGAGAAAGGATAGGATTACAAAATGTGGGGGTTATGGTTTGTTGTTATAACTAACATGTCAGTACATTTTAATTTAGTGTGTGTTAACCTGAATGTTCTAGCATCCTTCTACAGGTATGCAGCCCATTTAGAAATCGCTTTAAAGGCGGAAGCAAAACATTTTAAAGCTATTAAACCAAATGAGGGGAAAACACTAGTATAACCTTTTACTACCACTCACGAGTGCCTACTGGGCTGATATAAAATGCAATTAAATGTGTTCCATTTAGGAGATGAAAACCATCATCTTACAAGAGGCTGTAATTATATTGGCTATATTTACTGATAAGTGTTTTTGTTGGGCAATCTTTTCTGTCTCTCCTATGAATAGAGCTGAGGTAATATCAGTAAATAGTTTGATGAATGTCGCCTTTTAATTCTTCCATGAGTTCTCTTTGGGTGGATCACACAATCCTTTCAGTTTACCAGCCAACCAAAATTGCTATCTGGTAACAATTCAGGTAGCTACTGACCCAGCAGTGCCAACTCCATACTTATTAATTATGTGTGAAATATTCAGGAATAGGTGAATTAGAGTTGAATGAGAGGACCTGGTCACAGAGCCCCCCCCCCAAAAAAAAAAACGCATGGGATTTGACCTTTATTAAAAATGTTAAGTTTCACATTCAAACAAAGAATTCCAAAGTGTGCATTTATTTTCCTCTGAGTCCTATTATTTCTTAGGACGTGAGTTAAAAGAAATGACCCCCATGTTTATATTAACACACTGTTTTCTTAATTGACCTAAGGCTATTGTAAACATTACACCCACTTTTGAAAGGGTACATATCAATTACTCACTAGGAATGCAAGAAACAACTCAGAAACCAAACACTACATATTGTGGGGATGTTTTGTTTGTTTGTTTGCTTGTTTTGAGAAATGTACACAGGCTCAGAGTTGCAGGTGTCTCTGTGGATGCACACTCAAATATCAAATTTGGAAAAGTAGCTCTTTTGGACTATGGATCCAAAAATTATATTTTCAAGTTAGATATGGGATGGAAATGTGAGGGGAAAATAGAAGGGATCTTTATTCTCTCCTCTTCCCCAGAGCAAATCATGGCTCAGAAGAAAACTTTCACTCATGTTGCAAGATTTGTCTCTTCCACTGCACTGCCATTTTCTCACCTAAATACTAGTGTGAGGATTAGACATGGGCACGACCAGAAAAAATGATGTTTCGAGTTTTTGTTTGTCGGAATGGGTCCGTTTCGGGTTGTTTCCGTTTGTCGCAAAATTTTTCAAAAATTTGTCATTTCCGTTTGTCATTTGTTGTTTGTCATTTCCACTGCGATTTAGCGTGATTTGACTTCCCAGAGCATAGGGGTGTCCTGCAATCAGGGCAGGTGCTAGGTGTTTTTGCACCCTAGGCAGCGGGCGGGGTAGGTGCGGGCGGGCGGCGGTGGCGGGGGGCCATGGGCGGGTGCTGGCCACGGGCGGGTGAGTGGGAGGGAGGCGGCGCGGGCAGATGGGTGAGTGGGCAGTTAGGATATCACTTTGGATAGAGGTTCTGTTCTTGGCTTGCACCCCAAATGTGTGTGTGTGCAAGCAAATTGAAGTTGGGAAAATAGAAAATAAATGGTAGTATATAATATATTTTTAAAATAAATCCACACCTCCCACTCCCAGTCGAACCTCCCCCTTTATCCAATATCAGAAAAAAATCCTCAAACTGCCAGAGAAGAAATAAAGAATAAACTGCTATTCCCTTCAGCAGACAAAGCTGCAGGGAATCAAAGAAATTATTTTCTAAATTCAATTCCCTCCCTGCCTGCCTAACTTAAATCCTAAAGCCTCCAGCCTCCCTCCTCAATCTCGATCAGATCACACCAGCACCAGCAGCCAGCCCTCCTCCCTCAACCACATCCATACACCCGACTGCAATTTCTTGAAGGTGTCTCGGCTTTTTATGCCCTCCGAGACATCCAGAAGTGTCAGTCAAAAACCTGGTGATGCCATTGGTGGAATGGTTCAAAAAAATTGCATGGTCCCATCCCATGCCCAGCCCAAATGGACAGGTCTAAAAAAATTAAAAATAAAACAAAATAAAATCAATACAACGTTTTTTGCTATAAAAAACCCACCATTAACATTCAGGCATTTAAAATAAATAAACCTGTTTCTGTGGTAATTTTGTGGTTTTGCCATTTTCAAAAGGATTGCGGTTGCCATTTTGGATCCCCCCCACTGCATGGCATGCAGAGAGACAGATGACGAGGATGACCCCCCCCCAGCCTGGTGCAAGCAGCCCAGGACAGGAGAAGAGGGGGAAAGGCCGGGGAACCCCCAGAAACCACCCCTCTGGTAGGTGGCAAAGCCTCAGGCAGGCATATTTTCGCCTGCTTTTTTGGCCGGGAGTCAGTTTTTAAAAAAAAAACTTTTAAAAACTTTTTCTGTGCTTTGCATCACGCAATCGCCACGATGCCACAAACGGAAATGAAAAACCTGACCAAATTTTTCTTTTTTCGGTTCGAGTTCGAGTTCTGATGGCTTAATTATCGTTCCGTTTCCGTTACATAACAGAAACGATAACCGAAAATGGAAACAACAATTTTGCCGAGTCGTGCCCATGTCTAGTGGGGATTTACACAGAGGTTTTTAAATCAGATGGAAAATAGGAACCAAGTGGCAGAAACAGGGCTGTTTTATATTTCTTTCTGCATCAATGTGGGGAAGTGGGCCAAATGCAGTGGCATAGCTAGGGGGCAAGAGAGGAAAAATCTCTCCCCAGGCACAGCATCTGGGGTGCCAAATTGGGCACCGGATAATTCCCCATCAAGGGACCATGGGAAGGTGGCAACCTGCCAGGGCCAGTGTGGAGGGCTCCCTGGCTGCTGCTGCCACCTTCTCTGCTGTGCCTTAGCCCCTCCCCATCCTGTGGGAGGTGCAAAAACTGACTGTCCCCAGGCACTGAAAACCCAAGCAACTCCTCTGGCCAGATGTGAGTAAAATTTTAAAATGTCCCCTACGTACACATGGTGGCCCAGTCCATATAAGTCATGCCAACATGCCACCACTTGCACTGGGCAAGTCAGGGCCTCTCCATGCTGACCAGCATTTGGGGGTAGCAGGGGTGAAAGATTTCACCCCCAGCATCCCACCACTCTTGTTGCTACCATCAACCCTGGATAAGAGTGTTCACAGATTTCTGTATCCACGTTGTGCCCCAGAATCGATCCCCTGCAGATACGGGGATCTTAATGTGTACACTTTAAACAGAACACATACCCCATAAATTGAAAATAATTTTTAAAAAACTGGGAAAGCACCACATCCATCCACCTATACACATGGGAAAAATAGCAAAATAAAAACAGACATAATCCCCCCTCCTGAAAATCAAGACAAGCAAGGAATGAAATACAATTGCACACACCCTGAGCCAAACTACTAAGGAATATCTGGAGATTTATTTCTCTGTTTCTCTTCTCTGAGTCTAGCAGGCTTCAGCAGGTAGGACAGAGGGCAGGAAAAATAATCCAAGAAAGCACAAGAGAAAAAAGGGAGAGGGAATAAAGAAGCATGCTGGCACAGGTAGGCTATCTGGTGAGAATATCGGGGGGGGGGGTGAATCTAAAGAAATGGAAAAAAGAATCCCCCCAAATCAAGGGGAAAAAAAAGAGATCTGAGATGAAAACACAGAAGCGGGCAGGCAGGGAACACAATCCAAGATGGAGGTCATCAGGTGCTCAGCAGCATACTATAATCCAACCCACAAAGAATGCAAGAAGCAAACCGCATTCCTCACTGGATTTTAACTACCCATGCCCTTTTACAGATTCAAAATTCCATTTCCACCTCCTGGGAGCTGTGATTGGCTGCAGACAACAGCCCTCTCAATATTATTGGGTGACAAATTTCCTGGGCAATTTAACAGAAAATTACATAAAAGAGGGGGGAAAGGATAAAAGTTTTTCCCACACATGCGTGCTAGTTGTGTCCAACTCTAGGAGTGGCATTGATCTTTGTTTCCAAGCCAAAGAGCCAGTGTTGTGCAAGTCTGTGGCCATGTGGCCAGCATGGCCGAATGCATTGCTACACACACACACAATTAAAACAAGAAGAAGAATAAAAAGGCAGCCTCTTCCTGTTTTGAGTCTTTCATGAAAACATAAAAGATACATATCTACATGTATTTTTAAAATATATATTTAACTGAAGCAACATGAACATGTTGCATTTTAAATAACAAGTAACAAGCAGTGTTAATGAGATTTTTCTTTTAATTGGGTTAATGAGCAATGAATGTGTTACTGGTACATTTTTGAAACAAAATTTGATGTCTTGGAAACTTCCTATCCTGTATTTCCCCATTCCAAAAACGATTACAGAAATTCTATTTTGAAAACAGGAAATAAAGTGTTGATCCTTTTCAAGCTATGCAAGTGGGACAAAAATTGTTTGGAATCACATTTCATTGTAGTAGGAGCTCCAACTTGTCACCCCAGTTTTATAGCTGGTGGCTTAGATGTCCATTTTCTTTTTTTGTTTTGATACCTACAATGCTTTCCCACTGTATGGTTAAGCTTATAAATACCCCTTTGTAATTTTGACTTTAAAAAATCAAAATCCAGCAGGCCTTTAATGTCATATGTCTCACTTTATTCATTTATATTTATTGGGAGGCATTCGTTCTTTGAATTTTCAACACACATCTGTACAATGTTTAGAGAGGATTAAGCTGTGATCTGCAATATAATGAAATATCATCTATGCAGCAATTTCTCAAACATAACATAGAACCCAGCTTGCTTTGAAGCTGATGGTAAATCTATATTAATCTTAAAGGCACTTGATTATATCCCTCATGTTACGGCTTAAAACATATAAAACTGTCCTTAGCAAATTATCATTAATGGACTTGTGGTGATATCACAAAATGACAATGACCTTTCTAACCATTCAGAGGTGTTATGGTTCATATCCTAATGACAATTACTCCAGCCTCTGTTGGGGAAGTGAAAGGGCAGAGTGATATGAAGGAGAAAATCTACTATACAGCTCCAGGATAAGAGATCACTCTCAGAAAAGGGTGCATGGGGCACACCGGCTCTGAGGAAGGGACTCTGCAGTTCAAACCAGGTTATATTTTTGGCATGGATTTGGAGAAGCTGCTACCTCAAGCATGAAACCTGTTTATTCAAATATAAAAGAAAGTTCATCACCCAAGTGGGAAGCGTAGCTTACCTCAAAATTCCAGATGATTGCTTCTCCATGAAGTCATGAACCACCCATGCCTAGCACATGATTTTCCTCGCCTTGCATTAAGTGTGCTTTGTTTTGTGATTGGTCACAGGGCGGGAGGTATGGGCTTAATTTGATAGTTTTCAACGGGGGGGGAGCTGGTGCAGAACAAAACAAGGAGAGGGCAGGGAGGGACATGCTTGAAGAAGGGATGGGCTGATGGGCAAACGTAGGAAGCGCTGGGAGAGGAAGGTGAACTGACTTGGGTTCTTTTTACGGATAAAGCTTGTAGGACTGGCTTAGGACCTGGATACCTGAAGGACCGCCTCCTTCCATATGAACCTACCCGGCAATTAAGATCAAGCCAGGGGGCCCTCCTGAAAGAGCCATCCCTCAAGGAGGTGAAAGGGATGGCTTGTAGGAACAGGGCCTTTTCAGCAGCTGCCCCCAAGCTATGGAATGCCCTCCCAAGTGAGATCCGCCTGGCGCCAACACTGATGACATTTCGGCGCCAGGTAAAAACCTTCCTGTTCCAGAAGTTTGACATGGATTTGGAGACTTTCCAGAAGTTTTTTAATTGATACAATTTAGATTGTGGGTCTTCTGATGGCAATTTTAGTGTGATGTTTTAGTATAAGGTTTTTATTGTTGTTTTAATTATTTATTGTTGTTTGATGTTTTTAACTGTTTTAATTCCTTGATTGTAAGCCGCCCAGAGACCTTTGGGTAGTGGGCGGCATATAAGTTGTAAAAATAAATAAATAAATAAATAGATGATAGATAGATAGATAGATAGATAGATAGATAGATAGATAGATAGATAGATAGATAGATAGATAGATAGATAGATAGATAGATATGGGCACAAAATGGCAAAATGGTATTTCGATTGGTTTTTCATTTTATTGTTTTTTGCTTTGGTTAAAACATAATGATATATTTTTTAAAAAAATGTTTCTTTTTCATGTTTCATTTTTCATTTTTTCCCAGTTATCGTGCCAACCAGCTGACCCGCAGTCTGAGTCAGTGTATTTTTTATTATTTATTTATTTAGTTTTAATTTTTTTATCCCCAACCCCATCACACCAGATAGGGTGGGGGAAAGGGCAGGATTTTTAAACTTTATTTTTCCCACCGAACCTCTGCGCTACACATTGGAGCCACTGCCAGCTTTCAATGCATTCCTAGGGAAAAATAAAAAATGAAGCGAACAAAATGGAAATTTCATTTTTCTTTGATGGGTCTCTTTGTTATTCATTTCATTCCATAATGAAATGAATAATGAATAACAAAATGAGTTAAAAATTCATTTCATGCCCATCTCTAATAGATAAGTACATATGTACGTATGTACATGGGAAAGAGAAAAGGGGGTAGTTACACACAAGAACAATGAATGGGAAAACCTGTGACTCAGAATTTGACAGGAGACAAATAAGGGGAAACAGGGACTGCAAGACAGCAAGTATTGGGACAAAATGTCGTTTCTCTCTAATCCTTCCTTTTCCCCTATCCATATGTGTGAGTATACATACACATACACACACAGGCGCACGCGCACACACACACACACACACACACACACACACACACACACACACACACACACACACACACACACACACACACACACACACACACACGAGATCATTTCTCACACACTTGCAGCCAATAATGACATGCAGTTCCAAAGGAACTGAGAAAATGGAAATTGCTTTCAAAAGGCAGGAACACACATTTGACATTCCTCTTGTTCCAGCATTTGCAGGATTCTGTTATAATTATCCCATAGGCAGATGGCAAAGGCAGCAGCAATGTGTATGCAGGCTAGGGGATGATGCTGAAATCTTGACATTTTGTTCAAGATGTTTCATTGCGGACTTCTAAAATCTGGTGGTGACTGGGACCATCTTACTCTGGTTAGGACTTGGGCTGAAACAGTGATCGCATTACACTTCTACGACTTTTGTAATGACATGACATCGCCACCTTCTGCAGGCTTCAGTGGAAATAATACACAGAAATGCTACAAATCTACTCAATTCCCTTTTGCCGAGAACGCAGAGTTTGGTCAGACAGTTGAAAGGCTTGTTTCAATAGGAGTGATCTCCCTTAAAACAACCCTTCCATCTCCAGGGAAATCCCTCCAGCCCAGTCCCCAAATGTAGAACCCCTATGGGTGGAATGGAAAGGTCCAGTTTAGAGACAAATTGGTCAGGGGGGAGCACATTTTTCCTATGGCCTGTATGGTCACCATGGCATTCCACAAGCGGTCCAGATGGTGATCTATTTCTCCCTGTGATCACACCCTTGTTATATTTTGTCATAAAATCACATGTTCATAGCAAACTCATTCTCTAGGTACATCAAGATCTGCCAAAATGTAGTAAATTGGGGGGGGGGAGGTGGAGCAGGGGAGAGATGAGAAATTAACACTCCTTATTTAAAAAAAAAACCCATCCTACAAGTTTTTAAAAATAGCCCCACGGGATGGCACTGTCAAGATTGAGGAGACCTTCAACAAAATGCCTTCGGGAGGGCACCCACAGTGCTGAGTAGCCAGTTTCTCTTCTGACTCACTCTCTCACACTCTTCCCCTCCATCCTAAAAATGCACTCTCTTCTGTACATCACCTTCCATTCATTCCACTCCTTTCCCCCTTTCTCCCCCCCCACCTCCATACACTGCTCCTTCCATTAACCAGGCAACAGCAGCGTTACCCATGATTTCCCCTAAATTTTAGAAGAGGTCAGGTGCAATGCAGAGGCATCTGCAATCACAACCAGCCTTCCGATTTCCACAGACCGCTTCCATGCTCGCATGCACGGCCTAGATGCACTGTGGAGGGGTGGAGATGTCAGGCACGACTGCCGGCTCCATTGCAGAATGATCCACATTTTCTAAGAGTTAAAAGTAATGAGAAGAAAAGGACTGAGTCCCTGCCAAGGAAAGGGAGGCATGAATAACCAGGGAGGGAGGGAGGATAGAAAAGAATGAGTGAGGGGGAATGAGCAGGACTTTTTTCTGAAAGTTGTTCTTTAAATTTTCCATTTAGTTAGTTGCAGTGCAACCACATTAAAATAATGCTGGAAATGCTCTAAGAATGAGGAAGTCTCATTCACATTATTTTCTGTTGATTATATGCTGTATAAGCTGATGCAAATCAGTAAAAGTAATATCAGCAGAGTTTCTCCCACCACTACCTATCCATACTTTTTTTTCTCAGCTCCTTGGCTTTCTACTTCTTAAATAACAGAATGCATTTGCATCTGTTCTGATAGTGTGATTGCTTGAGCTGAATCAATTGACAACTTGAAGCTGACTCTCCCAGCTTCCTTGTTTAAGGTCAGAATGGAGGAAGCCAAGGGGCATCAGTTTCCCTCACACTTTTCTGTCAAAATCTCTCTCTCTCCATACCCCAAAGTCTTGGTATCAACATTAGTGTGCTATAGTAGCCGGAGGGGAAAGCAACTGAGGAGGAAATTGGCAACCAGCCTTTGTTTGGAGTTTGTTAAGTAGTAGCTGCACCACCTGCAGATCTGGATGGCTGCAGTAGACCTATCTTAACAAGGTGCTCATCAATTCAAATTGGCTGTTTCCTCTGCTGACTCCTGTGTGATCCAGTAAAATAATTCACCAGGGAAAATCTGACTTCATAGGTGTAATTTCACAGAGGATCACTTCATTTCTCCTGCTGTATAGTCAAACACACCCTTAATTAGCTATGTAGTTAATCACCTAGTTATAACACTTCTAGCCACAGTGTATTAATAGATCTCAGTCTGGGATGCTATCAATAAAACCACATTAAAAGAAACTAATACAAATTAAATACTTTATGACAACTACAACACTTTAAAACAATGTAGCAATTAAAACAAGATTAAATCAGACCAACGACCAAGCCATGATCTCTCTAATTTTCAAATACTCAAGTGAACAACTGGCGTTTAACGAAATGGGGAAATAAAGGCTGTGTTGACTTTATAAAGTGGTAACTGAATTCAGAAACCCTCCTGTGTCTGGTGGTTCAGTTGTCAACAAGTGCCTCTGCCAGTGTAGAACCTTGCATGTTCAGTAAGCATGCAATATTTTGATTGACTGATCTGGGAGATGGAATGGAATGGAGCACCCCAGGGAAGTGCATGGCAGGTTAGCTAGAACCTTGAACGAAAAGACTCTATACTGTAACATTTTATTACTGGCCCCACTTGTTTCTCTCCTTCTTATCTGACAAAGAACACAATAACAGCAGAAACTAAGGCAGCCCATAACAGCTTGCAGGAAAGGAAGTAATTCTGGGGAATAACATAGGATGACTGAAACAGCAGCCATATCAAGTTCTGTTGTGGATGCATAGTGTGAGAGTTGTTGTGATCCCCAAACGAAATTTAAACAGCAGCCATTTCAAGTTCTGCTGTAGCTGTGTGATGTCAAAAGTTGGTTTCTATGTCACTTCATCAGCAGGTGTTACAAAGAACAGTGGAAGTACTGTAGTAGAAAGCCTGAGTGAATTGACAATTTAAAGCTTCCAGGAAAACTATTGTTTTGCAGAAGAAATGCTGGAAAATGCTGGCAAAAAAAATGGAGAAAAGAGCTGGTCTGTGCTATCTTGGAAGATGAAGAAACAAGAAAAATGAGAGTCCTCACATAGGCACTGAAGAAGCAAAATATCTAGTTCACACTGTTCTGCTTGATCACAATGGAGATGGCAAAACCAATTTTTCATGTATAAATTCACATTGCATGCTGTGCAAATGCTACTTATGAAAGGGACTAGAACTCAGAATAAAGAAAGCATGGATGCATGGATGTAAATCTGTTCACGCAAACATGTATGTTTGAGAACCATATGAGTCATTTGTGTCTACCATGAATAGCTCTTGTGGCTGATTCACTATGTTATGGAAAGACAGCAAATTGATAGTTATTCTATTTATTAATCATTATTGAATTTTGACTGACACTGATGGAATTAGGCCAGTAAGGTGAGGCCTAGGTACAAATGGCCCTGTTGGGGGGCCCTACTTGTAGGACTTACCTGCCATTGCCTTCATCAAATTGGCAGTCTCAGCTAGAATAGAACCATTCATAGAAGCATAGAATCATAGAATAGTGAAGTTGGAAGGGACTTACATGGTCATCAAGTTCAACCCCCTGGCCCATGCAGGAATAAAAATCAGAGGATATCTGCCAGGTGGTTGTCAATTCAGCTATTGATCAGTGGGTCAGCCATTCAGTGATTGATTCAATGAGGCTACTCTAAATAAGAACAACAACTGGATTTAGGTCTGTCCAGAAAGTGTTGCCATAAGTCAGAATTGACTTGACAGCACAAAATTATTATTTACTATTGTTTAACTTACAATGTTGTTTAGCCCTCCAGATTGCTAAGAAAGACCAAAGTAACTCTGGAATGTGGAGTGGGCATAAATTAGGCAGAGAAAGCAGCTTCAATGTAACTGAGAGGGTAGGTCACCCCAGGGCAAAAGCCTATGGACAGTTGGCCTCAGAGTCAAGAATGCCTCATCACTACTTAGAATCACCCACAGCCCAAAAGGAAGCTGGGTGTAAGTACAGCTTCTACTATAGCATCTGAAAAAAAATGTGGGGAAATGTAGCAGATATAACCATTCTGCTAATATATGCAAAATAATGAAGCAAATCTTAGAGGAAATATTCTTTAGTATTCACAGAAACTGTTGCATACCCATATGCCTTTCTTCTGTATTTGAGAACCCGTGTGGGTCTTCCAATTATTTATCACACAACAGTGAATTTGAAAAGTGACACAAGGGCAGAAGCTAATGGAGTACAAAACAGTTGAATCTGAATCACTTCAACAACTCAAATACTATATTAGCAGCACATATTCTTGGGAAATAATGCTAACACCCCAACTTCATATTGCACAGTGTTGTGACCGGCACTAGTATGCTATTTTAAAATTAAATTAGGGCAATGATGGAAGAAGTTTAAACCATCATTTCCAGTTGTGATCTTGATAAATTGTTTTCCCCATGCACACACAATTTAATTGCCACACTATTGGGTGGTGCTAATATCACAACCATGTGTTTCAAGACCTGGAGTGGTAAAATGAGCCTCAGGCAAGGTACTTCTAGTGCTCAGCTACATATATTCATAGAAAATCATATCTTCTGCTCATATTTTTTAACTCCAGCAGTTTTATCCTCCTTATAACATGTATATATACAATGATGCCTAAAAGGGAAGCCTGCATTTATACGTTGATGGTCAATAATATACGTGCTGGCAACACACACATACACCAGTATGGCATGATACCCCTCTTCCTGACTGTCAATATCCCTCTATATTATGTAAATCCTGTGTTGCAATCAGCAGTCCAGGTGCTTTGCCTTACAGTAAATTAGTTCAACCAAGAATGCTGGAGAGAGATGGGAAATGAAATCTGCCTTTTCTTTCCATTCAGTGCAAGATACACTTTTATTCTTCATAGGCATCAATCGATTTCCCTCCTTTTTCATAAACAGTGAATTATCAGGGGCTGGGAATGTTTTTATTAGTACACAGATGCATTCTAACACCTTATTTCTTCTGTGTTAAGGAACTGAGATGCAGGATTACTAGATTATATGGATGAAACAAAGAGCCTCCCCATGATGGCATGTAGTTATGATATACGGACCCTTTGGTATGAAAAAAGAGACTTCATTCACTCATGTTTCTATTTAGAATGATTCATCCTTCCCCTTTAAGAGCTCTCCTGCATCAGACTGGCACAGGACTAGGGCATGCATTCTTTTTGACATGATAAATTGAGATGCAAAGTAGCTCTTTGTTTGGTCTTTGTGGATGGATACTTTCACCAAAATGATACCACAGCACTCATTAACTGAGGAGATAATGCTTGAGGTGGGTTGTGGCATTTTAAAAAGAGAATGATAACACCCCTCCTTTATTTTCATATTCTGTTATGTTTAATATTTTCCTAACTGACACAGTGAAATTCTAAAGCCATGTCAAGTTGATACATGGCTAGTTTGATATGTCACTTACTCATTTAATGAGGGGGGAGGTAGGTCAACCCAGCTTCCTGGATGAGGCCTGAGAGAAAAGGCAGAGGAGGAGGCTATGTTGACTCCATGGGTTCTGGCCAGACAAGGCAGCATAGCCCCAGCACAACTGAAGAGAAAGTCTGGGGAAGGGGCTGTTTAACTCCCTTCTGTCACCCAAACCATCAGCCCAACGTCTCCTCCCACACTGCCAGGGCTGGCGCTAGGGTTTTTTTGTGCCCTAGGCGAGAGGCGGGTGGTGGGGGCAGCAGCAGCAGCAGCAGCGGCGAGGGGGGGCAGAGTGGGGCGGGACAGGGCAAGCGGGCAGTGGCAGTGGTGGCGGGGGGCAGCGGGGCAGGGGGCAGGGGGCCGGGCGGTGGGGTGGCAGGGGGCGGCGGGTGGTGGGTGGATGGTGACGGGCGAGGGGGGGGGCGGCGCCCCCTGTCCATTTTGGCACCCTAGGCAACTGTCCTTGGCACACTGCAACTGTCCTTGGCTGCTGTTGCTGCTGCCCCCTCATTCACAGGCAAACTTGCTGTGGGTGGATCTGCAGTGCAGGAGTATGGTACCCATAGGACCATCTCCAGTGTGGACAGAATGACTGCTCAAATTAATAGTTAAATAGAAAATAGATCAAAGCTAAGATAAGAACTAGACATGAGTGCTTCATCCTTCATACAGCTTCATACAAAACATGAAGCATGGCCGCAGAGATGCCACAGTGGCCCATCCCCCACCCGCCCTGGCCAGCTGGGCCACTCACCAGACTTCATGCACCTCCAGGATCCTTCTTCTTTGATGGTGCTCCAAACCCAGGCAGGAGCTCAGCCCACCCTTTCCTGCCTTCCAAGGCAGTCAACCAGTCATTGACTGCATAGGGAGATTCCCTGTTCCACCTCCCTTTCAGGGTGGTTCACTGCCTGAGGAGGCTGGGAATCATTGGCTGGTCACCTGCTCAGACTGGAGTACCATCATCATTCCAGCAGACTGGAGCTGCACAAAGTATGAACCTCCCATGTCTAATAAGAACCTTTGAAGTGGACACCAGGCCACACCCATTTTTTCCACCATGGACAGGCCAAAAGTCAGAAAGTGCAAGCTGCATAGCTGTGCGAACTAACTTCCTTTTGTGACCAGACATTCCAGAACTTGAGGGAGTGTTGCTTTCTAAATACAAAACAGGCAAAACACCTTGTTCTGGCCTTGGTACACAAGTCAGAAGCAACAGTATTTTCCCTTCAACCCACTATTATTCTGGTACCACATCTCGGCTTCTTCTTTGAGAAATAAATATGATGTTTTCAACTTTTCCTGGGTCTTACCTGCAGATAAAGACACAGGAGACTTACCATCCTAATTGGTTCCCTGATGGTGGTTGTAAAGCAAGCTATTGCAAATTGAACCTTATTTTCCCATTGGGCTCGATGTTGAAATAGGAGTTTGGCTCCCGGGAAACATTCATATCTTATCAGTTGAATTTATGGCATGTTTTCCCTCACAACTCCTCTCTCTAGCTTCCTTCCCAGGTGCTCTCCTCTCACTTCTGCTGTTTTCTATCTTCTTTGTTCCAATTTGTACCCTGGCATTCCCTTTCAATCTTTGCTCTCTTATCCCCCTGCCACCATATTCTCATGCTTTTTTGGGGGTTGATATATAAACCCCAGTTTAGCGTGCCAGTCACCCTGGCCACAAAAGTTAATTTGAGACACTAGGGGATATTAGCTAATCCTGTGACGGCCATAGAAGCAAAGGCAAGTCACTGGAAGGCTGGATTATGTGTTCAACAACTAGAGAACAGCATCCAGATCGAAATAGTACTTTGTCCTGCTGTGATGGGTAAACATCCCTAACTTTCATCCTTCGTTCCCACTCTAACCAAAGGGAGTACTGAAGACTTGCCTTATAGGCTTGTTGTGGAATAAACAAAGATTTTAAATCCCCCTGTTGCCATATGGACCATTTTCACTATGAATTCTCAACCTTTTTCACAGGCAACGAGACAAATTTGGCTTTCAATGATGCCCATGTTAATCCAAAATAACTACTTTCACTCCAGATGCCATCTCAGCTCCTGCAATAGAGAACAGAAGGCAATTCACAGTTGATGCTGTGGAAGGACAAAAATAAAATTTAATCTAAAAGTTCCAAAATAGAGGCCACCAAGAGATCAGCAGCTATCGATTCAGCTAGGTTTTGAACAGGCTGCTCTCATTCATCTAGCCATAATTCCTGATTCTCAGAAGTGTATTGCTTGTGGATTCATGTAGGCTGCTTAAAATGTTTTACATCATTTTTTCAGTTCCCTTCCCACCATGTTTGTGAGGAATTAGTAATTACAGTATTATCACTGTGTGTTATGAAGTCCCTTCTGACTTTGAGTGACCCTTTTTAGGTCCCTGAAATTAAGTATTCAAAGAAGTGGTTTACCATTCCCTTCTTCTGGGAGACATCCTGGAACTGTGCAGCTTGCTGAAGGCCCCACAACCTGGCTGTTATGAGAGGCAGAGTGGGGAACTGAACCTCCAACCTTTTCCTCTCACAATCAGATACCTCTCTCAGTGAGCTATCTAGGCAGTTCTGAGAGGCTACCATTACTATTATCATTCCCCAAAACAGGTTAGATAAAGAATGCAGGTGAGAGAAGGACAGAGAAACAGAGGAGACATGGCCAAATTAGATATCTCCTTGATACATACAGAGTGCAACTGTGTGAAAAACCTTTAGGAACTGTCCTGTCTGCTTATTAATGCCAGGTCGGTACATAATAAGATCCCTCTTGTCCACGATCTTATCGTGGACGAGCGTGCCGACCTGGCTTTCATCACGGAGACCTGGGTGGGCGAGGGGGGTGGGGCTTCCCTCGCCCTCCTTTGCCCCCAGGGCTACCGTTTGCAGCAGCTGGGCAGGTCGAAGGGGGGGGGGGGGGGGCTATGGTCTTTAGGGACTCTTTCCATGTCAATAGATCCGCGACTTTGGTGAGTCCGGGTTTGGAATGTCTCCACCTTATGGTGGGTCAAAGGGACAGGTTTGGGGTAGTGCTTGTGTACCGTGCTCCCCGCGACCCTGAACTCTCCCTTCCGGAGCTCTCCGAGTTCATCTCGGCGGCACTTTTGAGGTCCCCCCACCTATTGGTGGTGGGGGATTTCAATGTGCACGCCGAGGTTGGACTGTCTGGAGTAGCTCTGGAATTCATGGAGTCCATGGCCTCCATGAACCTGTCCCAATTAGTCATCGGACCCACTCATACTGGTGGACACACCCTGGACCTGGTTTTTGCCTCCACATCGCGGGGTTTTGATCTGAGGGTCGGGAGACTATCGGCCTGGCCCGTGTCATGGTCAGATCACTATCTACTGACTTTCTCTCTTGCGGTAGCCACCCCGCCCCGCGGGGAGCCGGGCCCATCCATCTGGGCCCGCCCCCGGGGGCTCCTGGACCCTGTGCGGTTTTCGGAGGCCCTCGGGGATGTACCAGATGGTTTGGATGACGATCCGGCCGACTCCCTAGCCCAACGTTGGTTTGAGGAGGTGGCTGGGGCTGTCGACCGGATCGCCCCCAAGCGCTTGATCCGATGCCGAGCCCGTTCGTCCCCTTGGTTTACCAAGGAGCTACGGGCGATGAAGCAAGAGCGGAGAAGGCTAGAGAGCAGATGGCGGAACGCTCAGACGGCTCAAAATTGGGCTGCGGTCAAGGCGTTGAACGGTCGCTACTCTCGCGCGATAAGGGCGGCTAGGAGATCTTTTGCCGCCCTGAGAATTGGTGAGGCCTCGAATCGTCAAGCGGAACTTTTCCGTGTGGTCCGAGACCTCACCAATCCCGCTCCGCCCGGGCCTCCTCCTAGTGATTTCACTAGTGAGTCATTCGCAGCCTACTTTAAATCTAAGATAGAGGCCATCCATTCCGAGTTGGATGCCGGTTGCTCTGATCCGGCCCCTGTCATGGCCGGTGTCGGGCCGCATCAGTCGCCTCGGTTTGTTGAGTTTGGGCCTGTTACACCGGTGGATGCCTCCAGGGCACTGGGACATTGCAGGCCTGCGGCCTCTCCGTTCGACCCTTGCCCTTCCTGGTTGATTAAGAGCGCAGGGGGGAGCATGCCGAAATGGGCTTCACTGATTGCCTCAACCTCCTTCAAGGACGGGATCTTTCCCAGTCTTTTGAAGGAGACGGTGGTGAAGCCCATTATTAAAAGACCCGGCTTGGCAGTGGACGATTTGTCCAACTATCGTCCCATAGCCAATGTTCCCTTTTTGGGCAAGGTGATCGAGCGAGTCGCCGCCCTGCGTCTCCAGTCGTTCCTGGAGGAGAACCATGTCCTGGATCCTTTCCAGTCCGGGTTCAGGCCGCGTCATGGGACCAAAACGGCCCTGGTCGCGCTGCATGATGATCTGTTGAGGAGGGCTGACAGGGTTTGCTCTACCCTGCTGGTCCTTCTCGACCTGTCAGCGGCTTTTGATACCGTCGACCACGGTATCCTGCTGGAGCGGCTCTCTGAGGTTGGGATTGGAGGCCAGGCTTTTGCCTGGTTCCGGTCCTTCCTTGGGGGACGCACCCAGCGAGTGAGCTTGGGTGGTGAGTTGTCGGCTCCTGGACACTCTCTTGTGGGGTGCCTCAGGGTCGTCGCTCTCCCCAATGCTCTTTAACATCTATATGAAGCCGCTGGCTGAGATCATCCGGAGTTATGGAGTCTGCTGCCATCAGTACGCTGATGACACGCAGCTCTATCTCTCCTTTTCCACCTGTGCAGTGGAGGCTGTCGGAACCCTTGATCGTTGCTTGGCTGTGGTACTGGATTGGACCAGGTCCCACAGGCTCAGACTCAACCCAGGCAAGACCGAGGTTATGTTCTTCGGGGGCTCGTCGGAGGGGTACTGCGGCCCTCTTCCCAGTCTGGATGGGTCCGCCCTCCAGCTGGCGCAAAGAGTGAGGAATCTGGGCGTCGTCCTTGACCCGGATCTGACCCTGGAACCTCAGGTGTCAGCCGTGGTCAGGTCGGCCTTCTACCACCTTAGGCTTATCGCCCAGATTCGCCCGTACCTCGATGAGGGCTCCTTGAGGACTGTGGTACAGGCACTGGTCATGTCGAGGCTGGATTACTGCAACACTCTCTACATGGGGCTTCCCTTGAACCTTGTTCGGCGACTGCAGCGGGTCCAGAATACGGCGGCCAGGCTGGTGGTTGGTGCGCGCCGTTATGACCGTGCCACCCCCATCCTGGCTCGCCTACACTGGTTACCCGTTGCCTCCTGAATAAGGTTCAAGGTGTTGGTTTTGGTTTACAAAACCCTCCATGGCTTGGCCCTGGCTTATTTGGCGGAGCGTCTCTCCCGACAATTAAATCTGGCCCGACCCACCCGAGCCTCGGTGGCCTTATCACTGCAAACGGTCACTCCGAGGGATGCCCGTAAGGCTGGTACTCGTGGGCGGGCTTTCTCGGTAGTGGCCCCATCCATCTGGAATAAACTTCCCAGTGATTTACGGCTGGCTCCATCGCTGCAAGCATTTAAGAGGAACCTTAAGACCATCCTCTTTCGTGAAGCTTACGGCGATGTTTAAGGTCCCACTCTGGTTTTATATATTTATATATATATATATATATATATATATATATATATATATATATATATATATATATATATATATATATATATATATATATATATATATATATATATATATATATATATATATATATATATATATATATATATATATGTTTTCGTAGATTTTCACGGGTATAGGTATGCATGTTAGGGTGGATTCGGGTTTCTTCCCGTGTAGAAATCTGGTTGTTCTGGCGACGTTTCGACGAGGTCTCACTCGTCATCTTCAGGCTGGTGTTCTGGCTTCTTTCTTCTTGAAGCAAAGTGTGGTCTCAGTTGAAGTCCTTCTATAAATACTGCTGGGGGTGTGGTTTGCTTGCTCTGTTGCTGATTGCAGGTTGCTTTGTTCCTTTGTTCTTTTGTGATCTGCTGTGTGGCTGAGGCGATCGTTAAGGGATTAACTGCTGATGGCTGTTTAGATGGCTGTTTACATGCTGGTGGGTTAGATGGCTGGTAGGTTCTGGCAGTATCCTGGGCTTTGGTGGAGTGGGGTCCTGTGTCTTGTGAATTCATTTTGGTCTGGCTACGTGTCTGTGGTCTCCCAATGTTTTTTTGGGGGTGTGAGTGTGCTCCATGTGGTGACTGGAGTGGGGTGCCGCAGTAGATGGTGCAGTCGTGGTTTTGTTATTGGATGGTGGTTTCGTTTCATCTGTGGGAAGGGTCTGGGTTTGTGTTTGGTGTGGATGGAAGGTGGTGGCATCTTGTGTCCTTTTGGACCTGGTGTCAGTCTTTGTGACAGAGGCTCGTCTGTTGACCAGGGCTAGTTTCCAGATGTCAGGCAAGCGGGAGGTGTCATCACGTTTATTCATGTTGTTTGGGTGTTTCTCTATTTCAATGGCTTCCATGATTATTCGACTGTTGAAGTGTTCAGTTTTGGAGATGAGTTTGGTTCTTTCAAAGTCAATTTCATGACCTGTTGTTTTTATGTGCTGGAAGAGAGAGGAAGATTTTTCTTCTTTTTTGACTGCGTTCTTGTGTTTCTGCGATGCGTGCGCTTATTCTCCTGTTTGTCTGTCCGATGTATGTGGCTGGACAGACTTTGCATGGTATTTCGTAGACTCCTTGGTTTTCTAGCTCAATCTTGTCTTTGGGGTTTCTTAAAATGTTGGCTATTTTTTGGTCGGTGCAAAAGGCTGTCTTGATATTGTGTTTGTGGAGAATTTTGCTGATTTTGTCTGTGGTGCCTTTGATGTAAGGGAGGAGGGCGGTGCCGTTGTTCTCTTCTGTTTCTTGGTTCTTGGGGGTGTTTCCTTTGGATTAGTTTGGTGATGGTGTTTTTTGGAATCCGTCGCAATTAAAACATTCGAGAGAGTGTGTAATTCAGTTTTTAGGTGGTCTTTGTCAGCGAGGCGTTTGGTTCTGGAGATGAGGGTTTTTGCTACGGAGTTGATCTGTGCAGGGTGGTGGTGTGATTGTGCATTTAAGTAGCGGTTAGTATGTGTTTTTTTCTGGTAGATGGTATGTCCTAAGGAGCCGCCGGGTTTTTTGTAGATTAGGACGTCCAGGAAGGGAAGTTGGTTGTTGGCTTCTATTTCCATAGTGAATTGTATTTTGGGGTGTAGGCTGTTGAGATGTGTGAGGAAGTTGTTCAGTTTATCTTTCCCGTGTGGCCAGATAACAAAGGTGTCGTCAACATATCTGAGCCAGAGTTTGGGTTTATGTTCGGACTTCTGTAACGCGCTGGTTTCAAAGTGTTCCATATATAGGTTTGCGATGACCGGTGAGAGGGGTGATCCCATGGGTGCTCCTTCTATCTGTTTGTATCTTTGTCCATTGTGGATGAAGTATGTGTTGGTTAGGCAGTGGTTGGTCAGATCTAGGATGTGCTTGGGGGTTGTATTTGTTGTGGATAGCTGTCAAGGCTTCTTGAATGGGCACTTGTGTGAAGAGCGAAACAACATCGAAGCTCACGAGTAGGTCATTGGGTTGTAGGTCTTGTTTCTTTATAATTTCTATGAAGTGGAACGAGTTTTGTACGTATGAAGTGATGGATTCTGCATAGGGCTGGAGTTGTTTGGCAAGAAATTTGGCGAGGTTTTGTAGAGGTGAGCCTATGGAGCTGACTATGGGTCTGAGAGGTGTTCCTTCTTTGTGAATCTTGGGGAGGCCGTAGAGCTTGGGGCATCTGGATGATTTCTCTCTGGGGATGATGCTTGGCTTGATTTCTTCACTTAAGGGAGAGGCTTTTATTTTGGCTTTGGTGGTTTTTTCCAGGTAGGTGGTGGGGTCTGTGTTCAAAGGTATGTAAGCAGGGTCTTGTAGTAGGTTGGATAATTTGGCTTGGTAGTCGGATGTGTTCATCACCACTGTGGCATTGCCTTTGTCTGCTGGGAGAATGATTATGTTGTGGTCTTTCCTCAGGTTGGTGAGGGCTTTTGTTCTTCTTTGTGTAAATTGCTTCTGGGTGGTTTGCTGGAGCAGAGGACATTGGTGACTTTGAGTCTGATTTTGTTGGCTTCATCTGGGTTGATTTTGGTTAGGCTGGCTTCCACTCCGCATATGATGTTTTCGGTGGGGATGTGTCTGGGGGCGACTGCAAAGTTGAATCCTTTGGAAAGGACTTTGGTCTCTGCGATGGTGAGTGTCCTGTCTGATATGTTGTGAACTGTTTGTTTCATGGGTTGTTGTGTGGGGGTTGGGCTTCTGGCGTTTTTCCAGTTTGTGGAGTTTGTTGGTGTGTGTGTCTGTCTTGTGGGAGGTCTCTGTTTCAGCTCTCCAGGCGGCGAGTTGCTTGGATTTGTTCCAGAGTGTTGGGTGGATTTTGTTGCTGAGTTTGAGGTGGAGAGTGAGTAGATCTCTGTTGGTTTGATCTAGTAGGTATCTTTTCCTGTGTAGTTCGCTTCTGATTAGGGCTAGTTCTGTTCTTTTCAGGATCCTTTCGCTGGATGGGGTTTTTGAGTGGAATTTCAGTTGGAAGCTTGTGGGGATCACATTTTTGTCTCGGCAGTTGCGTAGGAATGCAATGTCACATAAGATGGTGGCTCTTCGGACTTCTAGTTTCTCGTAGGTTCTGGTCAGTTGGAAGGTTTCCTCCCGTAGAGGTCGGATATTTGTTTTCGTGAGATTTTCACGGGTATAGGTATGCATGTTAGGTGGATTCGGGTTTCTTCCCGTGTAGAAATCTGGTTGTTCTGGCGACGTTTCGACGAGGTCTCACTGGCCATCTTCAGGCTGGTGTTCTGGCTTCTTTCTTCTTGAAGCAAAGTGTGGTCTCAGTTGAAGTCCTTCTATAAATACTGCTGGGGGTGTGGTTTGCTTGCTCTGTTGCTGATTGCAGGTTGCTTTGTTCCTTTGTTCTTTTGTGATCTGCTGTGTGGCTGAGGCGATCGTTAAGGGATTAACTGCTGATGGCTGTTTAGATGGCTGTTTACATGCTGGTGGGTTAGATGGCTGGTAGGTTCTGGCAGTATCCTGGGCTTTGGTGGAGTGGGGTCCTGTGTCTTGTGAATTCATTTTGGTCTGGCTACGTGTCTGTGGTCTCCCAATGTTTTTTTGGGGTGTGTGAGTGTGCTCCATGTGGTGACTGGAGTGGGGTGCCGCAGTAGATGGTGCAGTCGTGGTTTTGTTATTGGATGGTGGTTTCGTTTCATCTGTGGGAAGGGTCTGGGTTTGTGTTTGGTGTGGATGGAAGGTGGTGGCATCTTGTGTCCTTTTGGACCTGGTGTCAGTCTTTGTGACAGAGGCTCGTCTGTTGACCAGGGCTAGTTTCCAGATGTCAGGCAAGCGGGAGGTGTCATCACGTTTATTCATGTTGTTTGGGTGTTTCTCTATTTCAATGGCTTCCATGATTATTCGACTGTTGAAGTGTTCAGTTTTGGAGATGAGTTTGGTTCTTTCAAAGTCAATTTCATGACCTGTTGTTTTTATGTGCTGGAAGAGAGAGGAAGATTTTTCTTTTTTTTGACTGCGTTCTTGTGTTCTGCGATGCGTGCGCTTATTCTCCTGTTTGTTTGTCCGATGTATGTGGCTGGACAGACTTTGCATGGTATTTCGTAGACTCCTTGGTTTTCTAGCTCAATCTTGTCTTTGGGGTTTCTTAAAATGTTGGCTATTTTTTGGTCGGTGCAAAAGGCTGTCTTGATATTGTGTTTGTGGAGAATTTTGCTGATTTTGTCTGTGGTGCCTTTGATGTAAGGGAGGAGGGCGGTGCCGTTGTTCTCTTCTGTTTCTTGGTTCTTGGGGGTGTTTCCTTTGGATTAGTTTGGTGATGGTGTTTTTTTGGAATCCGTTCGCAATTAAAACATTCGAGAGAGTGTGTAATTCAGTTTTTAGGTGGTCTTTGTCAGCGAGGCGTTTGGTTCTGGAGATGAGGGTTTTTGCTACGGAGTTGATCTGTGCAGGGTGGTGGTGTGATTGTGCATTTAAGTAGCGGTTTGTATGTGTTTTTTTCTGGTAGATGGTATGTCCTAAGGAGCCGTCGGGTTTTTTGTAGATTAGGACGTCCAGGAAGGGAAGTTGGTTGTTGGCTTCTATTTCCATAGTGAATTGTATTTTGGGGTGTAGGCTGTTGAGATGTGTGAGGAAGTTGTTCAGTTTATCTTTCCCGTGTGGCCAGATAACAAAGGTGTCGTCAACATATCTGAGCCAGAGTTTGGGTTTATGTTCGGACTTCTGTAACGCGTTGGTTTCAAAGTGTTCCATATATAGGTTTGCGATGACCGGTGAGAGGGGTGATCCCATGGGTGCTCCTTCTATCTGTTTGTATCTTTGTCCATTGTGGATGAAGTATGTGTTGGTTAGGCAGTGGTTGGTCAGATCTAGGATGTGCTTGGGGGTTGTATTTGTTGTGGATAGCTGTCAAGGCTTCTTGAATGGGCACTTGTGTGAAGAGCGAAACAACATCGAAGCTCACGAGTAGGTCATTGGGTTGTAGGTCTTGTTTCTTTATAATTTCTATGAAGTGGAACGAGTTTTGTACGTATGAAGTGATGGATTCTGCATAGGGCTGGAGTTGTTTGGCAAGAAATTTGGCGAGGTTTTGTAGAGGTGAGCCTATGGAGCTGACTATGGGTCTGAGAGGTGTTCCTTCTTTGTGAATCTTGGGGAGGCCAGAGAGCTTGGGGCATCTGGATGATTTCTCTCTGGGGATGATGCTTGGCTTGATTTCTTCACTTAAGGGAGAGGCTTTTATTTTGGCTTTGGTGGTTTTTTTCCAGGTAGGTGGTGGGGTCTGTGTTCAAAGGTATGTAAGCAGGGTCTTGTAGTAGGTTGGATAATTTGGCTTGGTAGTCGGATGTGTTCATCACCACTGTGGCATTGCCTTTGTCTGCTGGGAGAATGATTATGTTGTGGTCTTTCCTCAGGTTGGTGAGGGCTTTTTTGTTCTTCTTTGTGTAAATTGCTTCTGGGTGGTTTGCTGGAGCAGAGGACATTGGTGACTTCGAGTCTGATTTTGTTGGCTTCATCTGGGTTGATTTTGGTTAGGCTGGCTTCCACTCCGCATATGATGTTTTCGGTGGGGATGTGTCGGGGGGCGACTGCAAAGTTGAATCCTTTGGAAAGGACTTTGGTCTCTGCGATGGTGAGTGTCCTGTCTGATATGTTGTGAACTGTTTGTTTCATGGGTTGTTGTGTGGGGGGGTTGGGCTTCTGGCGTTTTTCCAGTTTGTGGAGTTTGTTGGTGTGTGTGTCTGTCTTGTGGGAGGTCTCTGTTTCAGCTCTCCAGGCGGCAAGTTGCTTGGATTTGTTCCAGAGTGTTGGGTGGATTTTGTTGCTGAGTTTGAGGTGGAGAGTGAGTAGATCTCTGTTGGTTTGATCTAGTAGGTATCTTTTCCTGTGTAGTTCGCTTCTGATTAGGCTAGTTCTGTTCTTTTCAGGATCCTTTCGCTGGATGGGGTTTTTGAGTGGAATTTCAGTTGGAAGCTTGTGGGGATCACATTTTTGTCTCGGCAGTTGCGTAGGAATGCAATGTCACATAAGATGGTGGCTCTTCGGACTTCTAGTTTCTCGTAGGTTCTGGTCAGTTGGAAGGTTTTCTCCCGTAGAGGTCGGATATTTGTTTTCGTAGATTTTCACGGGTATAGGTATGCATGTTAGGTGGATTCGGTTTCTTCCCGTGTAGAAATCTGGTTGTTTTGGCGACGTTTCGACGAGGTCTCACTGGCCATCTTCAGGCTGGTGTTCTGGCTTCTTTCTTCTTGAAGCAAAGTGTGGTCTCAGTTGAAGTCCTTCTATAAATACTGCTGGGGGTGTGGTTTGCTTGCTCTGTTGCTGATTGCAGGTTCCTTTGTTCCTTTGTTCTTTTGTGATCTGCTGTGTGGCTGAGGCGATCGTTAAGGGATTAACTGCTGATGGCTGTTTAGATGGCTGTTTACATGCTGGTGGGTTAGATGGCTGGTAGGTTCTGGCAGTATCCTGGGCTTTGGTGGAGTGGGGTCCTGTGTCTTGTGAATTCATTTTGGTCTGGCTACGTGTCTGTGGTCTCCCAATGTTTTTTTGGGGTGTGTGAGTGTGCTCCATGTGGTGACTGGAGTGGGGTGCCGCAGTAGATGGTGCAGTCGTGGTTTTGTTATTGGATGGTGGTTTCGCTTTCATCTGTGGGAAGGGTCTGGGTTTGTGTTTGGTGTGGATGGAAGGTGGTGGCATCTTGTGTCCTTTTGGACCTGGTGTCAGTCTTTGTGACAGAGGCTCGTCTGTTGACCAGGGCTAGTTTCCAGATGTCAGGCAAGCGGGAGGTGTCATCACGTTTATTCATGTTGTTTGGGTGTTTCTCTATTTCAATGGCTTCCATGATTATTCGACTGTTGAAGTGTTCAGTTTTGGAGATGAGTTTGGTTCTTTCAAAGTCAATTTCATGACCTGTTGTTTTTATGTGCTGGAAGAGAGAGGAAGATTTTTCTTTTTTTTTGACTGCGTTCTTGTGTTCTGCGATGCGTGCGCTTATTCTCCTGTTTGTTTGTCCGATGTATGTGGCTGGACAGACTTTGCATGGTATTTCGTAGACTCCTTGGTTTTCTAGCTCAATCTTGTCTTTGGGTTTCTTAAAATGTTGGCTATTTTTTGGTCGGTGCAAAAGGCTGTCTTGATATTGTGTTTGTGGAGAATTTTGCTGATTTTGTCTGTGGTGCCTTTGATGTAAGGGAGGAGGGCGGTGCCGTTGTTCTCTTCTGTTTCTTGGTTCTTGGGGGTGTTTCCTTTGGATTAGTTTGGTGATGGTGTTTTTTTGGAATCCGTCGCAATTAAAACATTCGAGAGAGTGTGTAATTCAGTTTTTAGGTGGTCTTTGTCAGCGAGGCGTTTGGTTCTGGAGATGAGGGTTTTTGCTACGGAGTTGATCTGTGCAGGGTGGTGGTGTGATTGTGCATTTAAGTAGCGGTTTGTATGTGTTTTTTTCTGGTAGATGGTATGTCCTAAGGAGCCGCCGGGTTTTTTGTAGATTAGGACGCCCAGGAAGGGAAGTTGGTTGTTGGCTTCTATTTCCATAGTGAATTGTATTTTGGGGTGTAGGCTGTTGAGATGTGTGAGGAAGTTGTTCAGTTTATCTTTCCCGTGTGGCCAGATAACAAAGGTGTCGCCAACATATCTGAGCCAGAGTTTGGGTTTATGTTCGACTTCTGTAACGCGCTGGTTTCAAAGTGTTCCATATATAGGTTTGCGATGACCGGTGAGAGGGGTGATCCCATGGGTGCTCCTTCTATCTGTTTGTATCTTTGTCCATTGTGGATGAAGTATGTGTTGGTTAGGCAGTGGTTGGTCAGATCTAGGATGTGTTTGGGGGTTGTATTTGTTGTGGATAGCTGTCAAGGCTTCTTGAATGGGCACTTGTGTGAAGAGCGAAACAACATCGAAGCTCACGAGTAGGTCATTGGGTTGTAGGTCTTGTTTCTTTATAATTTCTATGAAGTGGAACGAGTTTTGTACGTATGAAGTGATGGATTCTGCATAGGGCTGGAGTTGTTTGGCAAGAAATTTGGCGAGGTTTTGTAGAGGTGAGCCTATGGAGCTGACTATGGGTCTGAGAGGTGTTCCTTCTTTGTGAATCTTGGGGAGGCCGAGAGCTTGGGGCATCTGGATGATTTCTCTCTGGGGATGATGCTTGGCTTGATTTCTTCACTTAAGGGAGAGGCTTTTATTTTGGCTTTGGTGGTTTTTTCCAGGTAGGTGGTGGGGTCTGTGTTCAAAGGTATGTAAGCAGGGTCTTGTAGTAGGTTGATAATTTGGCTTGGTAGTCGGATGTGTTCATCACCACTGTGGCATTGCCTTTGTCTGCTGGGAGAATGATTATGTTGTTGTCTTTCCTCAGGTTGGTGAGGGCTTTTGTTCTTCTTTGTGTAAATTGCTTCTGGGTGGTTTGCTGGAGCAGAGGACATTGGTGACTCTGAGTCTGATTTTGTTGGCTTCATCTGGGTTGATTTTGGTTAGGCTGGCTTCCACTCCGCATATGATGTTTTCGGTGGGGATGTGTCTGGGGGCGACTGCAAAGTTGAATCCTTTGGAAAGGACTTTGGTCTCTGCGATGGTGAGTGTCCTGTCTGATATGTTGTGAACTGTTTGTTTCATGGGTTGTTGTGTGGGGGTTGGGCTTCTGGCGTTTTTCCAGTTTGTGGAGTTTGTTGGTGTGTGTGTCTGTCTTGTGGGAGGTCTCTGTTTCAGCTCTCCAGGCGGCCAGTTGCTTGGATTTGTTCCAGAGTGTTGGGTGGATTTTGTTGCTGAGTTTGAGGTGGAGAGTGAGTAGGTCTCTGTTGGTTTGATCTAGTAGGTATCTTTTCCTGTGTAGTTCGCAATTCTGATTAGGCTAGTTCTGTTCTTTTCAGGATCCTTTCGCTGGATGGGGTTTTTGAGTGGAATTTCAGTTGGAAGCTTGTGGGGATCACATTTTTGTCTCGGCAGTTGCGTAGGAATGCAATGTCACATAAGATGGTGGCTCTTCGGACTTCTAGTTTCTCGTAGGTTCTGGTCAGTTGGAAGGTTTCTCTCCCGTAGAGGTCGGATATTTGTTTTCGTGAGATTTTCACGGGTATAGGTATGCATGTAGGTGGATTCGGTTTCTTCCCGTGTAGAAATCTGGTTGTTTTGGCGACGTTTCGACGAGGTCTCACAGCCATCTTCAGGCTGGTGTTCTGGCTTCTTTCTTCTTGAAGCAAAGTGTGGTCTCAGTTGAAGTCCTTCTATAAATACTGCTGGGGGGGTGTGGTTTGCTTGCTCTGTTGCTGATTGCAGGTTCCTTTGTTCCTTTGTTCTTTTGTGATCTGCTGTGTGGCTGAGGCGATCGTTAAGGGATTAACTGCTGATGGCTGTTTAGATGGCTGTTTACATGCTGGTGGGTTAGATGGCTGGTAGGTTCTGGCAGTATCCTGGGCTTTGGTGGAGTGGGGTCCTGTGTCTTGTGAATTCATTTTGGTCTGGCTACGTGTCTGTGGTCTCCCAATGTTTTTTTGGGGTGTGTGAGTGTGCTCCATGTGGTGACTGGAGTGGGGTGCCGCAGTAGATGGTGCAGTCGTGGTTTTGTTATTGGATGGTGGTTTCGCTTTCATCTGTGGGAAGGGTCTGGGTTTGTGTTTGGTGTGGATGGAAGGTGGTGGCATCTTGTGTCCTTTTGGACCTGGTGTCAGTCTTTGTGACAGAGGCTCGTCTGTTGACCAGGGCTAGTTTCCAGATGTCAGGCAAGCGGGAGGTGTCATCACGTTTATTCATGTTGTTTGGGTGTTTCTCTATTTCAATGGCTTCCATGATTATTCGACTGTTGAAGTGTTCAGTTTTGGAGATGAGTTTGGTTCTTTCAAAGTCAATTTCATGACCTGTTGTTTTTATGTGCTGGAAGAGAGAGGAAGATTTTTCTTCTTTTTTTGACTGCGTTCTTGTGTTCTAAACATGCGTGCGCTTATTCTCCTGTTTGTTTGTCCGATGTATGTGGCTGGACAGACTTTGCATGGTATTTCGTAGACTCCTTGGTTTTCTAGCTCAATCTTGTCTTTGGGGTTTCTTAAAATGTTGGCTATTTTTTGGTCGGTGCAAAAAAGGCTGTCTTGATATTGTGTTTGTGGAGAATTTTGCTGATTTTGTCTGTGGTGCCTTTGATGTAAGGGAGGAGGGCGGTGCCGTTGTTCTCTTCTGTTTCTTGGTTCTTGGGAAGAAACCTTTTGGATTAGTTTGGTGATGGTGTTTTTTTGGAAAATCTACGAAATTAAAACATTCGAGAGAGAGTGTAATTCAGTTTTTAGGTGGTCTTTGTCAGAAGAAGCGTTTGGTTCTGGAGATGAGGGTTTGCATTCCGGAGTTGATCTGTGCAGGGTGGTGGTGTGATTGTGCATTTAAGTAGCGGTTTGTATGTGTTTTTTTCTGGTAGATGAAATGTCCTAAGGAACCGCCGGGTTTTTTGTAGATTAGGAACTCCAGGAAGGGAAGTTGGTTGTTGGCTTCAAACCAACATAGTGAATTGTATTTTGGGGTGTAGGCTGTTGAGATGTGTGAGGAAGTTGTTCAGTTTATCTTTCCCGAGAGTGGCCAGATAACAAAGGTGTCACCAACAAACATATCTGAGCCAGAGTTTGGGTTTATGTTCCGACTTCTGTAACGCGTTGGTTTCAAACAGTTCCATATATAGGTTTGACGATGACCGGTGAGAGGGGTGATCCAATGGGTGCTCCTTCTATCTGTTTGTATCTTTGTCCATTGTGGATGAAGTATGTGTTGGGAAGGCAGTGGTTGGTCAAATCAACCCAGATGAAGTTTGGGGGTCAGATCGAAGTCACCAATGTCCTCTGCTCCAGCAAACCACCCAGAAGCAATTTACACAAAGAAGAACAAAAAGCCCTCTCCAACCTGAGGAAAGACAACAACATAATCATTCTCCCAGCAGACAAAGGCAATGCCACAGTGGTGATGAACACATCCGACTACCAAGCCAAATTATCCAACCTACTACAAGACCCTGCTTACATACCTTGAACACAGACCCCACCACCTACCTGGCAAAAAAACCACCAAAGCCAAAATAAAAGCTTGAGCCCTTAAGTGAAGAAATCAAGCCAAGCATCATCCCCAGAGAGAAATCATCCAGATGCCCCAAGCTCTACGGCCTCCCAAGATTCACAAAGAAGGAACACCTCTCAGACCCATAGTCAGCTCCATAGGCTCACCTCTACAAAACCTCGCCAAATTTCTTGCCAAACAACTCCAGCCCTATGCAGAATCCATCACTTCATACGTACAAAACTCGCTCCACTTCATAGAAATTATAAAGAAACAAGACCTACAACCCAATGACCTACTGTTGTGAGCTTCGATGTTGTTTTTTTTCTTCACACAAGTGCCCATTCAAGAAGCCTTGACAGCTATCCACAACAAATACAACCCCCCAAACACATCCTAGATCTGACCAACCACTGCCTAACCAACACATACTTCATCCACAATGGACAAAGATACAAACAGATAGAAGGAGCACCCATGGATCATCACCCTCTCACCGGTCATCGCAAACCTATATATGGAACACTTTGAAACCAACGCTACAGAAGTCCGAACATAAACCCAAACTCTGGCTCAGATATGTTGACGACACCTTTGTTATCTGGCCACACGGGAAAGATAAACTGAACAACTTCCTCACACATCTCAACAGCCTACACCCCAAAAATACAATTCACTATGGAAATAGAAGCCAACAACCAACTTCCCTTCCTGGACGTCCTAATCTACAAAACCCGACGGCTCCTTAGGACATACCATCTACCAGAAAAAACACATACAAACCGCTACTTAAATGCACAATCACACCACCACCCTGCACAGATCAACTCCGTAGCAAAACCCTCATCTCCAGAACCAAACGCCCGCTGACAAAGACCACCTAAAAACTGAATTACACACTCTCTCGAATGTTTTAATTGCGAACGGATTCCAAAAAAAACACCATCACCAAACTAATCCAAAAGGAAACACCCCCAAGAACCAAGAAACAGAAGAGAACAACGGCACCGCCTCCTCCCTTACATCAAAGGCACCACAGACAAAATCAGCAAAATTCTCCACAAACACAATATCAAGACAGCCTTTTGCACCGACCAAAAAATAGCCAACATTTTAAGAAACCCCAAAGACAAGATTGAGCTAGAAAACCAAGGAGTCTACGAAATACCATGCAAAGTCTGTCCAGCCACATACATCGGACAAACAAACAGGAGAATAAGCGCACGCATCGCAGAACACAAGAACGCAGTCAAAAAGAAGAAAAATCTTCCTCTCTCTTCCAGCACATAAAAACAACAGGTCATGAAATTGACTTTGAAAGAACCAAACTCATCTCCAAAACTGAACACTTCAACAGTCGAATAATCATGGAAGCCATTGAAATAGAGAAACACCCAAACAACATGAATAAACGTGATGACACCTCCCGCTTGCCTGACATCTGGAAACTAGCCCTGGTCAACAGACGAGCCTCTGTCACAAAGACTGACACCAGGTCCAAAAGGACACAAGATGCCACCACCTTCCATCCACACCAAACACAAACCCAGACCCTTCCCACAGATGAAACGAAACCACCATCCAATAACAAAACCACGACTGCACCATCTACTGCGGCACCCCACTCCAGTCACCACATGGAGCACACTCACACACCCCAAAAACATTGGGAGACCACAGACACGTAGCCAGACCAAAATGAATTCACAAGACACAGGACCCCACTCCACCAAAGCCCAGGATACTGCCAGAACCTACCAGCCATCTAACCCACCAGCATGTAAACAGCCATCTAAACAGCCATCAGCAGTTAATCCCTTAACGATCGCCTCAGCCACACAGCAGATCACAAAAGAACAAAGGAACAAAGGAACCTGCAATCAGCAACAGAGCAAGCAAACCACACACCCCCAGCAGTATTTATAGAAGGACTTCAACTGAGACCACACTTTGCTTCAAGAAGAAAGAAGCCAGAACACCAGCCTGAAGATGACGAGTGAGACTCGTCGAAACGTCGCCAAAACAACCAGATTTCTACACGGGAAGAAACCCGAATCCACCCTAACATGCATACCTATACCCGTGAAAATCTACGAAAACAAATATCCGACTCTACGGGAGGAAACCTTCCAGCTGACCAGAACCTACGAGAAACTAGAAGTCCGAAGAGCCACCATCTTATGTGACATTGCATTCCTACGCAACTGCCGAGACAAAAATGTGATCCCCACAAGCTTCCAACTGAAATTCCACTCAAAACCCCATCCAGCGAAAGGATCCTGAAAAGAACAGAACTAGCCCTAATCAGAAGCGAACTACACAGGAAAAGATACCTACTAGATCAAACCAACAGAGATCTACTCACTCTCCACCTCAAACTCAGCAACAAAATCCACCCAACACTCTGGAACAAATCCAAGCAACTGGCCGCCTGGAGAGCTGAAACAGAGACCTCCCACAAGACAGACACACACACCAACAAACTCCACAAACTGGAAAACGCCAGAAGCCCAACCCCCCACACAACAACCCATGAAACAAACAGTTCACAACATATCAGACAGGACACTCACCATCGCAGAGACCAAAGTCCTTTCCAAAGGATTCAACTTTGCAGTCGCCCCCAGACACATCCCCACCGAAAACATCATATGCGGAGTGGAAGCCAGCCTAACCAAAATCAACCCAGATGAAGCCAACAAAATCAGACTCGAAGTCACCAATGTCCTCTGCTCCAGCAAACCACCCAGAAGCAATTTACACAAAGAAGAACAAAAAGCCCTCACCAACCTGAGGAAAGACAACAACATAATCATTCTCCCAGCAGACAAAGGCAATGCCACAGTGGTGATGAACACATCCGACTACCAAGCCAAATTATCCAACCTACTACAAGACCCTGCTTACATACCTTGAACACAGACCCCACCACCTACCTGGAAAACCACCAAAGCCAAAATAAAAGCCTCTCCTTAAGTGAAGAAATCAAGCCAAGCATCATCCCCAGAGAGAAATCATCCAGATGCCCCAAGCTCTACGGCCTCCCAAGATTCACAAAGAAGGAACACCTCTCAGACCCATAGTCAGCCTCCATAGGCTCACCTCTACAAAACCTCGCCAAATTTCTTGCCAAACAACTCCAGCCCTATGCAGAATCCATCACTTCATACGTACAAAACTCGCTCCACTTCATAGAAATTATAAAGAAACAAGACCTACAACCCAATGACCTACTCGTGAGCTTCGATGTTGTTTCGCTCTTCACACAAGTGCCCATTCAAGAAGCCTTGACAGCTATCCACAACAAATACAACCCCCCCAAACACATCCTAGATCTGACCAACCACTGCCTAACCAACACATACTTCATCCACAATGGACAAAGATACAAACAGATAGAAGGAGCACCCATGGGATCACCCTCTCACCGGTCATCGCAAACCTATATATGGAACACTTTGAAACCAACGTTACAGAAGTCCGAACATAAACCCAAACTCTGGCTCAGATATGTTGACGACACCTTTGTTATCTGGCCACACGGGAAAGATAAACTGAACAACTTCCTCACACATCTCAACAGCCTACACCCCAAAATACAATTCACTATGGAAATAGAAGCCAACAACCAACTTCCCTTCCTGGACGTCCTAATCTACAAAAACCCGACGGCTCCTTAGGACATACCATCTACCAGAAAAAAACACATACAAACCGCTACTTAAATGCACAATCACACCACCACCCTGCACAGATCAACTCCGTAGCAAAACCCTCATCTCCAGAACCAAACGCCCGCTGACAAAGACCACCTAAAAACTGAATTACACACTCTCTCGAATGTTTTAATTGCGAACGGATTCCAAAAAACACCATCACCAAACTAATCCAAAAGGAAACACCCCCAAGAACCAAGAAACAGAAGAGAACAACGGCACCGCCCTCCTCCCTTACATCAAAGGCACCACAGACAAAATCAGCAAAATTCTCCACAAACACAATATCAAGACAGCCTTTTGCACCGACCAAAAAATAGCCAACATTTTAAGAAACCCCAAAGACAAGATTGAGCTAGAAAACCAAGGAGTCTACGAAATACCATGCAAAGTCTGTCCAGCCACATACATCGGACAGACAAACAGGAGAATAAGCGCACGCATCGCAGAACACAAGAACGCAGTCAAAAAAGAAGAAAAATCTTCCTCTCTCTTCCAGCACATAAAAACAACAGGTCATGAAATTGACTTTGAAAGAACCAAACTCATCTCCAAAACTGAACACTTCAACAGTCGAATAATCATGGAAGCCATTGAAATAGAGAAACACCCAAACAACATGAATAAACGTGTTGACACCTCCCGCTTGCCTGACATCTGGAAACTAGCCCTGGTCAACAGACGAGCCTCTGTCACAAAGACTGACACCAGGTCCAAAAGGACACAAGATGCCACCACCTTCCATCCACACCAAACACAAACCCAGACCCTTCCCACAGATGAAACGAAACCACCATCCAATAACAAAACCACGACTGCACCATCTACTGCGGCACCCCACTCCAGTCACCACATGGAGCACACTCACATACCCCAAAAAACATTGGGAGACCACAGACACGTAGCCAGACCAAAATGAATTCACAAGACACAGGACCCCACTCCACCAAAGCCCAGGATACTGCCAGAACCTACCAGCCATCTAACCCACCAGCATGTAAACAGCCATCTAAACAGCCATCAGCAGTTAATCCCTTAACGATCGCCTCAGCCACACAGCAGATCACAAAAGAACAAAGGAACAAAGCAACCTGCAATCAGCAACAGAGCAAGCAAACCACACACCCCCAGCAGTATTTATAGAAGGACTTCAACTGAGACCACACTTTGCTTCAAGAAGAAAGAAGCCAGAACACCAGCCTGAAGATGACGAGTGAGACCTCGTCGAAACGTCGCCAGAACAACCAGATTTCTACACGGGAAGAAACCCGAATCCACCCTAACATGCATATATATATATATATATATATATTTGGATTTTATAACCCCACCTAATTATTTTTGTTTATTGTAGTTTTGTTATTGCTGTTTGTAATTGATTCTTTTTGCTGTTTTAATTGTGATGCTGTGAACCGCCCAGAGTCCCCATTGTGGGAATGGGGCGGTATACAAGTGTAAATAATAAATAAATAATAAATAAATAAGCCACTCCAGTATTCCTGTCAAGAAAACTCCAGGGACATGGAGTCACGAAGAGTTGGTCACAACTGTAACAACACAGCACACACACACATTTTATAAGCAGTGATTCCTTAACCTCCAGCTTCCACTTCCCTGAGCCCAAAGGACTGGTTCTTGTAATGTTATTGGTGGCTTTGTTTGCCACAGAGGCAGGATAGGTAAATAATTGATCACTCAGTCAATTGTAGAAATGGGCACACAAAGAGTTTTCTCTGAGGCATTGGACCACTCCTGCTGGATGAAGGCCAATGCCTCTCTAGATAAATGTCAGAAGGTGCCCTAAGTGTCTGTGCATCCAGGGGCTACCCATTTTGGCTGCCATTCCAGCCAAAGACTGATGATAAATGGGCCATTCATAGACAACACCGACACCTCATGCAGTGATCCATTTTCCATGCTGCACCAATGCCATCCTTGCTCTGAACAAAAGTTGTGACCTAAATTTCATCACTCTTTGGAATGTATTCCTTCATGCCAGGGTGGGGGGACTCCCCCAGAATGCTACCCTGCACCTGGAAATTCAGAACAAACATTAGCCCTAATAGCATGCCTAGGCATCACACAAGCAGTTAGGGGCTATATAAAAACTGACCAAATAATACTGATCATGTTTCATGGATGACATATCATTTTAACTATAATTCAAGTTATGATCCAACTACAGAGGCTGAAGAAGGGGGAAGGAGGAAGAGGAGGAGGCTTTTATGCAAGAGCCCTGCAGGATGTTGGTCATGGCCCCCAACAGAATGACTGGAACACAAAGGTAAAGCAGAATCAACCATCATTGGATAGTTTTCCTAACAAGTTAGAAAGGAAGCAGGAGAGCTATGTGTTGAATTGAATGAAGCCAGCAGTTCATTAATTCCAGATATGTGCTTCAAGCAGTCTACTAGACAATTATACACATGACAGTTATGTATGCATATGTATGAAGATAGAGAGCATACAAGAACAGGACCAGGGCAGACTGTGGTACAGATCATGATCTATTAATATCAAAAATCAGAACATAACTGAAAAAGAAGACTAAAACAATCATGATAATAAAATAGAATAGAATATAAATTACATTCCTGGAGAATTTAAGATCCACAAACAACAAATGGATATCACCTAACTCCACTGACCATATATTAGAAGAACTGTGCACTAAAACTAGAAATACAATCAGGGAATAAAGTACAAAGGCTATTCCTGTAGCTAAATGCCTCAATGGATGACTGATGAAACTCTTAAAATTGTAATGACAGGTTAGAAGTAAAAGGAAAATATGACAAGAATGGGGTGAGAGTCTTCAGTTCTACCTTTTAGTGACTGCACATTGTTGACAAAGTGTTAGAAGAGGTCAACCAAAAGGGGGGAGGAGCTATCTTCCAGACAACCTATGAAATCGAAGGGAAATATAAACCAAGGTGAGAAATGATGGAGAATCAACAGAAAAATATGTTATCTGATCAGAATAAGTTAAAGAGAAGATGGAAAGTAGTGCCCTGAAGAGTGATAAAGAAGATATGCAAGAATAAGAGAGTGATTGAAGTAACTACTGAATTAATTTGCCAAGAAAACAAAGTTCTCCTCATGATTTTATAACAAACAAATGTGGGCTGGAATCCAGTAACATACACAGGGCAAGTCTGATAATATCCTTAGGATCCCCCTCCTGAAGAAGTATTTGGGGGACCAAGTTCTACTACAGCAGTTATGACCAATAGTGGCAATTAGAGATGGACACAAAACAAAAACAAAATGCTGTTTCATCATTTCATTACATAGCAAATTACTTGATTATGTAATGAAACAGTAGGACGCATATTGTCACAGAATGAAACAAAATGCCATTTTTTCCTCCTAGAATGAAAGGATTCATCCTAGAGGAAATGGCAGGGAGCTTCCTCGAGATCTTCCCTGTAAGCCCCCAAAATATCTTTCTAATTGAATCAGGATTCAGAAGCGAAGCCACTGATCACTCACCTGCAGTGGAGCTATTGCAGCTTCCCGATTCAATTAGAAAGATTTTCTCCTAGGGGCACCCCGTTTGGAGATTAATAACTCAGCCCCCTGACCCCCAAACCTCTCCAAATTTCAAGGGCTTAGAGCAGGCCTGCCCAAAGTCCGGCCTGGGGGCCAAATCCGGCCCATCAGGCCATTCTGAGTGGCCCACGGCTGGCTGGCCTGCCCCACCCTCCCCCCATGTTTTTTAAAAAAATCTTCTGCCAACACTGACACCGCTGGGAAGCTTGAGCGGCTGGACGGATGAAGGACGGCCGGTCTGCCTCCACCGGCACCGCAGGGGAAAGTGTGGGGGTGGACAGGCCAGCGGGCATCTGCCACCACCAAGGAGCTTTGGGGTGGGCTGGCGGGCAAGCCGGCACCACCGCTGGGGAGCTTGGGGGGGGGTGCAAGGTCGCACAGATTGCCTCTTCCAAAGGGCAACCTGTGGCCACGGCTCCCTGTGCTTCCTTTGGTCCCTACCTTCCTTCTTTCCTCCCTCCCTTGGTCCCCACCTCCCTCCCTCCCTCCCTCCCTTCCTTGTTCCCCACCTTCCTTCCTTCCTCTCTTGGTTTCCACCTTTCTTCCTCCCTCCCTCCCTTGGTCCCCACCTTCCTTCCTGCGGGTGGGGTTGCAAGGGGTCAGTGGGTGGGGCTTATGGGTCAGTGGGTGGGGCTTGCAGTGGGGTGGCAGGGTTGGGGAGCAACTGGCCCCTGACACATTCTCAGCCTCCAAATTTGGCCCTCCTTACAAAAAGTTTGGGCACCCCTGGCTTAGAGGGAAGAGCTTGAAGAAGCTCCCCTGCCATTTTGATGCCTCTAGGAGGCAGGGGAGCATAGCATTTCATTTCGTTTCATTTTGTTTTGTAATGAAACTACTTGAAAAATTCATTATAATCAAAAAAATACAGAATTTCTAAAGAAACAAAATGCTATTTTTCTCTTTCTTGCCCATCTCTAGTGGCAATCTTCATTTAAGACCTCCTGCTTCCATACTGCTGTCCTAAACTCTTCCCCAGAACCAGAGGGATCCTTAGGGAGCCTGGGAAATTTAGGGGGATAGGAATAATTTAATTACCTCATTCTAGCCACAGCTGATGATGTAGTAAAGTTACATGGCATAACATTACTACTGGATTTCTCAAATAAATCCCAGGTATTCATGCCAGGTTTTGAAAAGAAATAGGCATTAGAGGTACTACTGCAAATATGAATGGAAGTGGACTATTAGAGCATACCAAAGAATTTCAAAAGAAAACAAGTTGATGCTTTATAAATTAATTGGAAAGTCTTTTGACTTTCTGGATTAGGAAGAGCTGTGGGTTATTATAAAAGAAATGGGTATTCCTCAACACTGGATTGTCCCAATATATAACCAGTGTTCTGTGCAAGAGACTGTGATTAAAGCAGAATATGGAGAAACAGAATGGTTTCCAATAGGCAAAGTTATCACCCTCTATACAGATCATATCATATCAAAAGAGAGGCTAGATGAGAAGTGAGAAGAAATGATAATGATTTAAAATCAGTACATTATATTTCATAAACCTAAAGGACTTTAAATGATGTACTTATTAAAATTACAGAAGACAGTGCAAAATATCCATTACTTGACTGAAGAGTTACAGAACTTTGTTAACAATGAAGAAACTCAAAATGTTAAATCATTTCTATACCTCAGTTCATCCAAATGCCAAAACGGAGATTGCTGTCAAGAATACAGCTGAGGCTTGCAAGAGCAACTTTGAAGGAACTAGAAAGGATCCTTCAGTATTAAAACAGACTAAAATGTGGGACTTGCACAACCCCAAAATAAAACCTACTATGGTACTCCCGGTTACTATGTAAAAATGAGAAAGTTGTACAACGAAGAAAGCTAACAGGGAAAAATGATTCTTTTGGAATGTGGTATAAGAGGAGAGCTTGGCAGATACAAGGAACCACCAGAAAAACAGGTGAAATTTATAACAAATCCAGCCTGAACTCTCTCTAGAAGCAAGAACAACTAAACTGAGACTATTATACTTGAACAATTTATGAGAAGACAAGAGTCACTAGAAAAGACTATGATGCTGGGAAAGGCTGAAAGTGACAGGAAAAGAGGAGGATCGAATACAAGATGCATTGATTCCCTAAAGGAACCCACAGGGTTAAGTTTGGAAGAGCTGAGCAGGGCTGTTGGGGTCAGGATATTTTGGAGAGAGCGCATTCATAAAGTTGCCATAAGTCAAGGGTGACCTGATGGCACATAACAACAACAGTAGGATTTTCAATGTAACTGAAATATTTAAGGAATGGCTTTACTAGTTCCAACATTCCGATAGCAGGGAAACAGGAAGACTAAACAAGGGATGAACTGACTCAATAAAAGAAGCCATGTCCTTGAGTTTGCAAGACCTGAGGATGCTTAATGATGACAAGCCCTTTCAGAGGTCATTAATTCATACGATTGCCACACCATGGCAATAAAAAAATCCGATGATGGTTCATCATAGCAGATATGTCTGTTTTAGCTTTCTTTCAGCATGGGCTGCTTTTACACGACCCCTAAAATCTGAGGGAAAGGGCTCCTAGATATGGAGCTTAAAATTGTTTTCCCACCAGCTGCAGACTTTTAAAAAAATTAAGTACGACTATGCCCACCTAAGCACACCCCAGCGCATTTTACAAATACCTGGTCTCCAGAGGTAAAAAAAAAATCTGATGTGGATTATAAAGCTGTGGATGCCGGGCTCTCCTTGCCTTCTGTTGTTTTTTTGTCCCCGCCACCCCTTTAACATCCTGGAATCCCTATGGTGCTGCTCCGACTCCAGACAGAGGTGAGCGGACGTGAGCCTGCATTCTTTTCTCCCTTTTTTTCTCCCTCCCTTCACCGTAGACAGCAGCAATGGAGTGCGGAAAGGTGGGAACACAGGAAGCAGAACAAACCCCCACGATCTCTGGTCCGAATTTAAGTTACCAGTGGATTTTAGAGGTCATGTAAAAGTGCCCCAAGTTTCATCTCTGAAGCCTTGCATCCCTTGTGCTACACCCACACTTACTAGTAGCAAGCCTCATGGAATAAAGGGTGGTGGCAATGCTTGTAATTCTCAACAAACATGGATAGGTGTGCTTTGTTAGCCAGTGAGCAGTGATAATCTATGCAAAAAGAAAAGGCAGCCATTTTATAATAACAACCAGCATGGTAGCACACCTGTGCACCTAAGACAATCTAGAAGATTTATCTGTTACTTGCTTCTGTGCACCTGATATGGGGAGAGAAGCAAATATGAAACAAATCAGTGGGCTGCCATTCACATGTATATGACATGGAGAGCTGCTTGCAATCATGTTAATGTTCTCTAGGAGGAGGTAAGTGCTCTTATTTGTCTAGTGGTTGTTTCTATTTCTGTACACAACAGAAGCTGGGGAGGAAAGAAACCGCAGGAGAGTCAGCAGAGCTGCACGTATGCAGTATATGCTGGCACAACCCAGATAGATTTATAGTCTAGAAGAAGGCTAAACCAACAGTTCTCGGCAGAAACAAAAGCTCATTATTCCATAAGGAATAGAGTAGGTGCCTTAGCCAGAGGTCATAAGAATTGCACAGGAGAAACAACAGTGGAGGGAGGAAAGTTTCCACATTTTAATAAGCTTTGCCTAATACTGTGACAAGAATGGCAGTGAACAAAATATACTGCACATAGATCAAGCGACAACCAGCATGCATGCAGCATACTGAACAGAACAAGGGTGTTCGGAAAGCACAAAAGCTCTTGATCAAAGGCTAACATCTTCCCATCAAAAGCAATACCATTTCTCCGCTAAAAGCCCTTTAACACAACATAACAGGAAGCCGGCACTTTGAAACGCCCCCTGAAAAATGCCTATGACTTTGAACAAGACAGACAAAAAGGCTTCACCATTTGGAACAATTAGGATTGGCGGGGAAATTTCGCTTCCTCCTTGCATGGGGCCTTTTGGGGTATCAGCAGTAAAATCCACGGGGAACCTGTGAACAAATGAAAGAAGGTCATAAGAAGCAGACCCAAAGTCTGAAATTAACTTCAACAAACAGACAGCAGTGGTAAATAAAGTTTCAGCAAATATCACAACTGGAGCATGAGTGGGACTGCAGCAATGTTTTATGGTAATCATTTTTATGCCTTTAGCCTGACTTCCAGTAGATAACTTTCTGCTGTTAACAAGTCATGTTTCCAAAGTGTTAAATTGCAGCCTGTGGGCCAGACTACTGATGGTTTATGAGAGTTGATGGATCCGTAGACTACTAGCAGAACATGTCAACAACAAAGTCGTAGATCTTCGAAACAGATCCGATGATAAACATGTTCATTATTACGTGAGAGCTCTAGGCAGAGGTCGAACCCAATCTGCTTCACTGAAGCTGACCTGCATCTCCATTTAGGAAGGGGGGTTTTCTTCACACTGTAGTTATAGCCACCAACAATGATGGCTTTAAAAATGGTTGTGGAAGATAGGGAATAAAGGAATTAATGGCTACTAGTCACTGTATGATAGTATCAGGTTAGGATGCAGATTAGAAGCTCAGAGCCTGATCCTGCCATTAAAAAGCCCTCAATGTAAATCAAGATTGAAGTGTTTTACATTGATTTAAATTTGAGTGTTTACATGCACATGTGGTGTTCTGTGATAAGGAAGCATGTTTTTCTGCTCCTCCACAAGAGGACCATTTATTTTGAGGTAGATGCCCTAAGCACGTCCGATCTCGCTTGATTTCGGAAGCTAAGCAGTGTCGGCCCTGGTTAGTACTTGGATGGGAGACCACCAGGGAATGCCAGGTGCTGTAGGCGCCTGGAGTAGGAACTGGCAAGCCACTCCAGTACTCCTGCCAAGAAAACTCCATGGACATGGAGTCATGTAGAGTCGGTCACTACCCTAACGACACAACACACACACAAACACAGATGTGTTTTGAAGCAATTTGCCCGGTGTACACGCATTCCTCTGTCAGGGAAAATCACTCCCCATTTTTAACTTGACATGCTTGTTCTCCGTGTGCAATGCGTGGGCTGGGTCTCTCTGCCACCAGGGAGGGAGGAGAGGTGGGTAGAAGGCCTTTTGTCTGCCAGATGCTGCAAGTGAGACATCAAAAGCAAAAGGCAAAGTGTTCTGCTTATATTCCACCCCATGGTGCTTAAAGCACTCTCTGGGCAGTTTACAGTTTGATTATGCAGGCTACACATTGTGTCCCTCCCCACACACACACACCACCACCTGGGTACTTATTTTATCAACCTTGGAAGGATAGAAGGCTGAGCTAGCTACCTGGGATCGAACTTCAGGTTGGGAGCACAGCTTTGGCTGCAGTACAGCAGGTTAACCACTGTGCCAGGAGGCTTCAGCTTGGCAGAGAGAGAGATTCATTTGTTGGGGGTTGTGGGGGGGAAGGCGGGGGGGGAGGAGAAAAGGGGGACAGGAAAAACAAGAAGGAAGAGGTGATTTCACAATTTCATGTGATTTTTTAGATTTTTATGAGAGCCTGACACCCAGACATGAAGAAAGCTTTAATGGTATGTGCCTCCTGCATTAAGTCCACAGTGATAAAATCTGGGCAAAGAATAGTCTTTGATGTTTGTGAGAATAAGGTCAAAAAGGAAGATCAGTCTGATCTGAAGTAGACTGCCAGAATCCAATAGCCTATTTCTCTTGGTCCACGAGGCTGCTTCAGCATCAGGAAGGAAAACTTCACCTTTTCCTAAAATCTAACCCCCCAAAAAACCCCAAAAGAAAATAATATGTCAAAGAAATTGTGCTTCCCTTGGCATGAGGATTTTTATGGGCATTGGATGTGTTTGCACATTACTGACTTCAAAAGATTCCATTTGAACCTTAGGAAGAACTTCATGATGGTTAGAGCTGTTCAGCAGTGGAATACGCTGCCATAGAGGGTGGTGGAATCTCCTTCCTTGGAGGTTTTTAAACAGAGACTAGATCAGTTGTTCTCAACCTGTGGGTTCCCATATGTTCCTGGGCTGCAACTTTACCACTCGCTGTGCTGGAAGGTGTTTCTGGGAGTTGCAGTCCAGGAACATCTGAAGACCCACAGGTTGAGAATCACTGGACTGGCGGTACTTTGATGGGGGTTCCTGCATGGCAGGAGGTTGAACTTGGCGAGCCCCCCCCCCAAGTCTCTTCCAACTCTATGATTCTATGACTCACTCCCATGCCTGCAGTCCAAAGTCATACTTTCCACTATGTATTCATCACAACCAAGTTCAAAATAAAGACAAGACCTTCTTTGTAATCTCTTATTTACAAAATCTTCCTCCTTAATACAGCATTTAAATTCCATTTCCTCATCATTCATCTCTAAAAAACATTCTTTCTTTGGAGTTTTTTTTTTTTTAAACCTCAGGATTCTTAGGATGCTTGGCTTTCTTCTCTCTAACGGAATAATATCGTTGCTTGATTTCACTGTTCAGGAACATAGTGGTCCACTTTGCCACAGAAAGAGGAAGAAAATTCAAAAGTGTTACAAGCAATCTAATGTCAGTTGAACCGAAATCCTCTCCTTAGACAATGTACTAACTAAATCATTTTATGCAAGGAAGAAAGGCAGCTGCAGATTTGCAGTTATATCAGATCTTGATTCTCCTTTGTCAAAAGGAATGAAAGGCTTATATAACCAGAACACATAAGATAGAACTATCTAAAACTCCCAATCATGTGGGTGTAATCATATAGGTGAAATACAATTTGGACAGCTTGTGGAGAGGTTTTGTGCAACTTTTTTTTTCAAGCAACTCCACAGCAGACAGAAGGGTTACTTGAAAGGAGATCAGTCGTTAATGCAATCCTTTCTGGTGCAATCAGGAGTGTGCCTTTGCAGTCATCTGACTGTACCCTAAGGGTGGTGTTTAATTACCAAAATTACAGATTTTGATGACAGTCCTATGCATGTTTTCATGTGAGTAAATACCACTGAAGGCAATATGACTTAATTTTGAGCTTAAATGACTAAATCATATTTTTCCTAACAATTTCCAGGTTATGACTGAAACTGTCTAAAACATTCTCACAAGGATTTGTTCTGCCTTTTCAAAGCTAACCAAAGCCCCGGTCCCACATCCCTTGAAAAACAGTTTAAATTACCAGATAACCTGTGTCTAAAAATGCTGTCCCCACGGCCACCGGGCTTTTTGGAAAAAAAGAAAAAAGAAAACCCGGTAATGATCCCTTAAGCGAGGTTTCTGTGAATCACCCAGGAGGTAGGGAAATGTTTGCCTTGCTTTGAAAATCCAGCTTTTAAGGAGGCAGACGCCGTGAGACCATGCAGATGATGCTGGTTTCTTTTTCTTTCTTTTTTCATAGCACCGACTGGCTGTTCCTGGGGCCAATGGGCTATGTTTTTTTAAATTGCTTTTCACCTTCCGAGAAACAGGAAGCTCTATCCGGTCCTACAAGTTTTAATTTCCCCCAGCCAAGTGGTCTGTTTTTTTTTTTTTCAAATGCTAGCACCACCTGCTGGCCAAGGGGAACTGAACTGCACTTTAAAATAATAAAAAACAGCTTTTGACGTGGGAACTCTTGTCTCACATTTAAATCACGTGATGGGAGGAAGAGGAAAAGCCGGACCTTCAGAATATCAGGATCAAAACCCAGGTGTGACCATGGCCTTAGTCTATACAGAGTGAGTTTAAACAAATTTATAATGAATATCCATAAAGTCACCACAAGGACATGCTGTTTTGAATTTTTGCTTCAAAAATTGAATGCAATAAAAGTGCAGGTACTAACAGAAAAGAACTGACTTCAAGTTTCTTTAAAGCAGGCTACCCCTTTTCTCTCATTAACCGGCATTTACAATCTCAGTAGGACACTCTGAGACATTTTAAGAGAAAGAATAAAAAAGTTATGTTTACTTGCAGTTCAAGAGATCAAAACTGACAAACATGGCTGGCTGACTTTCAGCAACAGGCATCAACAGACTAACTGCTTTCAACAGACTCAAACTACACTAACTACCAGTATACTAAAAGAGTGAAAAACCCAGATCTACTAAAGGCAGCATACGAGGTTGCTAAAGCTCAAACAGATGTTGCCAGAACTTTCATAAAAATGTGTTGTCAGATATGTTTAAGGGTTTCTGGTTCATATCTTCTGCCATTTTGTTGCTTTCCTTTAATTCTAATTCTTAGCAAAAGGAATATATTTTAGATGTCCTTTTCATGTCTTTCTTGGTTATGAAATCTCTTTTAAGTGCATGGGATGAACATATTTTTCTGGCAGCAAGGCTAGTTACACCATTAAGCCAAGTGAGATAGCTGCCTATGGCAGCAAGTCCTAGCAAGGGGCAGGAAGATGCAAGGAGACCAGGTTGAGTGTTCTGTGTGGTGGGTCCTGCACAATATAGGGAAAGGAGCAGCAAAGGGAGTCATCTTTCATTTCAGCCATTCTTTGTGATGTCTCTATCTGTTCTTGTCTCCAGGAGGAAACAACTATGTGTTCCACGTGGTCTGTCCTGCACCCCCTAAACTAGATTAGTGCTAATGTTATGGCTGATATTGTTCTGTTGTTAATGTTGTAGTAAAATGTAACTTCCTGTCTATGCAGCTTTGGTACATGCAATCCAGGATAGTACCATATTATCCTTTGAATTGGCCTTGAACAGCAAAAACAAAACAACTTTGGGACAGTCCAGTTTCTAAGATAGTTGAGCCTGAGAGCCAGTGATTTGCCAAAGGCCCTACACAGAGTTTCAGGACTTAGAAAGATAGTTTCAAGAAATGTGTTTGTTCTTCTCTCATAAATTGGAATGTTTTGCCCTACTGTGTCATAAAGAATCCTGAGGCAAAAGCATATTAGTAGATAGCATTACATTTACAATTGCTACCAAAGTAGAAAGAAGGCAAAGTGATGCATTTTTATAATGGATTTTTACATCCTTACCTCAGTAGGATTTTTTTTTGTAAGGTAAGCACTTTTGAAATATTCAGACAGACTAAGCATGTTTACTTGTGTTCTGGGTCAGCTCCTCAGATGGTATAAATGGGTACAGCTCTATTAGAAGCAATACTTATTGTACTGTATGAAAAGGTGTCTACTTTTATTGTAGTACTTGTAAACTCTCTCAATTTGGTTCCTATTGAGCTTTCAAAATATGATAGACAACGAGCCACGCAAATTAGCATATTTCCCATTGCCAAACAAGGCTGAAGATCATCCAGGCACCTGAATTGTAGATTCCAGTCAGCAATTCTTATTCCAGCAAAAGGAGCCATTCTTGCTGTTATGCAAATATCACATTTCACCAGGAGGCAAATTCTTGCTTCTTAATATTTAAATTCCATCTCCTTATCACTGATCTCTAAACAACATTTCTGTCTTTCAAATGTTCTTAAGAACTTTTTAAGAACTAAAAAGAATTCTTGACGATCCCCTCCTTGCGTTAGATTATTGCCTGATTATTTTACTGTTCTGGAGTGGAGTGTTCCACTTTTAGTAAAGAGAAGAGATGAAAACTCAAAATCGATAGAAATTATAAAGTGAACTGAATCAAACTGAAATACTAACTAAAGCATTGTAAGCAGAGAGGAAAGGGAGAAGCAATTATATCAGAGCTTTTGTGTGTGTGTGTGTGTGTCTGTCTGTCTGTCTGTCTGTCTGTCTGTCTGTCTGTCTGTCTCTCTCTCTCTCTCTCTCTCTCTCTCTCTCTCTCTCTCTCTCTGTGTGTGTGTGTGTGTGTGTGTGTGTGTGTGTGTGTGTGTGTGTGTGTGTGTTTGTGACAGTGTGTGTGTGTGTGAAGAAAAAAGGCTGTATTATGAATACCCAATTAAAAGTCACAGAGACTGACTATATGTGCTTTTAAGCCAGTAGTTTTTTCTGCTGCAGTTAAAGGCTGGCCAACCCCTAAAGATGATGATTAAATGTTGTCTTTGAGATTTATCCCACGGCCGGAAGAACCGGCTCCTAAGAGAAGGCAGATTCGCTCCACCAACGATAACATGATTTGGAACAGGGGTGTCTGCATCCTCATAGATGCTGCTGTATTCTCCACCTAAGTTTTGTCCCCACCACCATGTTGTGCATCAAAACGCTAATTTCTGTGATGTTTCCCTGCTTTTCTATTGCAACTCCATGTGGCACACCCCACAACAGGTTTTTTTAAAAATAAAAAGGTGGGGGGAGAAATACAGGCCAGCGCATATGATGTGGGCTTGCCGGCATATCAATATCCTGAAACTACAAATAAAAAAAAAAAGTAAGGAAGTAAGCACAACAGGGAACCAAAGAAAAAACAACGGCATTTTGGATTCCCCACCTAAGTTTGTGTCAGCTTAAAAGATGCATCAAAAGCGGCTCCAAAAACAGTACCCCCAGAAATGGTTGCTGGAAGACCCGCTGGGATGCGCTTAAGGGAGTGTGGTCAGTTTTTAAAAACAAAGCTGACTGCTCGTGCGAGCATGATTTTTGAAGATGTTTTTTCCTGCATTTACAAGCGCTTTTTAGCAGACGTGGGTGGGATAAGGCTCTTTGTTGGTGCAGAAGAGTCCACTTCCAGAGCAGTCCTATCCATATATTTCTGAGCTCTTATGAGGGGTTTCTACTGTTGGGGGGGATTACTCTGATATGCAATCAGGGCCGGTGCTAGTTTTTTTTGCACCCTAGGTGAGGGGCGGGGCAGGGGGCAGCGGGGCTGCAGGCGGGTGGCAGCGGGCGGTGGGGCAGGGGCAGGCGGTGGCAGTGGGAGGCTGGGCAGCAGGGGGCGGCGGATGGCGGGGGACGGTGACGGGCACGGGGGCGGACGGTGACGGGCATGGGGCGGGGGGCGATGGGCATGGGGGCGGTGGGTGGGCGGCGGCGGGCGGCGGGGGGACGGACAGCGGTGGCCAGTGGCGGGGTGGGTCAGCAGGCTGGCCAGCGCTCTCTGTCCATTTTGGCGCCCTAGGCAACTGCCTAGTTCTCCTTAATGGACATGCCAGCCCTGTATGCAATGGTTCCAGCATGTCTTCCCACTGGGACTCATTCTAAGCAAGCCTTCCTGTCTGTATTTGCCTGTATCAACATGTGTAGACTAATAAGTGAACTGCTTCAGGATATTGGCAAATCAGTCACTCACCCTGCTTGACAGAGGAGCAGGGGAAGTGCTTTTTTACTGTATAGTATATAATGGGCTATCACTGATGCACTGTATCAGTTTAAAAACTTTCTTTGTCTTGTCTTAAAGAACCAGTTGAGCAACCAACCACACTGACATCCATAATGGTGGCTTCAGCTGCAGGCAAATCATAAGTTGAATAAATAAATAAAATAAATAAATAAAATAACATTGGTAGGAGCAATTTCCATTTGAACTGTCAGGGTTCATTAGGTAAAAGGTAAAGGTTCTCCCTGCACATGCATGCTAGTTGTGTCCGACTCTAGGGGCAGTGCTCATCTCCATTTTTAAGCCAAAGAGCCAGTTTTGTGCAACTCCATGGCCATGTGGTTGGCATGGCTGGACACATTTCTGTGCATGGAACACTGTTTACCTTCCTGCTTTTTACAGTGGTACCTATTTATCTACTTGCATTTACATGCTAGGTTGGCAGGAGCTGGGGTTAACAGCGGGAGCCTACTCTGCTGCGTGGCACCCAGGATTCGAACCGGTGAGCTGCCGGCTTTGCAGCTGACAATTTCAGCTCTCTAAGCCCACTGAGCCACCACTCCCCTTTGTTAGGTCACTGTAAACAAGCCCAACAGTTCCAAAATGGCCCAAACTAGCTCACAAACTCCCACCCATTCTCATCCCACTCACTGAGTTCTAGTGGGGTGCAGGTCTGCAGAAATTTTAATCCATAGAGAAGTCCTTCCATAATATCCAAAACCAAGTTCAGACAGCATTTTTATTGAACTACTGGAATAAAAAAAAACAGGTAAGCTTTTGAGACCAGCAGGCAAGGCACCACAGAGAAGTGTGGTAAGAGAAGCGGAGAAGCAGAAAAGTTTTTTAAAAATGAGCTGTCCAGACAAAAGTAAAGTCCTACCAGTACTCTGGTCTTTGACTTGGTAAGAAATGATCACAGGGTTTACAGGGCTTCACATCCAAACTTCAGTCTAAAGACACTTTTCTGAAGGTTCCTCTGCAGGAAGCTAACTGAAATCTTCTGACTGGAAGGCTCACAGCAAAAAATGAGGTTCCCCAGGAAATACCATAGCATGAAATTTCACCCCTAGAATGATAAAAATTAAGCCAAGATAAAAATTAAACCAGTCTTTAGAAGGGGACAAAGGAACCATGGAAAACATGGACTTTGTCAGTGTTGAAAGTGATACAAACCATACATCACGTGGAATACAGGTGGGGGAGGAACAATACAATCAGTGGTTAATCACACACAGAAGGGAGAAGAGACACTCTGCTTGGAAGAGTCCTTAGTAAAAGTAATGTCTCAAGATGGAGACCTCAAATGGTTTGAATGAACTTGAGCTATTCAGGTTTAACATCAGGTGGTCCTTCCCCATTTTTACAAAAGTTTGCCAATCACCTAACACATCCTTCATCACCTTTTGAACATAATATGAAAATGAGAGTACTTTCTGGCTATGGGCTTTCTCCACATAACCAGAAGCCCAGGAATGTAAACACTACATTTTGCTGCCAAAAGGTATGCTGTTTCCCTCAAGCAAGTAATTTGCTGCCAAAAGGTATGCTGTTTCCCTCAAGCAAGTACAGACTGGCAATGGGATTCTGGCCAGTGCTTATAAGCAAATTGCCACAGATATTTAACTACAGTGGTATCTTGTATAAATGAATTAATTTGTTCCAAATGAAATTACAGTCACCCCCCCCCACGATTTTGCAGTTCCGGTACTGCAGTCCCACTACATCACAGGATCGCAGTACCTGCACCTTGGGGCTGCGTGAGGGGCCGGCGGGGGCGATTGGGTCGCTCCACGCTGCCCCTCCGAGCTCCATGCGAAGCCCCGGGCCACATGGGGGACAGTGGGGGCAATCGGGTCGCTCCGTGCCGCCCCTGCGCTCCACCGAGAAGCCTCGGGGCCACGTGGGGGTGGCAGGGGTGATTGGGTCGCTCCATGCCACCACCACCCTGCGCTCCTCTGCGAAGCCTTGGGCTGTGTGGGGGGCGACAAGAGGCGATCGGATAGCTCTGTGCCACCCCCGCACTCCACCGAGAAGCCTCAGGGCTGCGGGGGGCTGTGGGGGCTGTGGGGGCTGCAGGGGGCGATCAGGTCACTCTGCGCCACCCCTCCGTGCTCCTCTGCGAAGCCTCGGGCCACGTGGGGGGCAGTGGGCGGCAATCGGTTCGCTCCACGCCCCCTGCGCACCTCCAAGAAGCCTCGGGGTCACATTGGGGGTGGCAGGGGGCGATCGGGTCACTCCACGCCCCCCCCGCTCCTCCGAGAAGCCTCGGGCGGCACTGGCGGGCGGCAGCAGGAGATAAGATCCCGCAACACCGCCTGCGCGCGCTGCCCCAAGACTTCTCGGACAGGTGCACAATCGCCCCCCCGCCCCACCCCACCCGCTTCCGCATATTGCGGATTTTCATGCATCGCAGGTGGGGTGGGTCCCTAACCCCCGCAATTGGCGGGGGGGTTACTGTATGTTAAGCAAACTTTCCTTTATACAAATTTTCCATAGGAATGCATTGAAAATGGAGTAATCCCATTTTATGTTGTACAAATTTACCCCATAGGTGATTATGTTAAGCAAATTTCCCCTATCTCGGGAATTTTTTATGTTGTACAGATTTTGTTATACAAACTGTTTGTTATACAATGGTCCACTGTACTTGGTTCAACTGTTCATCAAATTAAAGAATAAAAAAGAAAAGAAAAAATGAAAGACAGAATGAAAGAGAAACATTGTGGCACTTTACAGATGAACAGATTTCACATTTGTGGATCGAAATTCACTTCTGCAGAAACAGAGAGAGCAAACTAATGTCCTCTATATTTACACATCTCATAATTAGTCAGTGAGAACACAGATGATAGACAAAGGCACAGTGGAGTGTTAATATAAGAATGGGACGATCAAACTATTAATTGTTTTAATTGGGTGGTAACCTCTATGCCACGTAGATTTTGCTATCATACAAATACTAAGCCTTGAGAGATGTACTGGAAGTTCTTTATGTAGACAGTCTCTGCTCTTTCCTTTAAAAAAAACTTAATTCAAATTTCATTAATTAAATAAATTACTTTATATTAATAGCGTATTGTTAAGAATTGTGTAAGGTGCCTTCTGGAAAAAGGGTAAGCTGCATAGGTATTTCAAGATGCAATTAAATTAAATTAATACGAATGGAACTCCCCCTCATGTCACATTTGGAATTGATTCTATAGTTCAAATTAGATGCTATATGGTAATTTTTGTAGTAGTACTTTCCCAAATGGTGAAAGTTGTCTGTCACACCATACTATTTTCCTCACCTATGTATCTTGTGCTCACTCTGCTTTTTGTCACTGGAAGGTGAGCACAAGTTTAATTTACAAGTGAGACATATGGCCAGAGAGCATAGAGCTTACTTCCTGTCCTTGCAGGAAGTAAGGGGCGGAGTTTTATCTTTAAATAGCTGCTCCCAGCAGCCTCCCAGTCCTTTTCTTGCAGAGAAACAGAGAGGAAGCAGGCTGTGAGAGGAAGCACACGGCTGTGAGAGGAAGCACGCGGCTATAGAGGAAGCACACGGCCAGAGGGCATAGAGCTTACTTCCTGTCCTTGCAGGAAGTAAGGGGCGGAGTTTTATCTTTAAATAGCTGCTCCCAGCAGCACACACCTCACGGTGCGTGCAAACTAAAAAAAAAAAATTATTCTGGGTAACTTTGAGTTCCCAAGCCAAGCTACTCCTGAGGAGATCCTACGCACATTAGCAAGTGCTACACTGTTAGATCTTGAATAAAGAACAAAAGAAGTAAATAGTTTTACTAGATAAAAAAAATTAGAGTAAGTTTACATTTTTGAGACCTTGAATACATTTTATTGCACTCATTAAAATGGAGTTGGAGGGAGCAGCTGTAGTTACCTGCAGTACTTGTGTCATGTTTGTCATCTTGACAGACCGTGTGCAGAACTACATTTGCTGCAAGTGCAAGCTGGTTGCGCTATTGGAAGAGAAGGTCCAGCAGCTAGAGGCTCGCATATCGGACCAGCAACATATTAAGGAGCTTGAGCGGTTCTTGGACAGAGCGAAACAGACTATCCAGGTCCAAGAAGAGACAGGGCACACTTCTGAGGATGTAATCACTTCCCCAACCCAGGAGTTAGATGGGTGGAGGAATGTGACTCAAAGGAGTAGAAGGCCAAGGAATCGTTCAGAGAGTCTCATATTGCACAATCAATTTGAGGCGCTTTCCCTCATCACACCTCATGAGGCACACACCGAGGAACAATTGGTTCCACCTGAGGATCTCTCCCTCATCACTATTGATGAGATACAAGATCAGGTACATGTAGATGAGCAGGCTGCAGGAGAGAAGCTCCTTGTACTAGGAGATTCTATAATTAGAAATACAGAGGGATGGATTTGTGAGGAGCATGATAACCGTATGGTCACTTGCCTGCCAGGTGCAAAGGTTGCAGACATCACGAGAAATCCAGATAGCTTGTTAGAGAGAACTGGAAAGGAGCCAGTGGTCATGGTACACGTTGGTACCAATGATGTCGGGAAGGCCAAGCGGTCAGTCTTGGAAGCCAAATTCAGGTTGTTAGATAGAAGATTGAAGTCCCGGGCTTCCAAGGTAGCATTTTCAGAAGTGCTACCTGTTCCTCGTGCAGGACCCGCCAGGCAGGCAGAACTCAGAAGCCTCAATGCGTGGATGAGACGATGGTGTCGAGAGGAGGGCTTTAGATTTGTCAGGAACTGGAGAACATTTTGGGACAAGCCAAACCTGTTCAGGAGGGATGGGTTGCACTTGAATCATGATGGGACCAGATTGCTGGCACTCAACCTCAAAAAGGCAGCAGAGCAGCTTTTAAACTGATAACTGGGGGAAAGCTGACCGGAGCTGAGTGGCATCCGGTTCGGAACACCTCATCCTCGGGGAACGAGGTTGGAGAGGGTAGAGAATCACATAGAGATGACATAGCAGGTATTAGCACTGGGAGAATAATGGACTGTGACAGTTTGTCTACTGAAAATAAAAGCTGTGAGCGGAAAAGAACAAGGCAGCAGCTGTTGTTGCGGGACCCACTGTACAGGTGCTTCTACGCCAATGCTCGAAGCCTCCGAGCGAAGATGTGAGAACTTGAACATTTGGCAGCTAGGGATAACATAGATATAATAGCCATAACAGAAACCTGGTGGAATGTGGAGAACCAGTGGGATACAGCAATCCCAGGCTATAAACTCTATAGAAGGGATAGAGAGGGGCGGGTTGGAGGAGGAGTGGCCATCTATGTCAAAGAAGGGGTAAAATCCAGCAGAATGGAGATGGACAGAGGGTTTGACTCCACCATAGAATCACTGTGGATTTAACTACCAGGTCCCAGGAGTGATGTGATAGTTGGAGTATTCTATCATCCACCAGATCAAAAACTTGAGGGGGACCTTGAAATGAGGAGAGAAATCATGGAAGTGGTTAAGAGGGACAGGATAGTAATCATGGGGGACTTCAGTTATCCCCACATTGACTGGTCCAATGCGAGCTCCGGGCAAGAAAGAGAAACTGGGTTTCTCGACTTGCTGAATGACTGTGCCTTAGAGCAACTTGTCATGGAGCCCACCCGAGAACAGGCAACTCTGGATGTAACTCTGTGTGATACTCAGGACCTGGTCATGGATGTGAATGTCACTGAGCCTCTGGGGAACAGTGACCATGCTGCAATTTCCTTTGCCATACATGTCGGAGGAAGAGTGTCAACCAAATTGGACATAAAAATCCTTGATTTTCGAAGGGCAAACTTCCCTCAGATGAGGAAACTAGTTAGAGAGAAATTGAAGGGGAAAGTTAGAAGAATCCAATCTCTTCAGAGTGCATGGAGCCTGTTTAAAACAACAATAATAGAGGCCCTGCACAAGTGCATACCACAAAGAAAGAAGAGCTCATTTAAGTCCAAGGGGACACCGGCATGGTTAACGAGTGGGGTTAGAGAGGCTCTAAAGCACAAGGAGAGGTCTTTCTGTAAATGGAAATCCTCCCCAAATGAGGAAAATAAAAAGGAACACAAACTCTGGCAAAAGAAATGTAAGAAGATGATAAGGGAGGCAAAGAAAGATTTTGAGGAATGCATGGCTAGCAATATAAAAGGTAATAATAAAAGCTTCTTTAAATATGTTAGAAGTAGAAAACCTGCCAGAGAACCAGTTGGCCCTCTGGATGGTGAGGGAGGAAAAGGGGAGGTTAAGGAGGACTTGGACATTGCAGAGAAATTGAATGACTTCTTTGCGTCTGTCTTCACGACAGAGGACCTTGAGCGGATTCCGCTGCCTGAGCCGCCCCTCTTGACTAAAGAATTAAATCAAATACAGGTTAAAAGAGAGGAGGTTTTGGGACTAATCGATAAATTGAGGATTAACAAGTCACCGGGCCCAGATGGCATCCACCCAAGGTTTATTAGGGAACTGAGAAATGAAATTGCAGATCTCTTAACGGTTATATGCAACTTGTCTCTTAAAACTGCCACAGTGCCGGAGGACTGGAGGATGGCAGATGTCACACCAATTTTTAAAAAAGGAAGGAGGGGGGACCCAGGAAACTACAGGCCAGTTAGCCTTACATCTGTCCCAGGGAAGATGGTGGAAAGCCTCATCCAAGAGAAAATCTTAAAACACATAAAAGAACAAACCTTGCTGAGAGAAAATCAGCAATGGCTTCTGTAAGGATAAATCCTGTCTGACAAACCTTTTAGAATTTTTTGAAAAGGTCAACAGGCACGTGGATTTGGGTGAACCGGTGGATATAGTCTATCTGGATTTTCAAAGGGCTTTTGACACAGTCCCTCACCAAAGGCTGCTGAGAAAATTGCACAGTCAGGGGATAAGAGGACAGGTCCTCTTATGGATTGAGAACTGGTTGAGATCCCGGAAACAAAGAGTAGGTGTCAATGGGAAATTTTCACAATGGAGAGAAGTGAAAAGCGGTGTGCCCCAGGGCTCTGTCCTGGGACCGGTGCTTTTCAATCTGTTCATAAATGACCTGGAGACAGGGATAAACAGTGAGGTGGCCAAGTTTGCAGATGACACAAAACTTTTCTGTGTGGTGAAAACCAGAGAAGATTGTGAAGAGCTCCAGAAGGATCTCTCCAAACTGGGGGAATGGGCTGAGAAATGGCAAATGCATTTTAATGTAACCAAATGTAAAGTAATGCATATTGGGGCAAAAAATCCAAACTTCATCTATCAACTCATGGGCTCTGAGTTATCCGTGACGGATCAGGAAAGAGATCTTGGTGTGTTGGCGGACAGCTCCATGAAGGTGTCTCCCCAGTGTGTGGCAGCGGTGAAGAAGGCCAATTCCATGCTAGGGATTATCAAAAAGGGGATTGAAAATAAAACAGCCAACATTTTCATGCCATTCTACAAAACAATAGTAAGGCCCCACCTGGAGTATTGTGTACAATTCTGGTCACCGCATCTCAAGAAAGACATAGTGGAACTGGAAAAGGTGCAGAAGAGAGTAACTAAAATGATTACTGGGCTGGGGCACCTCCCTTATGAAGAAAGGCTAAAACATTTGGGCCTCTTTAGTCTGGAAAAAAGGCGCTTGAGGGGGGATATGATTGAGACATTCAAAATAATGCAGGGTATGAGTAAAGTGGATAGAGGGAAGCTCTTCTCTCTCTCCCAAAATACCAGAACTAGGGGACATACACTCAAATTGAAGGCTGGGAGAGTAAGAACTAACAAAAGAAAATATTTTTTCACCCAGCGCGTTGTAAGTCTATGGAACTTCCTGCCACAGGATGTGGTGATGGCATCCTGCCTGGATGCCTTCAAAAGGGGATTGGACAGATTACTGGAGGAAAAGTCCATCACAGGTTACAAACCATGATGGAGAAACCAGGGTACTTCAAGGGCCAGATGCAGGGGAGTGGTATCAGGAGACAGATATCTAGTCTCATGCGCTCCCAAATGCATCTGGTGGGGCCGCTGTGAGATACAGGAAGCTGGACTAGATGGGCCTTTGGCCTGATCCAGCATGGCCCTTCTTATGTTCTTATGTTCTTATATATATATCAGGAAGTCCTGCTATGGAAAGAATGATGGGTTAATCATAGGGAATACACATTACCATTAATTTTTTTATATCTTGCATATTCCTAAGTACTTTTTCATTCAGTGTGGCGAACCTTTAGCACTCTAGATGTTTTGGACCACAGCTCCCACAGTCCTTTTTCATTGGTAATACAGGCTTGGAATTCTGGGAGTTGTTGTCCAAAACATCTTGAGAGCTGAAGGTTCGCCATTAGAGATGGGCACGACCCAAAAAAATTGTGTTTCGTTTGTCGTTTGGTCATTTAGGGGTCCGTTTCGGTTCGTTTTCGTGATGTTTTTTGCAAAAAAATTCATTTTCGTTTCGTTAGGTAACAAAATGAAAAACGAAAACGAAAACAAAAAATTGCTGTTTCGTTAGCATTCTTTTTAGTTCAATGCATCTGCTGCAACGAAAACGAAAAACACGGCAAATTTGGTCATTTCATTTTCATTTTCGTTTTGTTTTTAAAACAATTCATTTTGTTTTAGTTGCGTAACGAAACAAAAAAATGAAAACGAAAATGAAAAATCACTTGTTTCGTGCCCATCTCTATTCGCCATCACTGTGAGAATAAAAATGGTAACTCTGGTTTCATTTGATACCTGGAATTAAAAGTGGAGGTAGGGTAGAGGTTTCTCTCTCTGTAGGTGCTGTCTTAGTTGCTGAGTTTGGCTACAAGCATGGGGAAACCTCCGCCTATCTCTCACTGTGTGAATTAGTCACTCTTTATTAAGGCCCAGCTAGTCTTGGATGTTACTCCTCCAAGAAATCCATATTTTACCTCGCCTGTGTTTGCCCTTGATCTTCCATCAATGATGTTTCACAGTATTTTATATTTGTTTTGATGAATTATGTGGCCAAGAGATGAGTGCTTGTGCTTCTTAATAATCATCTCTATTTGTTTTTGTTTTCCTATCCCACAGAGCACCTTGTTCCAGTCCATACAATGTGAAGAATTCTGTACAACCACATTTCAAAAGCTTATATTCAATTGAGAATCCCCTTCTTAAGAGGCTAAAGCTCTAATCCTTATAAGAAAATTGACCATATACAATACTTTAAACTTGTTCAATCTCAAAGATACATTAAGTTGCTTGTTTGTTACTTATTTTTTATTTTTACACCAAACAAATAAAACACTTATATTGCTTATCACATTACATAAGTCAATCAGAATTATTTCCCCAACATTTCAGCCCAATGTAATTCCAATCTCCTTTTCCATCTTAGAAGAACATATTTCCATACTTTCATATTTAATTTCCTTTTTATCCTGTCAATAATCTATATATCTGTACTTATATCTATTGTCATCTAATATACAATATTGGACAATATTCTCTCCAACTTCTTAAAAGGTGTTCAAGCTATCCCAATTATTTGCTTTATTTCTAAATTGCTATCCATGTGGTTGTTAATTAAGCTTCTAAGTACATGTATTTCTCCACTTGATCTGTTTCTGAGTTGTAACATGCAAAGGCCAAAATCCTGTAAATTGCACTAGAGTAGACCCATTGAATCAACAGGAATTTGGAAAGTCAGCTCCTCCAGTAATCCCATTGGTACAAATGAGCATATTTTATGACTTATTTAACATAGCAATTGTAGAATGATGGTACTGGAAGGTGTCTATGAAGCTACTGAGTCCAACCTTTGCCCAGTGCATGAATCAAAATAAAATATATCTGACAGATGATGTTCTAACTTCCTGTTGAATGCCTCCAGTGGTTATATATTTACTTATTTAAAATATTTCTATCCTGCCTTTCTCTCCAAAAGAAACCACAGCAGTGTTGGAGAAGTCATCAACTCCTGAGAACATTGATCATACTGCTCTAATCATTAGGATGTTTTTTTCCTGATATTCAGTAGAAATCTGGCTTTCTGTAACTTGAGCTCTTTGCTACATGTCCTACACGCGAATGACTGAGAACTAGAGATGGACACAAACCGAAAAAATGGCAATTCATTTTCATTCAGTTTGTTTTAGGGTTCAGTTCATTTCATTTTTAACAATTTTTTAAAATATTCATTTTGTTGGTTCGTTTTGATTCGTTATTCATTTGTTCCTGCTTTGCATGATTTAATCCATTTGAGAGCACACGGGCATCCTGCTGCCCCAGACCAGATGGAAAACATTCAAAAATATATAATGAAACAAATAATGAATTGTTCATTACATACCCATCTCTCTTGAGAACACATCCTGCCCCTTCTCATACCACAACCATTCAAGCATTTGAAAAATGCTATCATATCTCTTTTTTTGTCTTTTCTCGAGGCTAAACATGCCCTGATCTTTTAGTCTTTCTTCATAGGGCTTGGCTTCCAGTCTCTGATCATCCATGTTTCCCTCTTCTGAACCTGTTCTGGTTTGCCTGCACTCTTTAAGAATCCACCTTAAAGTATAGTGCCTAAAATGGACACACTACTCAAGATGAGACCTAGCCAGTGCTGAATAGAGGTGAACTACTATTTCATGTGATTTGGAGACTCAACTTCTGTTACTGCCACCTTAAATAGGATTTGCCTTTTCTTTTGCAGCTACATCAGATTTTTGGCTGATACCCATCCCATAATCTACAATAATTCCAAGATCCTTCTCACATGTAGTGTTGCCAAACTGCCATGGACAAAACTATGGCACTGAAACAAAACCATTACAGTACTGTAGAACTATATAATACCTCTTGATAGTTAGAGTCTGTGGTGGCCCCTCACAGCTAGCATCTGTCCCAGAAAGGGCAAAATACTAGATAATCATTCATCATTGGCATCCTTCAGTCTCGAAAGACTATGGTATCATGCCTGGAGTAGAGATCCTAAGAACAACACCTAGTGTGACTAAATAGACCAATTTGGGAATGGCAGTCTCTACTGCACTGGGGGCAGATGTATTCTGTTTGTTGCCCAGTCCTCGACTTTCGTTCTTTCCATGCCTGCCTCTTTTCCTCTGCCTGTTGGACAAATGCCTCTTCAAATTTATGTAGACCATGCTGTATCTCTTGCCTCCAGACAGTGCGATCGGAGGTCAGGGTTTCCCAACTGTTGAGGTCCATTCCCAAGGCCTTCAGGACCCTCTTACAGATATCCTTATACCACAGCTGTGGTCTTCCTCTGGGACGCTTTCCCTGCATTAGCTCTCCATATAGATCTTTTGTGATCCGACCATCATCCATTCTCACAACGTGTCCAATCCAGCGTAGGCGTCGCTGTTTCAATAAAGTGTACATGCTAGGGATTCCAGCTCGATTCAGGACTATGCTATTTGGAACTTTGTTGTGCCAGGTAATGTTGAATATTCGCCTAAGACAGCGCATATGGAAGGTATTAAGCTTTCTTTCCTGTCGGGCATGGATGGTCTAAGACTTGCTGCAATACAAAAGTATGCTCAGTACGCAAGCTTTATAGACCTGTGTCTTTGTATGTTCTGTCAGCTTCTTATTGAGCCATACTCTCTTTGTTAGTCTGGAAAACATAGTTGCTGCTGTACCTATATGTTTATTCAGCTCAGACTCTAGTGAGAGTGTATCTGAGATAGTTGAGCCAAGATACACAAAGTCATGGACAACTTCCAGTTCTTTTTCAGAAATTGTAATGCGAGGAGGAGAGTCCACATTCTGGCCCATTATTTGTGTTTTTTTCAGGCTGATTTCTAGCCCAAAATATTTGCAAGCTTTGCTAAAATGGTCCATGAGTTGTTGGAGATCTTCGGCAGAGTGAGCAGTAATGGTGGCATCATCAGCGAAGAGGATATCCCGCAAACACTTCACCTGTACCTTAGACTTTGCTCTCAATCTAGAGAGGTTGAAAAGTTTTCCATCTGATCTGGTCCGGAGATAGATACCCTCTGTTGAAGTTCCAAAAGCATACTTCAGCGTGGTAGCAAAGAAGATCCCAAACAAGGTTGGCGCAAGGACACAGCCCTTATCAACATTCATATGGGTATAAAGATACTGCAAAAGTCATTTACTTTTGCCTGCTTGGTTCACCAGAACCCCATATCCTTCACTACCTAGGCCATATTAGATGGGACTAGGTAGGATTATGTCAGTCTCTCTAGTGAAATCTCCAATGGACATTCAGTACACTGCCACTTAAACAAATACTCCTCCCCACCCTTTTTTTTTTTCAATTTCAAGGTGAAATCTCTTTGTCCTGAAGAAACCTCTGCCAGACAGTTCATTGTTGTGCAAAATTTTATTTTACATATCCAAGGTTACATTCCTTATACTGTTGCTCGTTTAATATTCTATTTCTATGAAATTCAAACTGTGACCGTTTTCCTTCTTGCCACTCCTGGTCAAACAGCTGTGGGGAAGCCTTGTTTGTAGATTTTATCTTTTGTTCAATAGTCCTGTTTCACAATCTTCACAGAGTCAAGTATTCCCCGTCTTGTAACTGTTCATTTGGCATTTTCCCCTAAGTGTCGAACTTGGCACTAGTAAAATGCAATTAGATGGCCCCATTTGAATCAAGAGAACTTGTGGAGATGCACTGAATTTTCATTGGCTCAATGGGCCTAGCCTAGTTGATTCACCATGCAAAGAAAAGGGATTTTGGCTATTATTTACATCGATGTTATCCATGCTTATGACCATTGAGTCTGTGTTGGACTCGGTTTGGAGTTGGGGGTGTTCCCTGGACTGGGGTTGTTTGCTTGCATTGATTGACAATCTCATGTTGGAAGGGTCTTTTCTAAAAAAAACTCCCCGTAAATGGTACTAATTTTATACCTCCTGGATGAATTGTGTTTCTTAAAACCAATGTTTTCCACTGTCAGAATTGTGTCTGTGCTACCATACCAATTGCCCCATTTCAGTTCCTACAACCTTTTAGAATAAGTAGACCCCAGTGTCTGCTGAGAAATGCTGTCAATATTTATTAGAATCCTGACCCACTATGTGAGAAACAATAATTTCCCTGTCTTTAAAAAAAAAGCTGTAAGGGCCACGTACCTAGAGATGGGCATGAAATGCCAATATGGCGTTTCATTTCATTTTTTTCCTTGTTTTTTTAAAATTTGTTTCATTTGGAATGAAACATTTTTTAAGAAAAATTGTTTCATTCTCCTTTTTCTACTTTTTTTACAGCTGACCAGCCCTGCAAGTTAGTGCTTTTTTGCCACCTAGCACCAACCAGCTGGCCCATGGGCCAGGTCGGCACTTTTTTTTCCACCTAGTGCCAAACAGTTGGCCCATGGGCTGGGTCAGCACTTTTTTCCCACCTAGCACTGACCATCTGGCCCACAGGGAGGCCGGTTGGCACTTTTTTTTAACCTAGTGCTGACCAGCTGGTCCATGGGCCAGCTGGTCGGCACTTATTTTTCTTATTTATTTTGACAAGCCCTGAGATCAACACTTGTCAAAATAAATAATAAATGAAAACGAAATGGAACGAAATGAAAATTTCCATTTTGCTTCATTTTTAAGGGTACTTTTTCATTTTTTGAAACAAAAAATAAAAATGAAACAAAAAAAATCATTTCGTTCCCATCTCTAAGTGTAACTGATTTGTTGTAGGCCTAAGCTTCTGCTGAGAAGAAAGTATTTCAAGTACTATGAAACACTTTTGCTTATAAATGCCACCAGCTATAGTATGCCAATGTCTTTTTCCCTAAAGGGCAAGTGTTATTCAGAATGCAAGATGGACCTGCAGTTGGGTGACTCTTCACATATTATATGTTGTGCAGATGTGCTATTAAAATGCACAATGGGTAAGCAGATTGTTCAGTTCTTCAGACACATATATTCTTGTTTGACACAAGACAGTTACTGTTGGCAGACAGTTTCCCGTAGATGTGTTGGGTTTTAGGACATAGCGATAAAAGCTCCAAGGCCTAAAGATGTCAAACCATATTGTTTTTCTATTCTTATCTTTTTAAAATTCAGCCTAAGTGCACTTGCTGAGTATATGATCCTGAACATCTGCTGCCAGTAGATAATGTCAATGGTTTAATGTTTCTTTGGGGATAATTGCAGCTTACCAAGAGCATGCAATTTTGTCAAGCTGGAACTGTTCCGCCTTGCCTTTTTCTGGAAGACGGCAACAATGGATCTGTTTGGCGACTTCCAGGAAGATCCCAGTTCAGTCTTCTATGGCTTGAGTTTACAATCATAATTTATAACTCTCAGATCACTTAAAATGTACAAAGTAAGCCCTGCAATATACTAATATTGTCTTAATGATCCTACTTACAGGCCTGAGATCTGACAAAGACGGATGGAGACAAGAAAAGAGGAAATGCTTAGTTACAGGTAAAGATGGGAAGAAACAGAAATACACTGATTATTTTAAAAAAAGAAAAAAGATGGAAAGTAGTCATACTCAAAAGCCAAGAGAAAAGGGAGAGTGTTTTAACTTTTAAAGGGTTTTTTAAAAAGCGAGAAAAAGAGACCCAAATTGACACTAGATGAAAGACAGCACCATAGGCATGATGCAGAAAGAGAGAAAAGATGAAAGTGAGAAACAATGTAGGAATGTGTTTCATTCTTCACTTCACTTATCAAGACATTACCCAGCACTCATTTACAACAGGACAAAGATTTATTCGCAATAATGAGAGCAATTAAAGAGTACCATCATAATACTGGCTGCTTCATGCTGACATGAAAATTATATCGAGCCAGTGTATTTATTTATAGGTTTTTTAAATTGTATTTCATTCCTTCCACAGACCCCCAAAAGGGGCCAAAGGAAACAACTGAAAGGCATATGCAACTAAAATCACAATAAATTATGGCATTAAAATACATATATTAAACATATGTCCATATAATTTCAGCTGTTCTGTTGGCACAGTGGTTAAACAGCAACACTGCAGCCAAGTCTCTGCTCATGACGTTAATTCGGTTCAGATAGGCTCAGGTAGCCCGCTCAAGGTTGACTCAGCCTTCCAAGACTGGTAAATTAAATGCCTAGCTGGGGGCAGGGGCGGGGGACTGTTACTGCTATAATTATGTTGTAAACCACCCAGAGAGTACTCTAGCACTATTGGATGCTTTTTAAGTAGAAACATAAACAATAACAGCAACAACAACAGACCATTTATCAAAACCATTAAAAACTAGTTTAAAAATATAATAAAAGGTAAAATGTTCTGGAATCCCCACTGACAGAGTTCTTTTCACCAAGGCATTTAGTTTACAAAGCCCCACTTGAAAGGGGAGGTTTTTACCAGGCAGCAAAAAGACAACTGGGAAAATGCAAAAGCGTTCCAAAGTCTGGGACCAGTTACTGAAAATATTTTCACTTGTATCCTCATCATGTGTGACGTTTGAGCGTAGCAGGATCAAAAAAGTCAGGAGGATTATATTCAGAGTTATCGCCTTTCAAATACTCTGATAAACTTACAAGGAGAAATTAAAAGACGGCAGGAAATTAAAGATGGAGAGAAAACAATACAATGGTTAACTTTCAGGTGGCCTCCAGACTAAAAGAAGATTTTAGTACCAGAAAGGAAGACATAAAAAAGCCTTGACAGAATTTGAAAAGATTGTCCTACAAAATACTGGGACAAATCAATAAATTATTGCTCCAGCTTGATATTGAGGAAGAACAAGCAAAATATGTATGGTGAAATGGATGCTATATTTCAACAAAGAACACTGCTGGAGAACTCTATTGATTCAAGGGCATTAAATTTATGGCTTCTCAAATTCTAAAGAAAAATTAGTACAAGATCTTCAATAGGTGGTATATTACCCCAAAAGATATTTTTTTTAGGTTAAAACTATTTATTGCATAATCGTCAGATCATTGCAAACAAGCCATATTAACATGCCATATTAATCTGTATTTATACAATAAAATAAACATTTTAATATTAATGCTTTAAAATATAATACAAAATATTGTTTACTAGTAAGCCAATTTACTAAAATCCCCTAAAAAGTATTTACTTTACAATTTTAAAACCTTTACATAAAACATTTAATTTGCATTCTAAGAGGCTGTCTTCAAACTTCTAAATCTTTATAGCACTTTACACCTATACCATCCAAATATTTAGCTCTGCATATAGCGGCTTTAAAAGCAAATATTGCAACTCTGTTTATTATATCTAGATTGGATGTTTGTAATAAAAAACTCAGTTTCTCTGAGATGCTTCTGTTTTCCACTTTCTTTAAAATGTGCTGTAAATATTTTTCTCTTATATTGCTATATAGGGGACAGTCTAATACATAATGAGCTAAGTCCTCGAGGGCAGGGTTTCCACAAACACATAAACGATTATCTATAGGGATACCCTGAAACCTACCCCATTTCATCATAGTATCCATTTGTTCAAATCGTAAGTGAGTATATGCTTTCCTATATTGCATTTTCATTGGGACAGTTAAATATTGTTCATAATGATGCAGCTGTTTTGTATTAGCCAACCATTTTGTTGTTGTTGTAGATGCAACAGCAGATATATCCATCTGTGCCTCAACATCAAAAACTCTTTGCTTAAAAATATGCATTGTATCTTCATGTGAAGGATTTAAAGCCTGAGCTGAAAAACCAAATTTTGGAAAGAGCTTAAACAGGTTATTTAACCATGAATTTTCATACCTAGAAACACACTGCTCCTCCAAACAAATCTTGGGCAATCTTTCTTCACTTAAGCTACTTATTCTGCACCAATACTTTACCATTCTTACAAGAATCAGACCTGAAATTGTTTTTGCACCAAGTTCTGCTCTTATTACATGTGCAGGGGTAGAACGTGAAACTCCCATGATAGCCCTGTAAAATTGTGTTTGAATCTGTTCAATTTTCTTAAGGTTTGCAAAACCCCATATTTCAGCACCATAAATTAACATAGAAATTAACATAAGAAAAATAACATAGGAATTAACATACGATTGTAAACTGGCCTGTGCTTTTAATGTATTTTTCTTTATTTGCGATGCCCAGGATCCAGATGCCTCAAAGTTAATGCCCAGATAGCAGTAACATTTAACCTGCTGTAAGTCTTTAGAATTTATAGACCACATATGAGTTTTTCTTTTTTTGCCGAATACCACCACTTTGGATTTATCATTATTAATGCATAAATCATTTTCTTGGCAATAGATATTAAACCTTTTCAAAAGTCTTCTCATACCCACTTGGGTTGTTGATAGCAATATCATATCATCAGCATATAATAATATATTTACTTCTCTGTTTAGAATCTTAGGCATATGATAACTCTGATTGTGTATAAATGGCACCACATCATTTATATAAAAATTAAATAAAAATGGAGATAGGATGCATCCTTGGCGGACCCCCTTATATGTTGGAACAGAGTCTGTCAATGCAAAATTTAAACCTGTTCTCACCTTCAGTGTGGTTTCTGTATACAGTGCTTTGAGCAATAGCAAATCTTGGATCTATATTTCTCATTGCCAATTTTTCCCAGAGGCGTCCTCTATTTATCGAATCAAATGCTCCACTTAGATCAATAAAGGCTGCAAAAAGCTGCCCCCTTAAAGGTATATTTATTTATTAGGTGTTGTAATATAAAGCAATTGTCTAGGGTTGAGCGTCCCTTCCTAAAACCTGACTGTTCCTCAACAAAGAAGGAATTTTCTGCTTCCCAGTCCTCTAATTTGTTCAAGAGATGTCTTGCATAAATTTTTGCTGGAATATCAATTAGGCTAATAGGCCTGTAATTACTGGGATCATATTGATTGCCTTTCTTAAATAGTGGGATGATGATACTCATTTTCCAGCCTATAGGTATACAGCCTGTCTTATTTATATGAGTAAACAATCCAGACAATATAGGGGCCCACCTGTCTAAATAGTTCTTAAATAATTCAGGGGGTAGGAAATCCTCTCCTGGGGCTTTATTGGTTCTCAGTGTCTGGATAAGCGTTTTAATCTCAAGCATTGTTACAGGTGACCACTGAGGAATTAGACTTGGCTCTTCATTTTCTAAAAGTTTGTCAGTCTGCTTTACATCTTTCACTTCCTTAAATAGTTCTCTGTAATATAATTCCCATGTGGCAGCTGGGATAGGAATATCCATGACAGACTTTGCCTCATTGATTCTATCAGCCACTAAGTGCCAAAAATGTGTTACATTTATCCCTGTTGCGGCTACTTCTAGCTCTGCCCACATATTTTCCTGATACTGCCTTTTCTTTGATTTAATCAATTGTTTATATTCACGTCTGAGTTTTAACATATTATTATGTGTCTCCTGATCATACATTGTTTGAGTTTTCCTCATCTGTCTCCTCAATACCTTTCTCCGCAATCTGCATTCCCTATCAAACCATGGGGACCTTGTATCTTCTGGTGGCTTTAGATGTGAATCTGCTGTTAAAAAGGTCTTATGTTCTCACAGATTTGATAATATGCTTCCATAGCTGTGTTTATGTTATCATCTGGGGTTAGAATTATATTTCTTAATTTTAAGCAGTAGCTTGAATTTTGAAATTCTGAAATTTTGTTTACATCCACTTTTTGCCATTTCAGTCTCTCTCCCCTTGTATAGTTAAATTTTGAGCTAGCCATTTATCATGTGGACTTACTTTCCTCTGGTCTGATTTAGCTTTTACTTCCACTATTATAGGCTGATGATCACTGTCTGACATAGGGTGTACAGTTATGCCAGAGAATAAATGAACCTTTATTCTTGGAATACATACATAATCTAGCACACTCCCTGCCCTTTGGGAAAAATAAGTATATGGATATGGGGAATTGCTATTGTTATTTCCTAATATTTGCATATCAAACATATATAACAGCTTAAACAGGTTTACACCAGCATAATTTATCTTCTCATCCTGGGAATTCCAATATTTTAAATCTAAATCTAAAGTATCTTCATCAAAAATTCCACATTTCTCCGCAATTTTCGACAGGTCATTTCCAATTCTTGCATTGAAATCACCCAATATTATAGGCAACGCATTTGGGAATCTTATTCTAAGATCTTCTAACAATAGTTCCAAATGTAACCATATATCAGGAGCATAATACTGGGATGAGACAGGTGGAATATACACATTTACCAGAATAATCATCAGATCTTGAGTCTGCATCTTAACTGTCAACACATTTTTGTCAGAGGTAAGTGACTCAACCATACTACTCTCCCAACCTAAATCTTGCTTCACAAGAACAGCTAACCCCCCTATGGCTCTTCCTTTCCCATTTATTTTCTGTGCTGGATTTACCCATGCTTTGAAACCTGGCACTACTAGGTTTTCAGTTTCAAGGAGCCATGTTTCTTGAAGTGCTAATATTGAGTAGTTGGATAGAAAAGACTTTACCCTCATATTATTTCCACTTGCCTTCCACCCAGCTATGTTCCATGAAACAATACCGACTGGTATGTTTAATTATTCTGCTTTGGAATTGTTCCAGGACAAACATTTAATTACAGATCTCTTATGATGAAAAGTAGGGTGTGGCAGAGCTGTTAATTGAGTAAGAGGAGAAACATTACCAAAGCCATGGGATGAAGTGGGATCTAACTGAGTGGGAGATAACAATCTATCTATTTTAAAATAACTCTGCATGTTAACATCATTTCCTGTGTCACTAGTTGCAATGAGCTCAGCATCACAAAGCTCAGCATCACAGAGTCTCTCTCCAGCACCTTCGCACACAGGGACCACTGGAACATCCTTCCCCTGAGAGCATCTCCCATCTCCATGTCAAACTGAACTGTAATCATATACCATGCCAGGGATGTGGGTCTGACGTCCACAGGAGTTAACTCGACCTGGAAATTCATTGTTCCACCTACTTCTCCTCTTGTTAAATCTTACATTCGTACTCCTTTTCCTTATGATGACTGGAATTGGGTTCCCTACTGTCGAGTTGGAGATCGAACTGGATTGAATGGTGGATAATTTCCTTGTGGATTGTGGCTGTAATGAACCCCAGTCAGAGGGTTGGGACCCTGAGTAGAGGATTGGATGGGAGTTGAAATGGTGGGGTCCGTGAGCTGTTTGATACCACTATCCATAGGGAACCTTGCCTTCTTGGTTCTAGAATTGTCCTTTGATGATGCTGGAATTTGACTATCAGCTTGCTGAACATTAGCCCCAGAGGACTTCCCTTTCACTGTATGCTCAGAAGATTCTAATAATTTAAATAAGGGTTTGAAGTTCATGCTTCTTCTTTTCTTGGATGTTTGTTTCCGGATCCCCTTTGTCTTCTTTGTCTTCACATGTTTCAACTTGTCTTCCACTGGGGGATGGGCAGGAGCCTTCTCACAGATCTTTGAGGGGGCCTTCCCCAAAGGTATGTGCTTTATGCTTGGAGAGACAGTTACAAGTGGAGGCTTGAAAAAGTCAACTGTGTTTGGTACAGAGACATTAGGGTTCCCTGCGCCCCTGTCTGAGGACCTACACATAGAAGTAGTTCTTCCAGTGAAAGTTTGTCAATTTTGTCAATGGTTTTGGGTGACAGACTATAATAATTCATCTTATCGGATGGACAGTGTGGATGTACAGTCTGTCTCTGGTTCAACAGGTCTTCTGGATTTCCTACTGGGCACATCTTATTTTCTTTCAGGTAACCTTCTATGGTAGACACGGACTGCTTTACTTCCTTTAATATATCTCTAATTTCTGTTAAAAAGCACTGTATTCTGCAACTGTCTGATACCTTTGGTGTGGTTGATTTAGCAGAGGCCAAGGAGACTAGTGTGCAGGAATGAAAAGAATCATGGTTCCCTGTTATAAATGTGGTATCTATAATTTCCGGCTTCTTAACATTTGTACAGTTTACCTCCCTTGGACCAAAGATTGGCTCATTTGATTGCATCGGACCCTCTAGGCCCAAAACTGGATCAGACACAAAATCTGACATGTTTAACTTGCCAAAGTCTGCATTCACTGTGCTGCTTAGCAGGCTACCAATTGACTGATGTCCTTCCAGTAGCTGATCATTCATCAAAAGGCTATCAGATAAGTCAATGTGAGGAGAAATAGGATTCTCTTTGCCAATTGTTAAGACTTTCTGGGAGGTAATATAGTCAGTCATCTTAACTTGCCTCAGTTTCCTTGGATGCACAGGGTAGAGTCCCGCTTTACTGCCATGTTTAGCAGAATGCATGTTAAAATTAAATGGGAAAGACAAATCACTATGGTCACACTCTGAAGACTGCATAGGCTTGGAAAACTGATTACTGCTGTGTATTCTGCTGGTTCCCAGATCAGAAATGGGCGTAATTGAAATCGGAGTATTGCACTGCAGCTGCAGCTGCCTTAACACTGGAGGCGATAGGGTGAGATCAAAGATTTCCATATCATACAGTGTAAATAAATATGAAGTATTCACTCAGGTTTGTTTAAAACAATACTTCAGCAGATGTTAGAGTTGTATTTGAGTTCCTCATAAGAAAGCTCTCAGTGAGCTGCAGAATTCACAGAGAGGGCAGTTCAAAATCACCGGAGCTTTATCACAATTAAGTAAGTAAACAAAGCAGCCGGCACCTTAGTTGCAAGCAGCCTCCAAGCACAGCTCCCAAGGTCAGTTTTCTGCTGCTAATAACGTTATCAACAAGGTCAGCCGAAAAATGTTGTTAAAGCAGTAAAAAGCCCAATAAATAATGAGAAAAAATGCTTCAGACTCACAAACGCTTGCTGACCGCACCCAAGCCGGAACCCCCAAAAGATATTGAAAAGAGGACCAAAAAAAACTGACAAAGGGGCTTGCTGGAAATGTCAAATGAACTGGTGGCACTTTCTACCATATGTGGTGGACTTGCATCAAAATGAAGGAATACAGGATTTTTTAAAAAATCCAATTAATCCAAAGACTATGTTTTTGGGAATCTTAACAAATAATACAGAGAGAATCTCACAAGACCAATATATGTTAATAGCAGCTTTGGAACAAAATGGAAGATAGGAGAGCAACCGCTCAGTGTAACCCAAGGGCTAGATGGGCGGCACAAGGATCTAATAAATAAATAAATAAATAAATAAATAAATAAATAAATAAATAAATAAATAAATATCCAGGGTCAAGCTGAGTATGCAATAATGGCAAAGATAACAAATCATGTAAATAAAAGGCCATTCAAACAATATCAGCAAACATTGCAAGCCTTTTATTTATATCTTGGAAACAATTAAGATGGTGAATTGAGTTCCACTCTCATGTCTGAAGAAGTAAATTTGTACACAAAAATTCACATTGAAATATAGTTAGTTTTTAAGGTACCAAAACATTTTGCCTTCTTTATTATTTTCCTATCCAGAACTGGTTCATTAGTTCCTGATCTGTCTTTCAGCTAACCAAGAACACCTCTCACTTGCCTGGATTTCATTTCTTCAATCCCATCTAGTTCAATAATGACATGAAGCACTGGTTTTGAAACCAGTGGGGTTAAAGAGGAAAAGAACAGATAAAGTTGGGTGCCATGATCTCATGGTAACATCAGATCTCAAAACTCAGGAAAATCTTTTCTTGCATGTTCATGTATATAAATAGCATGAGGTACAAAGTGTACACCAAGGTGTTGAACAGGGGTTGCCCAGTATCACCTTCTAAGTTCAGTTAGGGAGTTTATACACGACCCCTAAACTCCGAGGCAAATGGCTCCCAGCTCCGGAGCTTAAAAATGTTTCCCCACCAGCTCCGGAGTTTACAGGAAATTAAGTGCGGCCACGCCCACTTTAGCGCGTCCCAGCGCACCTTTCAAGTACCTGCTCTTCCATCCTGAAAATTCCTTGATGCGGTGTAACGATAGTGAGTGCGGGGCTCTCCTCGCTTCTGTTTGTTGTTGTTTTGGCTCCCGCCCCTTTAAGAGCTACTTTACAGAGAGTGGAATGTTGCCGGCAAGAGCAAGAGGCAAAACGGAGGTGAGCCACGATCTTTTCTTCCTTTTTTTTCTCCTTCCCCTCAGGCAGCCAGCAGCCAGGGTGGGGACAAAGGAAGAGCGACAAGCCCCTAAGATCTCTGGTCCGAATTTAAGTGGCCAGCAGATCTTAGGGGTCGTGTAAAAGCGCCCATATAGGAAGGGCCATGATATCCTCTTTAGGAAGGATTTTGAAGGCACTCTGTGGCAGAACCAACTGGAACACAATCCCCCAACAAGATCCCAAAGCAGATTGTGTGCCAAAGCAGCCAAAAACATATTTGTCCCACAACCAAGCCTGAAGCCAGACTGAAATGTATCTAGATGATATGTGGGGGTGGGGATCTTGCGAAAAATGACACACTGTTTCATCGTGTCATAAGGTTTCAAATTCTTTCAAAATGAAACAAACTGCCAGCCAGTGTTTCGTTATGAAATGAAACGAAACACAATTTCCCTCCTCTAAATCGAACAATTCATTGTAGAGGAAATGGCAGGGGAGCTTCCTCATTCTAAAATACATGCACTTTAAAATACTGATCCCATGCATGTTTCACCCCCAAAATGGCAGTCCTAGTTTGTTCTAGCAATTTTAGGAAACCTCCTGAAATTTGGAAAGTTTTGGGTGTCAGGGAACGTAGTTATTAAACTCTAAATGGGGTGTGGGGGTACTTAATTGAAGGAGTGTATTTGGCATGCTTTACCAATAAAGGGTTAATTTACAGCTTCCCTTCTCTGTGGTAAAAAGCATGCCGAACACACTCCTTCAATTAAGTACCCCCGCACCCCCTTTGGAACTTAATAATTCCCTTCCCTGAAACCCAAACCTTTTCAAATTTCGAGGGGTTACTTAAAATTGCTTGCTTCCCTGGGTCCTTTAGGACGCAGGGGAGCATAGCATTTCAATTAATTTTGTTTCATAATGAAACTACTTTAAAATTCATTTTATAACGAAACGAAACAAGACTACTCTAGAAACAAAACAAAACAAAACACGATTTTTCTGTTTTGTGCACATCCCTAATGATCTGTTTCCTCAAGGAATATCTGCAGCTGAATATTAAGGCCTGTGCCCCTTGCTCAGGCCACACAGGTGGCACAAAAGAGCATCACCCCCACATACTCTTCTGCTTTCGTGGGAAGCACCATGGAGATTTGTCCAACTGGCCTCTAGTCTGTGCGGTAATGACCCTCTTTGTTGGTGACCCATTTAATACCTCTACACCACTTAATGACTCTTGTTAGACACCTTCAATCTCTTTTGGCTACTGTAGTGTTTAGGTCAGTTGCCAAACTTTTTTCAATATAGCAGTGCACATCACAACTGCAATGCAGCTGTCAAGGCAAAACAAGTGAGACAAGCTGGCTGAGAACATACAGTTAATGTGTAGGGATGAACCAAATTGCTTGGATGCTTGATTTTTTTTTTGAAAAAAGTATCTTTTGCTGAGCAAATCATTACAGAAATCATTTCCTCTCTTTTTGCAATCAGTTTGAATGGTGGCCACAAGGGATGGACAAGTTCTTCCATCCTCTCCAGACATGTCTTAATTCAGCTTTCCTTTTATAAAGACAGAATTTGGGGGAACTGGGGAATCAGCAAGAAAATGCTGTCTACTTAAGAGCTGCCAAATCACTCCATCTGTGAGCATGGCAACATGAAATGGCTCCCATGCCCCCATGGCACTTTTTTTTATTTACGATTGTGATTGGCATTACAACAAGAGAAAAATTTTTTTCTCCCTGACATTAACCTTGAGGAATCTCACTAACCACTGTCACTTTTTACAGATCTAAGCATCCAAGGAAAAGAATATCATATGGGGTTCTTAAGTCATTACTAGGTGTGAAATGCCACATTGATTCACACAGTTTCCAACCTGTCTCTCCTAAGCAACCACAGTCTCCTCATCCTTGGAGCCATTTGTAAATGTTTCCTGTGTACTGTCATTTTTTGTCTGAGGAAGTGGACTTAATCCACAAAAGCTCATGTCAAAATACAGCAGTGCGTCTCTAAAATGCCACAGTGTTTTTGTCTTTTTGTTTGTTCGGCTGGTTTTGTTTCTCATCTGATATGCTTGCACAGACTATCATGGCTATCACTTCAAAAACTACTCACTGAAAGATGCCTATTTTGTTGCAATGAATCCTCCTTTTTGTTCATTAAAAACGTAAGATCATGTGTTAGTAGTGTCTGACTCTAGGGGCTCTGCCTTCATCAAAGTCTTTAGAATTTAAGGAATGTTTTGACTGGACTGAGTTCAATAATAGCCTTTAAATGGTTTTAAACTTTAAAAATATTTAGCAATTAAATTGTTTTGAATGGCCTATTTTTAAAAATTTCTGGGATCTGTTGATACAGCATGGGGTAAAAATATTCTAAATAAAAAAATAATTGTAATCAATATTTTTTGTACTAATCCTAGTTAGTACTCATGGTCACCGGAGACAAACACTAATTTATGTGAGCCAATTGTTTTGTCCCATCAAATCATTTCTCACTTACAGCTACCCTTTGAATTAGTGATTTCCAAAAGGCCCTGTTGTTAACCACTGTGCCCAGGTTTTGCTTTATTGAGCCCACGATTTACTGAGAATGTTCCCATAAATTACAGAGGCACGTGTCTAATGTGGATTTTTTGTTGTTGGTATATGCCATCAAGTTGCCTCCAACTCATGGTGATCCTATGAATGAGTGATCTCCAGAACGTCACATCTATCTACAGACCTGCTCAGCAGTTGCAAGAACACATGTATTCACTGCTTGAATTGTGGCTACATCTCTGCTGCACCCCATGTTTATGCCCCTGTGCATCCACAACTCCACACCAGGCAGTCAAACTCCTCCCTCACATTCCCTCTTCCCGGTTGTTCCTGCCATTTCATGATAAACAACTCAAAAACATTTTTAAAACGTAGCACAGAACTGCATGATCAAACATGTATGTTCATACACAAATGACACTATAGGCTCCTCTTTCTTGAAAGCTCGCCATGTCGGGTGTACATTCTCTCCTGCTTTGCTCTACAACCATGGAGGCAGTCCATTTCATAATGCGTCTTTCTCTGTGTGCCTGCATTTGATTCTGTATTTGGCTGTTGTTTCTCTTGCCTTCTTTCCTGTTACAGCCCAGAGAATTTTCTTTCTCATGCTCCTTTGTAACATGCCATGTAAAATTGATTGATGGAGTTATGCAAAAGATGAATGGGTAGAATGACATGTGTGTGTGATTTCTCATTGTGGCCCCCTTATTCCTTCACTATCATGTACACAAGGTGCAGATAGACATAGCAGAATTCTGCAAACAGAGATTGCAAAGATCACCACCAGCTAGGAAAATTTCCAGAGGAGTAGCTATACATTTTCAGTTCCAGCAAAAACAGCAAAGAGTTGGAAAGTTTCTTTGCAAGAACCAAATTCTTCAACAAGAAGGCTAGTGCTTGCAAAAGGTTGGCAATCCAAACAGTTCCTCTGGACCGGGGGTCTGCAACCCGCAGCTCCGGAGCTGCATGCGGCTCTTTGGAACCTTTGCCGCGGCTCCGGGAGGTTCCCCTTGTGGAAGGGGTCCCGCGGCATTTAAACTAGGACCGCGGGGGAAACTCCAGCTCGCCGCCGCCACCGTCCTCCTCGTCTTCATCTTCCTCCTCCTCCTCCTCCTCCTCCTCCTCCTGGTGCTGCTGCAGCCACCGCTGCCGCCGACGGTGCGCCGCCGCCGCCTCGGCTGTGGCGAAGGCTCCTGGGCCTCGTTGGAGGGGTGGTGGGGGTGGCATCGGTGGCCGCCAGGGCCTCCTCCCACCACGGGGGTCAGGGGCCGCTCAGCAGCAGCAGCAGCAGGAAGCCACGCGTGTTGGTAATCCTCCTCCTCCTCCTCCTCCCACCACCGCTGGCAGTGGAGGAGGCGGAGGCGGTGGCGGCGAGGGGGAAGCGGGCACAATGGCCGCGCCCAGCCAGGAAAAGGGCGAGGGGAGGCGGTGGCGGCCAGGCCCAAGCAGCCGGTCGGTTCGTGGTGGTGGTGGTGGTGGCGGCGGCGGCGGCGGCCTGGACGGACAAAAAGGGGGTCCGAAAGCAGAATGGAGGAGCGGACCGGGGAGATCCACGGTGGCCCAGCGCACCACTCACCCTCCCGCTTCTTTCAGCCTCACCCACCCCTTCCCTCCGTCTCCTTCACAAGCCAAACTTTGCCCACACACGCACACACACCACAGCTGCAAGAAGGGTATGTGTGTGTGTGTATGTGTGTGTGTGTGTGTGGCATCACCCGCCCCTTCCCTCCGTCTCCTTCACAAGCCAAACTTTGCCCACACACGCACACACACCACGGCTGCAAGAAGTGTGTGTGTGTGTGTGTGTGTGGAGAGGTCGCCACTCGCCCGCTTCCAAAAAAAGGGACCAGCCGCGGGGTCGCAGGCCCGTCCTTTCAACCGCTGAGGCGGGCGCCGCTCCCTCGCCTCCGGCTGCGGGACCGTGGCGGCGGCAGCGGCGGCGCTGGTAGGCCCGGAGCGCGGGTCATTGCCTCGCGGAGCCTCAAACGGCGGCTGGCCCAGCGCCCGGTTGCTGAGGCGGAACAGCGAGAAGGGCGGTGGCGGTTGTATATATTTGTTTTAAATGTCGCAATGGTTTTGCGGCTCCCAGTTTTTTTTTTCCCGTCGGAAATGGGTCCAAGTGGCTCTTTATGTCTTAAAGGTTGCAAACCCCTGCTCTGGACTACTGTCCTGACTGTGTGTTTGCACACTGTGCATTTCAGATGTACGTGGAGTCCTCCTAGCTTTCATCTGTCCTATTGAAAGTAAGCAACCATAGCAACCCTGAACACATTCATCCCATTCTGTTTCTGGTGATAAGCAGGGCTAGCCCTGGTTAGTGCTTGGATGGCACATGGATTGTACCACCAGGGAACTCTAGATTAGGCTAAGAAAGAATTCTGCCTGAAAGCAAGGACAGCTGCTGCCAGTTAGAGTTGATAATACTGGGCCATTTTCCCTTCAGATCGAGTTCAGTAGCAGCTCTGTTTAGGATTATGGTAATTAGTCAGCTCCTTAGACATGCCCTTCATATCAGGCACTCCTACCAGAAATTTAACTTTCACTCACTTTTAGTTTGTTGATTACAGGGGATTTTCTCATCCTGTTGTGGTACACCCTTAATCTCCATTGCTAAACAATTCACAGCAGTATAAACATGGTTGGTCTTGGATGCCCTTCAGGATTTTAGGACTGAAGCATGCTCATACTTTTATTATAGAGTATAAAGTATATAACACAAAGTGCATTGTTCAGCACAATTGTTTCTGCCTTTAATCACCACTGCACTATAAGTCTGTGGTATATATGTGTATGCATACTGACATGTATGCACACTTCTTTTTCTTAGCATCTGTCCCACTTGGTTGTGGGGTCCACTATTCTGGGTTTTTTTTTTTCCTTCCACTTTGCACGATCATGGGCTTGGTCCGGGTGAACTCAGGGCAATTTCACGTCATTGTCAAGGTACTTATCCAATACTGTTTTGGGTGTTCCCTTGGTCAGGATCCACTGACCTCCAGTGTGAGATCCTTTTCAGCCAAAGTTTCTTCATCAGCACGCAAGATGTGTCTAAACCAGCACAGTCAGGTTTCGCTCATCTTGTCGGCAATTGTTGCAATGCCATATTTAGATTGGATGTCATCATTGTGCATAATTTTTGTCAATTAAGCCAGATCCATACAAACATTTATTATATTTTATTTAAAATAGTTTTACCTTTTCTCCTTAAAAAGGAACCTAAGGTAGGTTATATCAGCAACAGATAATATATAAAAGCCAAAAATGTTTGTTTGTTTGTTTGTTTGTTTGTTTGACTTTTATACTGCCCGTCTAGCCCTAGGGCTACTCTGGGTGGCTTACAACATGGAATCACATGACAAAATAACAAAGGAATACATGTGAAAAAACAAAACACAAGCAGCATGATAAAACAATATACAGTATATAAGTCAACAACAATAAACTAAAATGAAGATAAAATGAAGATAAAAATAGCAGGAGATTGATAAAACAGGAAAAAAGAGAGAAGATGAGTGGTAAAATGAATGGTGTCTTATTGGAAGCTTGAGAAATCAGGAAAGGCCATTCTATACAACCAGGTCTTCAATCGTTTTTTAAAAATTTGAAGCGAGGGTGCCAGCCGAATTCTAGGGGGTAGATGGTTCCATAACTGGGGAATAACCACCGAGAAGGCCCTACTCCTTGTTACAACTTTCCGGGCCTCCCTCGGGGTTGGGATTCCTAGGTGTCCTGCCTGGCTAGCACGGGTGATCCTGGCAATTCTTCTTGGATGGAGCCGCTCTGTCAGAGTATAAGTATACAAAGTAAGTATACAAAGATTCAAAAAGAATTAAACTGTAGAAAGATTAGATAGGATGCATGAAATATCCTAATATAATTTTGATTCCTCACATAAGTGATAGACTCTTAGTTGACTTTTCATCCTATGGGAAAAGGGAAAACACAACAGCAGAACAGAGATCAAAGGAAGCATGTATACCAAATGGCATCCAAGCCAAATGGCCACAAAGATGATTGAGGATACTGAGCAGGCTACAATGGCCTGGGGAAAAACAAATTGACATTGGAAGGGTTCAAAGAATCTCAGCTCAGATCTGTATCTTTCAAACTCACAGCTTTAAGTCTTTTAATGCCATCAGGATGGAGAAGGATAGGAATCACGCCCTCAGATAGGAAGAATTTGGGAAATAGAACCTAGAAGTAACTGAGCTATCATTGTACTGAGGGGAGGGGAGAAAGAATGTATTTCATCCCCCAACAGTGCTTATTGGGTTGTTTGTTTTGTTGTTTGTTTTTAATTTTGATTTGTAGCATGCTGTCATTTTGCTTGAGTTCATTGATTTCAAAAAACCAGTGGTTTAAATTTGCTCTTTGTTTTGCATAATTTTGTTCATTATTTCCAGAAGCTTATTCTTTGTTTTTTATTTTAGTTTTGTTTTTTGGAACTTTTTTACATAGCCTTGTAAATATTCTACTTCTTGCTTTTGGCAAGTTCAATTTCCATTTTGTTCTTAATTTTCCTTGTATGTATTTATTTTAATAAATTTTAATGTATTTATTTTAATAAAAATTTTAAGGCTGCGTTCGAGTTTGTACTTCAAGCAGTTCCTCACTTTGTCTCCCCACTGCGAGATGAGACTTTTATTACATTGAACAGATGGTGGGCGCACAACAACCTCTGTAGGAATTAACAATTTACTGTAGAACTGTCAACTAACTCAGTCCAGCACTTTCCTGGCTCTTGCATTTCAGGAGTTCCCCTCAGAATGGATGGACCCAAACCTCTCTCGATCTGTCAGTTTCTACGTAGGCATCCCCCATCCCGAACAGAGTGTCCAACAACATGGATGGTGAGACCGCTCTGACTCTCGCTCTTTCACAACACCAGTCATCAGACTTCCAGGGACCCCTATCTTTTGGAAAGATGTATATACTGCATTTAGGGATGGGCACCTTACGAAAAATGACACACTGTTTGTAAACAGCGGGTCGTCAAGAAATGAGACGAAATACATTTTTTTGTTTCAGAAACAAAACCATTCATCCTAGCCTCTTGATCCAGCCGTCTTGAGAACAGGAGGTTTATTTTTAAACTGATTGATTTGTTTTCCTTCCTTACTGTACCTCAGCTGTTGAGATAGCTTATCTTCAATCTTGATCTGCCTGAAGCTAGGCAGGAGCTGAGCTCTTCCCTTTCTGGCTGTGTCTGCAAGCTGATTTCTGATTGTTTTTCTTTCCTGATTAAGTAGGACTTGGAGGTTATTTTTATATATATATTCCTTCCTCCCCATGCCAATCAGCTGTTGAGCTTATCTCTCCAATCTCTCCATGCAGCAACTATCTATTAGGTTTCTAACTTGTTTACAGAATTATTTGCTTGAAAGCAAAATGATTGGAAGGTTTGAGGGATTTTGATTTAGGGCAGTGGGCTCCCTGTTAAATAAAAAAGGAAAGCTTCCCATTATTTATAGTCTTACGAAGCATTTTGTTTCATTTTGTTTTGTGACAAAATTATTTTTAAAACATCTGTTTTTAACAAAATGAAATGCTCTATTTCCAGTTCATGCGCATTCCCATGTTGCATTCAACAGGGTCTACCTCCTGCTGCAACTCCACTTGAATTCTACACTCCTCTTTCCCGCACATTCCCTCCTTTTTATATTCCCACTCCTTCCAGCCCCCCTCCTCTTCCTCAATCATCAGGAAGTCTACAATCACTCAAGCTCCCTCTGTTGCACCTTGTTCCATTCTCTCTCTCTCTCTCTCTCTCTCTCTCTCTCTCTCTCTCTCTCTCTCTCACCCACACACATCTCTTTCATGGATGACACCAGGTCGCGAGCATCTGAGGTTGGGGACAGCTCACTCTGAATCCAATAGCGTCCCTTGCATCTCACCTCACAAAGACCTTCTTGTCTGAAGACTGTTTTCAAAGAAATTTTTTTAACAAAATCTCATTCAACCATGGCAACTTGGTATGCTTTGGGGCATGTTAAGAGTTTGTTTCCTGTTAATTGTATTTCATTGTACGAAATAAGAGGAAGAGCTACTGGCTCAGTTATCTATGTATTCACATCTGTATCTGTGAGGCAGATCTTAGGCATATGTTTGGTGCGGGACTGAATGTCTAGTGCAAAGTTTGATAGACATGGCAGAATGACGTATCCATCCTGTGCTACGCTTAGAAAATAGAAGTTAAGCTGCTTTGATGTGGTGAGCAAGACTCTTATTATAGCACAAGCTGTTCTCACCTCTGCACAATTAATTTGTTTTGTTCTCTGATTGGTCATCAGGAGGCAAACAAGCACTCAGCTTGTAAGTCTAATTACGCAGACAAACAGCTCTGACCAAGCCAGAGAACAAATATGCTTTCAGCTCCCAAATGCAAACTGAGTGGCCAGTCAAATCTGGCCCTCAGGAAGGAACAGTTATTCCCAAGTATATCTGCTGATAATAAACACTTTTATTGACTTGTTTGGTGTAGCCTTCCTCTGATTGAAACCTTATTTTTACAGCCAAGGACATGCTATGAAACTACTCAGGTGGATTTAAAAAAAAAAAAAACAGCTCCCCCATCTTCCTCCTGTCTGCCAGTCCAGAAACAATTTATTCTCCCAGATCCACAAACTGGTGGGTGACTGCTGACACATGTGGGAGAAGGCTGAGCACATTTGAAAAGTGTACACAGAGAAAGACAAACATGATAAGTGTGTGCAAAACACTGCTTCAGCCAACATGGGAAATGTGTTCAAATTAAGCATACCATTCAAAACATATGCACTTTTGAGAAAGAATGAGTGGATTAAATGGGAGGGTCCCATTTTGTTCTGTCTTGAGAAAGGTCTGAACTGAGGATTTCGAGATCACACTTTGGCACCATTTTCCACTTGCTTTTCTTTTCTCTATTTTGATTGTTCTGTTGATTGGGCCCAGAATGCATTCTGCTCTACTGGCCAGTATCTTCTTGCTAATCAAAACTAAAGGAGATCAGTTGGTTCAATGAGATAGCAAGTGTCGATTTACCAATGTACAGCCAATATGTAGTTACCCAATATTAATTGTTGAAGATTTGGGTAGACCCAGTGGGGTAATTTTTGATGTCATTAGCCAATCCATTTTCCATATAGTAATTTCAGTTACTCAGTAAATTTTGGCCCTCAAATTCTGTTGCCAATGCAGCAGCAGCAATAATAATAATAATAATAATAATAATAATAATAATAATAATAATAATAATAATAATAATAATAATAAAAACACTGAAAAAGAGACAGTTAAGGCTAGAATAGAAAAATCAGCTGAGTCCCCCACATGTAGACTCTGTAGAGAGGCAGATGAAACTATCGACCATATATTGAGCTGTTGCAGGAAAGTTGCTCAGACTGATTACAAACAGCGTCATAATGTAGTGGCTCAAATGGTCCACTGGAATTTGTGTCAGAACTATCATCTGCCCGTAGCAAAGAACTGGTGGGATCATAAGCCTGAAAAAGTGACTGAAAATGAGCATGCAAAAGTACTTTGGGACTTCCGGATACAGACAGACAGGGTTTTGGAGCATAATACTCTGGATATTGTGATTGTGCAGAAGAAAAAAGTGTGGATCATTGATGTTGCTATACCAGGTGATAGTAGAGTCACCAAGAAACAACTTGAAAAAAATTACCCGATATCAGGATCTGAAAATTGAACTTCAGAGACTCTGGCATAAACTGGTACAGGTGGTCCCAGTGGTAATTGGCACGCTGGGTGTGGTGCCTAAAGAGCTAAGCAAGTATTTAGAAGAAATTGGAGTTGACAAAGTCACCATCAGGCAGCTGCAGAAAGCCGCCTTACTGGGATGTGCTCGCATAATTCGCAGATACATCACATAGTCTTAAACGCTTGGGAAGCGTTCGAGAAGTGATTTGTATTACAAAATCCAGCGTTGTTAGCTGTGTGGTAATTAATAATAATAATAATAATAATAATAATAATAATAATAATAATAATAATAATAATAAATAAATAAATAAATAAATAAATAAATAAATAAATAAATAAATAAATAAATAAATAAAAGTCTGACATCGTGATCCTTTCCAGTGTTTTCTAGGTTGAAAACGCACAGTAGTGGTTCTTCATTCTCTTCTTTTAGGGGCACCCTGATACTGTGCAGCTTGCCCAGGGCAACACAGGCTGGCTCTTTTCCTAGACATAGAGGTACAGTGGAGAATCAAACTCCCAATATCTGGCTCTGCAGACAGATACCTAAACTTCTGAGCTATCCAGACAGCTCATTAACTCAAATATAGCCAATGCCAAGCCGTATATGCCAAAAAAGAAATTGAAAGCATTATTTTTTTTTCCAGATTGTAGGTTCTATGCCATGCAATACAGGGGATTCTCAAAGCTGTAGTCCAAAAAACAGACATTTCTAAGCTCTGAGAAATGCAATAGCATTTTACTTAAAATGTTGTCAGCAGAATGATCTCTGTGGGGATCAAAGGTTCTAATTGCCCAGAATAGCCTTTGGGCTAGAATGGTGCAGCACAGAAATCCAATAAATAAATAAAATAAATCATTGAGTCCCTGTTTAGCTCAGCAATCCAACAGAATGGGCCAGATATTTCTAGGGTGCTCTTGCTCCTGGTTGTCAATGATATTCACCTCTCTTCACATGTGAAAACAGTGAGAACAGAGAGCCCCATTTTCCACTTGCTTGTTTATTCCATCTGCATAGTTTTGTAGATTGGACCCAGAGAGCACAGACAATGGGGAGCAGAAAGCAGACCTGGCCAATATCCTATTGCTGGTCCCAGAGTAGATCCATTGATCCAACAGGATTGCAAGTGTCTACATACTGGTACCTTTCTGGAGTTGATCCAAAGGATCTGCTTCTAGTCATGACCAGCAATAGTTTGGCAGCAAATTTTTAAAAAGTGCCAAAAAGCAAAAGAAAGAAGGAAATGTGTCATTTTATGAACCTAACCAGGATTGTATTCATAACTAAATATGTGGTATGGGTGGCAGTCGATATATTGTGATGACTTATGGCTTTATAAGGAATGAAAATTTGTTCGTTTGTTATTTGTTGATCTTGATTTAGCAAACGGATACTGGTGAATGAACGGCCCTCCCTCCATGTGGAGGTCTTGCTCAAGGACTGGAAATGGTACTGACAATGGGGGAAACTTGTAAGGAAGCACAGGATTGTAATGATGTGCCTCTTGATCATGACTCTCTTTCTCTCTCACTCAGTGGAAGTCAGGCTGGCTCCGTCCTTGCTGCGGTTCTGGCAGGCAGCCAGAAGTCTACGATTCATCCAGTTGCTAACTTTTAAAACATTCAACAGTTGACTTTTAAAATAGCTTTGCATTTGTATTTTTAAAATGCTATTTCACGATACAGCATTTTGGCAGACCCAAAAAACCTTTAACCATCATGTTTACTAAGCCTGTAAATAATATTGCATGCCATGATGTGGGGGGTAACACGTAACAACTATTTTGGAAGAACTCACCCAAGAGTTATTGAAGCCTGAAAGAATGTAAGAAAATAAGAACATGAGAAGGACCCTGCTAGATCAGGCCAAGGGCCCATCTAGTCCAGGTTCCTGTATCTCATGTTGGGCCCAACCTGATACCCGTCTCCTGACACCACTCCCCTGTACCTGGCATTTTGATGTACCCTCCTTTTAAGAGTGGAGATAACCTGTGATGGACTTTTCCTCAAGAAATATGTCCAATCCCCTTTTAAAGGCATTGAGGCCAGATGCCATCACCCCATCCTGCAGCATGGAGTTCAATAGACTAACAACACGTTGGATAAAGAAATAATTTCTTTTGTCTGTTATTCCTCTCCCACCCCCCAATTTGAGTGCATGACCCCTGTTTTTTCTACTGAAATGAAAAGAAGCATACAATGATGGTGTGGGGGGGGACCTTAAATGGGATGAAAGTTACTTTTCAGAAGAATAAATATAATGGCATGCTGAAACCATCCACAGAACTGAGTAGTTGCTCAGCTCCTGCTGGCTTCAAAATGTCATTATAGCCCTGCATCTTAAAAGTAGCTTTCCAAGCTCTGGAAAAGATGGTAGCAAATGTTTTTTTTTAAATAAACCTCTATTTTATTTATTTCACTTACCTTGTAGTTGTAAGTGCAGAACAGAGCTATAAACAGCCTTTACAGGACAGCCAGGGAGGGGCAGAGAGGGAAAATATGTAGATATGGTGATTGAAGAGAAATTGACTGGAAGACACCTGAATGGATCAAGGGAAGAATGGGGAATGATCAGGGTTATGGGTAAGATTAATTGAGGGCAAGAAAATAATTTAAGATAAATTTAATTTGTTCATTTAAATGTGCATATATACAAATAAATTAGCATGTGCAAATAAATGTCCTGTGGCCCTGGGGCCCCTGTCATTTTGATGGGTCAGAGATTGCTCGGGCCTGATTCAAAAGCCTGTGATGACTACTTTCCCCACCTTTGCTACCATTCTTGCTGTGTTTGATCTCATGCCGGTCTCAGTCAGTGCTTGTAGTGGAAGGAAGTCATCATATGACTTAATTCCTGAGAACCAGAAACTGGGAGGTTGTGCTCTAGCAACTCACAGGACTTTTATTTTTATTTATTTATTTATTATTTACACTTATATACCGCTCTATTTCCCATAAGAAGGACTCAGGGCGGTTAGAAGGTTTGAGTTCAGTCTGGTCCACTTTGACTGCAGGAGCACTCCTGAGAATAGGATAGCTCAGTGGTTTAGGATGGTATCTGGCTATTGGGCCAGAGTTTGTGAATTCAATGCCCCACTATGCCACCTTGGCAGGAGCTGGACTCAAAAGGAGCTACAAGTTATACTCTTACTTTTCTCACTGGTTTTTGTCTATTCGAGCCCAGAGGTGTCCAAGAGTGGACCTATTGATTACAGTGACTGCACTTTCTACCACTGAGCTTCCCTGATGTAATTCTCACAACTGCAGCTGCTTTGCATCCATGCTCCTTTCTTGTGTCAAGCCTTCTCATCTGAACCTCTTCATTCTTAGCTTGAGCATGTTTACTATAACAGTGTTTGAGTATTGTTAACATATAATCCTATCTTCTTAACATCTTCCTGGCATGGAGAAGCGACTATTGCTATATGTGGCCATACATGAATGTATATGCCATTAGTAATGCAATTAAAATTCCCTTCAGTAAATCTCCTTTTGTTGTTTGTAGCCACCAGGATTGATGTTTTTGTAGCAAAGCCAAATTGATTTCCTCACTTTGGGTTTAAGTGCAGCAAATTAAAAGTAATGTGTTTAAAACCTCTTTACCTTTCAATCATTCCTATCAATCCCAAGGCATAATAATAAAGAATATTATGGCACCTTGAAGACTGGCACCATTTTTTTTCTCCAGGAACTCTTGTAAGCAAAAATCTACTTTATCAGATGGTTGAAGCAAACAGGAAAGATTGTGGTGGTCTGATAAATGGGAGGGGACACCAAGATGGGTCCAACAGAAACATATTGAAGTACAGTAGGACCCCAGTATCCGCTGGGGATTGGTTCCAGGCCTTTCTGTGGATAATGAAAACCGTGGATAAGAGAGAACACCCCAAAACCCCAAAACTGCTATTTTGTGACAGCAGCTTGCTTTATGGCTGCTGTTTTGTGATGGTAGCTTGCTTTACAGCTGCTGTTTGTGACAGTAGCTTGCTTTACGCTGCTGTTTTACGACAGTAGCTTGCTTTACAGTCAAAGGACAAAGAGTGAGTCAGTCAAAGCAGTTTATAGTACATGGAGTGCACCTAGTACAAAGACAAGAAGCACACCAACAGAGAAGCTGGAATGCTGCTTATGTAATATTTTTGGGTATGGGGCAGAATGGTGGTAACCACTTCTACCAACCAATGGGTTATAGGCATTCATCTCATATGTGCACATTTTAAAGTCCCAACTGTTTTCCCTTGTGGGAGATTTTCTAACATAATTTGAAATGTGTGCAAAATGCACACACACAAAACATTGGGATTTCCTTTCCCCACCCCTCATACTTCACACATCAAACCAGGTCAAAGCAGAATGATCACTTCCTCCATTCGCCTTCCCAGCTCTAGTTTGCTCACACAAAACCATAAAAGGATTGCAGAGATGGGACCAGAAGGAGAAAGAGCAGACAGAGGCAGGACCAGAGGAAAGAAGGGAAGAAGGATGGCTGTGGGCTAGAATGCTTCTTGCATCACCAGTATGAATGGTGAAATCAAAAATTAATCTGAAGCCCCTGTGAGAGCACGGATTGAGATTTTCAGACATGATACAGGCTACAAATCACATTGAAGCAAACAGGAAATTTATGATTCAGCTCTCCAGTGTAGTCACAGCCTTAATCTCAGAATCTCTCAGATAGCATATATGTTATTATGTATAACATCTTATCAAAAAAAAAACTTTATGGCTATTATTATTATATTATTGTTTATATTTTGAAGAATACAGAACAGTTGCAAAGACTTTTGAGAGTTTTTGCGCTCCTGCTATATAATGGGCAATGCAACACAGAAAGGCAGGCAAACACATGGAAGACAGACTCAAACCTCACCTCCCAAAACAAGCAGCTGCTGCTATTTGATTCTTTTTTCTTCCCACATTCTGCTAGTTACTGCCTAAGGAGCAGTATGTTGAGGTCAGGCCATGCGACAGATTCAGTAACGACTAGATTTTATGGAAGAATATCTTTCTTAATCCTCATTAAGAACCCCATGCCTTCTACGAGCTCTCTTGTGACTTGAGAGGCTGATTCAATTCTGTCTGAAAAATCCTCCCTGGCTTCCACCTCAGGAACAATCATAAATGAAGTGTGCTTATTTCAATTTGAAATATTTTTGCTGAATTTTTACCTGCATTAATTTTAATGGGTTTTTTTTTAATTGCACATTTAAAATTTAGAAGTTAAGAAGAAAGGAGGAGTGAAGGTTTCTCAAAAGTCTGGGAGGGGTGGGAGTTATGATGCAAGAAAGTTTGGGAACCTCTCCTGCAGAGGGATGTGATTGATCTAAGACTACAGCGCAAAGTAGTAGGAAGACAATTTACAGCTCAGACCTGGAGGAAGCTATCATAAATATGACCATAGCTGTCTGCTGTTATATAACTCGGCCAACTTCTAACTGTGAGGAAGATCATTGCAGCCACAGGTGATATGTCAAAGTAAATAGCCACAACTTTCTTGATAATAGCAGAATAGCACGGACACGGAGTAAGGAACAGTTTCAGCCTTGAGTGACCTACTTGTCTGCTATTGCCCTCTTCCTCATCTGCCCATTTGGAAGTCATGAGCTGTCAAAGTTGGGTGCCCCCCAGGTACAAGGCCACTAAGAGGCCCTTCTGCTGAGACAGCCCTCCTAAGATGGAGATGCCACTGCTAGTCTTCACTTCAAGATCCCCAAGGGAAGTATTGACCAACATCAAGAATCCCTTCCTTTGTGAAAAATCTGCACCATATACTAACAAGCCAACAACAGTTGTAACAGAAAAAGGGATGGTAGTCTAGTTCCAAATGCACCATAGCACATCCATACTAATCAACTTATACAGTCGACAGATCATCCCTCTTGGTGGGGGGTCATATTGAGGGAATGGATGAGCGTACAGCAGGGAATGGGAACCTTTGTCCATCCAGATGTTTTGGACTACAACATCCAGAATTCTGAGCCTATACTGCCAATGATAAAGGACTGTGGGAGTTGAGGTCCAAAACATATGGAGGGCCAAAGGTTTCCCACCCCTGGTCAGTGGCATGGCAATCATATGCTTGGTTGTGCAGCCAGCAACAGACCATTAATGCAATTGTCCTTACCTACTTCTGCAATACAATAGGATTATGTCCTTTTAACTTAGAAGGGACATTCCTCGTCTATCTGTCTATCAGATGGTTATTTACCAGGAGAAACATAGGCCACCAGTCATTTATTATTAGGAATGCAAGAGCCATACTGCATCAAAATAAGACCAAGAACAGTACTGTGGCATGGATTATGAACTCTTAATATCCAGCATTAGAGTAAAACTGAAAAATAACACTAAAGACTATCGTGCCAAAAAGAGCTACACAAATATAATATTGACAATGAAGAAATTGAAATAGTAAAAACATTTTTATAGCTTTCTTCAGTTATCAATCTAAACAGAGACTGCAGCGAAGAAATCAGAAGACTAAGACACAGAGGGGCAGCAATGAAGGAATTAGAAAATATCATAAAATGTGAGGATATTTCAAAGGAAACCAAGACCAAGCTCATCCACCCATGTGCATTCCTAATCACTATGTACATGTGTGAAACCTGGACTTTAAAGTTGACAGGGGGAAAGAAGACTCATTTGAAATGTGGTGCTGGGTGAGAACTTTGAGGATACTCCAGACTACCAAAAGGATGAACAATGGGGCCCCAGATCAAATCAGGCCTGAACAAACTCTGGAGGCAAAAATGATGGAACACAGGCTGGCCCACATTGGACCTATCATGGAAAGGCAAGACTCTCAGACCAAAAAAAAAAAAAAAAAAAAACTGGAAAAGGTTGAAGGCAGAAGGAAGGAAGACCAAATACAAGATGGATTGACTCCCTAAAGGAAACCACATGCTTGAGTTTACAAGAGCTGAGCAGGGCTGTTGAAGACAGGGCATTTTGGAAAGTGTTCATTGAGAGAGTCACCACTAGAGATGGGCACGACTCAAAAAAATGGTGTTTCGTTTGTCGTTTGGTCGTTTAGGGGTCCGTTTCAGTTCATTTTCGTTTTTGTGACTTTTTTGCAAAAAAAATTCGTTTTCGTTTCGTTAGGTAATGAAACGAAAAAATGAAACTGAAAACGAAAAATTGCTGTTTCGTTAGCATTCTTTTTAGTTCAATGCATCTGCTGCAACGAAAACGAAAAACATGGCAAATTTGGTCATTTCGTTTTCGTTTTCATTTTGTTTTTAAAAAATTCATTTCGTTTTCGTTGCGTAACAAAACGAAAAAACAAAAACGAAAACAAAAAATCGCTCGTTTCGTGCCCATCTCTAGTCACCACAGGTCAGGGTTAACTTGACAGCACATAACATCATACTGGGTCAGACCAAAACTCTGAACCAACCACATACGTAGAGGAAGCTCACAACCTGGATATCAATGCTTTCCTCCTCTGGGTGGTACTCAGAAGCATTATTTATTTATGTGTTTGTTTGTTTGTTTGTTTGTTTGTTTGTTTGTTTGTTTGTATACCGCCCATCTTCCAGAAGGAACTATGGATGGTGTAAGCATGTTACCTTCAGACAAAAGTACTACCCATTATGATTTATATCACTGATAGCTTTATCCACCATTAATTTGTCAATCAAAGTAACCACCATCAAACAGTTGAATTGCAAATTTTTTTTGGAATCTCACCATTCAGTTTCAGTGAATGACCCCAAGTTCCTACATTATGAAGGAACTAAGAAAAGTCTCCCTATTCACTTTCTAAACAGCATACATCATTTTGCCCTCAGAGACTAATGGATCCGTATGGTTTCCTGAAAGCTCTGAGGGATTATCCATCTGATATGGTCAGTGGCGCTCCTTTTGAAGCTCAGGTCACCCTATGGCAGGGAAAAAATGCCAAACGCGGAGAAGCACGCGACAAACTTCCCCCTCCACTGGACCAGTCATGAGGAATTTGCGGAGGGGGGCGGAGGGGGGCAGGGAACATGTTGCGTGCCAGGATGACCCTACGGCCGCTGTCCCCATCGCCGCCTTCACCCCGTCCCCTGCTGACCCAGCCTCCGCCTCCGCCTCCGCCGCTGTCCCCATCGCTGCCCTCACCCCGGTCAGCCTCTGTCGCTGTCCCCATCTCCTCCGCCATCCCCATCTCTGCCCTCACACCCAGCCTCAACTCCATCCACCGCCGTCCCCATCACCGCCCTCACCTCCGTCCCCTGCTGACCCAGACCAAAACTCCGACTCCAGCCCCAACCAAGCCAGCCTCTGCCTCTGCCCGCCTCCGCCACTGTCTCCATTGCCACCCTCCCCCCGCCACTGCTGCCAATGACCCTGAGCCCGCCGCCCCCATTGCCCTGCTGCCTTCGCCCCATCCCCCGCCCCCACTGCCGCCAATCCTGACCCCCCCCCGGCACCACCGGCATCTCCATCACCAGGTTTGGGCACTAGGTGTCAAAAAGTTTCGCCATCCCTGCCCTATGGAATAGGGAGATGACCCAGGCAGTTGACATGATTGTGCCTAAACGCCCTCTCCCTATACGCAGAACCCAAATGGCTCCTTGGTATACATCAGAGCTGCAGGTGATGAAGTGAGAGGGGAGAAGGTTGGAGTGCAGGAGGAGAAAATATTGCTGTGAGTCTGATCAAACATAGCTTAGAGCCCACTATCAGGCCTATTCTGTGGCAAAACGGTTGGCAAAAAGGCAATATTTCACCAACCGTATTGCTTCCTCAGAGTGCCGACTAGCATAGCTGTTTCAGGTGGTCTGGGATCGTCTTCAATTTTGTCATACAGCGGAGGTCCTGGACCACTCGTCAGCTCACTGATGAGTTTGCTGTTCCCTTTGAGGGGGGAAATCACTCAAATTCACAGTGAATTGGACTCCACTATTGATGCAGAATCAAGGGATGTGTCCAGTGTGCCATGCTTAGGTCCAATATTATTGGATGAGTTCCAATTCTTGAGACCTGAGGATGTGGACAGGGTGATTAGATCTGTCAATTCTACCACCCTTGCCCTTCTTGGTTAATTGAAAGTTCTGCCGGGGGGTTCACACCTGGATCCAGGAGACTATAAATGCTCTTTAAGAGAGGGAGTGGTCCCTGTGGCCTTGAAAGAGGCTGTAATTAGACTACTCCTTAAAAAAACTAATCTGAAGCCAAGGCTAGTGGTTAACTACTGACCAGTAGCGAACCTCCCTTATTTGGGCAAGGTGTTGGAGCAGGTGGTGCCCAGGCAACTCCAGGCACTGCTGGATAAATTGAATTTTCTGGATCCATTTCATTTGGGTTTCAGGCCAGATTTTGGTACAGAGACTGCCTTTGTCGCCCTGTATGATGACCTTTGCTGGGAGAGAGACAAGGGGGGTGCAACCCTGTTGATATTCCTGGACCTCTCAGCAGCTTTTGACACCATCAACTATGGTGTCCTTCTGGATATGCTAGCCAGGTTGGGAGTTGGAGGCACTGCTTTGCAGTGGTTCCGTTCCTTCCTGGCTGACTGTGTACAGAATGTGATTATGGGGGGGGACAGTTGCTCTGCCCTGTGGCATTTACATCACAGGGTTTGACAGGGCTCAATACTGTCCCCTATGCTGTTTAACATCTACATGGATCTGCTGGGAGAGGTCATCAGAAGGTTTGGGCTGAGGAGTCAGTAATATGCTGATGATACTCAGCTCTACCTCTCATTTTCCACCAATCCAGGTGAGGCTGTCTCTGTACTGATCTCGTGTCCGGGCCAGATAATGGAGTGGATGAGATAGGCCCTGCCCTCCTTTTAATCATTACAAAATTTGGAAAGGATGAAGCTCAAGCTTAGGCACAGCACCTGTGACACTTGAGGCAAACCATGTTGGAGATGTGTAATCTCCAGTCTTAAAACCGGGATACTTCAAGGACCAGATGCAAGGGAGTGGTATCAGGAGACAGATATCTAGTCTTGTACACTCCCAGATGCATTTGGTGGGGCCACTGTGAGATACAGGAAGATAGATTAGATGGGCCCTTGATCTGATCCAGCATGGCTCTTCTTATGTTCTTTTTATGTTCAAGGACAGCCAAACCAGAGATTAGGATAGGGAACCACATTAAGCTGATTCCAATAAGACTTATATTAAGTCCATTTGATTAAAAGGTATTGTTTGAACTAATATGTCCATCTGTTTCTTATCGCCCCGCCATCTGTTTCTTATCACCCCAAAACCAACAACTACTGTAGGTGAGACAAAGAGAAAATATGGGAAAGAAACACAAATGTGATGCTACCAGTCTTGGATACCTATGATTAAAATGATTAAAATGCACTGAAAGTGAAATAATACTTGATCCAAAGGGGGAATGGAGATCACATATTTGTGCCATAAGCGTTAACAGCTCTGACTCAAGTAATTTGCCCCAGTGCAGTAAAGGAGGTCCATAAGATGATATAAGCATTGATGCACATCTGCATCACACTATTCCCCCACAAATGTTGGCTTGTGACATATTTCATTAAGATTAGAGATGAACATTCCCAATGAGTGTCACTATTGGTTCAGATAGCCAAGTGCCACTACACTACTATGGGTAGGTTCAGAGTGCGAAAATTAAACTTTTCCCAGAATACTCCTTATTAAACTATTTTAGCTTGCTGATCATTTAATAGAAATTAATCATATCACTTGGCAGATTTTTAGGAGTCTGATGGTGGCAGTAAGGATGTTGACTGCTAAATATTAGAAATCTTCCGAGGTCTCCTCTTTGCAAGGAAAATGTAACATGCCACTGTTACTATGATAAGAGTAATAACTCATATTTGTTCATAAATATAAGGTGGATCATATTTTTCTCAACCACTTAGCTTTATTTATATAATATTGGAAAGGAAAATGTAGGCAAAGTAATTGAGAGACAAGAATTAGCTATAGTAAATATGCTTATTAAATATTGCTCTGTCCCTTGAATTTGACTCAAAAGTTGGAATGAAAGCAACTAAACAGCCTCATTTTATTTTTGCTTATTCGTGCCAACTGTGAGGATTATTTTATTAATGGGAATTATAATTTTAGAATTATGGAATTTTAGACCTGGAAAGGTCCTCTGAGATCACTGAGTGCAACCTCCAGCCAAAGCCAAAGCAGGAAAACAACAGATAAAGCATCACTGACAGATGGCTGTCCAACCTCCAAAATCTTCAATGAAAATGAAACCGCCATCTTCTGAATTAGTTCACGCCAAAGAGCTGTCAAGAAATTCTTCCTCATATTTAGTTAAAATCGTTTTTCTTGGAATTTTAATCCACTGCTCTCTGGAGAAACAGAAAATAAGATTTTCTAGAAGTTGAGTCCAAATAACTTCACCTGGATGACTTCCAAATAACTTCACCTGGATAACTGAGAATCTTAACAGATAGAAAATAAGCTTGATCCACTTTCCATATGACAGGCCTTCAAATATTTCAAGATAACTATCATATCATCTCTTTACTTTTTCTTCTCTTCTACAGGCTGAACACACCCAGTGATTTCAATCATTTCTTAATTGTTTTGATTTCCAGATTTTCACCATCTTGGTGGCATCTTCCCACAGATTTTATGTTGCGGCCATAGTAAAATCCAATACCATTTTAAATCACTTCAAATATTTCTCTTTTAACCTCACCAAAGTTACATTTTTTAAAAGAAAGAAGCAGGATCCTGCTCATTTGGAATGGAATTCTAAATTGGATTAGATTCAAATAGATATTCTTTCCACAAAAATGCAAAGTTTCTCGAGAAAGAAAAGTTTCTTCGTGTCTTTGAAGCAGACTACAGAGGGGTACGAACTGAACCATGAACCAGAGAAGCCAACAAACCAAGCTGGTTCACAGTTTGGTTTCTGACCCAATAGCAGGTAGGGGGAACTGAAGCATGAACCAGCAAAAGCAAAACAAAACACTGAAGAGGGATGTGGCAAAATGCCAATTTGCTTTATGCAATGGGTATACTAGTAAAAAGAAGGGTAGGCCAATGGGTGGCATCATTACCTTGATCACTACTAAACTGCGTCTGTCACTAAAAATGCTTCCTTCATATGAGCAATATGTGATTGTGGTGCTGGCCAAGTTTGCCTGCTGTGTAATATTGTTTGTAAATGTATATCTACCTCCACAGCATTTGCACAATCAGATTAACTTAGTGTGGAAAGGGCTTGGAGCTTACATTGAGGACCTCTTAATATCCTGCCTTTACTCACAATTAGATATTGGGGGTGATTTTAATACAAGATTAGGGGCAAATGATGCTTCCCTTTTTGCAGCCATTCATTCTAGTGCCCCTGCCCCAGTAAGCCTTTTTTTTCTACCCTGACAAATTCATGGTGCTCAAAGGACAAGATCTGTAACTATGCAGGTCTTAAGCTGACTCAGATGGTCTATCAGCTACATTTATCTATCTTAAATGACAATACCACAGCAGATATGAAAGGAGAATTCACAGTTTGGTCAGGTTCCAGGATGAGCACTATTGATTACATAACTGATAACCACATTATAGTGGGGTCCATTATAAAATTTGATGCAAATAGTGATGATCTTCCACTAAATGTACATTTGAGGGTGTCTGGTCAGGATACTCATATTGAGGAGGTCCTTCAATTTGACTTTAAACTCACAGCTAGTAACAATACAATTAAATGGACTACCAACATTGTCGAGCAATTCTCAGAGTTAATCAAAACTGATTTATACTGTAAGATTCACTCTACTTTTCTTTCAATGAAATCAAACAGAGAAATAATAGGACAGTATGATAGACTGATAAAAATGTTAGTTGATTTATTTACAGTAAAGGAAAAAAAAAAAACATTCCAGTAATTGCAATTCGAATAAATGGTTTGACTGGGAATGCAGAGATGCTAAGAAAAAGCTTATTTCTAAATTTAAGATCCATAAAGAAAATGCAGTGGAAGTGAAAGTCAAGGACTTAATGCACCTCAAGACCCAGCATAAACAGTTAATTTCGGCAAAAAAGATCAAAGAACAGCATCTCTTATGGGAACAATTCGTCTAGGCAGTCAGGACTAAAGATCTGAGCACCTTTTGCCCTGGCTTCCCTGCCTGGAGCTGGGCCTGATGCCGCTGCATATGTACCCATCTATCAACTGGGCAGTGGGCACATACTCAGGGGCAGTGGACCCAGCTCCTAGCAGGAGCTGGAACAGGAGGAGGCAGAAGCATGAACAGATAGGGAGGAGACTAGAGCAGTGCGAAGAGGGGAGATGGGGAGCAATGAAACTGAAAACCCTGGCTACCTTTATTAAGTCAGTTCATCTCATTTTTGCTCTTCCTTATTCCCTACTGCCTTCTGATTTTGATAGCATTATAGTCTTCTCTAATAAGTCTCATATTTTCAAGGTATGTCAAATTAATCTATTTTATGTTCAGGGTTGATCTGATCTCTAGAGTACCTTGGTTTCTTTGGAGGCCCATGGTATCCATAAAGCTCTGCTATGAATAAGGACTCTAAGAGGCCCTGAGAGTGCATGACCTGTTTTAGAGACAGTTAACAGTACATAAAAGCTATCATGGGAGACATAGTTCCTGTCCAGCATATACCATATGATGGGAAGTATCAAGTGGTTCTAGTCTGCCTTTAACACAAACTGCATGCCTCAAGCTTTTTCCTAGAGGAAATTAGTGAAACCTCAAATGCAGCAGGAATATGTCATGACAAACCAGTATTCATGAGATATGGGCACTTTTTATTTGCATGTAAACCTCCGCAGCACCGCTGTTGCAGAAGCCCCATTCCCTTCCCCTGGACCAGATCGGCCAGTTGCAGATTTATGGACTGCATGAGGCTACAGCATCATTGTTGCCATGCAAATTCTAAATGCCCACTAGCCAGCGCTTCCCTACCTCCTTAAAACTGCCAACCACTTTGCTACAGGGGCGGAGCGGAACACATCTCTGCATAGCCACAAAATGGTCAGCTGTGCAGGGAGGTGGGGAAGCGCCAGCCAGCCAATAGCTGCAATTCATGTGTTGATGATGACACTGGATCCTTATGCTGCACAAACACTGGTAAGTGGCTGGTCTGGAGTCACGGAACTGGGCTGCTGCAGCAGCTGTGCTGCCACTGTTTATGTTCATATCCTAAGGATAAAAATAAGAAGTGCCAGTAACTACTATTAATTGATGCCGTAGCCATTAGTAGCTTTAGGCTAGTAAAAGAAGAATATCTTTTACCAAGATTCTTCTTGTGTCTATTTCCACAGTCAGCCAATCTAGATGTAGTTCTGCTCCTTCAGCACTTACCTGTCCCATCACTGAAGCATAACAAGGGCCAGTGTCTATTCGATTTGCTCTGAATCGGAAAATATGTTATGCCAAATGCCAATCCTATTTTGTTCACTTATCTGGACGGAAAGTATGTTATCAACTTCTAATTGTGAAATGAGAAATGTATCTAGTTCTGCTGAGAGAAAAGGAGCTAAAAGGATGGAAAGTTAAATAGTACATGAGTGGGTGGCTAGTGAGGGTGGGACCCATGTGTCTACCCATGTGAATACCCCTTCTCTTTGTTTCTCAACTTACGTTGTTTCTCAGCTTACCACCACCAATTTACTTAAGTCATAGATACAGGGGTAGAAGAACATGAATCCACCTTTGGGTATATAGTTTATATATAAGAGCTGCTTGTGCACCAGCCCATCATCCTGCAGGAACCTAAATGTCACTACAAGAGTCTTCTAAATATGCAGAAAAGTTCTGGTAAATATACAAATGCTTCTTCACATTAAAGTGTGAACATTTAAACATATTTTTGACATCATTTCCCTGTGAAAGTCAATCATGCTTTCAAAAACAGAACCCATCTTCACCTCCTCACAGCAAGCGACAAGTTTCCAAGGCTTCTCTAATTGCCAGAAATGCCAAGTTGTGCAATGTTTTCCTGATCAGTATCATTTGCACATCTTTATACATAGCCTACACTTTTTAATAGCTGACAGCACTGCCTAATAAAACTGCCGGATGAACTCTGCTCTCCATTTGTCTTCTGCTCAACTTCCAAGCACCAGAGGAGATGTCTTAGTCAAAAGATAACCTGGATTCTCATGCATACCTCTCCAACTTCTTTTTATTGCTACATGGTTGCTGAACACCTGCTCTTTATGTCATACAGCACAACATCAGTCAATTAAAAACTTACAGAACAAGGAGTAAAAAACAAAGCCTGGCTGAGTAGAGGGAATTGCACATTAGGCGGTAATGGCAATTTCTACAGTTCTGTGCTAATTTATGGCTCTGTTCAGAGCAAAATTGCAAAGGGAAGAAATTACTGAGATTTGTTAGAATGTGAGCTCAGAAGGAGAGTCAGGATATTCAGAAGTAGCAACACACACACACATCTTCTGCCATTATCTCATTGGATCTGTAGTGCATTGTAAACAGAATAGCAGTGACTCTCAGCATCATGGCTGATCAGATGGTTTGGACTTCAGTGCCTGGAATTTTTGACCATTGGTCATAACATCTGAGATGACTGGAAGCTTGAGTTGAAAACATCTGAGAGGCACCCAAAGCCAAGAGCTGTTGGGCGAGGAAATCCTTTTAATGAGATAAAACCCACATTCTCATGTTAATGTTATGGACATGTGCCCCCCTAATAGGCTTTGTGGCTGGGGAAACCATTTCACCCACCCTTGCAACCAGCCCTGTCCACTCAGATGGTTGAAAATATGAGGTGTTTGTATCTCAACCTTCAAGGCTTGTGGTGTTTCTGTCAGGAGTTCATTCACTGAGGATGAGGGCATGGTTTTGTCTTCGTGTTGGGGACTGCTAGAAAGAGGACTACCAACAGTGTGCCAAAACTACTGTCAGGCTTTTGCTTGGCAAGTATGATAATGTCCGTAGTGACTACCATGCAGAACCCCTCATTTCATTGACCCGCACTCGCTACCTATTTAGCTTTGCTGTCACCATCCGGGGTATTCCAGTTTAAAATAACTGAGTCCCAGTCAAAGTGCAATGTGGAACCAAATACAATAAAGTTTATCAAATACAAAGATGTTTCAGATTCAAGTTCACTTGTGTAAAAATACTTAAAAGTTCTCAAAGCAGTAACACTCAAGCTCTGTCTTTTACATCAGACCTCTCACTAACTCAACTCTATCTCGCTGGATAAATGTTCCCTGTCCTACTAAAACTCCTCAGGTTGAGCCTTTTATGCACTTGGGCTCCACCACCATACTCCTTATTTGGTATGTGGTGTTAACCCTTTATCCCCCTCCTGGTTAGGCACTTGAGTCAGGGAAAGGGTGAGCACCACAATGTCATTGGCCAGTGTTCTCATTCTGCCAAGTTTCCTCTGTGCTTAAAGGAAAGCCATACAGCAGCTGGGGCGCAGAGAGGGAATTTCCTGTCATATTAATCTGTTAGCATGGAATCTATCTGCATTAATTATAAAGCAAACTATGAAGGAGGGGAGTCCTAAGCCACACCTGAATCCCATTGGATTTACATGAGACTTGTTCCTAATCCAGTGATGGAAAATGCTGTAAGTGGTTTTATGAAATGGATCAACATAGTTGCTTGCCTTTTCTTGGACTCGTGTGAGGTCTCTGTCTACAGGCATTGTCTTGCTGAGTCCATGCACTTCAAAAGTGGCCAGGGTGTACTTGCCCTCCCATAAGGGAGCAATTTGAGCTTCTTCATTGTACATTGAAAAACCTGCACCAGCATATGGAATGTACATTGCATGCATGCCTAACTGCCGCTGCCCATCTTGACCATTAGCTAGCAAAAATCAAACTGGGCTGGTTCCAGGGGCAAGCAGCATGCCCTTGATTCTACTTTTAAAGCAGATGGTTCCTATAAGCACATGCCTCTGTGGCATCACACAGATTCATTCTTGTGATGTCCCAAGGATCTGCACTCTGGCTTGTGGATTTCACTTTGAAATCTCAGGAATGAGATGCTGCTCCCAACTCACACCTGCCTTTCAGAGAAAGCCATCTTCAAGTTTCATGGGTAGAGATTGCCTTGTAGTACTGAAGTTCAAGTACTTTGCCTTAGTTGGTATTATTTTTAAATTACAATACAAAGAATTTGAGAACGGCAGAAAGACTACCAATCCCACAATCCCTTGCAGCACCCCTGCTGCAGAAGCTTAGCATTCATTTCCTTCTTCTTCAGAAGCCCATACTTGAGTGCTGAAAACTCTTCTGGGGACTTAGATGTCTTAGTTGCAGCTCCCTGCAACTTTTTATGTGCTAGCCATTGCGGTGCAAGAAATTCCAAAGTAGCATATCTACTGGACGGGACAGCAAAGGATGATGGGAATGGGAATTCAACCACACCCGGTGGACTGAGATTTCCCCAGCTCTGTATCAAGAGGCTGAGGATACCATGGAACAGAATCTTGGTTGCTACTTCTCACAGGTAGATGCTCAAGAAAGACCTCTAAGAAGAGAACAAGACACACAGTCACATACTCTGTATTCCATAGTGAGAGGGAGAGTGGGTGCATATCACCATGGAGAATACAGGTAAGAGTGGTGCACAGCTGTCCTTAGATTATGCATATTAGCAGCCTGTCAGATCCAAAGGGGCAGCAGCCTTCATAGCAAAAACAGCAGCAATATTCCTTTAGCAACTGTCACATTTCTCCAAGACCCTTTGTTCTAATTTGAAAAAGGGTCACATGGGGGGCAGCTTTGATTGGCGCAACGTGCTGAACTGCATGCGCTCGACCCCTGCTCTTCCATTCGAGAAGCGACACCCTTTCCAAGAGAAGCAGCCTGCAGCCAGGACACCTCATGCCTCTTCTTCTCTAACCACCTCATTGACCTATAAAACTCAATCACGGCCGTTAGCTCACTGCAGCCGATTATTCTAAGCTCCCCATCAAGGAAGCCTGCCTAGGGAGAGAAATGTCCTGCAGACGAGGTGGCACTGAAGGGGGCCAGCCTTGATTGAGTTCGGTAGTTCCACTAAAAGAGGCCCGCAGTGGGTTCTCGGAGCTGGAGCTGTTAGCGTGGCAGCAGGGTGACAAGAATTGCCTTTTATCTAATTGGAAAACTCCCACCGAGTTTCAAAATATTCATTTAGATCAGCAAATCAATAACAGAAACGGTCAGCATGTGAATGCAGAGGAAGCACAGAGTCTGTGCAGAACCTACAGAACATGAATTTATGCATTCTTGCTAGCTTCCTGCAGTTGTTTATCCTGACAGCCGCCAAGTTTTCATCAAACAAAGTGCCATGGGCTTAATTTTAAAGCTGTGTTTGTTGTTCATTCCAACTGGAAGGTCATAATAGGTAAAATCTGGAACACCATCATATTGCTTGTTATGAGCACCTTCTTCCTCTATTCTCCCCTCTTTTAATGCCTTGTTTGCTCTCCCTTTACCATTTTTCTCCAGGATATGTTGTTGAGCACCAAACAACAGACATTTTGAAAGGCTAAACTTCTAAACCCAATCAATGAGTTAGCTGCTAACTATTAAGTTACAAAACCATGCAACATTGACAGGGACATTGACACGGAGAGAGGGAGGAAGAGAGGTGTAAGGGCCTTTATACACGACCCCTAAACTCCGCAGCAAATGGCTGCAAACTCCGGACCTTACAAGTGTTTTCCCACCAGCTCCGGAGTTTGCAGGAAATTAAGTGCGACCCCTTCCACCTAAGCGTGACCCAGCTGCACTTTCTTGTACCTGCTTGAGGTGGGTGAAAATCCCCAGGTCCGGATTTAATCTGGTCAGTGCGGGGCTCCTGGCTTCTGTTTGTGTTTTTTTTGCCTCCCGCCCCTTTAAGAGAAGAGGTGAAGAGAAACGGAGCTCCGGGAAGCTCCTCCAGGTGAGCTGCATTTTTTCCTCTCTTTCTCTGGTGGGGAGGAAGGAAGAGCAACGAACCCCTAAGATCTTTGGTCCGAATTTAAGGGGCCAGCGGATCTTAGGGGTCGTGTGAAAAGGCCCTAAGAGGTGAACTTAACATTACAAGTAATGGGTCAATCTAGTTGAATTCACACTAGGTTTGAAGAGACGTGACGCTGGCAAATGAAGCCCATGAGGAGGAAACTAATTTACAAATTACATGCAGTGAGAAAAGTTCTGGTTTGACAATAAGAAACTTGGAATACTTAAGGAATCCTCTCTTCTAACAATACACTCTCTCTAACATGGAATTAAAGCATTCCCATTGCCCAACTGGGAGGGAAAAGAAACCCATGAACAGCCTCTTGCCTCAAACATTCCCAGAAAGCAAGGAAGGAAAAGAAGAGTTAAGCACACTAGACCATCCTCTGGGCTTCCTCTTCCTGCTAAGTCTCATGGAATAGTCCTGCTTGTTTGTGTTTATAGGAGGTGTTTGTGTTTGATGTGTGTGTGTGAATCTATGCAGTGAATTCATCTATATGCAGTTGAACTGATATTTTATATTAGAGTTTTCAAGTCTCTGCATGTGGCACTGATTCTTGGAAGATATCTTTTTTGGGGAAGATATCATTTTTGCCCAAATTTGAAATTCAAAAGGACACTTGAACTTTCCAGTTCTCTGAGCAACTTCTGTACTGGTGCTGCTGCCAAGAACTCTAGGGCACAAATTGTAGCATCTGGTTGTTGTTATAATTGCTCATGTTATCTGTTATACCATTCTGAATAAGAAGAGACTCATGTTGGTAAAATTGTGTTTGCAAAGTTCATCAACAAACTGCCCCATGGAACTTTAATGTGTTACAAATGTGATTGCACAGTGAGGGATATGGCTGTTCTTATGATTTCATATGCAACATGTGTGCTGGTGGTTGTCGTGGTTCCCCCCTACATTTCTTCAAGTAACTACACTGTCTGTCCCAGTGTGAGTAGATATTTCTTATTCCCCACTCTTTCTCATCTCTCTTTCATATGGAGATTTGGTGTGCTAGTTGGTTTTGATGTGTATTAATGTTACTACAACTAATACGCTATTTGGATGTTTAATCACATCAGACCTAATGACTGAGACCCTAGGTTTCAGAAACTACTCTGAAGGACTCAGAGTAAAAAAGTAATGTTAATAGAGTATGTGCCAATAAGAAAATTAGCTAAAGTGTTCATATTTTTGTTATAATGTAAGAAGTAATGCCTGGGCATGCAGTTCTCATTAGCTCAGTGAGACTACTTTGTACATGCCCGAAAGGTGAGTCCAAAAGCAGTCATGTCTTATTTGGACTGCTTGTGGCAGGGGGGGAGGACTTCAGTACTACACGACAATCTCTACCCATGAAACTTGAAGATGGCTTTCTCTGAAAGGCAAGTGTGGGAAGTGAGCCCTTGGAAAAAGAGGCTTTGGCTGTATCCTACTGGGCTGGTGATTTTTGAGACAACTCCAATTCCTGACAGCAAGACTGGCAGAAAACAGTCTTTTGAAGCCACATATTTTGTTGCTTGCTTCCATCCATTCTCATATTGGAAAGAGGGAGGAGTAAGCTTGCACATGCAACCCACCCTACTAATTTGCCATAAAGCCCATCTGCCTGCAGAGGTCTAAGGCTGCAGTTAGACGGCTACCACACTTTAGATTTGAAAGACCTTTTCCTTAAAGACAAATCACCTTAAAAATCACTGTCTGCTTTTCAAATCGCTTTTTCTGAAGAGCCCCCTTGGTCACGCCCATTTTTTACCGCTGTGTCAATTTTTTCTTCCAACGACCACTGGGGGTGGTGTTTTTTTTAAAATCGGTTCCTGCACCCCCTTTTAAGTGATTTGGTTGTATTTGTGGACATACTACACCATCTTTTTTCGGTTTCCCCCGTTTCTGCCATTTCCCTCTCGTAGTTTAAAGCAGTTCAGCCAAGTGTGAATGGGGGAACCGATTGCTAAGCAACCACTGAAGTGTGGACAGCCGAACCTCTGTAGCGACCACGTGACCGCGGGAGGAGATAAGGTGATGCAAAATAAAAAACGGCTGCTCGAGGAAGTGCGGTACCAGCCTTAGGCTGTGGTCACACCTGGGTTTCAATCCTGATCAGAGGTCCGGCTTTTCCTCTTCGTCCCATCATGTGATTGAGTAAGTGGGACAGGAGTTCACACGCCAAAAGCTGGGTTTTTTTATTTTAAAGTGCAGTTCAGCCCCCCTTGGCCAGCAGGTGGCACTAGCATTTGAAAAAAATGGACCACTTGGCTGGGGAAAAGGAAAACTTGTAGGACCAGATAGAGCTTCCTGTTTCTCCGAAGGTGAAAAGCAGTTAAAAAAACATAGCCCATCGGCCCCAGGAACAGCCAGTCGGTGCTATGAAAAAAGAAAGAAAAAGAAACCTGGATCATCCGCGTGGTCCCATGGTGTCTGCCACCTTAAAAGCTGGATTTTCAAAGCGAGGCAAAAATTTCCCTACCTCTTCAGTGAGTCACAGAAACTTCGCTTCAAGGGGCATTACCAGGTTTTCTTTTTTCTTTTTTCTTTTTCAAAAAGCCCAGTGGCCGTGGGGACGGCATTTTTAGACACAGTTTATCTGGTAATTTAAACTGCTTTTAAAGGGATGTGGGAGTGGGGCCTAAATCTCCTCACACCTGAGACAAAGCAAGCCTTGCTGTTGTTGACATTTTGTTTTTAGCACTATGAAAAAACTGCATTCAAGATTCAGGATAATTCAGGGCCATTCCAGCCCCACAGTATCTCTGTGGAACAAGACTATGTTGTAGTGTTATATCCTTCCAGTATAGTGTTTCTGTCTGGGCAATCCACCATTTCTGTCCGCACAACCTTTTCTGTCTTCATTTCATTACACAAATGTGCCCCAAGAGTTCTGTACAAAATTTGTGGCACAGGTTGAAAGTCAATTGTGTACAATTTTTCAGAGCGTAACCAGCATATATAAGCAAAGACTGCACAAAGAACCTGTTCTGCTAGGCAGAAATCTATCTTTTCCCACATAAGATTCTGCAGTCAAAATTCAATTGTTACCCCCAATTAGAATGAACTCACTAAATGGAAAAGACCAATCAATTGCTGAATGGCAAGTCAACAGTTACATAAAGCCTTCTGATTCAATGAGTTTGATCTAATTGGGACTACTGGTTGGACTGAAGCCAGCATTTCTGCTCCTAGAGACATTTTAAGCTTAAATATTGTAAAGTGCCCCCTCCACTAAAAGATCAAGGGATGTTGCAGATTAGACTGCCATCCTATGCACATATACCTGGAATTAAGCTTCACTGATAGCAATGGGACATACTTCCGAGTAACGTTGCCTACAATTATGCCTAGAATGCTTAATTATCTACATCAAGCACCTAAAGAAACAAATGTTGGGATTGATTTTCTGAAGCTTCTCATTTGATTTGTATTTTCTTTCACTTAATTGAAATTAATTTTCCTGCTGTTAAAGAAAACACCTGCAATGGGACTGATTTTTTCAAGAGGTAATTATGAAATTAAGATGATAACCAGATATTTACTTTACTTAATTGCTGAATCTCCGTGAACTGGTGAAAGGAAGTAATGCAGGCATATCTTTCAGCAAGAAAAATTGCTTCACTGATCTTTTTTGCTTTTCTTGTTTCAAACAAAATGGGCAAACATATTGAGGGGTAAAGGTACTTTTGATGAATTAAATATCTCTAAACATCCAGTCTTTGCTAAAATTCTCTCATAGCTCACAGAGGAGTCCTAATTTTTTTTTGGGGGGGGGGGATAAATAAATGCAAAATGGCAAATCATCTGGGGGAACACTGTGACTAGCCAGAAAAAAAATGGCTGCTATTGCCTCATCTCCTGTGACCTCAATTGAAAACTTTCTAATTAAAATAAGAAAGAGAAATGATTGAAATTTCTAACAGTAAGTCACTGTTCTAAGATATGAGTCAGGAATCCACAGGAATCGAATGTGGAACATTTTCTTTATATTGTTTGTTTACTGTTGTTAGCTTTAATATCCCCCTTTGGATTGATGCCTCTTCAGATTCATTGGATATAATGATCCCCCTTTGAATTGATGCCTCTTCAGATTCATTGTTCTTAACTTGAATATTGTATTATGTATGTTCTGGGCTGTATATTGTCTGTCAATACTTTAAACCACCTTGGGTCTTTTTCCAAAGAGAAAGGTGGGGTAAAAATATTTTAAATAAAGTAAATAAAATAATAGACTAATTTGCTTGCAGGGAAAAATGATGCCTAGTGGCAGGAGCTGACTGTCCTGTCGTGGGGAAGAAGTCAATGAAAGAGCCTTAAGTCCACTTGCATCACATCAGGGAAACAGTTGAACACATAAAACAGCTCTGACTAGAATGGGCAGGTCCTATTAACCTTCCTCAGGCACAGATTAGAGATCTAATTGCTGTTATCCTTTGAATGAGAGACCAAACTCCTAACATAGAGGTCGGTTTGAGAAGTTTAGAGGGCTTCAACATTGTACCACAAATTGTTTCTTCAATAGTACAGGTTGTATTTTAAAAGTAGTTTTAAAAACATCAAAAAAAATTCATGTTTTTAAAAAGATGCCTTCATCACCATCTTGCCTTTCTATAGTGTTCAAAATACATCAATTCCCAGGTCAGCTCAAGGGACCTTACTTTTATTTTAAATTTGGATGCTAGATCTGAAAGTGAAACATTCAATGTCAATTGAACAGGACCCCCTAATTAAAGAAAGGCAAACCTAGACTATACTAAAACACAAGGACCCTGGCATAATAATGATGCAAGAAACCCATCACAAAGGGGTCCCTTCCCCCTTTATAAAAATAACTAGATTTAGCTCCTGTCATTCAGCTGCAGGTGCTTTTAAATTATGTGGAATACTGATCACCTTCTCCCCGCAGATAACTTTCCAGTGTGAAGGAGAGTTTTTTAAATTCGATTAACAACAGGATCCATTTATACTAGCCCAAACAAACAGCAGATTTATTTTCAACAAGATACATTGTCAAAACTATTTGTCTTCAAGGCGGGTGAGGTTATTCTGAGCATGACCTTAACAGAAGTGCCAGTGCCATGGACAGTACTACTAATAAAGTTACACATCAGGCCTCACAGCAAAAACACTTCAGTGAATTCAGTTTGATAGACACCTGGAGGGAACTTCATCCAGGTGAGAAAGACTAGTCCTACTATTCCAATATGTCATGAATCCTGCTCACAGTACTGCAGGATAGTTTGCGCACTGGTTTTCAATGTATGGAAAGCAGAAATCTCAGGTCAGCACAAATCGGATCCCTAACAGTTTCAGATCACCTGCCATTCTAAGCAACAGTCATGATCAGAATCTTGGCTGCAGTACTGCAAATAAACACTTGCATCACAAGGTTCCTATTGCCACAAGGCTCCTATGAAGTATGGGGAGTAGGTATTGCTAAATCATGCCATGTAAAAAGAATACAAGAAACTACTAGGAGTTGCTTTCTTTTCAAGATAAAATCTTTAGATAAAATCTCTACATAATAAGGAGGGAAAATCTGAACAGTTGCAGGAATTAGCTCATAAAGGGTCTGAACTTCAAATATCTGAGATATTTTGAAAATCAAAAGAACTGCCACTTGATATGGGCACAAACCGAAAAAATGGCGATTTGTTTCGGTTCTGGTTCATTTCATTTCGTTTCATTATTTTTATTTTTATTTTTATTTAAGTCCCCAAATGCTGGGCTTGTTTTTTTCCTGCCTCTCAGCTGTAGGGCGGACTTTTCCCCACCCTGGCTGCTGGAGTTCCAGGACCAGGAGAACTGTGGTGATGACAAGGTAGGAGGGGGGTAACGAAAAAACAAAGCGAACAAAAGGGAAATTTCCATTTTGTTTTGTTTCATTTGTCTTTGATGGGTTGGTTCATTATTCATTTCATTAGCTAACAAAATGGATAATGAATAACAAAATGAATTAAAAGTTCATTTCGTGCCCATCTCTGATTGCTACATGTCCATCAAAAATATCATGAGCCTGGCAGTAAAAAATAAATCCAGATTGCTGGCTAATTATATTTGGGAAAAACAACAAAGAGAAGAAAATTTATGAGGCTATTAAAATTAATATTTCTTAAAAAAATAAATCAGTTGTACACTACATCAAAGCCTAATGAATCTAAAATTAACAATACGATAGCCAAAGCAATTTTTTTTAAAATCACTGGAATCTGTAAACCAATTACATCTGAAGAGTTCCATGAATCAATTCAAAATGTAAAATCATGCAGTAGATGTTTCTATAAAATATCTGAAGATCAGCTCTCATCTTTTTTCCTTAATATATATAGTTCAATAATGAATGGCCCAATCCTGGAATTTAGCCAGAATAATACTGATCACAAACCAATAATATTAATCAACAAACCAAATAAAAACCCCACAAAAGAGGACTGATGCTGTCCAATTAGACTAGTCAACCAAAACACCCAATTATTCACAAGTATAATATCCATTAGATCGGGAGAATTTGCCACAACATATATATTGAAAAATGAGCTGCCTAGATGACCTAAGTACATCCAATCTCGCCTGATTTCGGAAGCTAGGCAGGGTCGGCCCTGGTTAGTACTTGGATGGGAGACCACCAGGGAATACCAGGTGCTGTAGGCACCTGGAGTAGGAACTGGCAAACCACTCCAGTATTCATGCCAAGAAAACTCCATGGACATGGGGTCACAAAGAGTTGGTCACGACTGTAACGACACAACACATATTGAAAAAGATCAATTTGTCTTCATAAAACTGAGACAAATCTCTAGCCCAGTGAGAAGACTGTTCAATGTGGTATATTATAGTTCTTACAAAATTAAATAATACATACTCTATTGCATTTTTGATGCCACTAAAATGTTTGATAGCTTGGAATGCTCTTTAATTTGGAAAAGTTTGTGAAGGCTAGGGAATGAGGTGCCATTTCTTAAGAATATTGCATACATTATATGATAAACACCAAGTTATGTTGAGAAATAATAATATTCAGAAATGGTAATGTAGGACTCAGATATTTTAAATATCACTATGGAACTAAACAAGGTTGCCCACTTCCTCCTATACCTTGAGTTACAAATGCCCTGTTACAAAAAATTGAGTTATGAATAGAAAACTGCTGGTATAGGAAAATTTTGAGTTACTAAAAACCCTGGTTTTTTGAGCAACAAAAGGGAAAGGAAAGATTTCTTTTCAAAATGGCTCCTGCTTGTTTGCAATAGCAATGCTGCTGTCTTGTGGCCACCCGACTACAGTGCTGTAATTGGGAAGAAGGAGGTGCCATTTCAAAAGGGAAGCTGAAAACTGAGGCTTCTGTTTTTCAATGACCTGCATGAAGTGCCCCATTTTGGCACAGTTTGGGGGACTTTGGGGGACCTTTGGTGGATTTCTCAGGTGGTTATAAGGTAGGTTGCTCATCTTATGTTGTTTGCTGGCATGTTAACTGTGTTTTTTGCTTTCTAGGGGACAGTGATTTCACACCTGGAATGAAATCATCCATTTCTAATGCATTCCTATAGAAAACCACATTTTGAGTTAAGAAATTTTTGAGTTAAGAAAATGCATTTGGAATGGATTAATTTTGTAACTCAAGGTAACACTGTACTTTTTGTGTTTGCAATTGTAGTATTAGCCAATATAATCAAAACAAGAGCTGGGGACAAATTAAAATTGCAATTTTTCACAATTTGTGGTTTGTCATGGCTAACAAATTAATGAATTAATGAATTTCTGGTGACTATCTATGCGTCTATTAATTGATTTGTCTCTATTTTTAAATGCTATTTAAATTCCCCTGGGATCTAGAGACCTCAAATTTGCAGGGATGCTTCCCCCGCCTCTCCTCTACAAGCCCTACAAGTTTGGTGAATATTTGGTTTCAGATGTCTGAGCTATGCATCCCCCAAGAGGCTCCCAGGAAAGTTTCCCCCTGGTAGGCACTTGGAGACACCAAAATTGCAGAGATGAGTCTGCCACCTTTCCTCTATTATCCCTCTAAGCTTGGTGAACATTAGGTTTCAGACATGAGTTATACACCCACAAAATGCCCACTCCAGGAAAGTGTCCTTTAGAAACCCAATCTTCACCAAACTTGGACAGATTGTAGAAATGCTTGAGTGTGGTGCAGTATAATGGTTACAGTGTTGGGCTCAGCCTTAGGAGATCAGGACTGAAATCCACACTTGGCCATTAAATGTACTGGAGGGGTCTGGGCCAGTCATAGTCACTCAGACTAATACACCTCACTGGATTGTTGTGTTGGTTAGATACAATTGAGAAGAGGGCAGCCAAGCATACTAACTTGAACTCGGTGTGGGTAAAACAGAACATTAATGTAGCAAATGCCTAAATACCAGGAGAAAGTTCAAATGATTGTCCATGAGCGAAAGTTGGCCATCATTAAAAAGAAAATATTTGCTGAGTTTTGTATGTGTTTACAAAAATATTGAGGCGGCTCAATGGAATATAGACTTACTGTAAGACTGAGCACAAAGCACTTGTGACTGCATTTATTTCAAAAGTGCCATTGCCCAAGAATAAACCGATTTGCCTACTACTAGCTGAGATGACCAACACTGGACTTTAAGCCACAAAATGAGGAAGCGTTATTGTGACATTCTGCAGCACAGGCCACTTATCAATGACTGCCTAATTTCTCTTTGTGTGCCTCTCTCTCTCTCTCTCTCTCTCTCTCTCTCTCTCTCTCTCTCTCTCTCTCTGTGTGTGTGTGTGTGTGTGTGTGTGTGTGTTCACGCACAAATACAATTATTCTAAAGCTGAGAAATACTGCTACCTGCTCATAGTCTGGTGATCTTTAAACAATCTTATAAGATTGTTCCTCTTTTCCTCCCCAGGGAGAATGATGTCAAGGGGCAAATGCTTGCACGCTTTGCTTGCTGACCTTCTTGGTGACATCGCTTTGTAACTTTCAGGTATTGATCTAAACCGCTTTCCAAGGCACCTCAGCAGTATCGGCTACTACTTAGTAACAGCAATATCTGCCTTGAAGCCTGAATGTGGCACAGGCTTCAACAGAACTGGGGCAGATCTGCCTTATTATAGAATGGAAAACGTGACCATGAGAACTGAGGAAGGTATTGAGGTATTACTATTATTTTTATCCCTTGACTGCTGTTGAGCATTGTTTCCAATAACAAAAGGACAAAGGATTCATAGAAGCACTATTTTAGAAATTGGGATCTGCACTAGCTCCAAAGAATTCAGAATGACAAACTCTTCATGTCCAGAATTCAAAATTTTTAAAATGCTGAATTTCTGGATATTTGGAACTCTCAGTCCACACTGTGGCACTCACCCATAGGCTTCAATCAATTTCACTACCGAGGTATTAGGTGGGATGAGCATCACAGCCTCTTCCACAGTTAGGGTTTTAGAATAATATTCCACTTCCACATTTAATCCAAGCTGTCTCCTACCCAGAGAGGTCTGAAGTATTAAAAACCTATACTTAGTCAATTCAATATATATTAAAATATAACAACTGTTTCATTCAGGCACAAAACAAGAAATCTTAGGGACTTTGCTTTAAGGATACAGTGTATTAAGTTTGATTGTTCATGTCTAAATACAATAGGATCTTGTATCCGTGGTTTCACTTATCCGTGGACTGAAAATGTCAAAGATAGCATGGTATCTAGCATACTCTAGTGGCCAGTTCTGGTAATGCATGTTAAAACTTTTTTCTGCCCCCCCCCTTGACTATACTATGTACAGTGGTTCCCCACCCTTTCGCAGTTCAGATAGTGTGGTCCCACTATATCACAGGATCACAGTATCCCCGAAGGGTTCTCACAAAAATTGAAAGGTTATTGGCCATTCCTTTTCAAAAATAAAACAAAATAGGGTTTAAAGCTGCCATTTTCCGTTGGAGCCATATGGTACTATGGGGGGGTCCCCTGGCACATTTGAAGGGGACACAAACTGGAAACAATTCTTTACACACCGCCTTATATGTTTCATTATGTGCCTTCTACTATGATGATTTGGTGTATATTTCTTTCACATTGTATTTATGGCCCTGGTCAAAAAAAAGTTGAGAATAACTGCTTTAAAGGAATATATTACAAAGCATCATGCACTATTTTTTCCTGAAATTTGTCATGCATAATTTTATCCAAAGCAGCTGCAGAATCTCAAAAATTCACTCTGTTCGTGTAGACATGAACTGCCTTGTAGCTAGATGGTCAGTATAACCATCTATCCAATGAATCAACCAACCAACCAACCAACCAACCAACCAACCAATCAATCAATCAATCAATCAATCAATCAAAATAAAAATGAATCAATGACTATTTATTGATTACAAATGACAGGGAACAGAGAACACAATGATTTGGATTTATACATTGATATGTGGATTCTCGACCAGGTTTAATAATGTTTCCATTGTAGTCTGAACCAAATCATGCTGTATTATAAACTTGGGAGCTGAGATCTAAACTACATCCAGGGGAGCAGGGCACATCCTCATCTGCCAACTATGTTTTGCCACTAGTTCCTAGATATGCATAAAATGTGTGTGGGGAAGAACTCTTATCACCCTCATATTGTCACATGTTATGCTAAAAGTTTTTTACAATGAGGTTATGTACTTTTTCTAACTGTATCAACTAGACAGGAGAAATGTTTGCTTATCAGTTGAATTTATATGGGGTGTAGTTGCCACATTTTGGAGAAGTAGCTTACTGCGAGCAGGTGCAATGCTTTATTGCCAATACACACCAACACTGCAGACCCCAGCAGAGAGAATATTTGTCACAAAATAAGGGAGCCCTTTGACACCACCACTGAACGGAGTTGGGAGTTGTCATTCAGAATCTGTTAAGCAGTCCTGGGAGCATCTAAAATGATCAAAGGTGTACCAGGTTATGCAACTTAAATTTATAATTGTGACGTTCAACCCTGCTTCTGCTCTCCCACTTTATCCTCCTGAATAGCTGTCCCTTGCAATGCTTCTGCCACCCCTGCATTGACGCAGGCATTTTTCTTTGAAATATCATGAAAGGCTTCAATTAGATAATTTCCCAAGGGGTAGCGGTGTTAGTCAGTTGCAGCAAAACCAACAAAATGTCTTGTGGCACTTAAAAGAAGAACATATTTCTCATGGCGCAAGCTTTTATGGATTTTACCTGTAATGTGCCACAATATTTTATTACGAAGAAGTGGAGAGTATCCATGAAAGTTTATTCCATCACATCTATTTTTGTTTAGGGTGCTGCAAGACTGTATTCTCTACCTAAAAAACCCTGGAATGGGTTGCTATAAGTCAGAATCAGCTTGACAGCAGACACAGACATAAACACATTCTATCATTTTAACAAAAAAAGGTAACAAAACAGTGATTTCTCCTTCACACACACACACACACACACACACACACACACACATACACACACACACAAGGATCTTTTTTATTATTTTTGCCAAGTCCAAGAGATCTCTTCGGCTTATGCCATGTGAGTGCCATATTTGAGACAAAAACGGTTTTTCCACTTGCTGGTCCTAGGAGACAAAGAAATGGAGTATTTGAGAGGCTCCCTTGTAACCATTATTTTCCCCGACTGTCATCACTGGTGGCAACAACTGTGCATTTGATCTCCATTCTGGCCCATGGCCTTGCTGCTCTGCTTTGTGTTGAGTGGCCTTACATTTTCTGTAAACAACTAGATTTCCATATTTTTGTCAGCCTTCGAAAGCGCTATGAACACTGCAGTTACTTTCTTTTTTTCATGCTGAGGTTTAACAGTACTGCCTTTTCTGCCTTTCTCTTTCCCCATAAGTAGCTTTTATTTAAACTCATAATCTGAAGGAGCACTTATCAACTTCCAGTTGTTCCCAAGACGTACAGAATGATAACTCTTGGGAAGGAGGGAGAACAGAATGGTATGCAAAATAAGGCTCTCACATTATTCATAGACACCAGAAGAAAACAACAGACCTTTTGTTGTCTTTTTCCCATATGGTCACAGATAGGAATCGACAAGACAATATCATGTTTGAGTCACTTCACACATTATATTTTTAGATCCGGAGCTGCTTGGACTGTTATAGCAGGAACAACAAGGCGTGTTACGGCACCTTAAAGACTAACAAATTTGCTATGGCAGAAGCTTTGGCAGAGAGGCTCCGTAAAAATCTTATGCCATTGTATTTTCAGGAACAAATCAAAGGAGCTTTCCACCTACAAAGTAAAGAGAAGGTGCAGCAAAAGCATTTGTAAACATCTGTACCCTGTAGATATATTTATCATGGAGCTCTGCTTGGCTGCCACTCCCTGTTGCGTGTACAACACTTGAGGGCAAAGCAACATTTCCCCCTCTGCAATATGTGAAATGGCCCTTATCTGATCAGAATCAGGTTGCAATTTTCCCCTACGGACAAACAAAAAGAAAAATGTTCTGCTTGCAGTTACAGAAAACTGAGACTATACATTGCACTTCTGTTCCTTGTACATGAGTCTGAAATGAAATGAAGCTTTTTTACTTGATACAAAGCCACTGCCTCTGGAAATCAAGTGGGATGTTAATATTCCATACAATATACAATAAGTGATTACTCCTTCTCATTATATTGACTTTGGGATTGGTTACATGGCCAATTTGGGGTGGGCTGAGAGAGGATAAATAAAGTTATTTTAAGGTGGGGCAGAGCTTCTGTATGCCATGTCCTGCAATCTTTGCATCTACATGGCATCCACTCCTGAGTAAATCCCTATTTGGTCACCATCAGAAATTGTAAAGAAAAGCCATAGAGAAAATTAAAAAATACCCTGTTCTCTGCCAACCTGCCTTTCTCTTCCCACTCCCTGTAAGAAGCAAAGAGTTCTGCTTATATATCCGACAGTGCTTCAAGCACTATCTGGGTGGTTTAGAATTTAATTATGCAGGCTGCACATTGCCCCCTCCCCACAGCAGGCTGGGTACTCATTTTGGCGACCTCAGAAGGAGGGAATGCTGAGTCAACCATGAGCTGGCTACCTGGGATTGAACCCCAGGTCGTGAGCACAGTTTTAGCTGCACCACTGCACCACAAGGCTCTTGAATTTTTCATATGTATTTTTTCTCTAAATGATACAGTGCAACAGTGCTGCTCTAATTGGTTTTTAAAAATCTTTTTGTTTTCTCCTGCTGTTCACAGAGCAGAGGAAATAAATTATTAATTTTCCAATTATCCCATATCATTCAGTAGTCAAACTGTCTATTTAGCCCTTAATGATATGGGGAAGATGAAAGCAGCTGGAAAATAGAAGCTCATTTGATTTTGATCCAAGCAATCACACACATGGAAAAGAAACCAAACTAGACCAATCCTACCAAGATCTTTAAAAAGTAACCCTTGATAGGGACCCAGAAAGATGCAGGCAGGAACACTCTGGAGTCAGGTTGGTTCGCTCCAGCAAATAATCCTCTGACCACCAAGAAAAAGAGTGGATCAAACAGCAGGCTAAATGCTTGTGTGTTCATCCTCTGTGACTCTCTATGTCCTGATACTTCAGTGGATATATTAAGACAACCTGACCAGGCTACATTAGAGACCACCTCTGAAAGCATTCTATATACAGTTTTCTCTTTCTCCTCACATTTTTTCCTGGGCAGAAGGATGGAGAGTGTGTGCTTTTTTAGATGTCACTAAATATACTAGCTAAGGCTGATGGGAGTTATAGTCCAACAACATCTGGAGGGTCACATGTTCCCAATTTTTGGTGTGCAATTTGAAGGTCACAATACCTACTAGGGGCATTTTTAGCAGGTACATTAAGCAGAGTTGTGTTAACATTGCTTAATGTGGGAAATGCATTTTACAAATTAACCAGTCTTTCTGGTACAGAACTTCATGCAAATACCTTTTGAAAATATCCATGCTACTACACATCAATGCTAAGAGTTGGTCACACAGTGGACCTCATGTCCCACCACCACCCGACCTGGACTCATGTTATTTTGTCTGGAAGTAGCTCATTTAAGCTCCTCCTGGTAGGGTCATTTACCTTTAGCTCAGAGCTTGCATTGTGGTCTAATGCCTCAAATTGCCTGATATGCCCTCCTGCCCCATAATAAATTGCTCCTACTCATTGACCCTCCATCACCCTGTCCCCCCACTCACCCTCCTTGCCTGATCCTCCCCCTATGAGCACGCTCCCTCTCCTCCCAGCCCCTTTGCTCATTTCTGTGTTGTATTCAGTGGATACAAATTGGACTTTTGATTTGGCTGTGTTTGGGGGCAAATTCCATGTTCACATCAGGAGGGTTCAGGGGGACTCATTCTTGGATCAATGTTATTGCTCCATTGCAAAGTCGGGCACCCCTCATTTCTGTGGGTTTTTGTTCTGTGGGAATAGTTGGTACATTCTTTTAAAGGAAAGGAAGCAGCCAAGCTTCCTAAAGGGGCAAGCAGCTTTGCCTTCTCTGTGCCTCCCTCAGCTCACCACAGGAGTTGGGGTGAGTGGCTAGCCTGGGGGCAAAGCAGGCAAGCCTCCAATGAAACAATTGTGAAAGCCAGCGTAGCCCCTTGAACGGAGATACAGCTTCAAAATGTATTCAAAGTTGTCTCAGGAGGAACAGTGTAAAAAGGCAGTGCCTTAACAACTGACTTTAGAGCACAGCAAAAAAAAATCTTCCTATGTAGATATGTCCTAAGTTGCACCCAATCACTTCCAACAATAAGAATAGCTGCAGAACATTAAAACTCACATGGGCAGCTCTAACACAAAATGAAAGGCTGCAGATCTCAGAGCAGAAATGGATGGACAGCTTGTTATCCCTATTGCGAGGTCCATGACTCACCCATTGTTTTTGCTGGAGTTTTTACAGCCTTGCATGCTGCCTGTAGTTTGTTTGGCTGGGAGGGTGACTGTCAATCTATCAAGCATTGTCTAATTATTCATTCCAGCCCTACCTCTCTATGGAGAGTTCTCTTTCATTTTCTTGGTTTGCTAAAGTCTATCAGTTAGCAGACTGGTTTTTTTTTTTTTTTTTTGTTTGCTATTCCCAACTGTAAGTAATGAAACATTTTCATTATTTCTACTAATGATGCCTCGGAATGGGTTATTAAAACTGTAAGTAGAGATGGGTACGACTCCAAAAATGGTGTTTCGTTTGTCGTTTGGTCGTTTAGGGGTCCATTTTGGTTCGTTTTCGTTTTCGTGATGTTTTTTGCAAAAAAAATCATTTTCATTTCGTTAGGTAACGAAACAAAAAATAAAAACGAAAACGAAAATTTGCTGTTTCATTAGCATTCTTTTTAGTTCAATGCATCTGCTGCAACGAAAACAAAAAACACGGCAAATTTGGTCGTTTCATTTTCGTTTTCATTTTGTTTTAAAAAATTTCATTTCGTTTTCGTTGCGTAACGAAACGAGAAAATGAAAACGAAAAATCGCTCGTTTCATGCCCATCTCTAACTGTAAGTACCAGTTTAATGAGAAAGGAGTGAACTATCTGAGGAAATTGAAGCTATTCTCTTCCGTAAGTCTCTGTAGTTCTGCTGTGTCAAGGGGAATTTTAACAAAAATAAATATCAAAACTCTACAACAGTTTTTATAGCACGCTGGTAAAAATGTGTAACCAGATGCACACATTTTTAAAGGTTAGAGCACAAGCTGTTTTACTCTGCTTGAATTTCAAAGCTGAATATGTTTTATACAGCAGAAGGCTTCACCTTATCAGATATACAATACTACAAAATGCTTCTGATGAAGGGCATTTGTTGTTGTTGTTCAGTCGTTCAGTCGTGTCCGACTCTTCGTGACCCCATGGACCAGAGCTCGCCAGGCCTTCCTATCCTCCACTGCCTCCCGGAGTTTTGTCAAATTCATTTTGGTTGCATCGATGACACTGTCCAACCATCTCATTCTCTGTCGTCCTCTTTTCCTTTTGCCTTCGATTTTTCCCAGCATCAGGGACTTTTCCAGGGAGTCCTCTCTTCTCATGAGGTGGCCAAAGTACTGGAGCCTCAGCTTCAAAATATGTCCTTCCAGTGAACATTCGGGGTTGATTTCTTTCAGAATGGATAGGTTTGATCTCTTTGCAGTCAGGGGACTCTCAAGACTCTCCTCCAGCACCACAGCTCAAAAGCATCAATTCTGCGGCGATCAGCTCTCACTTCCATACATCACTACTGGAAAAACCATAGCTTTAACCATCCTGACCTTAGTTGGCAAACTGATGTCTCTGCTCTTTAGTATGCTATCTAGGTTTGCCATTGCTTTCCTCCCAAGAAGCAGGCGTCTTTTTATTTCATTGCTGCAGTCGCCATCTGAAGTGATCAAGGAGCCCAAGAAAATAAACTCTGTCATTGCCTCCATTTCTTCCCCTTCTATTTGCCAGGAGGTGATGGGACCAGTGGCCATGATCTTAGTTTTTTTGATGTTGAGCTTCAGCCCATTTTTTCCACTCTCCTCTTTCACCCTCATTAAGAGGTTCTTTAATTCTTCCTCACTCTCTGCTATTAGAGTAGTATCATCTGCGTATCTGAGGTTGTTGATATTTCGTCCGGCAATCTTAATTCCGGCTTGTGATTCATCCAGACCGGCCTTTCTCATGATGTACTCTGCATATAAGTTAAATAGGCAAGGTGACAATATACAGCCTTGTCGTACTCCTTTCCCAATTCTAAACCAGTCAGTTGTTCCATATCCAGTTCTGACGGTTGCTGCTTGTCCCACATATAGATTTCTTAGGAGACAGATAAGGTGGTCAGGCACTCCCATTCCTTTAAGGACTTGCCATAGTTTGTTGTGGTCTACACAGTCAAAGGCTTTGGCATAGTCAATGAAGCAGAAGTAGATGTTTTTCTGGAACTCTCTGGCTTTCTCCATAATCCAGCGCATGTTGGCGATTTGATCTCTAGTTCCTCTGCCCCTTGAAATCCAGCTTGTAGTTCTGGAAGTTCTCTTTCCACATACTGCTGAAGCCTGCCTTGTAGAATTTTGAGCATAACCTTGCTAGCATGTGAAATGAGTGCAATTGTGCGATAGTTGGAGCATTCTTTGGCATTTCCTTTCTTTGGGATTGGGATGTAGACCGATCTTTTCCAGTCCTCTGGCCACTGCTGGGTTTTCCAAATTTGCTGGCATATCTTATGCAGCACCTTTACAGCATCCTCTTTTAAGATTTTAAAGAGTTCAATTGGAATGCCGTCACCTCCACTGGCCTTGTTGTTTGCAATGCTTTCTAAGGCCCACTTGACTTCACTTTCCAGGATGTCTGGCTCCAAGTCAGCAATTACGCTATCTTGGTTATCAGGGACATCCAGATCTTTCCGATATAATTCTTCTGTATATTCATGCCATCTCTTCTTGATCTCTTCTGCTTCAGTTAGGTCCCTACCATTTTTGTCCTTTATCATATCCATCTTTGAAATACCCCTTTAATATCTCCAATTTTCTTGAACAGATCTCTGGTTTTTCCTTTTCTGTTGTTTTCCTCTATTTCTTTGCACTGTTCATTCAAGAAGGCCGCCCTGTCTCTCCTTGCTATTCTTTGGAAGTCTGCATTCAATTTTCTGTATCTTTCCCTTTCTCCCTTGCATTTTGCATCCCTTCTCTCCTCCGCTATTTGTAGGGCCTCGTTGGACAACCACTTTGCTTTCTTGCATTTTCTTTTCTTTGGAATATTTTTCATTGCAGCCTCCTGTACAATGTTACAAGCCTCCATCCATAATTCTTCAGGTGTTCTGTCCACCAAATCTAGTTCCTTGAATCTATTCTTCACTTCCACTGTGTATTCATATGGGATTTGACTTAGGTTATACCTAACTGGCCCAGTGATCTTCCCTACTTTCTTCAGTTTAAGTTTGAATTTTGAAATAAGAAGCTGATGATCTGAGCCACAGTCAGCACCAGGTCTTGTTTTTGCTGACTGTATAGAGCTCCTCCATCTTTGGCTGCAGAGAACATAGTCAATCTGATTCCGGTATTGTCCATCTGGTGATGTCCATGTGTAGAGTCGCCTTTTATGTTGTTGGAAAAGAGTGTTTGCAATGACCAGCTTGTTCTCTTGACAAAACTCAATTAGCCTTTGCCCTGCTTCATTTGGAACTCCAAGGCCAAACTTTCCAGTTATTCCTTTTATCACTTGACTCCCTACTTTAGCATTCCAATCCCCTATGATGAGAAGAACATCTTTCTTTGGTGTCAGTTCTAGAAGTTCTTGTAAGTCTTCGTAAAATTGGTCAATCTCAGACTCTTCAGCACCGGTAGTTGGTGCATAAACTTGGATTACTGTGATGTTCAAAGGGCTGCCTTGGAATCGCACCGAGATCATTCTATCATTTTTTAGGTTGTATCCCAGCACTGCTTTTCTCACTCTATTGTTGACTATGAAGGCTACTCCATTTCTTCTTTGGGATTCTTGCCCACAGTAGTAGATGTGATAGTCATCTGAACTGAATTCACCCATTCCTGTCCATTTAAGTTCACTGATACCCAGGATGTCAATGTTTATTCTTTCCATCTCACGTTTGACCACATCCAGCTTACCCTGGTTCATAGATCTCACATTCCAGGTTCCTATGCAGTATATTTCTTTGCAGCATTGGACTTTCCTTTCTCTTCCAGGCACGTCTGCAGCTGAGCGTCCTTCGGCTTTGGCCCAGCCACTTCATTAGCTCTGGAGCTACTTGTACTTGTCCTCCGCTCTTCCTCAGTAGCATGTTGGACACCTTCCGACCTGAGGGGCTCATCTTCCAGCGTCATATCTTTTAGCCTTTTGTTTCTGACCATGGGATGTTCTTGGCAGGGATACCGGGGTGGCTTGCCAGTTCCTACCCCAGGAAGTCTTATTACAGGCCTCATTGTCAGCAGTGTAATTAGCCTTACAATGATGAAAGCACAGTTCAGCCTGTTTTATTTTGTAGCCTCACTGATCAACTGGGACACAAAGGTAGAAATGTGCCCCATTTATAAGATATTCCAGACTGAGGCATATGAAGGGCATTATAGTTTATCAAATGTATACATACTAAACTGTAAGTGCTATAAAACTGGGTGATGAAAATGATATTTCCAGTTAAAATCCCAGAATGGAATTCTGTTCAGCAGTTGTGGGGAAAGGAATTGCACCTGTTGGAGACGACAAGGCTCAACTATTGGTGTTGCTGTTAGGGAACCCAATGAGGCTCCCATCAGCAGCACACACACAAATGGCCACATGATTTACTCACATGAACTGGGTAAAATTACTAACAATCATGGTGATCTGGTGTTTGTAGCAAATAAACAGACATCATGGTCAGACAACCACAGTACCGTATATGCTAAACTGTCATAAAGGAATACATAGATTGCTTCACACAAATATGAAACTCCCGGCCATAAGCATGTCTCACCTGAAACACACATTGACTTGTAAAACAAGGGTGGCTATGTTCTCCATTGTAACTCCTGCTGTCTCTTCCCATTGGGCATGCTGGCTAAGGTTTCTGGGGACTGACATCCAAAGCATCTGAGGATTCTCTATCCCCATCGAAAAAGAATGTAAATATGAAAAAAGCAATAAACTGAATCACTTGCTAAATGATAGGTTAACCCTATGCAAGAGCTGCCTAGATGCCCTAAGCACATCCGATCTCTCCTGATTTCAGAAGCTAAGCAGGGTCAGCCTGGGTTAGTACTTGGATGGGAGACCACCCGGGAATACCAGGTGCTGTTAGGCGCCTGGAGTAGGAACTGGCAAACCACTCCAGTATTCCTGCCAAGAAAACTCCATGGACATGGAGTCACGAAGAGTCGGTCACGACTGTAATGACACAACACACAACCTTATGCAAAGACCAATGATGATACAATAAGTCCAGTCATGTTGCAACAAGCAATTACATTTAGGCTAAAATGTTTAACCTGAGTTCAACACAATCTTTTCTCCAATACACAAGACCGCAAAACAACTTAAATACCTGACATGAATTATCTAGGATTATTCTGGGCCAACAGGATGCAATGGCATTAAAAAGAATGGAACAGTGGGGTGGACATTTTATTACACACTCTTTTAAACTCTCACAATGGACCCTGACACTTTGTAATTTTAGTATACTTTTTTTCTGATTGGGCTTGGGTTTTTCTTCCACAATGATTATTCTCCCCACCCCTCCACCCCAGTGTTTCCTAAGGGAGGTTGAAATGAAAATAAAAAGTTTACTTTCCTATTGAGACTATAGCTTGGTGTTGGGTCTGATAACAATGCTGGTCTCCTGCAGTAACTTCCCCTCCATTTACCACAGAGCTGCAACCTCCTGTGTTCTCACTCAAAGTAGTTTTTGCCTGCTCCTTTGGGTTTCTTGTATTCCTCCAAATTATTCTGATTGATATAGACCTCGATCCATGCTAATTATCCAGGGCTTCTCTTATAAAAGTGGGGTCTCCATGGAAACAGCATAGAGAGAACAGGTGCGTGAAAAAGCTGTGATATATTAAATGACAGTTACCCTCTGCCTCTGCTATGCAGATTGCCATTCTCAGAGTTTATTTATAGCAGGTAGTAATTAATCTGTGTGAATCTCATTTCATTGAAGGGAGGGCGCTGAAGAATGATTAACCAGGGCCCTAATTATCTCCATACCTTTGATTCTGAAAATTTTGTCACCATCACAGACTTCTAATGTGGTTATCACTTATATAGAGATGTCATTAACTGGAATGTTTAGGCTAATGTCTATAACAAATACTATATATTATAACATTCACCTTTCTGGTGCTGACAAAGAGAAAGTGTCAAGGGAGCATTCCAGGAGAAGCCGTGCATTGCTAAGAGATTCCAGATAAGTAAGTTTATGGAACCTCATTCTAAGCATAATAATGGAGGTTGGCCCAAGGAACGTTCTCAGAGGTTGTCCGTGCAGGGCTGCAAAATGGTAAGGGCCATGAACCATGTGATCTTTTTGGGATATGGAATATAAAAGTACTGTAGTATTTGAAATATGTCTTAATATTAAATATTAAGAAAGCCTTGCAATGACAATTAGAATAGAGATAGTCCAGAGCAGCTTCTTTAAGCAGAAGAATATAATATTCCCAAAAACATAAAACTGACTTTGACAATGCTTGTTAGATGGTGTGTTATACATCCTCTGTTAGATGGTGTTATGCATTCTCTGTTCTACTATATGGCATAAACTCAGGGACTATAGCACAGGACAGTAGGAAAAAAGAAGCATCCAAAATTTGAATATGAATGTATTGCAGAATGAAATAATTTATTGGCCTAAAATGGTAGGAATGAAGACACACTCAAGCCAATGATTAAGTGCCCCTAAATCATAAAACAGATAAAAGGCAGACACTACAGCTCTTCGGTGTACATGAAGGGGATATACACAAAGCTGAATTAGATTCAGATGAAGGAGGAGAGAAAATAGGTGGAAGAAACATCATTAATTTAAAAATACGTAAATGGTGCGATATTGCTGGCAGAAAGACCAAGTACAAAATCAGGTCTACAGTTGAACATTAAGAGGACAAAAATATGGCTAGAGAAGATCAACATAACTTTAATATTGACAATGAAGAAATGGAAATGGCTACAGATTTTGTATCTCTTATTCCATTACTTATGACTCATCCAAATGTAGATATCAGAAGGCTAAGACTCCTAAATGCAGCTATGAAAGAAATAGAAATGATTATCAAGTGTATCGACTTGTCACTTGAGACCAAGTCCAAGACCATCTACAATATGGTATTCCCACTTACTATTTATGGGTGTGAAAGCTGGACAGAAGCTGAAAGGGTAAAAACCAATAGGCTTGAAATATAGTGCTGGGGGGGGGGGCTTCACCAATGCCATCAACTTCTAGAAAGCACGAACTCCCTTTAGAAGCAAAACATGACACATCCTGAGGTTGTACTTCTCAGAAGGCAAGGCGCTGAGTAAGACAATAATACTAGGAAAAGTGTAAAGTAGCAGGAAAAGACGAAGACAAAATATGGATTGTATTGACACCCTAAAGGAAGCCATAACCTTGAGTTTGTGAGAGCCAAACAGTTCTGTGAATTATAAGACATTTTGGCGACCACTCATTCCTAGTGTTACCATGCCATTAGTCTCAGAGGCAATTTGACCACACATAACAAGAACAGATTGCATCGGTCATATAATTTTAAAAGCATTGAATTTAGGAAGGGGAAGAACATCTTCACTGAAGAATGCAGGAGACTGTTTTGACATGAAATAATATCATGGTTTAAAGCTCCAAATAAAAAAAGAACACACACACACACAGAGAGAGAGAGAGAGACGTAGTCCTTAACACAACACAAATGTAAAGGAAGCCACATATTTATTTAGACCACTAACAAACATTCAGCTCAAGCTTTCATGAATAAATTTAATTTATAGAGATAATGTAGAAAATTATACATGAATGTCCCGAAAATTGGCATGGCAAAAGTCTGCCTGGCCTATTTCTTAGGTGAGCTCAGCGCTGCTTTCAAGCAGTTTGAGTAGTTGAGTGGATGTTTAAATGCTTCATCTCTAGTGCCATGTGATTAGAATTTTCCACTCAGCCTCAAGGAGAGGGGGTAGTCCATGAATGTACCCCCCTCTATCCCCTTTATATTGCCTGTTTTGGAAATCAAGTTTCATTTTTGACTGAGAAGCTGGGCGGGGGAGAAAGACCACACAGAAACCTAGCCACCCCCATTCTAAATCGGGAATAAATTTTGGTTAGCAAACCAGGTCGTTCAAAGCCAATCAAAGTGAAATTAATTTGAGACTATTATTTTACCTGGTGAGTTTTGCAAGTAGGTGTTACTTTCAGTTGCAGTCCAGTTTGTCCAGTTAAGTGATATCTAACGGCCCAGAGTGGCCTTCATTGCTACGAGGGTGGTATAAAAATAGAATGAATGAATGAATGAATCCACGACTCCACATAGTATCCTTAGTGATGCTGGGGTAGCTTTTCTAGGCATCCTCAAAAGTTCAAAAACAGCAATAAAAATCAGCAGAGAACGCTGTGTGATCCTTTATACCATACAAATGTAGAAGAGGCAGTACCTTAAGCACTGAAAAGACCCTTAAGATAAATGATTGATTTTGAGTGCTCCAAATAAGGTATCGCCTCTTCTACAGTCAGCAACAGAAGAATTAGATTGAAAATGATTTTACACATGCAATCCTGTCCCAAACATGAATTCCAAATTTCCATTAAGTGCAGTGAGGCAGGTATCACCAGCTGGGTTGTAGTACTAATTAACTTCTGCACACAGCCTTCCTGCTTTTATTTTAAGTAACTTCCACAATCACATCTAGAACAGATAGCTCTACAGCCAGTCTTCTGAACCCATTTGCAACCCAATACACAAACAGGTGCAGGCACAACCATGCATGTGTGTACACAGACACAAGCTGTCTTGTTTGGGCTGTGTGTTTTTTTCAAGGTCTCAGCTCTTCCAGATGTTACAGCATCACTCTTAATCAGTGAGGATGTAACCTTCTTCAGCAAATTCACATTTGGCTTTTGAAAGTTCTTGTTGCTTAATCACACAAATCTGCAGCTGTTCTCAGGCTCCAAGGTCTAGGGGAGACGCAGCAAGGCCTCACGCCTTTTCCCTAGAGGTTGACATGAGGCTTTTAATTGCCATCTGGAAAGGTGTTACTGGTGTGTGTGGGGGTGTTTCTTACACAAAAACAGGTGTGTGTGTGTGTGTGTGTGTGTGTGTGTGTGTGTGTGTGTGTGTGTGTGTGTGTGTGTGTGTGTGTGTGTGTGTGTGTGTGTGTGTGTGTGTGTTTCAGTGCTGACAATTGCCAGAGAAGGAAGTGGGAAACTGCAAACCGGAGCAGATAAAAAATGCTTTTATGGCTATGCTGCCTCTAAGAATCTCCTCACGTTTGATCCCAAAGAGCCCAGCAACTAAGGACACATTTTCCAGTGGCAAATTGCCCAGCTCAGGTATCTGTAAATCAGGAGAGATTAAGAAACTCTTTTGAAAAGCACTGTGAAATTTCCTCAGGGCTGGCCAGTGAAAAACAGGACAAAAAACATACTGTGCCATAAGATTCGCAACAGTGCATATGTGGCTAAGAGACAGAACCACAGATGGGCACAAGGAGGCAGGGCAAGGAAGCCCACAGCACTACCTTTGAGGAGAAGCCACTGGAAGAAACACAGGAAGGAAGTGTGTACTGTGATTCGTGAGTGTGCAGTTGCACTGGGAAGGCTGGGAGGGAACCTGGGGAATGAGTGAGCGCAACAAGAGAAAAAAGGTCAGCTGCAGTATATTGTCCATCCTGCTGCCCAGCAGTCTAATCCCAAAAATGTAGTCTTGTGGGATATTGGTATTCACTTTAAGAGTACTTGTCCCTGGGAAGTCCTGAGTAGGCCTCATGAGAACAAGCATTGGTTCTATTCATGTGGTAGGTAGGTCATACCCTTGGTCTGTTTTCTGCTGCTGGGATGAACTGAAGTAGAAGGCTTTCTATCATTCTGTTGTGATAGACTAATGCTTTCCCTGTGAGGTTCAGACAAATGCTAGAACAGTGGTTCTCAACCTGTGGGTCCCTAGATGTTCCTGGACTACATCTCTCAGAAATCCTGGCCAGCTCAGCTAGTGATGAAGTCTTCTGGGAGTTGCAGTCCAGGAACATCTGGGGACCCACAAGTTGAGAACCATTGTGCTAGAAGAACCCCCTTGCAGTGGCGAACGACAGACTAAGATGGTCCACCATCAAAGAATTATTGGATCTGTAGAAATGCTACAACTGATAGTCTTGTCCTTCTGTTAAAGCCTTGCTCTTGTGTAATGACGTAATTGAGGGCTTCCTCTTAACATGCTTGCCCCCAGAAGACCTCCTGACATTGTAAAGTCTGTAATGGGCTTTGGTTCACATAAAATCTATGGGCAATGAAACAGCTATGGTACAAGTGGGGTAAATTATGTAGCAAATATGACAGAAAACAAGTCATGATCTTTTGTTGTCCTTATTATGCAGCAATTAAGGGAGCACGAGAGCATTTTCAAACTGCTGTCCAGCAGAGCTGTTCTGAATGGTAAAGAGATCTGCTTCACAGAGGTTAAGAAAGGCTGCTTCCTCTTCACTGAACATTTAAATAATTAAGATGATTGTAATAATGAAAAATCCCTCCCTGCTCAGGAAAAGTCTGAAAACAAGCAAATATGCGAGGGGGCTCTTCCAGACAAGTCTCTCATTGTACGTTCCACCTGTCTGAATTTTTCAGAGGGTCCTATTCTAAAATTGCTCAGATAAAACTGAGGAGACTGAGGTCTTTTGGAGTGTGTAGGGCTATGTTAAGGATTTTTTTATGACTCTGTGGTAGCCTCAGCTCTTTTCTATGCTGTAGTCTGCTGGAGTTCAGGTAGTACTGAACGGGACAAGAACAAAGTGAACAAGCTGGTCAGGAGGGCTAGCTCTGTCTTGGAATGCCCTCTGGATTCTGTGGAGGAGATGGGTAAGAGGAGGATGTTGGCCAAGCTGACATCCATTATGAACAATACCTCTCACCCACTGCACCAGACAGTGGAGGCTCTGCATAGCTCCTTCAGTGGCAGACTCGGACATCCCCAGTGTCGGAAGGAGCGCTACCGCAGGTCCTTTATTCCCACTGCTGTGAGACTCTTCAACTCTACAGTTTAACATATTCATATGGGGTATATTGTAGCTTCTCTTTATATATATATCTATTTTTATATGCAAATTTTTATAGTGTAATATTGGGTTTCTTATTTTATTTAATCTCTATTAGCTATTTTTTCTTCTTCTCTCTCTCACCTTACACTTTTCTGTGCACCTACCCATCTTTACTTGTTTTTTTATTTTGGGAGTAGAGATGGGCACAAAAAGAGCGATTTTTTGTTTTGTTTTCGTTTTTTTGTTTTGTTACACAATGAAAACGAAATGAAATTTTTTAAAAACAAAATGAAAACGAAAACAAAACGACCAAATTTGCCGTGTTTTTTGTTTTGTTGCAGCAGATGCATTGAACTAAAAAGAATGCTAACGAAACAGCAATTTTTCATTTTCGTTTTCATTTTTTCTTTTCGTTACCTAACAAAACGAAAATGAAATTTTTTGCAAAAAAGTCACGAAAACGAAAATGAACCGAAACAGACCCCTAAACGACCAAACAACAAACAAAACACCATTTTTTTAGTCGTGCCCATCTCTAGTTGGGAGCTGTGTAACAAGTAAATTTCCCCAGATGTAGGATCAATAAATCTTATCTTATCTTATCTTATCTGAAGATGAGGATTAGTCCTTAACATTCCAGGGGCGGGGGTTGCTCCCTCTCATGACACAATACTCATCCTTACAGACTACGTGGCTCAGGCAGGCTCCCAAGAGTCCCTCCCTCCTTCCCTCAGCCAGCCAACCAGTGATAAACTCATTTAGCAGCAGAGGGATAGGACAGTTCAGAAGAACCTCTTTTAGAAAACTTTCCGTCAGGTCCACCTATGGAGCATAAGAACATTCCTCCCAACATGCCAATAGTTGAGTTGGCTTTGGAACTCACCTCCATCCCTTTATTTGGCCTCATACACCATCTATGCCACATGGAAATTGGGAGCTGGGTGGTTGTCCTGGGGTTATTATGTTTACTGTTCCTTGTAAAGTATGTAATGTGGCATCTGTCCCTGAAACATCTGTACTCAGAACAGATAATGTGTGTTAAAACAACTTGTAGCATGCTTAGAATGTCTGTCTGTCTACACACCTAGAGACATAATTGTTGGCAAATTTCAGAAAGGGAGAAAGTATCCCATTCTGAGCTGCTGTTAAGATTGAATACATATTCCAAACTCAAAGATAAAACTCGTATTCATATAATATGAATCATACAAGGAAAAGAATCAGTAATCTGCATGTCCAGATTTTATCATAGGGGGCCAGAGAGCTTTGTCAGCCCATTTGTGGACTGAGACTGGTTATGGGACTGAGACGGCACTGGTTGCCTTGGTAGATGACCTTTTCAGGGAAATGGATAGAGGATCTGTGTCCCTTTTAGTCTTAGTGGACCTCTCAGCTGATTTTGACACTGTCAACCACAGCATCCTCCTGACTAGGGATGGGCAACAAACGAAAAATGATACACCATTTCATCATTTTGTTAGCTGACAAAATGAAACAAAACAATGATGCGGCATGTCGTTACAAAATGAATCAGCATTTTTACATTGAAATGAACCAATTCGTTTCTCTATAACTATCCCCCTGGCATCCTAGAGACACCAAATTTGGAATGCTCCATCCTTGGATTCTCCCCTTTCAGCCCTGCAAATTTGGAGTGATTTGGTGTTGGGGGGTGTTATTCAACTTTCAAAGGGGTCCCCTTGGAAAAAACATTTCTAAGTACCATTTTCTGTGCTTGGAAATACTGTTCCAGGGAACCTAGCAGCATGAAAATTGCTGAGGACCTTCCTCAAGCTCTCCCCTTTAAGCACCCCAAATTTGGAGAGGTTTGGGGAATGGGAGGCCAAGTTATTCAACTCCAAACAGGTGGACCCAGTAGAAAAACTTTCGTAATTTTAAAGTCCTTGAAAATACTGATCCCAGGCACCTAGCAGCATGAAACTCACTGTGGTCCTTCCTCAAAGTGTCTCGTTGAAGAACCCCAAATTTGGAGAGGTTTGGGGTATGGGGGCCAAGTTATTTGATGCCAAACAGGGTGCCCATAGGAATACATTGGTTTTTTGTTTTGTTTTTTGTTTTTGTTTTTGTTTGGCTTGGAAACGGGGGAGTGGTTTTTGCTTCTATCACCTCATGGTGGCAGGGTATATAAAGAGGCAACTACTTTCGGTTTTGGGAGTTGTCTGGGAGTTAGAGAGGAGGGCAGACTGCTCTCTCTGGCAGTGGGGATTAAGTTTGGCCGTTTTAGCTGAGATCTTTTGTGGCGACCCACGCCCCTAAACCGTGCTCCAAGCGGGGGTGACCCCTGCTGGAATCTTTTTTCTCGCATCTGCTATTGGCCACTAATTTTCTTTTTTTTTCTTTTTTGTTACTTTTTCTCCGAAATACTGATGGCGAGGGAGGCATGATAGCTTTGTAATGGTAGTTTGAGGCGGAAGTTGCTTGGTCACTGCTCTAGGGATTTAGGAAGGGATTACTCGAATGCCCTTGGAGGACCGATGGATCATAAATTGTGTGCTGGTCCACCTTGTGGCCCTGACGGGAACAGCATTTTTTTATGGCCGCCAATGGACGAAGCAATACAAATCGGGAGTGGAAAACGAAGGATCATACAGTAATTCAGCTTTTTTGACAGCGGGTATCGATGCATCTCTCTGTGTGTAGAGTGCTGAGATGAGGTGGCAATGGTCAGGTCACTGTAATGTCAATCTGTCTGAGCTTAGTTACTTAGCTGACTGTTGGCTTGGGTGACTGACTGGATTTTTCTTCTGCTATTGTAACTGCAGGCAGCAAACCCACCATTTTTTTTCTCTCTCTGTGTGTAGAGTGAGACTGGTCAGGTCACTGTAATGTCTCTGTCTGAGCAACCAGTGGCAGACAGTACCACCCACCATCTTTCTCATTGTATTTTATTTTATTTTATTTTATTTTATTTTATTTTATTTTATTTTGGGCAATTGGGAGGGTTGGGTTGGATCAGGCTTTTTTTTTTTCAGGGAGCAGAATGTCCCCTGATCAAGGATCAACTAGAAACTTTCATGAATCATCATGTCATTTGGGTTCTCCTCCCAGAATAGATTTATTAAAAAGAGGGGGGAAAGGTATTAGTTTGAAGGGGAGTAGGGAAAGTCTCCACCCCTTTTTCATTAACTGGTAAAGTCTTAATGGCTCACTCTGAGTCATTTGTAGGAGATGGGGGGGAAAGCATTCATTACTTAAAGTTGTGAACAACAGCAAACTAAACAAACAAAAGAGAAAGGGGGAACACTGTTCAGCAGTTAAGAGCAAAGTGTGTTTCCTTTCATAGCTGTCGCAAATCAATTCTAGAAAGTTCTACATGTGTGAGCTGTCAGACTGGTGAAGGTTGACAGCTGTGTGCTGACTCATAGCTAAAACCTGAAATGGCTTATTTAGAGTGGGGGTTTTAATAATGATATGTCAACATCTGCCTCCCTAGACGGTGATTTGATTTGGTCCCTGACCTTGTTGTCGTTTTGGTACTTATTTGGTAATATTAGTGAGCTAGCTGATCTGACACCCTGGATATTACAGAGATTTCTCAAGTTCCTCAATAAAACTAACTTTGGAACAGTACTGGCAGAAACTTGTATTGAATGAGGCTCTGGCTAGTTATGAAAGACATTGAGCTTGGTTTAATTACATGTCATGAAACCAACAGTTCACTGTGACTTAATGAGTTAATGATTTTCAGCTAATTTAACATTTTGCCACTAACACCGAGTATATGTGGCTCTGAAAAGTGAAAGCTAAAGACAACAAACCTCTCCTGCTATTTAATTCCATGCATAAGAGGTTTTGTTGTTGTTCAGTCATTAAGTCATGTCCAACTCTTCGTGACTCCATGGACCAGAGCATGCCAGGCCCTCCTGGAGATTGGTCAAATCCATGTTGGTTGCATTAATGACACCATCCAACCATCTCATTCTCTGCCATCCCCTTTTCCTTTTGCCTTCAATCTTTCCCAAATTCAGGGACTTTTGTGTCCTCTCTCCTCACGAGGTGGCCAAAGTATTGGAGCCTCAGCTTCAAAATCTGTCCTTCCAGTGAACATTCAGGGTTGATTTCTTTCAGGATAGATAGGTTTGATCTCCTTGCAGTCCAGGGGACTCTCAAGAGACTCCTCTAGCACCACAGCTCTGTGATGATCAGCCTTCTTTATGGTCCAGCTCTCACTTCCATACATCACTACAGGAAAAACTATAGCTTTGACTATCCAGACCTTTGTTGGAAAAGTGATGTCTCTGCTTTTTAAGATGATGCCTAGGTTTGCCATCGCTTTCCTGCCAAGAACTAGGCATCTTTTAATTTCGTTGTTGCATTCGCCATCGGCAGTGATCAAAGAGTCCAAGAAAAACTCTGTCATTGCCTCCATTTCTTCCCCTTCTATTTTCCAGGAGTTGATGGGACTGGTGGCCCTGATCTTAATGTTTTGATGTTGAGCTTCAGCCCATTTTTTTCACTCTCCTCTTTCACCCTCATTAAGAGGTTCTTTAATTCCTCCTCACTTTCTGCTATCAGAGTAGTATCATCTGCGTATCTGAGGTTGTTGATATTTCTTCCAGCAATCTTAATTGTGACTTGTGATTCATTCAGTCCTGCCTTTTGCATGATGTACTCTGCATATAAGTTAAAAAGGCAAGGTGACAGTATACAACCTTGTATTCCCACTTACTATTTACCTTGTCATAATTATTTCCCAATTTTAAACTAGTCAGGTGTTCCATAGCCAGTTCTGACTGTTGCTGCTTGTCCCAAATATAGATTTCTTAGGAGACAGATAAGGTGGTCAGGCACTCCCATTCCTTTAAGAACTTGAAGTAGATGAAGCAGAAGTAGATGTTTTTCTGGAATTTTCTAGCTTTCTCCATGATCCAGTGCATGTTGGCAATTTGATCTCTAGTTCTTCTGCCCCTTTGAAATCCAGCTTGCACTTCTGGGAGTTCTCTGTCCACATAATGCTGAAGTCTCCCTCGTAGAATTTTGAGCATAACCTTGCTACGTGTGAAATGAGTGCAACTGTATGGTAGTTGGGGCATTCTTTGGCTCATTCCTGGTGGAACAATAGCATCCAATAGCTGCCTAGATGCCCTAAGCACATCTGATCTCGCCTGATTTCGGAAGTTAAGCAGGGTCAGGCCTGGCTAGTACTTGGATGGGCGACCACCAGGGAATACCAGGTGCTGTAGGCGCCTGGACTAGGAACTGACAAGCCACTCCAGTATTCCTGCCAAGAAAACTCCATGGACATGGAGTCACGAAGGGTCGGTCACGACTGTAATGACACAACACAGAGATGTGGCAGGGGAAAGATTGATCTCCCTACTGCCGGCTCCCCTTTGTGTACCTTTAAAGCATGCTTTGGTAGGCTATAGCTATGAAAATGATCTAAAGGCAGTTGCTGGACAGATCTCAATGCTGTAAGTGGTAGGAAGGGGTGAAGAGAAAGAATCTCCCATTGTGTTCCTGCTGCAGCTCTGGAGTGTGTGGCCTTGGACAGTTAGCCGAGGACAGCTAAGATAAACAGATACTTCCTGGTGGTGATTGTAGACACTGTGTCAGGAACTTTGGGCCCAGGCACCAAATTAAGCCCTCCTGGAGTCCCAGTTCATCACTCTGGGGTCCCCTAAAGGGTCATGTTCATTCCCTGTGATACATGCCCCACTCATGTTCAGTGCTGTGCTACTTTTGTAAACAGGTGTGCAACAGTGCTTTGCACAAAAGAATCAAGAAGGCCTACTGTGAATTGGTCACAACAGCTGGGGTGTCCTTAATTATTTCTCTTCTTTATCTACCCTGCTCTCATTGGTGTTGTGGAAACTCCACCAGTTTCTCTGAAACCGAATTCAGACCTTACAAAATATTCCCCGCCATTGCTACAGGTACATGCACTTTGTCAAGAATATTGCTGGGAGAGAGAGGTCTATACAGACCATTTGGCCACCTTGACTTTACTTTCTAGGAGTGGGTAACTTCCAGGGGGCTAGGTAAAATTCTTCCTGTGTGGTCCCTTCGCAACACTGACTCCCAAGAGCTCCATGGAATACTCAGACTCATATAGTGGGACACTTTAACTTGTACATCAGCCTCACCAATTTGGAAAACCAAAAATACCCACAATTGCAAAAATTCACCAGAAAAAAAATCAAAGCAGTTTACATAAGAACATAAGAACATAAGAAGAGCCATGCTGGATCAGGCCAAAGGCCCATCTAGTCCAGCTTCCTGTATCTCACAGTGGCCCCACCAGATGCGTTTGGGAGCGCATGAGACTAGATATCTGTCTTCTGGTACCACTCCCCTGCATCTGGCCCTTGACGTATCCTGGTTTTAAGCCTGGAGATTACACATCTCCATCATGGTTTGTAACCTGTGATGGACTTTTCCTCCAGGAATCTGTCCAATCCCCTTTTGAAGGCATCCAGGCCAGATGCCATCACCACATCCTGTGGCAGGGAGTTCCATAGACTAACAACTCAGGTTTCTAAACTCAGGTCCGCAGTCTGAAAAGCAATCAAAACCTGGGGAGCCAATACTTGTTCAAAGAATAAAGGGACAGCTACCATAGAAAACAATCAAGCTTAATATTGTGATACCAGGGGCGGGGGCTTGTTCATGCAGAATTCCAAGCTCCCTGATGGATGCTGAAAAACGGGGGCAAAAGCTATTATATAACAGCAAAAACTATACATAGCATGGTCTCTGGCTTCCCTTGTGGCCATTTGTGGTACTATATCCTCATTATCTTCTATGGGATTTTTATTTTAATAATTTTAACGTTGTCAGACTGTGGATAAGTGAATGAGTAGATACTGGTCTCATGGATAAGGGGGTCCTACTGTATGTACAATACAGCAAAAAGACAGCATAGTTCCAGAGCATATGCAGAGTCCAGACGAAATAGTAAAGATCCCTTTTAGAGAAGCTATATCGAAATCTCCAGTATCTCTATGCCATTTTGATATACAGTACATCAACCACTTTTCCTGACCTTTAGAGGGTAGTCCAGGAATCAGGTTCCCCTTACCCCAAACCTTCTTGGGAGGAGTAATACTTCCTCCAAAATAACTTGACTGATATCGCTCTTTTCCCCACCTCCCTTCAGATCAGCTGAAGCCAGTTTCACTTAATTAAGGCATTGGGATAAATTATGACCTTTGTTCCCATTGGGTTCCCCACTTCTTTCTACTTCTCCCTGGCACAAGTCAACAGGCCAAAATTTCACAGGGCAACTAAAACTTGTTAGCACCTCTTGTGCTGGTCTCTCAAGGCCTTTATCTAAGGCTAAGCAGAGGCCCCACTGAGCTCAGTGGAGCGTACCTTTGAACAGACGTGTACACAAGTGTACTGTTAGATGCTGGTCTCCGTGGTCTTATGTAAGCCCCTTCTTTTAAGAAGCTGTCAAAATGTGGTAGGGTAGTGTAACTCAGTGGGTTGGAGCGCCCAGGTCCAGAGCTAGAGACTGAGATTTCAAATCCCCACTGTGCTTCCCAGGACCATGGCCACCCAAGACCATCCAGTGCATGTGCAGTGATAGGGTCACGGCCATCAGCAAGTTGCATAGTCCCAGAGCACCACCAGAAGGAAGGACTTAAAACGCAATTCTGAGTGCTTTGCTCCTAGAACAACCTAGATATTGTCACCTTGGCTCAATATGAACTTGATGGCATATGATTATTAATTAACATTAATTGCTACATGTACTTCAAAATGCAAGGCACCAGGCATTTCAGAGCTATTATTGTTCATTCTTCTCAGTGGGGACTCCTCTGGATTTTTATTCACTAAATCAGGCATGTTCAAACGTCAGCCCTCCTGATGTTTTCGGACCACAACTCCCAGAATTCCAAAGGACTGTGGGAGTTGTGGTCCAAAACATCTGGAGCGGTGAAGTTTGGACATGCCTGCACTAAATCTTTCCCCAGGAAAGACCATTACTCTCAAAATCAGCTATAGTTAAGGGTAATAAAAATAGACCAGCTCTGAAATATACATAGATCTACACACAATTCATGAACAAGTCACAGTGAATATGTGTTAACAAAGTACTTGCCAAGCATCGTTGTGGGACTGCCCTTGAGGTTAATGCAGAGATTGCAGCTAGTGCAGAATAGAGCTGCCAGATTATTAATGGAGCTTAGAAGGCATCATCATGTTACCCCTCTGCTGGCAGCTCCGCACTGGCTGCCGATACGCTAGCGCATCAACTTCAGGGTTTTGATGTTAACATACAAGGCCCTAAACGGTTTGAGACCTCAGTATCTGACAGAGCGGCTCCTCCCAAGAAGAACTGCCAGGATCACTCATTCTAGCCAAGCAGGACATTTGGGAGTCCCAACCCTGAGGGAGGCCAGGAAAGTTGTGACAAGGAGTAGGGCCTTCTCGGTGGTTGCTCCCCATTTATGGAATCACCTACCACCAGAGATTTGCCTTGCACCCTCATTATAAACCTTTTAAAAACTACTGGAAACATGGTTTTACAGAATTGCCTTCCCTGATTTCTTAAACACCTAGCAAGAGACTATCTATCTTTTACAGCTTATCTTTAATCTTATTGTTGTTGTTATATGATTAATTACTTGGTTATTTCTATTGTTATTTTAGTTCATTGTTGAGACCATAAACAAACAAACACATACTTTGTTTCATTATGTTGTTTGTATTTTTGTTATTTAACTCTTGTTATTGTTATGTTGAGATTTTATGTTGTAAACCACACAGAGTAGCCCTAGGGCTGGATGGGTGGTATAAAAATAAATAAATAAATAAATAAATAAATAAATAAATAAATAAATAAATAAATAAATAAAGAGTCCGCATAAATACAGAAAATGAAATACTTACTGCAGTTGATGGTTCGCTCTTCAAGATACAAGCTGGGAAAGGCAAAAAGAGCCCATAAACAAACAAACAAAAAAGGGCCATCACAAGTAGTGGAGCGCAAACATCTGAATGAGCATGTTAAGAATTCTACAGAACTGTGATCCCCTCTGGCAACTGTATTAACCAAAATGAAGTTATGGGGGCAGAAAATGAACTGTGCACATGTAAATGAGGAGCAACCCTGGTATTACCAGAACATGCAACAATCCCGATTCCCCATACATTTCCACTAGGTTACAAGTATCCAGATCACAGTGCTCTAGGTGAACAACAAACACAAAGCTTGGTGCAGCTTATTGCACAGTAGAACTCGGCCTGATTCTGTCTTGCTTTAAAAAAAAAAGGCCAGGCACAACAAAACAAGTCAGAATCTGGACAGTCACATACTGATAAATAGTTATATCCAACCCTACAGAGCTTTCTCCTTTCTTTTCTCACCGGAGAGTGGTAAGATTTACTTTTATCCAACATAAATCTGGAAATATGCTGCATTTCTATGCAAGGAGAAGAGATGGTATCATTAGCTTAACCGCAAGCTTGGCCATCATCTGATTTTAATGAAACTGAAAGATTAAAGATGAATGTTGAAGATTAACTATAATAAGCTGCTTTCTTTGGAGTGATCTGATATAATTCTGCATGAATTAGGAAGCAGATTATTGACCTGTCTGCTACAGCACTCACAAGTCACAATCTTATTATAGTTGTCCCATCAAATAAAAGAAGACTTTATTAAGACAATTTATCCTGACGCTCTGCCTGTCTACTCGTTGCAGTATTTAGGCCACTTCAGTCAACATATAATGGTTTACGTGGACATGGAAAACTGAAGCACAGAGACTAGAGATGGGCATGACCAGAAAAAATTTTTTTCGAGTTGTCATTTTTGACAGTTGTTTTGAAAATTGTCGTTTGGCCGTGTCGTCGTTTGTTGTTTGTCGTTACCGCCGCGCGATTTTTGCGCGATTTGACGTCCCAGAGCATGCCCCGCCGGCGCAGGTGTTTTTGCGCCCTAGGCGGCAGGCGGAATGACGGGGATAGGCGGGCGGCGGCAGCGGCAGGGGGAGGGGCAAACGGGCGGCGGGCGCGGGTCCTGCAATGACTCAGAGCAGGCAGAAAACACTTTAAACTGACTTGCTGCACAAGACTGCATCGAATAAAGCAATTGCAATTTTTGCAAACAAAGTGGGCAGTGACAGCAGAGCTGCAGGCAGGGTATGAAAGGACCTTGGCTTGCCACCAAGCAAATGAAATTTTTAAAATAAATTCACACCTCCTCCCACTCAAACCTCCCCCTTTGAAGCACTATCAGAAAAGAAATCCTAACAAACTGCAGGAGAATAAAAAAGAATAAATGTTATTATTCCCCACAGCAGACAGAGAATGAAAGGAATTATTATTTCCTAAAAATTCAATTGAATCAATTCCCTCCCTGCCTGCCTAACTGAAATCTAAAGGCTCCGCGAAATCGAAACTAGTCTAGCACAGCAGCCAGCTACACACAGCCAAGCCCGGACTGCGACTCTTCTGGGAGTGCCTCGGCTTTTTATGCCCTCTTGCACATCCAGAAGTGTCAGTCAAAACCTGGCCATGCGATTGGTAGAATGGGTCCAAAAATTTGCATGGTCCCATCCCATGGCCAGCCCATCATTGCGCAGGTGTAAAAAAATAAAAATAAAAATAAAAATAAAAAAAATAAAATAAAATCAGTGCGACCTTTTACTGCTATAAAAACCCCACTGCTGCTACTATAAAAATTCAAGCATTTAAAATAGCTAATTTTCGCATGTTTCTGTGGTGCTTTGGTGTTTTTTTGGACCACGATTTCAAAAAAAATATTGCGGACACCATTTTGGATCCCCCCGCACCGCATGGCAAATGGAGATGCCGAGGATGCCCCCTCCCAGCCCGGTACCAGCAGCCCAGGACAGGAGGGGGAAAGGCTGGGGACCCCCCCCCCCAGAAACCACCCCTCTGGTAGGTGCCCTCAGGCAGGCATATTTTCGCCTGCTTTTTTGGTCGGGAATCGGGGGGGTATTTTTAAAACTTTTTTTCTGTGCCGCTTGGCATCGCGCGATCGCCGCGAGATGCCAGGAATGACAACAACAAATCAGACCCAATTTTTCTTTTTTCGGTTCGAGTTCGAGTTCTGACAGCTTAATTGTCGTTACCGTTTCCGTTACGTAACAGAAACAATATCCGAAAACGGAAAAGACAATTTCGCCAAGTCGTGCCCATGTCTAACAGAGACAGTTCCATGCAAATTGCATTGAATATAGGCACTGCTTCAAAGGAGGCAATTTTTCACTGTTTTCTAGATGGGAAGAGCAGTGGCATGCAACAGAAAGCATTGAAATGTTGGCACCTGTGGATTCTTTTGAAGACTATTGAATTTTTGTTTAAATAACTTGAAAACATGCAGGGACACATTACCGCTATATGCCGAGCCTTTTAACCCCTCAGAACAAGGTCAAAACCAGTCATTAAAGAGAATGCATGATTTCTCCCCTTAGCCTATGTTCCCTACAGAAAGAAAGAAAGAGAGAGAAAGAGAGAGAGAGAGAGAGAGAGAGAGAGAGAGAAGAGGTTCGACAAAACCTCCACATATTTTGACAAACAGATTTTATAAATGTATTGTTTGGGTGGATCACACATCATATTTATTTGTTTATTAATTTGTTACATGCATAGCCAAATGGGTCTATTCACTTCTGACTTAGGGCAACCCTAAAAGGCCTTTCATATCATGTTGTACTATGTTCATGTCATGGGTTAAACATTGCCGCCCTCACCCAATAGCTTTCTATTTTTAGTCTCCTAAATTACATAAGTGTGTGTGTGCGCACACACACACATGCACACACACACACACACACACACAAACACCATATTGAATTTCAACATGTTGAGGTAGTGAATGCAATTTTACTGGCCTCTGAAAAGAACTTTATTTTGTGTTTTGTTTCAAACTTTGAAAATGTGTCTTAGGGCCTTTTCACACGACCCCTAAGATCCGCTGGTCCCTTAAATTCGGACCAGAGATCTTGGGGGTTCGTTTCTGTTCCTGCGTCCCCACCCCTCAGCACTTCCTGCTCCTGTCGGCTTGAGGGGGGGAGGGGAAAAAAGGACAAAAGAAGCCTTTACTAACCTGCCGGTGCCGGTCGAACTTGCCACGAGCCCCGTTGCTTCCTGGTTCCTTCTCAAGGGGCTCTTAAAGGGGCGGGAGGCAAAAAAACAACAGACAAGCGGGGAGAGCCCGACACTCTTATCTGCATCAAATTTTTTTCACCTCCAGAGAGAAGGTACAAGAGAACTGGGTTTATTTTGTCTTCCGGAGCTGGTGGGGAAACATTTTCAGACTTTGCAGCACAGCTTAGGGGTCGTGTATAAATGCCTTTAGATTCTCCACGTTCTGTACAGTCAGACTGCAATCCGTGTGTGTGTGTGTGTTTGTGTGTGTGTGTGTGTGTTGTGCCATTACAGTCATGACCAACTCTTAGTGACCCCATGTCCATGGAGTTTTCTTGGCAGGAATACTGGAGTGGTTTGCCAGTTCCTACTCCAGGCGCCTATAGCACCTGGTATTGTTCTCTGGTGGTCGCCCATCCAAGTACTAACCAGGGCCGACCCTGCTTAGCTTCCAAAATCTGGCAAGATCAGATGTGCTTTAGGGCATCTAGGCAGGTGGCAGCAATCCTTAGCTGGGAGTAAACATTGCTTAAATTGAATCTCACTCTGAGTACACCTGCATGCATAGTGTATGATAGCACTGTCAATCGTGTTTCAGATACTAATTGGCTGATTGTTGGTAATGTAAACCCTATGGACTATTCGATCCAGGACAGTTCACAGGGTTAATCTTAGAGAGGGGCTGTGTTTCAAAATTTCAATTTGAAAGAAGAGAGAGAGAGAGAGAGAGAGAGATGGTGTGGCCAGGAGCTTTATTTCACCTAGAGTAGCGGTTCCCAACTTTGGATAATCCAGGTGTTCTTGGATTGCAATCCCCATAAGCCTTCATCACCAGGGTTTCTGGGAGCTGCAGTTCAAGAGCACCTGGGTTACCCAAGGTTAGGAACCACAGCCATAGAGAATGATAGAAAACACTTATTAGCTTGGTTTAGAAATTCAGAATCTTGTGCAGGAGGGGCACCGGAAATGTAAATCCAGGTAGTAAGGTTATATATTTCTCTCTGAATGTGCATTTTATTGTAGGGCTTTAAAGGTTTTATTTCTGGGATTGTGTCCTATGTGTTGTGGATCTCCTGCTTTGGCCAACTTTGTTCCTGAATCATTTTGCTTCAAAGAGGCATTTGCATACTAGACCTCACCTACAATCAACTGCAATGATCTTGGTGAATGGAACTCAAGGGCATATATTTTTGTACATTGTGTTTGGGCTGTTCTATTACTGTTTTGCTGCTTTGGTATTTGAAAATATAGATACATATTCAAATTTTGGTAAACTTCATTGTGTTTGCATTAGAGATTTGAAGGCCTGGGAAAAAATGGGATTTTTCCATTTCTTTCCTGAACCCTTTTTGGGGTTTTTTTTTCCTGAAAAATTGGAAACATTGAAAAATGAAAAAGAAAAATTGATTATGGGTGTTTTATTTTAACATGATGAATAAAATATCTTAAGACAGGGTATTCAAATATTTTCCAAATCATTTCTAAAAAAATATGCACAGTATCAGATTATTCTAATTTCTGAGGACAAGCAAGAACCAGGTTACAAACTCTCCAATGCAAGAACAAGATGCACTTCTTCCCTTAGGAGGTTTCACTATTGTTCTTGCATGTGGGTGGGTATGTTTGGTAAGCGTTTACATTTATCTGATTCCAGAAAATCAAATTATTTATTACATTAGTTTATAACCTTTGTGTAAATAATAATGTAATTACTACTACAATTACAAATAAATATTATTTAAAAAGTAAATTCTGTTTGTAATAATTATTTGGATACTGTAGGCATTCTCCCATAGGATACACTATATTTTAATATAGTAGCTGTAATAAGTTTATGCCAAGTCAAATTGTCCATAGTCATAACTTATGTTCCTAAAGTTACAGAATTATTTTTAAGCTGTAAAAGACGGGGGGGGGGAGCTAATGTAGCATTTTTTTCCAATTTTTCGAAAAAGTTCCTTTCTTTCGGGGGGGGAAACAGGGGGGAAAAACAGTTTTCTTCCCGAGCTTCAAAATTTCTGGAAATTTTACATTTCTAGTTTGCATTACTCATATAAAGTGTATGGCCCCATGGAACTGAGAGTAGTGCATTAACCCTCCAATACTTGCACAAGCTTTATCCAGACATTGGATTAGTAAGTGCTTACAGATCAGCATCTTGATTTTGTATGCAGTTGACACTGGTCTGAATAAGAGAGGTTCTTCCTTGCATGTAGGATCTCTACATGAACAAGAACTTTAGAAAGTCCCAAGCCTTGTTTGTGTGTTGAGGCTACACATAACTAGGAACTTTCTTCTTTGTAGACATGTTGCTTATAGAGTCAGGTCTAGGTGGTCCTCTCCAAACAAGCTGGTCAACTCAGTGGCCATATTTCTGTCCCGGAATCTGCATATTAATCTGTTTTGTTTGTAAATGTTTTTGGGACTGCAGTGTGGGATTTGTTGCAACCTAATTTCTCAAAGAAAAGTGTCTCTAAATCACATCTTCCCAACACTAATATATTTTTACATTTAATTACAGACTACTTATAAGAAGCCTGATTTCCTATCTGAAAGTAGCTATCAAGACTAGTCAACATGTGTTACCACAGCTCTCCAAATTCACTCTCCCGTTGACAAAAGGAGGCGCAAAAGGTCTCCTGTGCTTTATAAAGGAATTTGTCATATGTTTTGAGGGGTCAACATCACCCCAAGGGCCCTCCAGACCACCTAAACATTTTATAATTATATATATTTCTTTGGCTACTAGAGAGACCAAAGGGATTCCTTCAGTTTTTTTAAAAAAACTGTAGTACGCAACAGAGTCTGGCATGCAGGTAATAAGGCTGGGCACAGCCTTCTAAGGTCCAGGAAGGAACATCTCTGCCTCCCCCTTCTTCAAACCTCTACAGCAGTGTTCGCAAATCTATGGCATGGCTGCCAAAGGTGGCACGTGGGAATGTGACATCGCCCCTTCACAACCACGGCAGTTCCCGCTCTGCTTGGAGCACACCAGTCTGCTCTGTGCAGAGAGCCAGGTAAAGGGGAGGCAGCAGCTTGTGGGCTCATTCATAGCCCCAGTTTACTCTCCAGTCACGCTGCTCTTGGCATCCCAAAGGTGGCGTGGCTGGGAGTAAACTGGGGCTATGAAGAAACCCACACACCACTGCCCCACTTCACCCAGCTCTCTGAATGAAGCCGTTTCAAGACCACTGAAATCTCCAACAGATAGTTACTAAGGGAAAACTTGTCTGAAGAGAAAGGTCATTGCTTGCAGAAGGACAGCAAAGATGGGGCCATATAGGCCTTTAAGCGGGAGGGAGTTCCAGAAGCGGTGTAGGACAAGGCCATCTCCCATGCTCCTCCCCAAAATATGTGTGAAGGTGATGGGACTGACAGAAAGGCCTCCCTGGTGAAGATTTAAGCCAGATAGAAATAACTATGGAGGAGGTTCTTGCATGTCTTGTTAAACTAAATGCTAATAATGCTAACAAATCACCAGGACCAGATGGCATCCATCCACAAGTTCTCAAGGAACTTAAAGATGAAATTGTTGAGGTCCTAGCCAAAATATATAATCTTTCCCTCAAATCAGGTGTTGTGCCTGATGACTGGAATGTAATAAATGTTAATCTTCAAAAAAGGATCCAGAGGTGATCCAGGAAATTACTGACCGGTCAGTTTGACATGTGTCCCAGATAAAGTGATGGAAACCATCCTAAAAGATAAAATAAATAGGCACATAGAAGAGAAGGTGCTGCTGAAGGAGAGCCAACATGGCTTCTGCAAGGGCAAATCATGCCTCACTAATCTGTTGGAATTCTTTGAGAGTGTCAACAAGCATGTGGATAAGGGAGATCCAGTTGACATTGTTCATCTGGACTTTCAGGAGGCTTTTTACGAGGTCCCACACCAAAGGCTCTTGAATAAATAAACTTGCCAGTCATGGAATCAAGGGACAGGTCTTGTCCTGGATCAGCAACTGGCTAAGGCTCAGAAAACAGAGGATAGCACTACAAGTGGAGGGAGGTAAAGAGTGGGGTCCCCCAAGATTCAGTACTGGGACCCATGCTTTTCATCCTCTTCATAAATGATCTAGAAGCAGGAGTAAATAACAAGGTAGCCAAATTTGCCAACAGCACTAAATTATACAAGGTAGTACAAACTGAGAGAAATTGTGAGGAGCTCCAGAGGGATCTCTTGACACTGGCGGAGTGGGCAAACTAATGGCAAATGAGCTTCAACATTAGCAAGTGCAGAGTAATGCACATTGGGGCAAAAATACCAATTACATTTATAAACTAATGTGGTTTGAACTCTCTGCAACAAACCAGGAAAGGGACCTTGGTGTCCTGCTGGACAGGTCTATGAAGGTGTCAACCCAGTGTGCCGCAGCAGTGAAAAAAACAACCTCAATATAGGGATCATTAGGAAGGGTATAGAAAATAAGTCAGCAAGTGTCATTTTGCCTCTTTATAAATCTATGGTGAGGCCCTATCTGGAGTATTGTGTACAGTTATGGTCACCATACCTCCAGAAGATACCGTATTTATCGGCGTATAACGCGCACTTTCCCCCCCTGAAAATAGGGGCCAAATCATGTATGCGCGTTATACGCTGATATAATGTTAAGAAGCCATGTTTTTACATTATTAACAAGTACCGTCGCGGGCTGGGCTGGGCTGGGCTGGGGAGGGGAGGGAGGAGGAGGAGGAGGAGGAGAACGGTTTCTTGAAAAGCTCCCCCATGCTCCCCAGTGTGCTGCCGATCCTCCTCCGTTGCCTGAGCAGAGGCTCCGGGTGTGCGCGCGCCAGTGGGAGAGAGAGAGAGAGAGAGAGAGAGAGAGAGAGAGAGAGAACAAGGAAGGGAGGGAAGGCGGGCGGGCGGGCGCGCCTTCGTCTTCCCAGGAGCGCTCGCCTCCTCCACACACCATGCCTCCTCGGCCGAGGGAGAAGGTTGGGAAAGCGATCAAGGAAGGCGGGGATGGAGGGGGGGGCGGGCGGGCGGGAACTGCAGCAGAGCCGAGCTGAGCCGAGCCAGGAGGAAGGGAGACCGCGGGGTGCGTGCGTGGCTCCTGCTGATTCCTGCTGCTGTTTCTGCTGCTACACGCAAGGGGGCTGCGGCGGAGAGCTGCCGCCGCCGCCACCGCTTTCCGTAGTTACCAGCGCTGCCCGCTTGCCCGCTCCTTGTTTGGAACTTAGGCTGGTGCAGCAGCGGCGGTGGTGTTGGTGTTGGGGGGGTTCGCACCGCGGGAGGCTCGGCCAGGCGAACGGCATCCCCGCCTTTCTTCTTTCTCGGGGCCTTGGAGGGAGCCATGGGGAGGTGGTGTGTGGTGGTGTGTGTGTGTGTGTGCTCAGTTGGGCTTGGGCTGTTCTGGGTCGGGAGGCCGGACGAGGGAGGGAGGGAAGAAAGGAAGGAGGGAGGTTGCTTCGCCCCGTCCCCAAGCACAGCCAGCCAGCCAGTCCCATGATGGGGAAGAAGGGGAACAAAAGTTTCATGGCGGAGATTCTCCCCCACTCACTTCCCTTGCCTTGCCAACGGGCCAGAGATGGATGGAGCTGAGCGAGGACACCCGGTTCGACCCCCCCATCCCCTCCTACGAGGTTCCCTCGTGCTCTCCGCAGCCTCGCGCAGCCTCTGTCTCTTCTGTGCCCGTGTCCTGCCCCACGGCTGCCTCCCGCCCCCCTTCCTGTCTCCCCCTCGCAGTGCCCGGAGTTGGCGAACTTTGCCCGGAGAGCGCGCCCTGGGTGAAATTTAGTTTTTTCCCCTAAAATTTCCCTCTTAAAATGAGGGTGCGTGTTATACGCCTGTGCGTGTTATACGCCAATAAATACGGTATTATGGAAATGGAAAAAGGGCAGAGGAGGGCAACTGGAAAATTAGGAGACTGGAACACCTTCCTTACCATCTGTGGCTGCAATGGCTGGGCCTCTTCACTAGAACTAGGGGACACTCCATGAAACTTTTGGGTGCCAGATCTCAAACCAATAAGAGAAAAATACTTTTTCACCCAGAAGATCATTGGTACGTGGAACTCCCTGCCAGAAGAAGTGGTGACAGCTGTCAGCCTTGACAGCTTTAAGAAAGGATTAGACAAGTTCATGAAGAACAAGGTTATCAATGGCTATCATGGATGCTTAAGGACAACCTCTGGGTTGGAGAGATAGGCAGGATATCTCTCAATACCATTTGCAGGGAATCATAATCAGGTGAAGACATCTGCTTGGGAATGCCCTGAAGCAAATGGTGAGCCACTGTGTGAGACAGAATGCTGGAGTGGATGGGCTGTGGCCTGTTCCAGCAAGGCTGTTCTTATGTTCTTATGTGATCAACACCCTGGCAAGCTCATAAAGGGGAATGCAGTCCTTGAGATAGATTTGTCCCAAGCCATTTAGGGCCTTATAGGTTAAAAACAGCACTTTGAATTGTGCCCAGAAATAAATAACTACAAGTAGCTGAAATTCAAACTCTCTATAATTGAACAGAAATACACTTCATGTGTTTTATACAGGCAACTAAACATGCACATGCACAGAGAGATATATATGTTAAATTTAAAAATGGGTACCCATTAGACCAATTTCTGTGATGTGATGCAGTCACCATCAGGTAATCAAGATGCAAAAAGATGATTTCCATAAAATTGCTTTTAGGAACAGATGGAACGCATTATGCCATTATGCCCACTGTATCTTGAAAGAATCACCACAGAAAAATCAAGCAAATTGGAGCCTTTACTGTGTAAACCTGTACATATCAGCTCAAATGCAAGCATTAGTGAATTCAGTAGGACTTGGTAATGGGGAAACAGGATTCCAGCCTGTAATTATCATTCCAGTACTAGGAGGGAGAGAAATGTAGGTGCAGTAAAAATTAACAAACCAGGTTATGTTTTCCCATGACTTGAAAGAATCTACTCTAAGCATTTGTTTTGTCATTTTTAGTATTTTCATATTGTACTATTATATTTATTGGTATTGTATTTTATCTCTTTTTTTTAATTATTTGTATTGTGACTGGGTATGTCATGGGGTTGTAGTTTTGTCCTGTTGCTGTTTTTGTGACGTGTTGTGCACCGCCCAGAGTTCCTCTGGGAAAATCAGGCGATCAATAAGAATAAAAAATCAATAATAAATAAATATTTTTTTAAATGCTGATTGAAGGCACAGGCTTCTTCCCAGTGTTTTTCATATCAGTCTTGGCCATAGCCAGCCAAAGGGTAATGCATACCTTCTATATCTGAGGATCTTTCCCATCTTATTTATTTATTTATTTATTTACTACTCCATCTAACTATATGGCTACTCTGAGTGGTTGAACATATATTAAACCAACAAACAATACAATAGATAACCACAAACACAATATATATCAAAGTGTCAAAAAGGAGCAAGATGGACTAGAAACAAATAAAATGCATAACATTGAACCTTTTGAGAAATGTTTGGAACCGAAAGACAGCAATGAGTGCCCTTGGGTTCCTCTGGTTTTCTTGACCTAGGCCTGCCATTAAGGTCTCCACACTGTCAGTTCTACCTCCCTCCAATTCAGGAACTGCAAGGACAGAAGGAATTACTATTCCACAGTCTTTCCAGCAAAACCTTTGGGTGCTCTGTCTTCCCTCTTCCCCCCATAAGATATGCAGCCTCTGTCAGCGGGAACTCTTAATGCAGGCATGTCCAAAGTCCGGCCCGGGGCCCGAATACGGCCCGATTTAAAATTTTGAGTGGCCCTCAGCCTCTTCTCCCTGCCAGCTCAGCCTTTCACTCATCCCTGCCGGCTGGCCCTTCCATGTGCTGGCTAGAGACATCAGCTTGTGGTTTTATGGTTTGCCTGCCCTCCCTGTGTCTGTCCATCCCCTCAGCCACCTGCCCTGCCTACCCAACCTTGGCTCCGTTGCTGCAGCATCTTCCCCATCTCCTTGCGAGGGAGGGCAGCATATACAAGCAGTGGTGCATCTTGGGTGCGTGTGGGCCGATTCCCGGGCCATGCAACACCCGCTGAGCCCTTGGGTGCCTTGAAACCGGAGCATTTGTGGCTTTTGCAGATGCGCACATACCACGCCCTTTCTCCCCCCTTCAGGCTGAATGGTTGGCCCCCACACATTTTCACCTCACCAAATCTGTCCCTCCTTGCAAAAAGTTTGGACACCCCTGTCTTACTAATGTGAGGGAAGCACTTTCCCTTTTCTGCCTGAACTTGCATTTACCTTTATATGAGGAACACTGTATTGTCAACCTTCTTGGTGGATGAGTCGCACCCATTGAGGATCCTAGCTTTAGGAAATGATAACATGATCTACATGGATAGGAGATGGGACTAATAATAAGTAATCTCACTGATCCAGTCACAGATCTGAGGGAAATCTCACATGATTCAGACCATACAGATAAGAGGTAATGGCAGCATTTTTAAATGAGCCCCTTGGGTTATCAGGAAGATGAGCAGACATAGTAGCTGTGAGAAGTTCCTAAATTTCTAATGGCAGAGAACAAAGCCATTACTTACCCATCATGTGAAATGATAAATGAACCAAGTTAAACGGAACATTGGAAGAGTATAGATTGCATGCATAGACACCACATCTTGAAAGTCTATTTAGGTGATTTATTAAAAATTGTGACAGGGGGGTCCCAAAGACCCATGCTGCAAAGTTTTTTTAAAAGTGGTAAAAGTGACCATATTACACATTCTTTTATTGCATGTTTTCTCATAGTGTCTAGAAGACTGGTTGCCCCTGAAAAAAAGCATTTCTGAAAGGTCTTCTTTAATAGAAAAGACAGACTGGCATTTAGGATGTAAGGAAAGTATGTAGCTAATTCTGGTTCAGATTAAAGAAGATTTTATTTTGGTTTATCGTGTTGATTTTTAAAACTGGATACTGGCTTTTGGTTTACAAAACAAAAAAAAAACATATTTCTGTGCTGAGCAGTGATCATATCTACAATTTCATCAGGAAAACTGATTTTTGCAGGAATAACCTTTTGAAGACAGAAGAAAAATATTATTCCTCCCAGCAATCCTTCTTTCTGACTGAAAAATAAAAGAACCAGCTTCCTTTTCAAAGAGCTACTGTCCATTTCAAAATGTGCTGAGTTTATTTTGGATGTGTCAAAATATGACAGCATGTGAAGTCCTGTTCATTATCTTCTTATAAAATTGACAATGCTGCTGCTAAAATAGAATAGTTCATGAAATGTCATATGATTGAAGTTTGCAATCTTGGTCTCTCTCTCTCTCTCTCTCTCTCTCTCTCTCTCTCTCTCTCTCTCTCTCTCTCTCTCTCTCTCTCTCTCTCTCTCTCTGTGAGTGAGTGAGTGATCTGTGAGTGAGTGAGTGAGTGAGTGAGTGAGTGAGTGAGTGAGTGAGTGAGTGAGTGAGTGAGTGAGTGAGTGCTGAATTAAGGGCAATTTCCTTTGAATTTAAGCTCTCTTGCTCAGCTCAGCTAGCCAGAAGAAAATGAAAGAAGGTCATATACTCCTCAAGCATTTGTCAAGCACAAAAGAGACAAGTTATTTTGCGATGCTCCAGATATGTTACAATAAAGCAGAACATTTTAGAGCAGTTATTGCATTCTGGGAGACCAAAAAAAGCTGATCTCTTTCAGTAATATTGTGCTCATTTTCTAGGGCATGTCATTTTCAATTTGAAATGAGACAGTAGGATTCCCACGCACATACTCAGAATATAACTATGGGCACAAACTAGTACAGTTAAACATTTAAGATGAGCGATAGGGATGCATATAGAAGACACACATTCGTTCATGGATGTCTCATTCATTTCCATGCAACAGACTTTTTGTTTAACAGGAAAGGAATAACCTCTTTGGGGTCTTTTTATGCATTTCCCTCATCGGTTTTTTCCAGTGCTAATCCTTGCCTGAGTGGGGTTTCCAAATATGTGGTACCTTGGGATGCAAAAAACTTGAGATACGAAAAACTTGAGATATGAAAGGGATGTCCATCCAGGGCGCAGGGCACCCTGGGAATGAAAGTCTTTTGCAAAAACTCGAGATACAAAAATTTCCTATGGAAAACCCTGAGATATAAACACGTTGTGGAAGACTTCAGTCCCCAGGGTGCATTGCATATCCATGATACAAAAACGTTTGAGATACAAAGCATTCCAAGGAAGGAATTGATTTAGTATCTCAAGGCACCACTGTACAAAGGCATACAACTGCAATGGGGAACATGAGAAGTAGGAAACCTTAAAGCAAGAAATAGAACATATAAAATATTGCAGTACTTGGCATCAATGAACTAAAGTGGTCAGGAAAAGAATATTTTTAGCCAGACTATAAAGTGTTCTACTCTAGAAATGACAAATCCCGAAGAGTGGCTCTAATACTGAAGCAAGATGTAGCACAAGTAGCTAGGGGCTATCATGTAAAGTCTGATAAGTCTGATCCCGTAATATCAGTCAGACTCTTTGGAAAACTCTGACTAACAATGCTAAAGAAAACAAATGTGAAAGCTTTTATTCAAGCATCCAAGAGGAAACATCACACACCCAAACAAGATATGCCTGTAATCATAGGCGACGGGAATGAAAAACTAGGAAATTAGATCCAAGAAATCAAAGGGAATATTGAGCCTAGATTAGTAATGCTGAGTGACCAGCAGGGAAACACACTATCTGACCTGGAGAAAATAAAAAGAAGGTAGAAACAATATACTGAAGATGTATAAAGAAAAGGTACAAAGACGACAGATTTCGTTGAAGAAAAGCTTCTAGATTCCATATTTCAAAAATTATTCAGATGTACTGAGAAAAAGTATAGGGGCGTGGTGGCTCAGTATAGGGGTGTGGTGGCTCAGTGGACTAAGGCACCAAAACTGTAGACTGCAAAGTCGGCAGCTCGGCGGTTCGACTCCCGGGTGCCACGCAGCGGAGCCAGTTCCTGCTGATAACCCCAGCTCCTGCCAACCTAGCAGTTCGAAAGCATGTAAATGCAAGTAGATAAATAGGTACCGCCGTAAAAAGCGGGAAGGTAAAACAGTGTTTCCTTGCAGCCATGCCGGCCACATGGCCATGGACTTGCACAGCACTGGCTCTTCCGGCTTGAATACGGAGATGAGCACCGCCCCTAGAGTCGGACACGACTAGCATGCATATGCGGGGGGGGGGGACCTTTACCTTTACCCTACTGAGAAAAAACCTCTAAGCACATAATTTAAAAATATATACTTGCAACTTGAAAAACTTGCATGGTAAGCAAATACAAAATATGGGAGCAAAATGCAGTCATACCTCAGAAAGAACATTTTAAGTTACATTCTAAAATACAGAACATATCTATTAGGAGTAAAGAGTCTAGTAATACAGTACAACTTCCTTATCCACGGGAATGATATCAGTAGGTTCACTTATCCACTACCTGGTAAATAAATAATAAAAAAAAATGTAGTTACCAGAACTGGCCCCTGAAGGAGGCAGAGACCAAGCCATGTATAGGGTTTGCACTAATCAGAGGTTTTCACCATTGCATGGGACGGAACCCGATCCCCTATGGATATTGTAGTCCTGGTGTCATGAAAATAAAGAATAAGAGCTTAGAGCCTGTAATGCCACATTTAATAAACATATGAAATATAAAATCCATCTCTTAGTATTAATATTTTTAAGACAAAAAAGAATTACTTAACTGAAAGCATCTTAAGACACACAGAAAAACATTCCTAAATAGAAAAGAGCTCACCCAGCCAAAATGACTTAAAAGTTTAAGTAAAATCTATTATTGACTTTCCAGTGCCACATTGTTATCTGGTCAGCTGTTCTAATGACATCTGCCTGGCATCATTCAATTCTATCCCTCATGTTCTCTCTTACCCTTTGGATAAGACGTCTTATGCCTTAATAACACTGTGTAATATTTCTACTCTGTCCTTCAGAGTACAAATTTTATCTTGTATCAGGCAAAGGGAGCAGACAGCTGTGAGTCTTAGCTTTCCCTGCTATCAGCCACCGCTGCTATAGCACTGGCTGCAACCAGCATAGGGAGACAGGCCTAAGCAATTCATAGTAACACCTGTACATGGTACGAAAGGTAACTTATAATGCTGTACCTCTTTTCAAAACAATATTCTCAGTCCAAACCTCATTTTAAATTAGCACATAATTTTCTCTTCTCTACCCACTTACAGTAATTTATGAGCATAATTTGTTCCAGAAACATGCTTGTAAACCAGAACACTCTCATATCAAAGCAAATTTTCCCATAAGAAATCATGGAAACTCAGATTATTCGTTCTGGTGCCCATAGACCACATACCATGCACACAAAATGCCAAAACTTGCAAAAGAAGTTGGCTAGTCCACATCCACACCTTGGTTTAGGTACCTGGCTGTGGAATCTGCTCTGCTTGGGACTAACAACTGGACTTTACTCTGGGTTTTTAATGTGACAATAATAAAGTGCAGTTTGTAGCCATATACACACTTGACTAGTTGCCCCATGACTAGAAATGGTTCGAGAAATAAGGATGTTGAAAACAAATTAAATAAAAATAAAAATATAAAGAAAAATAAAACTCTAACCTGCACTCTCCTTTGAAAATGTTCCTGGCTGATGCAAGGGAGAACTCCATACCTCTCTCCTCCCTCTGCTTTGAAGTCTGCCTGAGATGGAATGTTCCAGACCATCACCCACAATCCAGCAGAAAAATAGAGATCTAGCACTGGCTCACTTGTGATCATGTGACCTGTTCCAGTGCTCATATTGCAAGACTCTGCTTGTTGATCAAGGCAAAATTCAGAAGAAATGTTTGCTTGTCTTGCAAAGCACTCTTAAACCAAGTTGCAGTGGTACCTCATTTAAGAATGCCTCCGTTAAAGGAAAATTTGGTTTAAGGAAAAAAAATATTGGAAATAGAGATGCATCGGTTTAAGAAAATTTTAAATAGAATGCCCCAGTTTGCCTTTTTTCTGACCTCCAGAATAGATTAATTGGCTATCAATGCATTCCTATAGGAAACCACATTTCAATTTAAGAATTTTTTGCAATACAAAATGGCCTGGATAATAAATTAATTACTTAAACCGAGGTACCACTGTACTCTTAACCAAGGTATTATTGCATTGCTAAATAAACTTTTATATTTTTTTCTCCTTTTACAATATTCTCCAAAATCCTCTATCGTTCAACATATTTTTATTCTCACTTGCCAAACACGGTTATCCACATATATTTTGTGGGATCTCTTTGTTTTGATCATTATAAGTAAAGCATATCATAATGTCATAATGTCATAAATGTCATTTTCAAATGCACTCCATTCCCCCTTGTTCTCTGTTCACATTACATTATTGTTTACACTTTTTCATGAAAACTGACACAGAGATACTTCTGCCATGCTATCATATGAATAGCTCTGTTCCCAAACAAGCTAGTAGTTTTGGAAGGCAATGGAAATATTTGGAAAATTGTTATAACTATATTATAATTATTTGTTATAATATAAATTATCTTTTCACAAAGCATTTATTTCAATTATAGAGACCAGTTTATGCTTTATAGACTATAACTGTGTGGATCACGAGAAGCTATGTGTTGCTCTGAAAGACATGTGTGTGCCTCAGCTTGATTCTCCTGATGCATCGTTTCTATTGTGGTCAGAATGTAGAGAAATGGAATAGTTTACTATAGGCAAAGGGGTCGGAGGAGGGCGTGTTTTATCAATATCTGTTGAGTCTGTGCACAGAACATACAGTACGACCCCCTTGTCTGCTGATTCACTAACCACAGATTCAGTTATCTGTGGTTGGTGATCAGTGGGGGTGGCAAGGAAGGGTGAAAATTAAAAATAAAACTTACAGCTGTCTTCATACAATAAGTAACCTGGGGATATGGCTGGAGTCAAACATTAAAAGCACTCTAGTTGCAAAGGGGAAAGAGGTAGGTACACCGCCATTTTTAAATCAATATTCGATGGCTCAAGGTTCAGCAGCTGGGAGAGGAATTCACAAATCTTTGATTTATGGCACCACCTGCCCCTGTTGATGGAAGAGAAGCCAATCTCCAAAGCCAGGTGATGGGGAAACCAACAGCAGGAACTTTTCAGAGAATCTGGCTTAGAAGAACACTCACTTGGCATGGGTGGTCGCTGAGGAGACCCCCTCATCAACACTCTGTCCTCTATGGGGGAACTGAGGGGTTCCTGTCTAATTGCTTGAGAATGGAATTCAGCTGTTTACAAACATAAAGAACTGTATTGCCAACCTTCTTGCAGAATAGAGCCAGGGTAGATAGCAAATCCTTGCAATGGCAGGCACAGGGGGAGAGTCACCATCTTTGGCAGGCACAGGGGGAGAGTCACCATCTTCCAAATAAGAAGGCTGAGGGGGAGGGGGAGGCACCAGCAAGGCCACATCTGGTAGAGGATGAGGAAGAGAGAGGGCTCTACTCACAGGTTCAAATGATTGGCTACTCACGGGTAGGGACCAGGCAGTACAATCTCCCAAAAGGAGTTGTTTTGAAGATTTTAAAGATGGGTTACCACAGTCAGTAGAATGTATTGGTCTCCTTCTTTTCCCCCAGCATGAGAGGCAGGAGGCAGGAGGGCTTATTGGCCTTGAGTCCTTTGGTCCGCCTTCATATGAGATAAGGGAATAGAACAAAAACAAACAAATGCCTCCTCTCCCAATTATCTTACAGAGGACTTAGCTATAAGGCAGTTCTTCCCCCGCAGTAGCTCTCAGAAGCTCTTAGAAGTCTATCTCTGGCAATAAAAGGAGTAAAAGTCTATAAAAAGGCTAAAAAGTTAAGGAGGTTAAAAGGTAAAAAGGTAAAAAGCATTTAAAATTAATTTAAAAGGGAGTGCTGTTCTCCTGCACCAACCGGTTTCTAAAAACTAGGAACAACCCAGCCACCAGGGCAATACAGAAACCTTAATCTTAAACAGCTGGTTAGGAGTGCCACGAAAGGGCAGCACGTTGTTAGCTAGTTGGTGGTGATGGTGTATTTAACTGCCATAGGTGGCAAATTTCCTGCTTCTTATCCCGAATTGACTTGGCTAACTGTGCATGCAATGCAGTAATGTTTAGGAAGTAATATCTATTTAGCAGAATATCTCAGGAAGCAAAATACCTTGGGACAGTCATGGGGTTGTCCTTCTCTTTCCCTTAAAGAGAAGACTTGATAAGACAAAGATGCTGAAAAGACAAAGTATGCTGATGTATCAAACTGGCTATTTTTAAAAGTCAGTTTTGCTGGATGAAATACACCGTTGCTTACCCTAGCTCTTGAGGCTTTTGGTCATATTTGATAACTTATTATTTCAAGAAAAGAACTGACTCAGGTCCATATGAATATCGCTGGAGTTTTGGGATGCCATGGGGGAGGTTTGTATTTATAATCGGATTCACATTTAATGGCCTAACTTTTCCCCATGTATTAAAAATGTACCTTTATGACTCAAGCTTTCTAACTCAATTCGCAAGCTTCAGAAGAGCAGGGGCAGCGATATTGGAGGCTCCAGAGAGGGCTTGCTTAAGTTACAAACATTCAGTGAAAAATGGGCAGCCTTTTCCTTTTTGATAGGCACCGGCATTATCTTCCATCACCAGGAAAAGCTATAAAATGATCGTCTCTGAGAATACCTTGAATTGATATTTCAAAGGGCTTCTTTTGAAAGGATGATTTATAGATCACAAGACCAATGGGGCTTTTATCAAAAGAAAATGGATTCCTTTGTTGAACTATTGAGAAAAGATTGATGACATTCTATAGCCTAGCTTCAGTTTGGTGACTTGGTAGTACGTAAATTAGCAGCACCATATAAATCCAGTTCTTATTATGTGGCATAGCAAATAACACACACACACACACACACACACAAATTGTAGGCAAAGCTGCTTCTTTCTGGCAGAGGACCAAGTTCTTGGATTTCAATGAGAAGAAGGTAAATTCCATGTGCTTTATTAGAGAGCTGATGCAGATCGGTTGTGTGAGCAATTACTTGCTATGTGACAAGACTAACAAACTGCCCAAAATACCTTCTGTATTTTCAGGGAAAATATATGTAGACACTAAGATATTTATGTTTACATTTTAAAAATCTAAAATAAACCAATATACTTTATTACTGTACTTTATTATACCGTAAGGAATCACAATTACAATAATCATTATGTGCTCTCAAGTCAGTTTTGATTTATGGCAACCCTTTCCAGGGTTTTCTTGGCAAACAGTACCTAGAAGCAGCTTACCATCTTGAGACAATACAGCTTCCCCAAGGATACACAGGCTGGCTCTTCTGGGAGGCATTGTTGGGAATCTAACTCCCAGACTCTCGACCTAACTCATGGAGTTCCCTAGCCAACTGTTGCAATGAAGCAATAGCTTATCCTATTATCATCCAAGCTGGTTGGCATAATTAGACAAACCCTACCTCAAATGAGAAACAGTATAGAGCATTGGACAGAGTGTTGGACTAGAACTATATCTCAGCGGGAGAGTGACAATGGTATAGTTCTCCCTGAACACCCTACATTCCTTGCAAACCTTACTAAGATCACCATGAGTCAGAGATGACTTCGCTGCACCCAACACAGACAGACTATAAATAGTCTTCTGCCACTTACCATCCTTGATTGACCTTTGAAAGAATGGGAGGAAGGCCTTAACCTCCTTCTCTTCTTTAGTTGCAGCACCGCTGTTACTTTTTCCACTACAGTTCCCAGGATCCTTCAGGCATCCCTGGCTTGCATTTCTTAACTCTCTACTATATCTTCTTAAATGCATTGCTTCCATCTTTTGAAAGAAAAATGCCACAATGTTCTGCTGCTCTCCTCAGTGGACGAATAGGGTGGAAGTGAAGTCATACCTGATTGACTGCCTCTGTGTGAACACTTGCTAGCCCCTCTGCACACTGATGTGTATATATTTATAAATACTCGCTTTGCTCGTGGCCCATCTCTAACCCCGTCTCTTCCACCCTCCATTGGTTGCCATGCCTTTCCATCCCACCAATCATAATGGCATCAGCTACCACTGCCTGGACCTTCCCCCCTGGTTAAAGACCACGAATGAAACAGGGCAGTCACACACAAAGCCTCCTTTTGAAGGAATGAGCAACTGGGGGGCGGGGAGGGCGTCCTGCCTGAAGGACGGAGTGGCAGGGGTAAGAACGAATTTGTCTAGGGAACTTGAAGAAGTTCTTTCTCTCCCTAGAAACCTTTTTCCCCTTTAATGTTTGGGAAATAGTTTAAGGAAAGTTTATTTATAAATGCAGCTGTAGAGAAGGGAGTTGATTCAGAAATCCTTCAGTGGCTTCAGGTGCTTTGAAGCTCTGACTAAACCAAATGCAGAGGGGAAAAGAAACTCATATGTACTGTATTTGAAGAAATTCAGATGTACCAAGGAAATTCTCCAAGCCTGCTATAAATGTAATCCATTGCAGTACGTGTTTTATGAAACCACTTGTATGAACACTGCAATGCAGATGGGGGTAAAATTAGGACTAAATCCTCCACAGGAGCTACAAATTCATTCATTTCACTCCTCTAATATATTTCTTGAACAGCTCCAGTTCCCTATGATTTATATTTGCTTGTTTTCAGATCCCTAAGGCCAACATTCCAAAAATGAGAGACCCATAACTAATAAGAGCCTTATGTTTGTTTTCTAGCACTTATCTTTGTATTTGTTCTGCTGTGTTAATGTGGCACAGGTCCAACCTATCTGTTGACAATAATCCATAATGTAGTTTAGGCTTAGATTCATTAAATATGATTAGCACAGCATGCTAATGAAAACCCAAATTCAGCATGTGAAACAAGATAACAGACATCTTTGCCAATCCACTCCGAAGACCTCCCTGTCAAGTTAAAAGTAGATGTTTTTTGCATTCACCTTCCCTACAATTCTTTTTTTCATAATATACACCAAATCTTCCAGACTATTCCACTACAGATATGCACCTTCAGTTTTTTTCTTCAGCAAATGATGGAATCCCATATTAATTTTGATTCATTGGCTGAAATCCTGTTGTGCAGTTATGCAAAAGGCATAACTTTTGGCGTTAAATTGCTATAAATTAAGAAATGTTATAGATATTATTGGGTGCCTGCCCAGATATAGTAATTTGTTTCCAAAAGTTATGTCTTTATGTAAATCCACAAGATTTCAGCCAAAACATAGCTCCTACTGATTACCAGAATGGCAGGCAACCACTAGCCACATCCTCCAAAGTATCTCCATGTATTGGGATCACAGGACAAAATATGTTACATGAGCCAGGATGACACTACAGACCAAGTCCTATGTTCCTTGTTTCAAAATGGAAGCAGGAATTCAGAGTCAGGCCCATCAATGTTCTTCAGTAGTTGATTCCCCCAGAGGCTGTTAATAGTAAATAGTATTCTTTTTTTGTGCACATTTTAGAGATATACCTTGTGAATTGCCACATTGTTGATGCACTGTCAAGTGGAGTCTTAATAGGGCTAGTCCTTAGTGTGTTCCTTAATACTGGCCAGTTCCCAAGTCACTATGTGTGGGCTGTCTACCTGAGAATTAGGACAAGATATCCTACCTGCCATTCACTTACAGCCTGGGGCATTCACAGTGGAGACATGGAACCTAGAAGCCACAGGTGTACTAGTGATTTAAGGAGGATGGTGGGGCAGGAGAGGGGGACTGCTGGCCTGACTCCATGGACTAGGAGGTGTTCAAAGTCCAAGAAGTACTGCCGTTACCTCAGTACTCAATCGCCCGCTGATCATCGACCGCCACAATCCCAACACCAGATGTTAGGAGGAGTTTCTGGTGCCACTCAAGGAGGCTGTCTGAGTTTACTGAGACAAGGCCAGCCACTGAGAAGCTTGAGAACCAGAGGCAGGCACACTGCCAGCAGAGAAAGCAGCCAGGACAAGTGGCCCCACAGCAGAGACCTCCTGGCCAGCCTCCTCACAACCACTTAGACAGCGCTCCTCTTGTACCTACTCCTTCTGCACCATGCTGCACCAGAGAGCCCAGATACTGTAGGGCCAGGTGGGGTTTGGCTGTGCTTTTCGAGAGGATTACCACACTTATGGGGCAGCTGGCATGAATGGGGATGATGGAGGTGCAGCAGGGAAGCTCATACTACACTCCTCTAGGACAGCTGACTGACACAGTGGTGGCGAACCTTTGGCACACCAGATGTTTTGGACCACAACTCCCAGAATTCCAAGCCTGTATTGCCAATGACAAAGGGTTGTGGGAATTGTGGTCCAAAACACCTGGAGTGCCAAAGGTTTGCCACCATTGGTGTACAGCATCCTTGTTGTGGCACTCCATTGCTGGTTTACCTCAAAAGTGTTCCTAAACTGGATGCAGGCTCTACTTCTCCCAGTGAAGGACTGGTAAGGAGTTTCTCTTCCCTGAATGGCATTGAGAGTAAAGCCAACTTCCTGGCACCATAAAGTTACTAAGCCTTGTTGGGCTCTGTTGGGCCTTAAAGGAGTGTTTTTTGCTGTAACAAAGAGCTTGTTTTTTCAAGCACTCATTGCATCGTTATGGAGGAAAGTGTGGGGGCCACTCACATGGGATTCTATAAACACTCCACGCTTGCACTAAAGGAGTGGTCAATATATCAAACACACAAGTCTGAAGGGCAAAATTGTTTCCCACGGGACACTTCCCAGAGCTTTTCCGCCATGGCTGGAGATTCTGGGAGGTGCAACCCAAGAAAGCAATTTTACCAAGTTCTTCCTGTCCCCTTTTTACTAATCAAATAAAAACAATAATCTTATTCATTTATTCATGGTTTCTGGACACAAAAAGAAGGAGTTGATGCAGTCTCAGTCTCTCTCTCTCTCTCTCTCTCTCTCTCTCTCTCTCTCTCTCTCTCTCTCTCTCTCTCTCTCTCTCTGTGTGTGTGTGTGTGTGTGTGTGTGTCTGTGTGTGTGTGTGTGTGTGTGTGTAATTTATCACATCTTCCAAGTGTCAGGAATGAGGACAGTACAGAAATTCCCTCCCTTTAACAACATGGTTCTTCTATCAATTAGTTACATGCAGCAATTACCAAAGCCTTTCTTTAATATTTGTGAAGAATCCAACCTTTCTCAGGATGATAAATGACTCCTTGAAATATGCAGTGCAGGAATTTGTTAAATGTGCACTTTTCATTCTCTCCTTTTATACTTTTCTTTAATAATTTCCCCCCAGTTATTTTGAACAATCAATAGAGAAAAGACATCCCTTGAGGTTGGGGAGGGGAGGAAGGAAGAGGCAGCACAGCAGAATAGTTTAAAGGAAAATAAAGTACTTTCTTATTCAGCAAATAGCCAGAGCAAAGAAACATTCTTACACCTTGGCTAATTAATAGAAGAGCTAACATTGTTAGCCAAATTAGGAGCTAAACCTCATTTTAATTGTTTTGAAAATGGGGGGGGGGGGGGGCACCAATATATTCAAATATGACCTTTGAGAATTCCAGCTCCCTTAGCATTTCGAACAGCACAGCACAAATTAAGATGGGACATGTTCTGCATGCGAGTTTTACAGTGCACACCATTAAAGAGTTGCCAACATTTGTCTCTCTGTCTCTATTAATTGTGGAATAACACAAAAGAATATTTTTATCCCAGTTAATTTTATTTTGAGCAATTTGGTGAATTTTTTTAAAAGCCTTCTGAGAACTGGGTTAAGATCACTATCAGAATCACCCTAGATTTGTTCAGGGTTGACTGTGCAGACAGATATTGACCAGAATGTGTGACTCTCTTGAAATCAGGGTGATAAATATGTATCAGTTTCATTTTCTCATAGCCAGAATCCTGTTAGGTCTGCCAGTGTTACTCCTTCAGTGTAAACATTGGGGGGGGGGCAGATAGACACAAGTTAAGAAGTCTCCGTGGGCATTTGTGCAATATTTTCCTTCCAGTTTCAATTTGATGTTTGTTTTTTCTAACCATACCCAGAACTCACATAACGGTCAGAGCAAGATTATGGGGTGCAGGAAGCCCATAAGTATTGACAGAAGCAGGGACTCCTGTTTGCTGAGGTTTTGGGGGTAACAGGTGAAGGGCAGTTGAATGGTACAGCTGGAGGCCCTGGAAGAGTTGTATTTCCTGGCTTCCTGCGCAGCTGTCATTGGCTTCAATAATAGAGATGGGCATGAAACAAAAAGTGAAATACTGTTTTGTTGTTTCATTAGTTGAAAAATTACCTAACAAAATGGTAGGACGTGTTTGTTTAATCACAAAACACCATTTCCCCTCTCTAGAATGAGACAATGTGTCCTAGAGGAATCAATGGCAGGGGAGTTCAAGCTCTTCCCTGAATGCACCCGATATGTGGAAACATTTGGGGGTCAGGGAGCTGAGTTAATAAGCTCCAAAGGGGGTACCCCTAGGAAATAATCTTTCTAATTGAGTTGGAAGCCAATCAGGCGAGCGATAGCACCACTGCAGCTTGGCTTCTGATTCCAATTAGAAATATTTTTTCCTAGGAGTACCCCCTTTGGAGCTTCAAAACCCAGCCCCCTGAAAGCCAAACCTCTCCAAATTTCAGGGGGTTACCTAGAATTGCTGGAGGAAGCTACTGCTGTCATTCCCATGCCAAAACATAGCTGCGATGTGATATGGATTGCAGCCATGTTTCAGCATGGGAATGGCAGGTATAGCTTCCTCAATTGTAGGTAATCCCCCCAAAGTTGGAGAGGTTTGGCTTTCAGGGAGTTATGAAGCTCCAAAGGGGGTTCAGGTAGTTAATTGAAGGAGTGCATTCAGTGCGCGCTCCAAACATAGGGGTTAAGCTTATTAATTAACCTCTATATTGGGAGCATGCTCCGAACACACTCCTATTAACTATCCAGACCCCCTATGGAGCTTCATAACTCGGTCCCCTGAGCACCAAACCTTTCCAAATCTAGAGGGTTACCTAGAATCACTTGAGGAAGCTACCCCTGCCATTCCCATGCCAAAATGTGGCTATGATCCACATTTTTGAAAATACGGATCACAGCCATGTTTCAATATGGGAATGGCAGCAGTAGCTTCCTCAAGCAATTCTAGGTAACCCCCCAAAAAAATTTGGAGAGGTTTGGGTTTCAGGGGGCTGAATTATGAAGCTCCAAAGGGGGTGCCCCTAGGAAAAAAATATTTCTAATTTCTAATTTCAGATCAGAAGCCAAGCTGCAGCAGCACTATCGCTCACCCGATTAGCTTCTGACTCGATTAGAAAGTTTTTTCCTTGTGGCACCCTCCCCCCCCCATTTGGAGCTTCATAACTCAGCTCCCTGACCCTCAAACCTTTCAAAATATTAAGGGTTACCTAGAATCACTTGAGCCCCATGACGCTAAGGAGCCCCGTGGTGCAGTGCTTAAATGCCTGTACTGCTGGTAAAACTGTGCTCACAACCTGGGGTTCAATCCCAGGTAGCAGGCTCATGGTTGACTCAGCCTTCCATCCTTCTGAATTCGGTAAAATGAGTACCCAGCTTGCTGGGGGGGGCTGCATACTGTAACTAAACTGTAAACCGCCCAGAGACTAATTGAAGTGGTATGAGGCGGTATATAAGCAGAACACTTTGTTTTGCTTTCAGGAAGCTCCCCTGCCATTTTGGTCCTTTAAAACCCAGGAAAGCATAGCATTTCATTTCATAACAAAATTATCACAAACAAAATGAAATAAAACTACTACAGAAATGAAACAAAATGAAACAAAATGCTTGGTGGGAGCGCCAAGCAGAGCAGCTTTTGGCACAGGAAGCATGTGCTGAACCAGGTCTTCTCCTCCTCACAGCCCAACTTGTGCTGATCCTCAGCTGAGCTGCTGGAGGCCATCACCACTGAGGCCAGCGGGAGCACCTGCTCCACCACCAGTACCAGCAGCACCAGCTCAGCCTGTGGCCCACCAGCACCCCCGCCAGCTCACTGCAACCCCTGTGAAAGGGTTGTTCGAACCCCAAAGGGGTCACAACCCCCAGGTTGAGAACCACTGACATCATAGAACACTAGTTTTCTCACCCTTAAATTCAGTTTGGCCTAAATGAAAGGTAGAGGGGAATAACAATCTCGGAGCTTCTGGAACCCTACCAAAACAGAAATTAACCTTTAATTAAGTCATTGATTCCCTCTGCACTGCATGAAATTGGAAAACACTATTTTTTTCAGAATTGGACATGGACTTGCAGCCTGTTCCGGTTTCATTTAACTTGTATTTTAGTATTCTTGGCAGATCCATATGGCTCCCAGACAATACTACAGGTAGAAAAATTGGCTCCTGGACCCAAAAAAGCTGTCCTGGTTCACCAGCTGCTAATTTAGCTTGATTCCAATATAAGTAAGATATTTGTTTTTATATACTGTACATTTGAAAATGTGCGGGCATGTGTGGATTTTTGCCCAATATGGCAAAAGCTTTTTCCAAGAGTTAATCTATGAACACTATTATTTTCAATAATGTTCAAATGTTCAGTAATATTTATGCAGACCTTTCTGAACATGTATAATTTTGAGACTGAGCATGGGCTGAGCACATAAACCCTCCTCCGTTCCCATATTCACTGATGTCATTTGGTCTGGATCCCTCATGATTCCTTCCTACCTCTTCTTTTATGGCCTCCAGGTATAAGGCAGCTCCATCCCCCTTGCCTTTTGCCAGATGGCTTTTATCTTCTGTGGCCTCCTTTTCCCTCCCAGACCACTTGCCCCCGCCCTGTGTGTGTGTGTGTGTGTGTGTGTGTGTGTGTGTGTGTGTGTGTGTGTGTGTGTGTGTGTGTGTGTGTGTGTGTGTGTGTGTGTGTGTGTTGGAATCAGCAATGAGAGTCTGATGGCCCTGCTAAGATTGTGAGCTGACAGCCCACCAGGGGCAGCCCTGTCACACTTGCATTATTATCCATGATTTGTGTCTTACATGCCCACAATGCAATAACCTCAGTTTAGTCGTGTGTGTTTTTTTTAATTCTTTTAGAGATAATTTTGGCTTGATTTGATCTGGAACTCACTTGTTTGTCTTTTGGACAGTCCCTCCTCCAAGACTCCATTTCAAACAAAACACATTTTTTTTAATGTCAACCTTCTTCACTGTCCAGCTTTCGCATCTCTACATAGTAACTGGAAATACAATTGTGCTGATGATCTTGGCCTTGGTCTCCAGTGACACATCCTTACCTGTGATGATCTTTTCAAGTTCTTCCACAGCTAACCTTCCATGTCTCAGTCTTCTTTTAATCTCTTTACTGCCATCTCCATTTCAACTAATGGTGAAACCAAGGTATAACAAATTGTCAATGACTAAAGTTATGGAGTTCTAAGTCATAATTTTTGTTGGGCCCTGGTATCTTTTAGCCATTGTCACTGAACAGTAATTCATCCTTAGAAGCAATGTTGCAAAAAAATCTCAGAAAGAGGTGCTGCTCCCAGCACAGTGACACAGGCAAAAGACTGTCTGGTCAACAAAATGAAGTTAATGAGAGGTGGAAACTGAGATCCCTTGGTTGCAACAAGATTTTTTTTCTTGTCACAGACGATGTACTTTGGGATTAGGGAAATAATTACAGTGGGGCTGGGAGACTTAGTAAACAGTAATAGCCCAAGGATGAATCAGATTTGCTGATCCCAGTTGAGAGGGACAATTAAGATGTAATACTTCCTCCGGTTTTTCCCCTTACTATTCAACAGCATTGAAAAGTCAATTTAGACTTCAAATTCTCTCAGTTGGTCAATGTGCTTCTGAGCAAGCAAGTGAGCATATCAGCTGTCTATCATTCATTACACACTCCCATTTCCCTGTTGTTATTGTAGTGGGTCTATAGAGATTAGAGTTGGTAGGAATCGAGAGAAAAAATGTTTTCATTTCCTTTGAACTCAGGAACTGATCATATTACAAGTAGAGATGGGCACAAAATGCCAAAAGGGCATTTTGTTTCATTTTTTGTTTCTTTCCCCCCCATTTTGTTTCATTTATTATGAAATGTTTTTTTTTTAAAAAAAAAAATCATTTCCTATTTCATTTTGTTTCATTTTTTGCTTTCTTTTTTTTTACTCTGTTGTGGCTGACTGGCTGGCTGGCAGGGTTTTTTTTACTCCCAACGACCAGCTGACCCACGGGGAGGCCAGTCAGTGGGTTTTTTCTTTACTCCCACTGACCAGGTGACCCACGGGGAGGCCGGTCAGTGATTTATTTTTTTACTCCCATCAACCAGCTGGCCCATGGGGAGGCCGGTAGGTGGGGGGGTTGTTTGTTTGTTTTTAACTCCCACTGACCAGCTGGACCACAGGAAGGCTGCTCGGCGGGTATTTTTTTTACTCCTGCCAACCAGCTGGCCCATGGGGAGGCTGGTTGGCAGGGGTTTTTTGTTTGTTTGTTTTTAACCTGCACAGACCAGCTGGACCATGGGGATGCTGGTCGGCGGGTTGTTGTTGTTGTTTACTCCCGCTGACTAGCTGGCCCAGGGAGAGGCCAGTCAGCAGGGTTTTTTCCCCACCCACCAGCAGATCACCACTTATTTTTATTATTTGTTATTTATATAATAAATAACAAAAAATGAAAAATGAAATGGAACAAAATGAAAATTTCCATTTTGTTTCGTTTCATTTTTTAAAGGGCACTTCATTTTTTTATTTCATTAGGAAATGAAAATGAATAACGAATAATGAAACAAAAAATCATTTCATGCCCATCTCTAATTACAAGCTAAATAAATGTTAAGTTTTCCTTAGTAGGGGAATGAGGGATCTTCAAAATGCCAAATACATCAACCAAAGAGAAGGATGAAAAAGTCCAGGAAACTCTGTGAAAAGCGGTTGATGATATGGATGACCCAGAATCCTGCTTGAAAATGTTATGGTTTTGAACAGTACCTGCCAGAATTCCCTGGCGAATACAGCCAGTAGCCATGCTGGTTGGGGTTTTTTTGGAAGTTATAATCCATAAATACAACTACTCCAAGCCCTGCATTTTAAACAGTGCTCCATTTCTGGTCAGGAAAACTGAGGTTGGAAAGTTGAAATGCTGTCATGCTGAAACCATCCCAACTGAAGATTGGTAGGATGTGCCTTTGAGAACCAGGTCATGACCATACCACTGCTCAGCGATGGATGGCTTGGGGAAAGCTAGCCCAGTACACAACCCCAGGTGTGTGTGTGTGTCACAAAATATAATGCAGAGTGAATCTTAGTAATATAACAAACTTTATTGTTTTCAAAAGCGGAAGATGCTGTTTTATAGTTCCAAGAGGAAATTCCGAATAACAACTGAGCATGTGCAGGAATGGATAACTAAGGCCGCTATGTCACCTGGGGGAAGATCCAGATATTGTGAAAGTCCGGCTTTTCTTCTTTCTTGGTCACATGACTGAAGATGCAGGATCTCCGTTCCAACGTACAAGGGTTATTTAAAAAATGCTGACCATTCCCAGGGCCAGCAGGTGGTGCTAGAAAAAAAAATATATTTTTAAAAAAGAGTGCTGATAGCCCAAAGCTGGGGGGAAATGAAAAAAAAATTAAAAAATTTAAAAGCGCTGACCATCCCGAGGACAAGCTGGTCAGCATTAGGGAAAAAAATTAAAAAATAAACAAAACAGCGCTAACAGCCTAAAGGCCAGCTGCTCAGCACTTGGGGGGGGGGTTTAAAAACATTTTTTTTAAAAGCGCCAACCAGCCCCAGGACAAGCTGGTTGGCACTAGGGAAAAAAATTTAAAACAATTAAAAAAACAGCACTGACAGCCTGAAGGCCAGCTGCTCACCACTGGGGGGAGGGGATTTTTTAAAAAGAAGCATTGACGAGCCCCAGCACGAGCTGGTCAGCACTAGGGGACAAAATAAACAGAAAACCGCATCATATGCAAGCTCCCATGGACTTCTGGCTCACATTTTTTACTGGAGCAAAAAATTCCTACCTTCTCCGGTAGGTCTTGGAAAAGCCATTAAAAAAAAAAAAGCCCAGTGGTCATGGGGACAAGATTTTTGCAAACATTTTATTTTGAAATTTAATCAGCATCTTAAAGGACGTGTGATAGAGCCCTAAGACAACTAATGAAAAGCAACTACAATAAAGACAGCTTTCTCTGTTGGGCTGTTTAGATGATGTGATCAAGAAATGTTTTATCTACTATAATGCCTCTGTTTGAACCTGAACCATTGAATATAAACTTTCAGTATCCCTTAATGTTTCTGTTTCTTAAGAGTTAACTTTCCATGCTCCGCAGCAAAGTGGCACTAAGTACTCTGTTAGATGGAAAAACAGCAAAAAAGCCAAACATTGGAGGGGGGGGGACGACACAATTTTTGTCGAACAGAGCTATAATTTTCTGTACAGTAATTTGTTTGGGAACGTATATTAAAATTGTAGTTGTCCCAGCTTTTGTACGTAAGCCACCAAAAACATTGTTTTGTAGAAAACTAACTTCTTAGTAACTTCTTTGGATTTCCAAAGCATTTACTTACAGAGAAATAAATTCCCTTTTCACACATGTTTGTTTGTTTTTTGCTGTGTGTAGAGGAGTTCAATCATTATTTTTACAAATATGTATGCCTCTTGTTTCTCAGCACTGCTGGTGCGTAGGGTGGGTCCCATAATCAAGCCTAAATAGCAAGAGTAACATCCTAAAAATGCCGATCAGGTGACATGCAACATTTTTGAATTTTAGGAAGCAGATTAACAGATGCTGGTAATGGTTTCAAATTGTTAGCCAAAGTTTTGGGAATAATTCTGGCTGTAGAAATTAATATTGAGAGGAGGATGACCAGATTTTGCTTCTTTCAATTTCTTACCTTGATGTCCAGGCCAAAATCAAATCAAAACAAAATAAAAGGCAAAAACATGCAGCACCTTAAAGACTAACTATTCTATTTTAATGTAAGCTTTCATGGAGACGTCCACTTCTCAGACATATAATAACAGAATGAGAAGTACAATTAATATATAAAGGAATGTAAATTACCTACCAAATGTTCATTGGGTGTTGTACAATTAATATACAATGGAATATAAGTTATATACCAAATGTTCATTGGCTGTTGGATGAGTCACTGCATTTGATGAAATGATTAGGCTGCATTGTCTAGGTCCTTGCTGTGAAAATTCCTCAAGAGACAGGAATCTGTAAGCAATGATTTGGCTGTATTGTTTAGTTTTTTGTTATTGAGATTCCTCAAGAGACTGAAAACAGGGGCCAGGGAGGGGGAAGAGGTGGGGGAAAGTTGAAGACAGGGGTTGTTAGGTGAGAGAATGAGTTTGTTGTTGTTGTTGTTGTTGTTGTTGTTGTTGTTGTTTGTAGAGATAGAAAACAGATCTGGGAGTGGTTGAGCAAGGGAGGAGGAAGAGGGAGAGAAAGGGGAAGAGAGGGGTCATTACTGTGAGAGAAATATGTAGAGATGTCATAGGCGGTTTTTACCTTAGAGTCTTGTGGTGGAAAATGGGTAAGGTGGTAGTGAAGAAAATAACAATGGCAGAACATAGGTATTACATTTGATAATGACTCAAGAAACCTTGACGTAAGTTTAGCCCATATTTATGGGTGTCTGTCATGCATATGAATTTTATCCCAGGTGTTTCCCTTTCTATTCTGGATTTGTAATGGTTGTGTTCCAAAATGGTGACCTTCAAATCTTCCATGAAGTGACCTGGAAGATTGAAATGGTTTGAGACAGGTTTCTGTGTATTGTGGTGATGAGAATTAATAAGAATTAATAGAATTAATAAATATGAGAATAAAGCCGAAAACTATTATAAAGTGTTAAACCCGACTGTGGGTATTAGGTCATGCCGGCATAAACACAAAATAGATAAAAAACGTAGATGCCAGCCTGTAGAGTGTAGCAGATATTTGTGGTTAACCGAGATAGAGCCAACGGGGAAGCGAAGACAACACAGACATGTGGGCACCATCTTATGGCACCAAAAAGCGCCATTTTGTTAACAGCAAGCAATGGGAACTAAAGCCATTTCTAAGAATTATGATAACTTACCAGGTATGATTACGTATGACATACGCACGAAATACATAAGCTGCGGTTACAGAAAGGTATAAAAAAAGGAGACCACTCTGGGAGAAAGGAGGCAGAGTCTTGGGTCTATGGCCCAGATCATGCTGTGATGGAATTCCCACTAATACCTTGGTTGTGTGTTGTCTGTCTTGTGTGTCTATTGTAACTCTGTACTGACTATAACTCTGTACTGGCTATAAACTCTGTACTCTTATATCTGTCCTTATATCTGTCTAATAAACTGAATGAACTAATCCCTTGCGTGGCAGTTTCCTGAGAACCACCAAAATTTATCAGTGGTTTCCGATGTCAGCTTTGTGACCATTGATTTGCTTCCATAGAGATTGTCCTGTTTGTCCTGCGTACAGTGCAGACAGGCATTGCTGGCAAAAGATGGCATAGATCACATTGGTTGAGGAGCAAGTGAAGCTGCCCTTGATATTGTATGTGACATTGTTGGGTCCTGTGATTAGGTTGCCAGAGTAGATGTGTCAGCAGAGTTGGCATCAGGGTTTGTGACAAGGTTAATTCCATTGTCTCTGTTGCTGTTTTGTAGTCCTTTATGTGTTAGTATTTGCTTGAGGTTGGGGGTTGTCTATAGGCAAGCATGGGTCTTCTATCTAGAGCTTTGGAGAGTGCAGTGTTCTTGTCAAGGATGGGCTGGAGGTCGTTTAGGATGCGTGTGAGTGGTTTCATTTGTGAACTGTAAGTGACAACCAGTGGTGTTCTGTCATTAGGTTCTCTGGATCTGAATTGCAGCAGGTTATTTCTGAGTATGTGCCTTGCTCTGTTGATTTGTTCCTTAATCACCTTATATGCATTTCCCAGGAAGAGGTTGGTGAAGTTTTGCATATGTTTGACCTCCTAAACCATAAACACATCCCTGGGTGAGTCTTCCTAAGCCCCAAACTGGCATAAGAATTTATCTGAAATATAGCGCTCTTACTGAAATACAGGTTGCTGTTTGTTACCTACAGCCAGGGACTAGGATTTGGCTGCCCCTAACTGTTGGTCATCACCTGCTCTGGGTCAGGTATTGCCACTTATTTTCAGTTGGGGTGTTCCTTCTCTCAGACTTTGGAGACCTTTCCCCTTATGTACAAGGCAGTGGGAGCAGCACTTAGTTGATGGCAGTGCTTCCTCATCATATCACAGTGCTGTCATAAAGTCCATGAAGTTTTTAACGGTGACAGTCCCACCACAGACTGCACTCCCATGCCCTGGTAGAACTTCCCATTGGGTTCAAAACTACTCGAGCATTCTATTATTACCATTAATCTACTTATTTGTAGGCTGTTCCACTAACCACCACTCATGAACCCCATCCAATATCTCAGGTTTCCCCTGGATTGTTGTTTCCATACCTCTTTCTGCTTCAAAGATTCCGATACCATTCACAATATTACCAAGTTAGAAACTCCGAAGTACAATGCAATGAAGTAATAAAACCATACTGTAACAATAAAACAACAGCCTGCTTCATTAAAAGCACTACAGTTACTAAGGGGTGATTAGGTTAGCGGTCCAGGAAATGTCATTGAGTGAAGCAATCCAGACATCATGGGAGAATGTTAGGAGGTTCTCTGTATTTGCCTGAGCAAATCACACTTATCTAACGAAAGTATTGGCCTTAGTTCTGTTTGGTTTTGGTTTTTTGCAGAACCCATCACCATAGTAACAAAACTCCTTCACCAGATACGTGCAGGACACTTATAACAGTGAAGAGGAAACAAAACCTCTCCTTCAAAACAACGAAACATTGTGATAGTATGTCTGCATGAAGCACATTTAAAGTATTTAGGAAAATGACAAAAACATTCCGAAATACTCTGACATCCTCAACACAAATTCAAATATGCAGGTTAGTAAGGGTTTTTAAATTCCCATGGGTCTGCAGGCATCCACATCAAAAAGAGTTAATTCTGTAAAGATAGCTTATGAGTTGTGCTATACAGATATATTGTATTACAAGGCTCTTCACAAATCACATTCCAAGTCAGCAGCTGAGCTTCTGGCTAAGTCCTCCTGAGGACAGCAAGGAACAGCTGGAAGCCAGCAAAGCTTGTTATCTCAAAACAATGCCACAAAAATACATTGCGGAAACAAATGCCAAAGAAATCACCAAGATATATCCAAAACATCTCAGATACTTTTTGATAGAGGATGAACAGCTTGATTTCCCAGTGAAAGACAACTTGGCGGTATAAATGGATTTGCAGATGCACCTGTAGACTGCAACATTTCTTGAGCTGTCAAGACTCAAGACAAGGGGCACTTGTGTGGAGCTTTGCTGATGATTGTCCTAACTGTGACAAAAGCAAGTATCTGAGGAAAAGGAATTCAACAAAAATGATCAGTTAAGATGGGAAATCATCTAACATATAAGCAAAGCTTCTGTGTGCTCCACTCTTCCAAAAAAGAACAAAATGGTATCTTCAAGCAATTCAAACTGTTTCACATGGAAGGCTGCATTCTCAGCCCACAGAGGTCTTGCAAAATGAGTGAATTAACTCACTACTACTTTTGTTATTTTTATGCAGAGAGCAGAAATCTTATCCCTAGAGACTGAAGTTTGTATTTCTCCGCTTCGGCTTACAAGAATTCAACAGGCCTTCCCATACTCATTCAATGGTATATCCACAGTAATAAGAGCTAGAACCTTTAATATGTCATCTTTTAAACTGTTATATTCAGTCAAATGCTACTGAAACTTTCCTAGAAAGCCAAGTCAACAACTTGTGCCCAAATACAAGATCTTATTTAAAAATCTATAAATCTATAAATGTTTGTCATGTGGTCCCATTCTTATGTGTGAGAAAGTAGACTTGTCCATGAAAGCTCACATTAAAATCTTTAAGGTGCCACAACATTGTTGCCTTTTTTTCTCTTTTGCCTCATATGCAAGCACAAACTAACATTGATACCTTTTCTAATAATTTCCTCCAAAGTTGTGGTCTTCTTATTGAACATAGGACTAGGGACAAATCTGCTGGGTTCCCTTAGCTGTTTTAAATATGACTAGATGCAATTAGAATATGACTAGTACAATTAAATACACAGTGGATTGTGGAATGTTCTTACACACTTTATTCAACTACTCATGCAATCTATATTTTTCCATTGGTTTCACTGCATAATATTCTTTACATAATAATTCTCTCTGTGTGTTTCCTTTTTGTTGCTTGGTATAAAAAATTAAAAATGTAAAAGCCTACAAACCTATTTCATATCATGAAAACTTTCTGCATCCCAGTAGTCTTCTGTGTCTTTGGGCGCTTTTACACAACCCCTAAGATCCGCTGGCAACTTAAATTTGGACCAGATATCTTGGGGGGTTGCTCCTCTTGCTGTGTTCCCACCCCTCCGCACTCCCTTGCTCCTGTCTGCATGAGGGGAGGGAGAAAAAAAGGGAGAAAAAAAGGGAGAAAAGAATGCAGGCTCACCTCCACTCTGTTGTCTGGAGCTGCCCAGGAAGCATTCCAGTCTCTTAAAGGGGCAGGGGTCAAAAAAACAAAAAAACAAAAAACAAGACGAGGAGAGCCCTGCACTCACTGCTTTGCAATCCGCATCAGAAATTTTTCACCTTCGGAGACCAGGTGCTTGAAAAGTGCTCTGGGACGCGCTTAGGTGGGCGTGGTTGTACTTAATTTTTTTTAAAGTCCGGAGCTGGTGGGAAAACAATTTTAAGCTCCGCATCTGGGAGCCCTTTGCGTTGGATTTTAGGGGTAGTGTAAAAACGCTCTTTGTTTGTTTGTCTGTTTGTCTGTCTGACACCTTTCTGAGGAATAATGGTATAGAACTAGGGATGGGCACCATATGAAAAATTACACGCTGTTACGTCGTTTTGTTAGTTAACGAAACAAAACAGGGAAGCAGTGTTTTGTTACAAATGAAATGAAACTCCACTAGAGGCCAGGACTGCCCCATCTCTGATGTCTTTCCGGGAACAGGCAAATACCTTTCTCTTCAGGCAAGCTTCCCTGAATGATGGACAACCTATTGTTGTATGCATCTTTTATATCAATATATATGATCACATAGACTTTGTGTTTTATAACGACTTATAACCTTGTGTGATTGCATTAACACTATGTTTTCAATGTTAGTTTGCATCACTCATAACTTTTACATGGAATTTTACTCTCTTTTAAACTACTCATGTTCTCTTTTAGCTTTATTGCGGTAAGATGTCCCTCAATTCCCTGTTCTCAATACTTGAACATGTCTTAATTGTACTGGACTATATATTGTCCCTCATTACTGTAAGCTGCCTTGGGTCCTTTTCCAAGGAGAAAGGTGGGGTAAAAATACTCTAAAATAAATTAAACAAATAAAGCAGGGGAGCTGAAGGAAATGGTTTGGCTGGTCAGCTGTATCTCATTCCCTAAGATTTTAGCAGTAAAGCCCTTCAATTGGGGATGGATTATGAAAGTGGAGCCCTGTGCAAAGACTAAGGAAGCATAGCAGTTCCCTGAAACTTCAATCAGCACCCAGAGACCTGCCAACCATTTTATATCAGGTTAGATCATTAGTCTCTCCACTGCAGGGTTGTTTATTTTGATACGGTTCTCCCATACATTTGTTGTTGCTGTTGTTGCTGTTGTTGATGCTGCTGGTGGTGGTGGTGGTAGTAGTGGTGCTGTTGCTGCTATATTTGTATTATTACTGTATTTTTGCTACAAAGTGATTTGATCATCTGTGGAAAGATAATACATTAATTGACTGATCCTTCCAGCTGGAAATGTCTTGGATGGAACTGGAGGATTCAGTATGTGAAGCAGGTGCCCTAGTGCTGACCATGGGTCTTCTGATATATGCAAACCAGACAGAGATGTAAATCTCTGGTCTCTCACACCGGATTAACGTAATGACCTCACTTACCCTCCCCTTCAGCTAATCAGTAAATATGTGCATGGAGTGTCCAGTTTGGATGGACCTGATTCACCCTTTCCAAAAAGTCATCCTTTTGTGGTTGACTCATGGTCAGTTTGCAGTCAATCCATTGTTGTAACTTGGCACCTAAACCCAAATCCAGGTCCACGGGCTGGATGTTTTCTACCTCATAGCCTTAGCAGTTAGGAAATTATGGTGCTTGAAAATGGCCCTGTGCCATTTGAGTGAAGTATGATAATAAAAGAAAGAGGGTCCAAGGCAGAAACACATAAAACATAATGATTGTGAAGTCCCTTGTAAAACACGCACAAGGATTACAAATCAGTGAGTCAGCCTCACTTCTCATCTCCCCATGAGTGTCTTTCTGTCAAGTTACTATTTTGAGGGCCCAGAGCATGTATCTTTCCAAAACCAATGTTCTGATGGGATCTTGGCTAGATTTCAGTGTTTGAATGATTTCACTGTCTCAGGTGATTCTAAAAGAGGTCAGTAGACGTATGCTTTTGCTTGTGTTTTTAGACTTGGGCCAAATCTAACGAGCATTTCTAGCAAATGGCCATCTTGTCTGACTCAACAGTGGAACATCAGGTACCAAGAACTGCGCATTCAAATACAGTTATCGGAGATCTCACAACCTCACCAGCATTTTGGGATTTCACTAGCTTTTGAGACTAGTGGATCCGGAAATGGGCTAATGATCTCCCATCCTCACAACAGATTTCAGTATCAGAGGGATCCACAATTTAAAATTATGGGCACATACAAAATAAAGGTAAAGCTAAAAACAAATTTGAAAGTTAAAGCAATTAGAGTATTTTTGGCCACATAAATAAAAATAAATAAATAAATAAATAAATAAATAAATAAATAAATAAATAAATAAATAAATAAATAAATGCTTCCCAATAGAAAGCCCCAAACTAGCAAAATTTTTGCACTTTTTAAATTATTATTTGTGCATTAATCTCTGAGCCCATCAGTTAAAGATATGCATTGTACCTGGCCACACCTGGTCTTTTCCTGAAAACCTATCAGTAAGGGTTTTTTTACCTAATTTTGTACATTGCTTCTGTCAGAGCAGAGTAGCAAGGAAATATACAGATAAGGATACTGCCGATGACCAAATTGATGGGGTAGGGGAAAGGAGAAGGGGTGAAAAAACAACCCAGATGATATGATCTAATCTAAAAAAGAACAACCAGGTATTTGTAAAGCAGTCAGTCACTCATGGAAACAAAAACCCCATCTTGATTCAAAGAACATTTATCACCAAGGAGAAAGGCGAGAGAGGTCTTTTCCCTGCCAAGTCAAGTGATGGTTTAGACACCCCAAATTTATCATTCTTTGGGAACCATTGTCAGCATCTGTAGCAGGCTGAATTTTTTTCCCAGACCTTTCACGTGCAAGTGACCAAAAGCAGTCCTTTCCTCATTATCTCTGGATGATACATTTGTCCTGCTCATAAGAGATAAAGCTCCCAAGAGACTGGAGGGTGGAAAGACCAGAACACTTCCTTGCAATTCATATAATTGAAGTGACATGTGCTTTCTCTTCCTCTCCACCCCACTTCTTTCCTCCTCTGTCTGCCTAGGCATTCTTCCAAATTTCTTCTGAACTGATGGCTGAATGGTTGGTGGAGAAAGGTATGTTATATCCTCAGCTAATTTATTTCGTAAGGCCTCAGTGACCCTTGCTGCTGCTGTTGTTTTCCAGAGACATGTATGAAATAGAACTCCACTGAGAGCTGTGCAAACAACAAGAGCACAATTGTCCCGTGAGGGTGTGTTTGTGTAACCAGATTCACTAACGATAGATCAACAAAGCATTTACTGTAGCTCCAGACATATGCAAAAACTTGTGAGGTCAACCCCCCCTCCCACCTGTGGATTGAATGCCCAATGTTCCCAGCTCTGTTTATTTTCTTGGTGTTTGTTCAACACACACACACACACACACACACACACACACACACACACACACACACACACACACACACACACACACACACATTCGACTCTCATTAGAAAATTTGGAGCAAAGCCATAGCAAGGTGTATGTACATTACTCCATCTTTCAACTAGGAGCAGATAGGGAGTGAATGACCTCTGTTATTCTGGAGATATTAGTGGGACTGCAGGCGGAAAGACACATAGTGGAAAATAAATACAGCTAAGCAGTAGGGAGTAGATTGCTTTTCCTTTCCTCTGGAGAGAGGAATGCTAAATGCAAATGTAGGACAGGTTTGTTTTTGGGAGGTTTTGTGTTTGTGTGAGGGGAGATGTTCTTTGTTTCTTGTTGCTTTGCATTGTTAATGATCCCCACGGCCTGGATGATAGATCAGCATCTGCCGCTTAATTTGTTCTGTTAAAACCAACCTTTGAAAGGATTTAGAAGATCTCCCTTCCAGATTTAACAACAACAAAATCTTAAAGTACTTTTAGACCAACACGTTTTATTTAATATTAGCTTTCATGGACTAGAGTCCACAAAAGCCTTATGTTGAATAAAATAGTTTAGGCTTTAAAGACTTTTTTGTTGTTTTTGCTGCAACAGATTAACACAACCCCCAACTCCCCTTTGGAAATGCTTCGATCTGTATTCTGTCTAATGTTTTTTCCCAACCTGGTGCCCTCCAGAGGTCTTTGAAACTATGCATCCCTTGCCAGGGTGGCCAGCATATACTGTATGGAGGGCATAAACGGGAGGAGTTGCCCTATCTCCATTGGCCTCTGTTTCTGAAAATCAGAAAGTTGATTGTATAAAAGGACACGTTTGCTTTTGCAAGTCAAGCCACACAACTAAATAGCAAAGCTTCACAATGTTGCTCTTTTGGACTGCAAATCCACAAATCTCCCAGGAAGTATAGCCACTTGTTGGACTACAACCTTCACTAGTAGAGATGGGCACAAAACAGAAAAATGGTGTTTCGGTTTTTTGTTTGTCGTTAAGAGGTCTGTTTCGGTTCGTTTCCATTTGTCGGGAAATTTTTGAAAAATTTCGTTACCGTTTTTTTTTTTTCGTTTGTCGTTTCTACCCGCTTTTTGCGCGATTTTTAAAGCATTTCCGTGCACAGGCATCCCCCAACACACCAGACCAGAGGGAAAACACTAAAAAAATGGATGCTGGCAGAGACACAGTATAGACTAGGTATGCAGGGAGGCTGCAAAGGCAGTGGCGGGCGTTGCCCAGGGTGCAAGGCAACCGCAGAGTGACTGCACTGCGGGGCAAGGGAGGGTACTCGCCGAGAGGTACGCAGCACGCACGCACACAGGGAGGCTGCAGGACTGAAGCTAGAGTCACAGCAGAGACAGCAATCCCACCCTGGTAGGTATTATTAGACAATATACAGTAAATAATTATCGCTGCGTTTTTATGGATGTCCAGGGCGTTTTTTAACATTTAAAACAGCTCATTTCATTGCGCGTCGCCATTAACAGAAACAAAACGTAACGACCACAATTTCCATGGTTCTGTTCGTTTTGTTTCATTTTCATCACAATTTTCGTTTGTCGTTTCATTGCGTAACGGAAACGACAAACGGTAATGGAAACGAAAAAATGTTCGTTTCGTGCCCATCTCTATCCTAGCCAGCACAGACAATAAAGCCAGAAGGATGGTGGAAGTTGCAGACAGACACCGCTTCTTTTCTGAACATCCTCAAATGCTGAGGGCAAGGGGTCAGAGGCAACTTGTATCCCAAACCCAACTCCCTTCAGGATAATTTGAAATGCCTTGAAATGTGGCTGGGAAAGGAGAGGGTAGGCGTGATTGCTGTAGATACTGGCTACTCCCACTACCAACATGTAGTCCCAAACTGATGGCACAGATGCATGCTGGGAAGGGGACCCTCAACAAAATAAGAAGATGCTCATTTTGATTTGAGATGAACTGGCCATATATTAGCAATATTTGTAAGTAGCCTCTCTCCTTTTGCAGGAGTGCTTGCATTCTTTATGCATTTCCAAATGGCTCCTGGAGGTCCTCACTGCAAAGTCAGTGAAATGTTTCATAATTTATAGTAGTTGCCAGAGCCAAAAAGTGTGAACAAAAATCTCTGAGTGGTTTAGGTTTTATCTCTCCAAAGTGTCCAGTCACCGCTGTTCATGCTTGCAGAATGTCACCCCCCCACACACACACAATTTCACTATGTTAAACTATCGTTTCCTTTCCATTTACTATGATCTGTGTCTCTGCATAGAGGATTTTGGCAGCTGAAGTCATAACAAGGTAACTTGTTATCTGATTCAAATTGGGGCAACTGAAGGATCACCGCCAAAATTCTGGTGGGCCAAGAAGGGTTTTGGGGGGGAGGGAGGTTGTTTGTTTTTTGGTTGCTAATGCCCAGCTGGCACTCAGAACCCGGTCCCACCCTCCGGAACAAAATCAACCACTATCTTACCTTGCTGTAGTTCGCACTGGGTGAAATTCCAACCAGGAAGCAGCCTCCAATGTGTCATCTTTCCCTCTCCCTGACACTGGCCAATCAGGAGCTGTGGAAGCACATAATCCCGCCTCCCTGTCTATTTGGCTACACGCTCATATAAAACATCTTCCCTTCATCTACACACTATATATATTATTTATTTATTTACAAAATATTTTCACCGCCCCACTACTATATATATATATGAGAGAGAGAGAGAGAGAGAGATGAGAGCGAGTCTCCATCTGAGTCAGCCATAGAATCATAGAATAATGGAGTTGGAAGGCCATCAAGTTCAACCCCCTATTAAATGCAAGAATCCAAACTAAAGTACTGTATATCTGATATATGGCTGTCTAATTTTCTCTTGAATACCTTTAGTGTCAAAGAACTCACTACCTCCTGAGGTAACTGGTTCCATTGTCATACTACTCTAACAGTTAGGAAGTTTTTCCTGATATTCAACTGGGGTCTGCTTCAGCAGAATCTTACCTCAAGTCTGATGAGCTAGTTCACATAGCCATATTCAACATCTGATTATGGGCATTGAGTGGCGATTTCCATGTGTGAATGAGCTGTCACTCAAACCAAGTGTTCTTTCAGTGAAATTAACTGACACCTTCATTTGTATAAGCCATCAGACACTGAGCAATGCAGTTGTGTATGCATATGCATGAGCCAGCTGATATATATGGAACAATTATAAGTTTAGTCTTCTAAGTTAAAGATGTACTTACTATCCAAATCAAACAGTCTTATGGCCCACTCATATGTATGCACCTTAAGAAATAAGGCCTGATAGAAAGGTTAGCAACCGTAAATGTCTAAATTCCTTGGGGTTAGAGATTGAATGGCTTTATTCATAGCTCTATTATGATAATTATGTAGATGAATTCTTTAGAAAGTTAGCAAATTTCTTAGGCCTAAGTTTTTCTGAATAAAGCAAAAGTTAGATTTTACTGCTGCTGGAAAAAATTAATGAATAGAAAGATGCTGCCAGACATATGCTAAAGAGATTCATAGTCAGAAGAACTAGTCCACAACTATAGTTATTTTCGAACCATGGAAGAGAGTATAGGATGAATCACTGACTTTATTCAGCATACATCTTTTTTCTCGATTTGAAACCCTCATCTTTGAGAATCAATCGGTAATAAGAAAGATCCAGTAATAGCTTAACTGAGATACCATATTTTATAAACACATATGGTTTGCTCAAAGTATTAAGTCCCAACCTGTTGTAAAGTCAACATTTAAGTGTCCTGTTGATCAACAAATTTAACACATCCCATCCATTTGATTGGCTCATGCCATTTGGGGTTAATAAATGTATTTAGCCCATAGCATGATTCCTAAAATTACTCAGGTCTGTTACTCTGCAGTAGACATGTGCAATTTCAAGCTACATCAGGATGATCACGTATGGTTAGAGCGTGTTGGGAATTTACACATCAGGTTTTTATTTTAAAACCCTCTTCTCCTTTCCCAGTGTGAATTTAAAGAACAATCTACTGAACACCTGTGTTTTCCATGTTAGTTTCCATTCCTCATTATGGGTTTTCCCCTCTTTTAACTATTTGTATGCTCTTTTTATGTTGTTAGATGCCTTTCCTAATACCTTTTTATGTTGTAAGATGCCTTTTCTAATTCCCTGTTCTTAAGCTTGAATATGTCTTAAATGTTCTGGTCTGTATATTGTCCCTCATTTTTGTAAGCCACCTTGGGTCCTCTTCCAAGGAGAAAGGTGTGGTAAAAATATTCAAAATATAAATAAATAAATAAATAAATAAATAAATAAATAAATAAATAAATAAATAAAAAGAGGTTGAGAGAGATAGTGACTTTGGTTATAGAATTTCTTCTTTTCAAATGAAAAGACTTAGAAAAATAAAGCTTTAATTCACCTTCTTATATAATGCTAATGCCCATGGTGTAGCCAGTGGAGTATCAGACTTGGACAGTGATCACGAACCTTTTAGAGACCTAGTGCCCAAACTCCGATTCAAAATCCACTATTTTTTTGCAAAGTGCCAATAGAGCAATTTCACCTGAATACAGGTAGCTCTGAAGGGGCGATGCCGGGTGCTCACAGAAAGGACTTCGAGTGCCATCTTTGGCACCTGTGCCATAGGTTCGCCAACACTGGACTAGGACTCTAGAGAACAGGGTTCAAATGCCCACTTGGCCATGGAAGCTCACTGGGGGAGTGAAAATGGAAAAACATTCCTTAAATAATTTGTTTGCCTTGAAAGCCCTGCCACAATCACTCTAGGTAGGTTCTGATTTGATGGCTCAGAAACACACACACACACACACATGTTGATCAGTTAGAAAAAAGAAAGTTTTAAAATGAGATGAATGGATTTATTAGAACAAACAAACAAAAATTACTAATAATCCAGAAGGTTTAGCAAGAGCCAAGAAGGGCGTATTGGGGGAGGCCATGGTAGAAATGTTGCAGTGTGCACCCTGGTTGAAATTTCAGAAATGCTGAAAATGTGATGTCACCATTAAAATTGAAAGCTTCTTCCATGACCTCTGAGATTGCACAAATAGGATGGCACCCTAGTGTGTAAATGAAGGGAAGATGTTTTATGTATTCGTATGAGGACAGCTCAGCTTTGGGCGCTACTAGTGGGAAATGACATCCTTCAACCAGAAGCCTTTCAGGTTCTGTCAGGAACAGCATAGGCCTTTTTTAGGATGAGTGACAGAAAGAAAAGACCCATCTGGGACTCCTCAGGAGCTGAGGATGCATGTTCTTCAGGCCATTCACATAAAGGGAAATTACACTGTGAGTTGAAAGAGTGGATTAAAACATACTGGACAAAGCAAATTGAACTTGGGCATTCATCAATGGACACATAAAGGACACATTGAGATTGCACTTATTGGGAATTTGTTCTGCAATACAACATTTCCAGTGTCTTTTTAAAAGAGAGAAGATAAGTGAAATCTACAGACTGAAGGTGAAAAGTACTACTTTTACACATGAGCCATCCCACTCTGGTAAACAGTCCCATTAAGCAGATCTTAAACATTTTTAATACCTTGCAAAGAAAAGAAATGATAAAAATTATATTTAACAACCTAATGTGTATGAGTTGACATGTGACTGTTACATGAATTCTACAACAGCTTCCTAACATTCTTCTGAGAAGGGGATATATGAAATAATTCCTCTCCATGACTTTTATCTTCAGACTTTTCCCTAAACCGCTGTCCTCAGTTTCACTCAAACTGAGAAATTTAACTGAGGAAAAAAGTTTGGGGACTTTTTCTTCACTCCTCCAGCCTAAAGAGGAAACAACCTTATTTTCTTCCTTTTTCAAAGGAAGCATGTCCAGCAAAATGTTCATACAGCGCCCCCTACTGGCCCAACTGAGATCATTCCCTTCTTCGTGTTTTTCAACAACCACCATCTTCTCCTGTACAGAGCTAAGATAACTTGTAGGCAAAATTAGTCTTTTTGGCTTATCTGATTCTCTCAAGGAAGGTGAATGGCCCCAATAACACATTTTGAAATGAATGGCACTAAAGCCATTCCAAAACATTCTGTTCTGAAGGTTTTTGTTGTTTTGAATAACCGCTGTGCGCAATGCACCTTAAACCGGCAGCATCGTTCTGAAAAGATTTCAGAAGATAACGGAACAGATCAGGAGGATTATCGCAGCATTAACGATTCTGATTGCATCCCCTGCAGTTAAATAACAAGGGCCCTATGCTTCCAGGTGTCTCAGCAGAATTTCAGGCTCCTGTGAGCAAAGAAAACAAAGGCTTATTAGCTGAAGGAGGGGAAGGGGAAAGTTCACCATTAGCTGGATGTGACAGATCGGGCTTGTGTTGGGCAAAAGTGGCACCTTCATTAATCATATGCAATGCACACCAGAAACAGTGCGCACCAACAGCTGCTGTGCCGTGAGATGCTACTGTTTTTTTTTTTCATCTTTAAGAGACACTGGCTTTGCAGGTAGTTTAGAACCGGACTAAATTAAATGGCTGAAATTAACGAAGTTTCTCTTTCTTATCTCCCCCAAGTCAGTCCTTCCCAGTTGCAGAGCCCTTGGCCAAACCAGTTGCAGCTGGAGAGAACTTGCAATGTAATCAGGCATTAACATAGTATGATGGCATCCGACAATCCTTGAGCTCAGGGTGGTATGCAAGACTTCCCAGGTCATCTCTGTTCACAAGTGGTCTCCTGGTGGGACCATTCAGAAGTGCACTCACCTTTCACATCCACCTGGCACTTTCCTTATTACATTTTATATGCAGGTTCAGATTTTTTTTTCAATTTCTGCATGTTCCAGATGCGAATGTTAATCCCCAAAAGCACCAAGTGACTTCTCCTGATAGGGCGCTTTTACACAACCCCTAAATTCCGAGGCAAAGGGCTCCCAGATGCGGAGCTTAAAATTGTTTTCCCACCAGCTCCGGACTTTAAAAAAAATTAAGTATGACCACGCCCACCTAAGCGCATCCCAGCGCATTTTCTAAGTACCTGGTCTCCAAAGGTGACAAATTTCTGATGCGGATTGCAAAGCAGTGAGTGCCGGGCTCTCCTTGCCTTGCCTTGTTTTTGTTTTTGTTTTTGCCCCCTGCCCCTTTAAGAGACTGGAATGCTTCCCAACGGCAGAGCGGAGGTGAGCCGGCATTCTTTTCTCCCTTTTTTTCCGCAGACAGGAGCAAGGGAGTGTGGAGGGGTGGGAACACAGCAAGAGGAACAAACCCCCAAGATCTCTAGTCCGAATTTAAGTTGCCAGCGGATCTTAGGGGTCGTGTAAAAGTGCCCATAGTTCACTGGAAGCCCTACATGGACATCCTGATGCTGACAACTACGCATCCATATTGAAAGAAAGGCTTCCATAAAAACAAAAGGGGAAAAAAGAAGAAAAAGACAAAAACACTCTTACACCTTTGAGACTCTCTGTATACTTAAAGTGAGCTTTTATTTAAAAGTCAATTTCTTCAGACCTCAGACTTGTTTTTTGCCTGATATGCTACCACTGACTAACACAGAGACCTCTTCTAAAAAGGTTTCCACAGACTAGCATGGCTACTTCTTCTAAAAAAGGTTCTCCCTCACTAGATCGTGGTGAAGAGTTGTAGATGAGCAAGAGCTAAGCACACATAAGTCGTACTGAAGTTCAAGGACTGACATATTTCATCACATTTTAATGCTGTTTGTTGAACTGGAAAACTAGTGCAAGCAATTCTGCTGGACTGTAGGATACTCCGCTATCTGTATCCAAGGTACCGCGTTCTCATGGCTTTGGCACAAGCAAGGGTGAGTCTGTTTTGGGAAGAGGGAAGTTAGCATTCCAAGGTTATAACAACTCAGGGAGCTCTACTCTTTGCTGGACTGAAGCGCACATCACATCGTGCTCTCCTCTTCCTCATTTAGTGCTTCTCAGGAGAGAAAGGCTGACTTATATCAATTGGGGGGGGGAATAGACAGAGGTGGTGGTCACCAAATGCCATTATTCTAAAATAACATGATAACAATGAGATTAACAATCTTCTCCGCTCTCCCGTCATCCCCCACTGCATTTGCTGCAGATAATACAGAACTTTAAAATCCTGTTGTTCAAACTCCCCGTACTTGTTAAAATGCAGGAGACAATCTGTAGTTGCTTATTTTGTATCTAAGCAACTGTCAGACTCCATATCTACTAATAAGAAAGGGTGCAATTATATGCTGCAGCTTTAATTAGCAGCAGATGCCTATGTTTATGAAATAAAATGTAAGATTTTTCCAAAGTGAGGAATCCAGATTATATGCAAATTGAAAGTACACTTTTTGTTGCTTTTGAAAGCTCCTTTTTGGATGATGGCTGGTTTTCTTCTCCTCTCCCAACGTTTCACAGCTGAAAACCAAGGCACACTTGCAAATGGGTGACACTTTTTTCCTCCATCCAAAAATCCCAGCCAAAGCCCTCCCCTAATACCCATTACGATTGCCAAAGCAATCCACCTGCTACGTTCATTTATGCTGCAACTATGCACACCGTACTGGTGTGTGAACCAGGATGCAATAATAAACTAGCTGTAACAAATCTATTTTTTTAGCTTTGGAAGATTTAATCATCATGGAGGAACAAACATTGCCCTGGCGTCTCACTTATCTACACCACATAAGAACATAAGAAGAGCCATGCTGGATCAGGCCAAAGGCCCATCTAGTCCAGCTTCCTGTATCTCACAGTGGGCCCACCAAATGTGTCCAGGAACATACGAGACTAGATATCTGTCTCCTGATACCACTCCCCTGCATCTGGTTCTTGAAGTACCCCGGTTTTAAGCCTGGAGATTACACATCATGGTTTGTAACCTGTGATGGACTTTTCCTCCAGGATGGACCCCTCAGCAGGATTGTTAAACTAGCAGCATCCTCTTCTCAGAAAGGTTGGAGCCAAAAGATGCGCAAGCAGGTCCTTGGGGTGTCAGAGGGGGCAACCGCCTGGGTAAGTGGGTGTGTTTGCCAGTATGCATGCTTCTGAGTGAGCACGTCAAGTAGTCTGGATTTCAGGCAGTACCTCCTGAACGAATGTTACATGTGCAAAACACACACAAACCCCTTTGCGTTGAGGCAATGAGCCATGGCTCCAGCTGGAAGACAAGAGAAGACAAACACGAAGGCCCCCAACACAGCGCACACGAGCATTTTGCTTCTTGAATCTTCAGACCCCAGGTACTGGCTACTGCTGGTTAGTGCTGACGATCACTACTTTATCTTGTTAACGGGAGCTTTTTCTTTGGGGTCCTATTTTCAGATACAGCTCTTTTATAACAGATTGTGTAAAGCTGCTCCAAGGCTGTTAGTGGGCTGAGGAGTCAGCTAAAATGCTATAAAACCCACATTAGTGATACTAATAGTTAGAGATGGGCACGAATAAAAAAAATGGCATTTCGGTTTTTTGTTTGTTGTTGAGAGGTCTGTTTCGATTTGTTTCCGTTTGTCACAAATTTTTGGAAAAATTTCGTTTCCGTTTTCCGTTTTTCATTTCTACCCGCTTTTTGCGTGATTTTTAAAGCATTTCCATGCGCGGGCGTCCCCCAACGCCCCAGACCAGAGGGAAAACACTAAAAACAATGGATGCTGGCAGAGACACAGTATAGACTAGGTACGCAGGGAGGCTGCAAAGGCAGCGGCGGGTGTTGCCCAGGGTGCAAGGCAGCCGCAGAGTAACTGCACTGTGGGGCAAGGGAGGGTACTCACCGAGAGGTACGCACGCACACACACAGGGAGGCTGCAGGACTGAAGCTGGAGTCGCAGAGACAGCAGCAATCCCACCCTAACTCCCACCGGAGACTGCAAGGAGGACGGGGGGGGGGCTGCCAGAGCTTTTTATGCCCTCTGTGGCTGTCAGACCTGCCCAGTCTGCAACCTGGGGATGCTATTGGTTGAACATGATCCCATCACATGGCTTGCCTCCATTTTGTGGCTGGTGGCGACATCCATTTTAAAGGGAAAAGAAAAATACATCGCGATGGGAGAAGACAAAAACAAACGTTTTAAGGACCCCAACCCCCTGGTAGGTAATAATTTCAAATAATTATTACATTATCGCTGCGTTTTTACAGATGTCCAGGGTGTTTTAATAGCCAAGAAATCAATCAATATTAGGCATCTGGGAGTTATTTTGGTTCGATGTCCCCTAACTCCCCTTAAAGGGGAAAAATACAGCGATCTGAGAAAAGACATAAATGCACCTTTTAAGGACCCCACCCCCCGGTAGGTATTATCAGACAATATAAATAATTATCGCTGCGTTTTTACGGATGTCCAGGGCGTTTTTTAACATTTAAAACAGCTCATTTCATTGTGTGTCGCCATTAACGGAAACGAAACGTAACGACCACAGTTTTCATGGTTCTGTTCGTTTCATTGCATTTTCATCACAATTTTCATTTGTCGCTTTGTTACGTAATGGAACGACTAACGAATAACGGAAACGAAAAAATGTTCGTTCCGTGCCCATCTCTACTAATAGTATTTCTGGAAGCAGAGGTTTGCCAGCTTTAAATCCTCTTCCCCATCTTGGAAGAGAGGCTTTTTCTGAGCCGAGTATGTAGTGACACTGGCCTTGGTTGTGGGTTCATAACGTTAATGAAGGAAGAGGCAAGGAAGAAGGTGAGAGTGTGCTTTGAGTCTGAAAGGCTTCGAAGTTTGAAAACAAAAATTGAAGGCTCTCTGGTGGGCAGGAAAAAGCTGCAGACTGGGAAGGAGGGAACTGATCATTTCCCCTGCTGCATCATCTGATCAATGAAAACATGTGTACCCCCTCACCCCAAACCCCTAGTATTTTCTGCAGATCTTGGTTGTCTAGTTCCTTTTTCTTCCCAGCAAAGGGGGAAACATGCAAAACAGATTTAGGTGAGTTGCAGGATTCAGATTCATTTGGATCACAAAAACACTCATTTGGGTTTGCCAATTACATGTCACTGAAAGAAACAGGAGTCCTTGGGGAAGGGGGTGGAACAGCAGCAGTATGGGAGCAAATAACAGTGCCTGAAGCTGTCTGCAGTATTATTTTGCCTTGGAATCCTGCAAATGACACCAAGAAGCCCTGCATTTTCCCATTCATTTCAATGAATTAACTCCCCCATATTTAACACAGCTGGAAGGGAGGCAAATGTCAAATCCTTCCTTTCTCATGGAAGTATCTTGCACAGATTTACAAGTAATACAAGTGTTCTTCAACATCTTCCCAGTCCTTTCCTTTTAAAGCCTCTCTGTACTTCACTTTTGTTTGGCAAGCCTGCATTATTTCATTTTGACCCTCACCCGTGCCTTTCATAATTTCTCACACAAGTTGACAATGCCTTTGGGATGGAAAGGATAGAACAGCAACACAACACGTCTGACAGGAATTTTCAGAGAAGTGGCTTATTTGTTTCCTTCTGCTGACACCTAGTGTTTGTCTGCTGCTAACAGGACATCATCATACTCCCTTCTGCAACAACAAAAGAAAGGGGGGGGAATCAAGGTTCGAAATCTTCACACTGAAAAATAAATAAATCAGCAGATTTCATGTTCAAAGTGAAAGCTACAACAGGGCAGGTGCATGTGAATTAATATAAATGAACAAATGAATGGCCAATGTTTTCAACAGATGGGATTCAACCATTGTCTCAAGTCAGACGTCTGGTGGGGTCCCTCAGTTGTTGCAGCAAAAATACAACATTCTGCTACCTTAAAGAAAGGCACAATTAAAATGTAATGGTAGAAAGCAAAACAAATCTGGCCTATTGAACAAGCTTGCCAACACCCTCTCTTTAGGCATACGCAAGTTATCTGACTATCCACCATAGGAGACAAGATACTGTCCAAGATAGGTATTTGGACTGATTCAGATGTACTTTTAAGTTCATTGTTTTTCATGGGGCTTAGTCCACACAGTAATGTACAGGGTTGCAGTCTTGTCACAACAATGTTAAATTCATTACTAGATGCATATAGAAAGGTGAACCTCAGATTAGAGATTCTAAAACTTCCTTTTCATACTACAGGTCAACAGATTCAGGGATGTGTCATCCAAAGAAAAGAAATATAGAAATATAAAAATAAATAAGTAAGTATTGCTTTTTAGAGAGGCACTTGGTCACCATTAGTTTTTTCTTTTCTTTTTAAAAATATATTAGCCGCCATATTTATCTATTTCTTTTAAATATCTTTTTCTTATTTTGATTTTGTTGTTACTGTTTTATTATAATGGTTGTGAACCGCCCAGAGTTCCATTGGAAGATGGGCGGTATAGAAATATAAAAATAAAGAAAGAAAAGAAAAAAGTAAAGATTCCAGCCTTTTAAGTTTGTGAAAGCTGATATCACAATAAATCTAATAGTATGTTTAAGTGTTATGGGGCACTGGGGAATTTTCACTCTGAATGGAAGAGTTTGTTTATGCAAGAAGAGTTGGACTCACAAGATGTGGCCCCTCTGTGAGTGCAACTGTTCTTCCATTCAGCCAGTGAACCTTCCAGAGAGATGGGCATAAACTGAACCACGAACCAAAGAAACCACATGAATTGGGCTGGTTCATGATTTGGTTCAGGGATCCTGTTTTGCAATGAGTCACATTCACAAACCATCACAAACCATGCTCCCCCGTTCATGCCCATCTCTTGTTACCAACCTGTATGGTTCACATTACAACAGGTACTCAAAAACATTTAACTATGCATCATCGGTTCTTTAAGTAATGTTATCAGCAGCTTACCTGAGTCCTCTGGTGGGGACTGACCCTCACCTTTTGCATTCAATTTGGTGCTGCGTCTCAAATCTAATATTAGTTTTTTACAAATAAATAAAATTTCTAGTGATCCTTTTTTAAAAGGATTTTTATGAGGATGGCTTCAAGAAAAGACAGGGCTAAAGCTCACCAAGGCATACTTTCTGGCTGGCATTGTTGAGTTTTGGGCAGCAAATGTATCTGCAGAAATTAACAGCCAACCAACTGACCATGCATTGTAAAGTATGACTTTTTTAGTTGCTTCAAGGTAACTAGGGGCCAAGATCTACACCAAGTGATGAAACAGACAACACTTACACATTGTTATTCTTTGCATGTTTCATGCCTCGCTCCATCTTCAACATTATGCTGTTTTAGACAGTTTCAGCCAAAATGCAGAAGTCAAGATGGAGGCTGCATCAAGGGGTAACGAGAACATGGCAACTAAAAAAGTCAGGCTTTACTGGCAGCCAAGAGGCAAGATCTGTTAAAAAAAAACTTAAGGAAAACTATTTGTGCTTAGTTTGCAATTAAAACATTTCTATGATGCTTTAAAAACAAAATCAAGCAGCTTTTTGATGATTTACCAGATGTTACCCCTCCATTTTTAGACTTCATTCAAGGGCCAATTGGCTTTCCCCCCTTCTGTTTGCCAAAATAATACCGTGGAGCCGTAAGCCAGAATTTGCCAATTTTTGACCACCTAAATAAAGCGAACAGGATTCTGTTGGAAATACCTCTCATTTAATTCTTCAACCACATCTTGTCTTAGGAGGTTCAAGGCCTCCAACATGAAGTTCAGGCAGCTACAGCTACCTACTTAGTCCATGGCCTAGCCACAATCATTCCTTTCCTTGAAATGTTTGATGTGGACTATTGCAGTGCATCTACATGAACATAAGCATGGCTCTTCTTATGCTTTTAGATGGCTACTCAAAATCTGTAGCTGGTTCAGAATACAGCAGCTTGACTGCTGATTGGTGTCAACCACAGAAATAAAAATTCACTATTTTTAAAACAAAGCTGCGCTGCATCTGTTTCTCTGAACAGATTTGAAAAGAACCTACTCAAATATTTATATCTAGTCTCAGAACCCTTCCTCCTATCCTCCTTCCTTCCTAGAAATAAGGCAAATGATGAGCAGTGATCTGGTGTGACACTGAAGGTGGTGTCATATCTAAATCCGCATACCTAGCGCTGACTCAAGTTTCTCATTATCAAATGACAGCCTTTTTCTTTTTTAACGGTGGATATTGTTTTGTAAGGTTGACTGATTTAATCTAGTTTTAGTTATTTATGTAAGTAAGGAAAGAAGTAGGTTAAATAACTTTCTAAACAACATAGACTTTTTCCCATTAAATGATTTCAGACTGCCCTCTACTGGACAACTTACTTTTCAAATACCTATCTCATTATGGCAACATTAAATTTCAATATAATAATAAGCACTCCACCTCTTAACACAGACAGAATCTGCATTTTAGAAGATCTTCCTAGGTGTTACATAAGCAAAGGTTTGTTATAAAACAAGGAGTAACATTTCAGTACTGATGCTGTTGACAATATGACACTTGATACTTTCGTTTTAGTTAGAACAGCCTTACCTTTTTTAGCTTCTGCCAAATAAGAGCTTATTAGCATTTCACCACCCGCTCTCAAAAGTAAGCAAGCCTTATGTGCTCCAAGCCCCAATTCCAATGAAATAAAGATTGCCCTTTTCACCTCAAACTCCATGCCACAATAAAAACTAATAATATTTCCCCCAAGGAGTTGGTTGAGAAGACTTGCTCCTGTCTATTTCTGGGGTTTGTAAAAATTTGTAAAATTTATTAGAAATTTCCACATATAGGCCAAAGTAGCCTATTACAATTCAGAGGTTTTGAACTGTAACTCTCATTAACTCGACAATTCTACATACAGTACTAGCTAGGTAAGAGAGCAACAGCCCAAAGCATCTGCGTAGCATTACACTGTGTGTATGTTATGTACCATCAAGTAACATCCAACTTACAGAGGCCCTAATGGGGTTTTCAAGGTAATATATATGAATGGGTTTACCAATGCTATGCCCCAAGCACGGGAGGATTTTATCTTGAGCCTGTAGCAGATCCAAAAACTAATTAGTTATACTGGCCCTGGCTCCCTCATCCCAATACTGAGTGTTTTTAAGGCCAAAATTGTGCCCATGCTGACCTACGGAGCAGAAATTTGGGGCCTCAATAAAGCACCTTTGCTTGAATTAGTACAGACCAACTTCTTAATTTATTTATTTATTTATTTTTCAGATTTATATACCGCTCCTACTTCCCAAGCGAGAACTCAGGGCGGTTCACATAAAAATTTAAAAGACTAAAAAGGCGGCAAAGACAGGAGCAATCACAATGGCCATCCAAACACATATGAGTATGAGTAAGCCGGAGCAAAGAGGGGGGAGAAAAAAAAAAAAAAGAATTTGTATCTCTAGTCGTTGTTGAAGGCGTCCCTGAAAAGCAAGGTCTTTAAGCCTTTCTTAAAAGACGCCAACGACGGAGCCTGCCGTAGTTCGCTCGGCAAGCTGTTCCAAATGGACGGCCCCACCACCGAGAAGGCCCGCCCAGGAGTACGCATTTTGCGGGCCTCCCTTGGAGGGACGGTCCAGAGCGAAAGGGCCAATGATGAACGGGTGGGTCGGGCCAGATCTAATTGTCAGGAGAGACGCTCTGCCAAATAATCAGGGGCCAAGCCATGGAGGGTTTTGTAAACCAAAACCAACACCTTGAACCTTATTCGGGAGGCAATGGGCAACCAGTGAAGGCGAGCCAGGATGGGGGTGATGCGGTCAAAACGACGTGCACCTACCACCAACCTGGCCGCCGCATTCTGGATCCACTGCAGTCTCTGAACAAGGTTCAAGGGAAGCCCCATGTAGAGAGCGTTGCAATAATCCAGCCTCGTCATGACCAGTGCCTGTACCACTGTCTTCAGGGAGCTCCCATCAAGGTACGGGCGAATCTGGGCGATAAGCGTTAGATGGTAAAAGGCCGACCTGGTCACGGCTGACACCTGGGACTCCAGGGTCAGACCCGGATCCAGGACGACGCCCAGATTCCTCACTCTTTGCGCCAGCTGGAGGGCGGACCCGCCCAGACTGGGAAGAGGGCCACAGTACCCATCCGGGCCGCCCCTGAAGAACAGAACCTCGGTCTTTCCAGGGATGAGCCTGAGTCTGTGAGTCCTGGTCCAATCCAAGACTGCGGCCAGGCAGAGATCAAGGGTCTGGACGGCCTCCACTGCACAGGTGGAAAAGGATAGAGCTGCGTGTCATCAGCGTACTGATGACAGCAGACTCCAAAACTCCGGATGATCTCAGCCAGCGGCTTCATATAGATGTTAAAGAGCATTGGAGAGAGGGACGACCCCTGAGGCATCCCACAAGAGAGTGTCCAGGGAGCCGACAACTCAAACCCCAAGCTCACTCGCTGGGTACGGCCCTCAAGGAAGGAACAGAGCCAGCCAAAGGCCAGACCCCAATCCCCACCTCCGAGAGCCGCCCCAGCAGGATACCATGGTCGACAATCTCAAAAGCAGCTGACAGGTCGAGGAGGACCAGCAGGGTGGAGCAACCCGTCAGCCCTCCTCAACAGATCATCGTGCAGAGCGACCAGAGCCGTCTCAGTCCCATGACGCGGCCTAAACCCAGATTGGAAAGGGTCCAGGACATGGTTCTCCTCCAGGAATGAAAGGAGACGCAGGGCAGCGACCCACTCGACTACCTTGCCCAGAAAGGGAACATTGGCTATGGGACGGTAGTTGGACATATCGTCCACAGCCAAGCCAGCTCTTTTAATAATGGGCTTCACCACTGTCTCCTTCAGGAGACTGGGGAAAATCCCATCCCTGAAGGAGGCTGAGGCAATTAGTGAAGCCCATTTTGGCATGCTCCCCCCTGTGATCTTGATCAGCCAGGACGGGCAAGGGTCGAACGGAGAAGCCGCAGACCTGCAGTGTCCCAGGGCCCTGGAGGCATTCTCAGATGTAACAGACCCAAACTCAACGAACCGGGGCGACTGAGGTGGCCCAGTACCAGCCACGGCAGGGACTGGATCAGAGCAACCGGCGTCCAGCTCAGAGCGGATGGCCTCTATCTTAGATTTTAAAAAGGCTGCGAACGACTCACTAGTGAAATCACTAGGAGGAGGCCCAGGCGGACCAGGATTGGTGAGGTCTCGAACCACCCGGAACAGTTCCGCCTGGCGGTTCGAGGCCTCACCAATTCTCAGGGCAACAAAAGATCTCCTAGCTGCCATCGCTCGGGAATAGCGACTGGTCTACGCCTTAACCACAGCCCAATTCAATGCCGTCCGAGCATTCCGCCATCTGCTCTCTAACCTTCTCCACTCTTGCTTCATTGTCCACAACTCCTTGGTAAACCAAGGGGAAGAGCGGGCTCGACACCGGATCAGGTGCTTGGGGGTGATCCGGTCAGCTACCCCGGCCACCTCCTCAAACCATCTATTGACCAAGGAGTCGACCAGAACGTCATCCAGACCATCTGGCACAGCCCCGAGGGTCTCCGAGAACCACACAGGGTCCAGGAGCCCCGGGGCGGGCCCAGATAGAAGGGCCCTGCTCCCTGTGGGGTGGGGTGGCGATTGACAGGGAGAAAGTCAGCAGATAGTGATCTGACCATGACAAGGGACGGGTCAGCAAGCTCCCAACCCCCAGATCAAAACCTGCCGATGTGGAGGCAAAAACCAGGTCCAAGGTATGTCCTCCCTTGTGAGTGGGACCGGTGACAAATTGGGACAGGTTCATGGAGGCCATGGACTCCATGAACTCCAGAGCTACTCCCAACAGCCCAACCTTGGCATGCACATTGAAATCCCACATCACCAGAAGGCGGGGGGATCTCACAAGTGCCGCCGAGATGAACTCGGAGAGCTCTGGAAGGGAGAGTGCGGGGTCGCGGGGAGCTCGGTACACAAGCACTATCCCAAGCCTGTCCCTCTGTCCCACTACAAGGTGAAGACATTCTAAACCTGGACTCACCAACGTCGTGGATCTGCTGACATAAAAGGAGTCCCTATACACAATGGCCACCCCACCCCCCGCCACCCCGGCCTGCCCAAATGCTGCACACAGTAGAAACTTATTAGGAACAGACAAAAATACGGCCGCATATGCCGTAAGGGCAGAAACAGGTATATTTGCTCTTGCCAACCATACAGTAACCAGAGCATTTGCATTTTGGCTGAAGGTCCAGTCAATGAGCCAAGATAGATTTCCCAAGCTTTGCCTAATTGAACAAGCCGCTTCCTCCATTCCCAACTCATGGGCCAGACAAATCGGTATTATGATTGCCTTTTCCGGGTTGTCACTCCAAAGTCTGCTTTCCAATGGTCACTTAGCCAAAGTTATTTTTAAACAAAGAGTACAAGATCTTAGTGCCCAACAGGACATGGAGCTCCTCTCTTAACAATAAAGCACTAAGCTGGTTAGCAAAAAATAAACAGGTCTTCCAGTGCAAAAAGTACTTAACAATCAGTCTACCACACTCCCTTAGAAGAACCTATACCAGAGCAAGATTTGATCTTTTGGAGTCCATGAATAGATATGGGCACTTTCACAACTTACCCTATCAAGACAGATCCTGCATATGCGGTGCTACCCGCATAGAGGATACGGCTCACATTTTATTTGATTGTGAGCTTTATACAGCTCTAAGACAATCACATTTATCAAAAATTGATGGTCAAGATTGCCCACTGGAACAGAAACTTTCAGCTTGATTTCTTGCTCAACAGTTCCAAGGTGCAAGTTGTCCGTGGTGTTGCTAATTTTGTACGTAAGGCTGCCAGGGTAAGATCCACCTTCATAGATCAAATTGGTGTTCCCTGTAGGGGAGATGCTGACATATGAATGAGAAATTTTTACTCTAGCTATTTTAACTGTGTGAGATCTTTGCTTTTCACTCTTTTTTCTTCTTCTGCATTTGATATGACCTGTTGGGCTAATCAATAAATTTGTTATTGTTGTTGTTCTTGAGCCTGTATTACTGTATTTGCTGCCTATCCTAGCCTTGCATCGGGAATGTCCATTTGCTACCCAGTCAACCTGTGACCCAAGACATACAGCATCTTCATACATACAGAAAAAATGTCCTATATTTAGATTTTAGGATATGTTCCCAAAACTGCAGGAAAAGCATGATCTTTTTAAAAAAAAATCCTTCCAAATATGCAGAGGCAAGTGGCTAACTAGGTTCTTTGTTTCAAACTGTGAGAGCGAATTCACCTTTCTATTGGCTGTAACCACTTCATCTGTAAGTTATGTGCTGCCAGAGTAAGATGGTGAAGGAATATGTCTGTGAAGATTCTCAGTCATCCAGGTGAGGTTATCCAAAAGTTGAGTCATGGCAACTGGACTTTTTTTCTTGTGAGAGCAAAACGTTTCACTGCTCATCCAAGAAGCTTTGTTAGTCTGATAAAGCTGCTTGGATGAGCAGTGAAATGTATAGATCTCAAAAGAAAAGAAGTCCAATTGCCATAACTCAATTAGTGCTACTCAATAGTAAGTTGCCACAATGCAGCAGAGACTTAAATAAAGGTCTCCCAAATCTGATTCTTATCTATTACGTTACAATGATTGTACTCATCCATATACATAGAATATATCTGGAATATATATGAACATGGTTAATACATTTTTAAATATACAGTGGAACCTTGACTGACATCATATTTGACTTGCAGCAAGAAGGGGCCTGTTTGACTTGAGTTGCAGGCTTTGACTTACAGCTTGGAGCCCCGGCGCAAGGCACCGGAATTGGGCGGCAGCCACAACCCAGCATCGCGGCTGCCGCCTCCAAACTGCTCCTGCCTTCTTCCCCTCCTCCGGCAGTGGCGGCTTCGGCGAGGCCAGCTCAGAGCACCTGGAAGCTGCTGCTGCTGCCGGAGGAGAAGAAGGGCCGGGAGCTCGGGGCTGGCCTCGCTAGACAGTCGGCTCAGTCTTGTAAAAAATTTGGCTGCAGAAGTCTGGTCCACAATTGAAGCGTTTTAGTTGGGGAGCTGTAAAGTTGTGGGACTCTAATGGTAAGCATAGAGTTGTTCAGAACTTGGAACGTCAGGTTAAAAATCAGTAAAACTTAAATGTTAGACATTGTTTCTATGAACATTAAAAACTGGAGGCGTATAACTTGTGGACTATAATTCCACTGCCGCCTCCTCTCTTTGAAGAGACATTTCATTTACATCCCCAGAAGGAATCTCCTGTCCCAGTCAAATTTGTGTTAAATTGCTGAGACCTATGAACTATACAACCCAGTTGAACCACAAAACTGAAATCTTTTAGGTGGAGAAAGGAAATTTTTTTAAAAAAACTGAAATAATATGGCAGCATATGTGTGCACACCCTCTTATACCTGGGGATGTAGCTGTGCTCAGCAGTAAAAAAATCACATTCAAACTCATGTTAAGTAGGAGTCAGTATACACCTGCCATCATTTAAAGTGCCTCTGAGGAATTCCAAATAAAGATAAGCCCTGCTAGTAGGCCTTTCCTGACATTTTCTTAGTCACATCCTACAGCAGAAGCCATGGTCCACAGAGAGCTTCCAGAGCATCAGAGGGATCTCACTGTTAAAAGGCATCAGTCAGAAGAAGGATACAGAAGAATCTCCAAAGTATTAGATATTAGTAATGACGAACCTTTTGGAGACCGAGTGCCCAAGCTGCGATTCAAAACCCACTTTTTTTTAAAGTGCCAATACAGCAATTTAACCAGAATACAGTAGTACCCTGGGTTACAAATGCTTCGGGTGCTACTCTTCGGGGAATTGCTTTCCCGAAGACTAACACCTCATCCAGTTGGGGTGCTACACCGTCGGGAAAGCCAGAGGGGAGTGGTGATGGCTTGTGGGCTCGTTCGTAGCCAGCCATGCCACTCTGGGCATCACAAAGGCAGTGTGGCTGGTGATTAAACTGGGACTATGAAGGAGCCCACAAACTGCTGCTTCCCCTTCATCCAACCCTCTGCATGGAGCCATTTTGAGATCATGCCATAGGTTCGCCAACACTGAGATATCCCATAGAACACAGTGAAGACAGCCATCATCAAGTGCAGAAAATACGGCACAACAGTGACATTACCAAGAACGGGATGTCCCTGCAAAACTGATGAAAAGGCTAGAAGAAAATTGGTCAGGGATGCTGCCAAGAGACCTACAGCAACATTAAAGGATCTGCAGGAATATTTGACAAGTACTGGTTGTGTGGTACACGTGACATGCTCCAGTATTCTTCATATGTCTGGGCTATGGGGTAGAGCGGCAAGATGGAAGCTTTTTCTTATGAAGAAAAACATCCATGCTTGGCTACATTCTGCAAAAACATATCTGAAGTCTCCCAAAAGCATGTATGAAAAAGTGTTATGGTCTGATGAAACCAAGGTTGAACTTCTCGGCCATAATTCCAAAAGAGACGTTTGGCGCAAAAACAGCACTGCACGTCACCAAAAGAACACCATACCCACAGTGAAGCATGTGGTGGCAGCATCATGCTTTGGGGCTGTTTTTATTCAGCTGGGAGGAGGGCAGGGGCCTTAATCAAGGAAGAGGGAATTATGAACAGTTTCAAATACCACTCAATGTTGGCACAAAACCTTCAGGCTTCTGCTAGAAAGCTGAAGCCTGACAACGACCCAAAGCTTACATCCAAATCAACAAAGGAATTGCTTCAAAAGAGAAGATTAATGTTTTGGAATGGCCAAGCCAGAGCCCAGACTTGAATCCTATTGAATATCTGTGGGATGAACTGAAGAGGACTGTTCACAGGAGATGCCCTTGCAATTTGAGAGATTTGGAGCATTATTGCAGAGTGGAAAATATTGCCAAGTCAAGATGTGCCATACTGATAAGATTCATACCCCAAAAGGCTGAGTGCTGTAATAAAATCAAAAGGTGCTTCAACAAAGTAGGCTAAGCACATATATGCTACAGTACCATATTATTTCAGGGGGTTTTTTTGTTTGTTTTTTTCTTTCTCCACCTAAAAGATTTCAGTTTGTGGTTCAACTAGGTTGTACAGTTCATAGGTCTCATTAAAGGTGGGAAAAGTTCTGAAATAATTTATCTTTGCTTCATTTGTTTACATCACAGACACCTGACATTTTAACCGGGGTGTGTAAACTTTTTATATCCACTGTATAGACACAAGTTTATCTTCACAAATGAAAAGTGGCACCTACAACTCACGTGGGTAATGCTTGAAGGCTGAAGTCTAGATTTATTTGCATCCTGCTTTTTGACAGTAAATACTACATCAAATCTCTTAGCTTCAGTTTTATTCTTCTGAACTCAACAACTGAGATAATGCAAAATATTTCTGACTACTTGGAAAAAGCAGTATGTAAATAATAAGGGCAGAGTCCCAGGTGTGCCAGAGTTTTCAGATATTTTTCTGATTATAACTCCTTTCATACACTCACTTAAACTGCTATCAATCCCAACTTGAAGATCCAGAAGTCTTTTACAACTCGAACAACTTAAAGTAATGCAGGTAAAAGGGGGAATGGCTGTCTTGCTATGCAAAGTGATTTTTTTACACATGCTTATTATTGAATCCCAGCCTTGGTATTTAAAATTTCACAGCTGAGTTACTGGCACATAGGGAAGAACGCCAAGTAGTTCATCTCTGTATGACTTTAACACCGTTTAAGATGGGTTCTTCTTGTCATATATAAGCTTAGAATTGAGATTGTCTATCCCCAACACAGTTGCCACCAGAAATGTGCCAATCTTTTCTCTCTTTTTTATGGACTACAACTCCCCAAATTCTGAACGTATTCCAGTTCTGATGTACCAACCCACTCCTACAAGCACCTCTCTTTTACTCATTTGGACAGGTACTAAAGTCTGAAAGACATTCTGAGGCCTTCACCTCCTCTTTGAATTGCATGAAAACAAAGCTGCTGTTTCTGGGGCGTATGATCTTTCTGCCCTTAGGTTCTGTACAAGACATCTCTCAGAGAATGGCTACTCCCAGGAAGCACTGCAGCAAGTTAGTAATATTTTGTATTATAATACTGTATGTTTCTGCCCATAAGATGCTCCCCATGTATCAATGCCCACTTGTCCAACACAAAATTAGTTTTGCAACTATGTGGTTCTCTCCCTCAGCTTACTTCCATGTATAAGATGACCCTCAATTTTTAGTCTAACAATTTCAGTTAAAATATATTCTTATATAAGGAAAAACACTGTAATAGGAAATGAAGGCTTCAGAATGCCCTCCAGCCACCAAAGTAGAGACAGGCCTTTGGGTTGGAACTCACAGAATTCTGCCTGGAAAATTCTGCAAGTTGGGAACCAAGAAAACTGAACAGCACATCCCTACTTGTCACTTCTCAAATATTCCTACCATCAACATAACATCTGCACTGGAAGACAGTACAGTAGGACCCCTATATCCGCTGTGGGTTGGTTCCAGACCTTCCCATGGATAATGAAAAACGTGGATAAGAGAGAACGCCTGCCCACCCCACCCCCAAACTGCTGTTTCCTGACAGTAGCTTGCTTTATGACTGCTGTTTTAAGACAGTAGCTTGCTTTATGGCTGCTGTTTGTGACAGTAGCTTGCTTTACAGATGCTATTTGTGACAACAGCTTGCTTTGCAGCTTGCTTTGTGGCTGCTGAATTATTTAATTTTTTTGTCTGCCAACCGTGGATAACGGAATCAGTGGATAATGAATCAGTGGATACGGGGGTCCTACTGTAGTTCTGAGCTTGATTGTGTGGGACAGAGATGCTATGAAAAGGTAGCATATTAAAATTTTACTTTTAAACAGTACCAAGATGCACTCATACTACTCCGAACCTTCACAATTCCACATGTGTAACAAAGTAAGTTTAATTAGTGATATTTAACTTTTATTATTTATAGTACTTCAGCTCAAGCTTCTTGCAGAGAACCCACAAGGCAGGGTGCAACGGAATACCTTCGTATACATAGTACAGGCACACAAGATGAGGTAGGATGGAGATGTTCCAGATAGCAATTGGATTCTCAGCAATTCAAATAGACTGACATCATTAGATAAGCCAGGAACAAAATATCAAAATAAGGTATTTTATTTGCCAGCCAAGTCATATATCATGAACTTAACTTGCGCTGCAATGCATCCCTGATAAATTCCTCAAAACTTAAGAGCTATTCTTTTGAAATATTCAATAAAAATATGTTGATTTATTTTTTCTCTCTCATTCTGGGATAACAACTTCTTGATTTATGGAACTGTTTTTATGTTACATGAAATTAAATACAATCAATTGTGACCATTTTACAGAAACCTCAGTTTCAAAGTCCAGTGCCAAAGCTTCAAAAAGCTCCAACGCTGGTTATAGGGTAATAAAAATATCTACTGTTTTTTTTAAACTGTTCTATGCAACTTAGTTTGCACTTACAATTTACAATGCCTTGATTATTAAACCAAAGATACTGGTAGCTAAACTCAAGCCCAAAATACAAATCAATGTAATACAGAAGAAAACCCTATTTAGTCTTGTAGACTACATCACAACCAGTACTGGCATGATTTTGCTTTTTATTTCAAACATCTCACTTAAAGCATTTAGGAAATCACTTTCCAGTAAAAGTTCCTGACTAGTTTAACTGTGATTTAGCATAGAATGTTGCTGTAATCCATTTCTGGCTGTATAATATTTTAGCAGCCTGCCACGCTCTCAACATAAGATGTCTAATGCAGCGTGATGTCAACTGGGTGCAGAGAACTTTTGAAGAAATTATCCAGAGAAAAAGAAGTTACAGATTTTTTTCAATACAGTGAGGTACACTAACTGGAACTAAAGACTTAATGGGCTTATTGCAAGATTCTCTTAGTTATAACAAGCAGTATGTCTCCGCAAAGGTGCTATTGCTGTGGATAAGGATAGCTAGGCTGTTGAGGTCCTGGGTATGGATAGCTAGGCTGTTGAGGTCCTGGGTATGGTGCTTGTCCAGGGTTTTGGTACATAGGTGAAGGTGTGTATGGCATATTGTACTGGCCATACATGTAAGGATTGTAGCCCATCGGCAAAGGCATCTGACAGTATCTGTGAAAATAAAAGGTTATATATTAAAAGGCTGAAATTAAAAAATATATAAGAAAATGTTTTGAGATTATAAATATATTTTAAAATATCTATAGTACAGCATGCAAGTCTCAGTTCTTCAATATACTGGCTTCAAGCACAGAGTAAAGAGGACACAGAGGGACAGAAGGAGACAGAAAACTCCCCATTTTTGAAGTTACTTATCTTCGATTTACGGTTTAAACCAACATTTTCAGTATGGCAAAGAACAGAGAGGTAGTTACATCAATGCCTTGATAAGGCCCTGCAATAGGAATGAAAACCCACACATATTATTTTCAAAGTAAATTATGGGTTGGGCAGAAAAACAGTAGCAAATCTTGTAGTGAGATGCAGGCACTGGTGAGTGCTGGGGAGCCAGTATGGTCCCCAATCCTGGAAAAACAGCTGTTCCACGCCTGATAGGCAGATTTGTCTGACTGGAAATCCAAAGGGCAGGGATGTTAGGAAGTGAAGATATGGGGCAAGGTTTTGTCACAGGTTCCGTTTGTTCTACAACATACTGAACCTCATAAGGGCTATCTAAGCAGAGACGACAAGACAAATTTCTGACGCGGAATTGCCACATTCTCTTTTCTAAGAGATCTTTCAATTGTTGAGGAATACCAGGAGCAAGTTAAAGAGATTCTTCCATATCAACACTGAAACTGATTGTCAAGCTTGTATTTCTGAACTTACCCAGGGTAACCTGGATAGGTTGGATAAGGTGGCCCCTGTGCCTGAGAAGGCGTTGTCCCAGCAGCAGGGCCAGCTGGAGGAGCTGTTGACCCAGCAGTGGCTGATACAGGTGTACTGAGTGTATTTGCTGAAGAAATGACTGGTGGGGGAGGGCGTGCTGGCGGCTGAGGTTTACTAGACTGAAGAAGAAAAAAGTATTAGGTATAAGCAAGTATTGTTTGATTTTCCACACACTATGTACAGTTAAGACTTATAGCATTCACGCAAGTCTGTAAAATTACTAGATGACAACAAGCAGAAGCAAAAACGCAGCTGCTGTCCCAGCTACAGATGAGCTTGTCTATTGACATCACTTACCACACTGGTTCTGGGGGCTGGGGTTGGAGTGGATGATGTGGGAGGTTTGTTTCCTCCAGGAGGACCTGTTTGATATGCAGGCACAGAAGGAAAAGAAGGAGCGCTTGGTTCTCTAGCAATACTTTGTTGCAGATCTCTTTAAAAAAGAAGAAGAAGAAATGTGAAGCATAGCAAGGATTTTTCCAAAATCCTTCTGTCAAACACAAAATCAATCCCTGATCTGAATTATTTCTAGGCTGAGATCCCCAGTTCCCGTCTTGAGTTTTTCACAGTAATTGGCCAAGCTGAGGCTGCAATTAGATTAATCACAATCCAGGCAAAGCTTAATTATATATCAATATTAATTAAAGAAAGCACGTTGTATCACAAGATACTGAAGAATACCAAATATGGTGTTAGGCCACACTAGGACTTGTTTCGAGTGATCTTTCTGTGAATGCAGGGGAATATATTCCATGAGCCCTGCTCCAACTGCTACACTGCAGCCATTCCATACAATCCCCCAACACTCGAGAACAGTTTTGGTGTTCAAAACACTTTGGATATGAACTTCCATGTTCCAAGTGAAGCTCCACATATAATTATTTACTGAATGAAATTTGCTGGCTACAGTAAATGCGCACATACACATACGCACAAACTATTTCAAATATTCCAGAACATCAGATAGCCAAGGTGTGTGTATGGCTACATGACACAAATTACTAGTAAGGTGGTTAAAATAATGCTGGGGGGGTGGAATTCCAGCTGAAATGCATCTTCTGGCATGAGGAAACGTATGAGGAATGATTCCCCCACACATTCTGTGTGGGCTGTTTGGTGACTGTTATATCACATGCCCTAATCTGATCTGCTCCTTATTTCATCCAGGGAGCTGGCTTTGCCACACACAGCAAAGCTATGACCCAAACTAGAATGACTGGATCAAAACATGCTCCTGCAGACAGCCTCTTGGTGGGGACAGCACTCTCTCTTACATTCCCACCCTCAATGGAGAGGATGGAGAAACCACAGAGCACAGCTAAGAGAAGGCACTTCCTGGGTATGCTGAATCAGTGATCAGAAGTATCCAAAAATATGTGTGCAAGTATGAAAGCATGGATTTCATAGAAATATTATTGAGGGACAACAGACCATGCCTTAGGTCAAGAGCTATGAAGAAAAAGCATGTGATGTGTGTACTTTCATCCATCTCAAGCTGCCCAGTTACATATCAGGAGTTTCTTTTGTATATCCTACCCTTTGAGATGAACAAAGCACTCACTGCTTGAGCCAATTTGGAAGCCATGCTACATTTCTATACAGGAAAGCATAAATGTTCAGCCTTAAACATGCAGGAATGCCTTATTACATAAAAGAGATATTACAACAGAACAGAAGACTCCCCTTTAGTTTTTCAACAGGTTACTGTCATCCATTTATACTATCCACTCATTTATCATCTGAAGAGCCTTCTCCTGTTTCAGCCCCTTTGTTGAAAAACCTCCCCTTCACAGGCAGTTAACCAAATATTTCTATAACATCGAAGATAGCAAGCTTACTTCAGAAGTTCATCTCTCTCTGTTTTGCGGGCAAACACAATATCGCTACACTTGTTTTGGAACTTCACAAGGATTTCAGTCAATTCGTTATAAAACTAGGAGAAAACAAATGTTCATTTACAAGAAATATTTTACGAATAAAACACTGAGTAATGACACGTGTAGTATCTTGGTGAGATAATTCATGACACCCACTGTCCTGTGAAATCTTCTGTGCTAAGCTAAGTGAAAAAAATCATATATTCTTCCTGTTTACAATGGACCCTATTCCCTTCCCTCTTCTCTGTGGGTTTCTTGTATCATTTTGTAGATTTAAAAATCCCTAGGGAAAGGAACTGTCTCTCACTTTGTACAGTACAATATACATGGAAATGAATGAGACTGGGTCAAGGGAAGTGTGTGCTTTGCACACAGAAATTCACAACTCAGTTCCTGACATCTCTCATTGGGAGTATTAGATAGTAGCTCATTGCTCTTGGCCCAGGGCTAGATGGGCATGAACCACCAGTTCAGGGTGAGACGTGCCGAACTCCTCTTTGTCTTAAGGACGAACCGGTGTGAACCACCAAACCAACAGGTTGTGCCCATCTCTTCCCAGAACAATTAAAAGGCACAAGCAGAGTACCAGATAATACTAGGCTACATGAAGAAACAGGCTGACCTGTATTAAAGCAACTTCCTTTGTTCTTTATACACAGTACAACAACACTGAGCACTTTGTTTTCAACAATACACAGCAACAGAAATGGAGGCTGGGTTTGCTACGGACCCCTCCCCTTCCATGCGTATTTTAGCTTCCATCTTGTGTATTATCTTTCCATTACTTTACTAAAACCCGAAGTCTATGATTATAACACTCCAAAAACCTACATTTCTAATGATAAGAACATGTTTTCTTTTGACTTCTCTACAATTCATCATCCAGTGGCCAAAATATTGCTGCCCAACTTACACATGCAGCTCAAATTTTATTCGTGGTAACTTGTGCTACTGAATTACAACAACTGGTTGTGCAGGGGTTATGTGATTGATTGTGCAATTGGATGGTGGAATCCCTTGTTGGTGGGTGTTAACACCCAGCACATTTACACCTACCTAACTTTACGTTATACCAACACAGTGACGTCTCACTTTCAAAACTTCAGTTTTTCTATTCCTGTTTTATCTTCTTAAAAATGCCATTGCACAGAACAAAAATCTTAGTGATGCTGCAAAATGGGACATTTCAATCATATTCTGTAAGTTATGTGCTTATACATCCCTCCTGATATTTTCAAAATATTAAATTAAAGGTGCAAATTAATTAAAGATGGGCCACACAATAATTCAAGTGGTTTTTCAATGTCTTTGGCTTGATACTAGTAGTACTAGCTGAAACACATCTTTTAATGAAAGCATGTCTGTAAGGGAACTACACAATATATGGAATTACTGTACCTTTGTGCCTTCTTTCAGGTTAGCAACCAGTTCCACAAAGTTGTCATTGGCTACAGCTAAGTTCTTCAGAACTTCTTCTCTTAAACTGGATTCATTATTTGATTGTTTCATCTTAGAAAATTCCTGATGTGAATTCTATCATGATGGGGGGGGAAACATAAGAGGATTTCAACAATGACATAATACCTCATAGGTTTAAACTGTCATATTTCTTCTAAGTTCAAGCACAGCAATATCTAAGAGCAATGATAACTGTGTGCCATCAAGTCAATTCTGACTTATGGCAAACCTTACTAAGGTTCCCTAAAAGTACAAAGTGTTCAGAAGTGATTGACTCGTCCTTTCTTATGATGCTGCTTCAGAATCGTACAGCTTGGCTACGGCTACACAGGTTGCTTCCCCTCCATAGAGGGATGATGGAAAAATGAATTCTGAATCTTTGGATGCACAGCCAGGTACACCAATTCACTGAGCTATCCAGCAGCAATCTCAACTAGCATATTATACGTAAACATTTAAAATAGTTGCATGTCACAGGATCTAAATTTCTAGTTCTTCACTTTGAAGTCACGAATCACCAGGTACCCACTGTAGCTTTTAAAATGAATTTTTGAAGAACACAGAATACCTGGATACTATTAAGCAACTCCTCCTGTTTTTTCAGAGTCTCCTGTACTTTATGAGTAAGACTACCGTAAAGATTATCCAACTCAGTAACGGAAATGGCTTCTTCATTCAAAGCACCATCCTGTGCCAGTGCTGTTAGAAATTTAGTTGTCATGTCAAAGTTCACTGATTTAAGATCATTTTCAAGCTGTTCTCTCTGCTTCTTGACTTCATCCAGGCTAGCCAGCAAAGCTCTTAGGACATTAACCACCTAGAAAACAAAACATGTAATAATTCATATTTGGCATTTCAACAATTCCCGCAATTACAATTTCCCCTCTACATACTGCAAAAACTGCAGAAAAAAAAAATACATGTGTATTTACTATTGTAATAGAACAAGCTTTACTGCTTAAAACTACAGGTCATCACAAAACATCCATAGGAGCTGAAAACATATATAGGACTTATATAACATATTTACACATAAGACTTTTGATGCTTGGTACTAGAGATGGGCATGACTCAAAAAAATGGTGTTTCGTTTGTCATTTGGGGGGTCCGTTTCAGTTCGTTTTCGTTTTTTGTGAATTTTTTGCAAAAAAATTCATTTTCATTTTGTTGCGTAACGAAATGAAAAATTGCTGTTTCGTTAGCATTCATTACAGTTCAATATATTTGCCGAAATGAAAACAAAATGCACGACAAAATTTCTGTTGTTTTGGTTCGTTTCATTTCATTTTGGAGACAAAATTCGTTTTTCGTTTCGTTATGTAACAAAACAAAAAACGAAAACGAAAATGAAAAATTGCTCATTTCGTGCCCATCTCTACTTGGTACATATTTTCTTTGCTGTCAAAGCAATTTGTGCTACTTGATAGAAACTAACTGCATCCCTACCTACTAGGAGCATACAAAGTTGGGTGGGGCAAGGCACAAATATCTGAGAATGCCAGCAAGAAACTGACCTCTGGGATACACATACAAAGGGTAACATCCCGTATTGATTACTGTAATGCGCTTTACGTGGGGCTGCCTCTGAAGACGGTTCGGCGATTGCAACTGGTTCAGAATCGTGCGGCACGGCTGGTGAGTGGTAGGGCCACCAAGGAACACATCACGCCAATTCTGTATAACCTACACTGGTTACCAGTTGCTGCCCGAGCCCAATTCAAAGTGCTTGTTTTGACATATAAAGCCCTAAACGGCTTAGGACCTAGATACCTGAAGGACCGCCTCCTTCCATATGAACCTACCCGGCAATTAAGATCTAGTCAGGGAGCCCTCCTGAAAGAGCCATCCCTTAAGGAGGTGAAGGGGATGGCTTGCAGGAATAGGGCTTTTTCAGCAACTGCCCCCAGACTATGGAATACCCTCCCAAATGAGACTCGCCTGCTAACATTTCAGCGCCAGGTAAAAACCCTCCTATTCCAAAAGTTTTTAACTAATGATTGTGGGCCTTGATGGCAATTTTAGTGGTGTGTTTTTAATGTATCGTATTTATTGCATCTACATGTTTTATTGTTCTAATTTTATTGTATTTTGATGTTTTAACTGTTCATTCTGATTGTGAGCCGCCCAGAGACCTTTGGGTAGTGGGCGGCATACAAGCTAAATAAAATAAATAAATAAATAAATAAATAAATAAACTTTATTAAACAATGGAAAGCCTCTTCAACTTCTCTCGATCTCCAAATATAGAATCTTTGATGAAATGGGGAATTTTCCTATCTCCCCTCCAAAATGGCTGATGGCGTGCACTGAAAACCCAATGCTGTGAATGTCTTTCAACAGGCACCAAAGTTAGGTTAACAAACCAAATGATGTTTTCTCCAGGGGAAACCAACAAGAATATAGAAAGTGGCTATTGGCAAGCATAAAAGTATATCACAAATGGAAAATGCGATGGGGAGAGAAAAATAAAACAATCAAATTCAAGCACTGGTGCTAAAACATACAACACATTTATATTAGCCAGATGTAATGGAAAGAGAAATGAAAGAAGGCTCTGGTCTTTTACAGAGCTGATAAACTGTACCCACTACCCCATCTTTGCTATAGCCAGTAGAATGGTTCTGATTAGTTAACTTTGGGAATGTGTCAGTATCCTTTAGAATTTAGAAAGCACTTTTGCATAGCTCGGCACCCAAGGTTGCCTTAATGCGTGAAGATCCACTGTCATATGGGTGGAGACAATATAGCACAACGAGGGCTAGCAGTTGTATTCAGAGGAGGGCCTGTAAGCACTTCAACAGCATTAGGAGACTTTAGCATTAGAAATTTTAGAATTCTATGTCTTAGGTTACAAGTAGTTCAAGTCTCTATGCTGACATCATGGTCAAGTTAAAATCTGAATACCTTGTTCAGTATACTTATTAATTTGAAATTGATTGACTGACTTAGATCTTACCTCACTCCCCTGCAAAGTTTTTGCTGGGTTTGCGGAAGGAATTGCTGCATTGAGCTCTGCTTCTGGTTTACATAACAAAGAAATTGTATCACGATGAGTCTGATATCGTTCCTTAACTTGCTTGTCAGCTTGCACAGCTTTATCCAGGACACTCCGATAATTGGATCCCTCTGCAAAAGAGCAAAGAGATAGTCATCCGATGCTCAAGGATGTTGTTTTGATCCAAAACATAAATGAAATGCTGTACTCTGTCAACTGAAGAAAGCTACCAAGGTACCAGGTCTGTGTTTACAAGCCACTTAGGTAGTTATGTGACAGGAAACCTATTAAGCAGATCCTCTGTCTCCTCCTGTGGTGAAACACTATCTGGAATTGTTGTTGTGATGTGCTGTCAAGTCACTTCTGATTTACTATCATCTAAATCAGTGGTTCTCAACCTGGGGGTCCCCAGGTGTTCCTGGACTGCAACTCCCAGAAGCCTCCACCACTCACAGTGCTGGAAGGGGTTTCTAGGAGTTGCAGTCCAGGAACATCTGGGGACCCCCCCAGGTTGACAACCACTGATCTAAATTAATGCTTCCCAAAAGGTCATATCATGAGCCTAGGTCAGGTTTTCCAAGGTGAACACTATAGTCTTCTGAAGTACATTATTCTTTCTCCAGTTGAGTGTTTACCTTTTTTCTACTGCTTTACATTTTTAAAGTATTATTATTTTTCCCAGTGAGCCTCATTTCCTCATGATGCAACCAAACTATGATAGTCATTTTAGCTTCTAGTGAGAGTTCATAGTTGATTTGATTTAGTACACACTTGTCTTTCTTGGTGGTACACAGCACCAATAGAATTCCATAACATCATATTCCAAATGGATAAATTTTTCTCCTGTCAGCTTCCTTCTCTGTCTAGTTTTCACATACATACACAGGAAATGAACACACCACAGTATGGGTGATCTTGGTGTAAGGAATGTGAGGGATGCATGCTGGTATGTAAGGTGTATGCATTCTTGGCCTGAAATAAAGTGAAGAACCAATGTGTGTGAGAGAGAGATGGAGACAGACCAACAGAACAAAAGTAGGATGGAAATGTGGGAACCTGACTATGGGCCTCTAACTCCTCACTGAGATGAGATCAACTTTTGAGCCATGACTTCTTGAACTATGGTTTTAGGATCTTGGTAGACTTCATATACTGTTTGTAGTTTCGGGAGTTGGTAGATCCTGGTATGGGAGTCTTCCTTAAGATAGGAGGACTGCATACTTGTCTGCCAGTGATAAGGACATGCAAAATTGCAACTAAGAGCATTCCATGGGTGATGGGAGGCATCAATCCAGGAAAGGACAAAGAAATGCCCAGTATACATGCTCGGCTGACAACCTGGCCAGGAAGGATACAAAAAGATTACCCAGGTAGTCAGAACTTTGTGCTCTGAGACCAACATTTTGGCATCAGTTGCCCTGTTCTTCAGAGCCTGGACAATGTTAATCAAGAGCTCTTCTGTTTTCTGTCATAGTGATTATGAACGGGCAGTTTGGACGCACTGTGTGAATGTAACCCTAATTATCAGCTCTATAAGTAATTGATAATAATGTATATTCATTTGCACCTAGTATTGTGTCTTATGGGGTCCTTTTGCTGCTTATCTATAGTACTGTTCTCCTTTGGATAACAAAGAACTAGGAATCACCTATTTGGTGACATTGGGCTTGGTCTACAGCAAACAACCTTATGCTTGAGAATATTTTTAGCTCCTTAATAGTTACCCTTCCAAATCACAGTCATGTTCTGATTCTGGCTGCACCCTCCATTTGGAGTGAGTACGGGACATCTTACATGTTTGGAGATTCAAATAATACAAACAGTGCTTCAGTATTTTTAATGTATTGAGTAGTGATGGGACTTCTCCATGATGACATCAGAGCTGGTGGATGTTAGAGACCTTCAACACCTCCAACTTCCATTTCAGGATGCTCCACAGATGCTCAATATAGTTTAGGTCTGGAGACATGATTGGCTAGTCCATCACCTTTGCCATCAGCTGCCTTAGCAAGGCACTGGTCATTTTGGAGGTGTGTTTGGGGTTGTTATGTTGAAATACTGCCCTGCGGCCCAGTCTCCGAAGGGAGGGGATCATGCTCTGCTTTAGTAGGTCATAGTACATGTTGCCATTCATAGTTCCCTCAATGAACTGCAATTCCCCAGTGCATTAAGAGGACAGCACATTTACACTGTTATACAAACTGTATACTCACTGATTTACATTGTAGCCAAGTGACATTTCTTCAGTGTTGTCACGTAAAAAGATATACAGTACTAAAATATTTATGAAATATGAGGGGGTGAACTCACTTCTATGATTACACAAATATTATACACAAATATTACCTGCCCTCAAAGGCTTGTAAAGGTCATTTGATGGTGTCCTTTGCCAACGTTCCTTGAACTTGTTTCTCAGCTCATTGTCTGTTGCTTCTTCTTCATCCAACATCCTTAGAGACTAAAGTTGTTATAAAAAATACCTCTTGTAAAATCATTTTCAAGTCATATAAAAGTGAAATGTGGATCCAGACCAAAAGAGATGAACTTTGCTCCCACTGCATTAATAACAACCTAACATCAATTTAAAGCTGGAAACTTCAATGATTTTACAGAGATCCCCGTTCAGTTCCTTAAAATTAGTAAATACACTGTGTTTAAACTGAAATGGATCCAAGTGTTCTTTACAAGCCTATCTCAGTGAGTATGCAAGCTGCAGAAATATAGTCAGCAGCCAGGCTAAAGTGTGTGGGCATAGTTTTTGAACATGTGCTTTCTTGACGCATACTGAACTCTTATAATCTTACAAACAGAAATACCAATCAATCACGTCCACAGCCTATGCCAATCTAACACCTTCCAAATGTTTCATAGTGCAAATGGAATTCCTATAATATAAGCCCTAGACAGAACAGCAAATAATGAGGAATGCTGGGAGCTTTAATTCAAAACATCTGAAGGGGACCAAGTTGAAAAAACTGATATAGTATCAGAGTAAGTGGAATGTAGGACTTGGAGAGGCCATTTTATACCCCTGTTTTTACAAAAAAGAGTAACAATGCAGACTATATATACTGCAAACGTACCTCATTCAGAATCTCTCTATTTCTCTGCAGCAACTCAGGAAGATCTTTTATCAGCTGATCAATTGTTTGGACACCTCCCTGTTCAATCACAGACTTAGACTTTTGCAGAATGGATTGAGGAACACTATCCCCAGAGACATCCTCTATAGCAGCAGGAAGATTGAGGGAAGCTAGCACTCTGGCAAAAAGAAAAAAATCATAGCAATGTACAGTTAAAAATCCAGTATCAAAAATGATGAAAAAACTCTGATTCTTTGCAACCATCTCCTACCCACCACCCCACACCATCAAAGCCAGCATCCTATTGAGACTATACTGAACAGTCTCACCAATGTAGCAATGTGGGATTATGGTACTAGCTCCAAGAAAGCCCACCCTCTGTTGGTTGCCTGTTGCGTCCCGGATAAGGTTCAAGGTACTGGTTTTGACTTTCAAAACCCTCCATGGCTTGGGACCTGAGTACCTGACAGAACAGATCTCTCAGAGGTCAACTGAGGCCTGACCCACCAAAATGTCACTTGTGTTCTCTCTTTGGGTGGCCACTCCCAGGGAAGACTGGAAATCGATTACTTGAAACTGGTCCTCGAACCGCCAAGCGGAATTGTTCTGTGTGGTTCTCGACCTCACTAAACCTGGTCTGGAAAGGCCTCCTCCTACTGATTTCAGTAGTGAGACTTTTGCAGCCTTTTTCAGATCCAAAATAGAGGCCATCTGGACCGGTTTCGATTCCGGTTGCTCTAGCCTACTCTCGGCATCCCCCGTCGCTGCACTCCCTCGGTCTCCTCGCATGGTTGAGTTTGGGCCTGTCTCCTCGCTTGAGGCCTCCAGGGCTCTTGCCCACTGCCGGCCTGCGTCCACCCCCTTTGATCCTTGCCCATCCTGGCTCATAAAAGCTGCCAGTGGCAGCATGCCTGAATGGGCTTCTACTATTGCCACTGCCTCCTTCAGGGAAGGGATCTTTCCCTCTTGTATGAAGGAGATGGTGGTGAAGCCCATTCTGAAAAAACCTGGCATGGCATTGGGCGAACTGACCAACTACCGCCCAATTGCAAATGTTCCCTTTATGGGCAAGGTAATCAAGAGGGTGGCTGTGGTCCGGATTCAATCGTTTTTGGTGGGAGAACGGGTCCTTGATCCATTCCAGTCTGGGTTCAGGCCGGGTCAGGGGACCGAGACAGTCTTGGTCGCTCTGCAAGATGACCTCCTCCGGGGGGCCGACAGGGGTAGCTCTACCCTGTTGGTCCTTCTGGACTTGTCAGCGGCCTTCGATACTGTCGACCACGGTATCCTGCTGTATCGGCTCTCCGAGATTGGGATCGGAGGCACTGTCCTCAGCTGGTTCCAGTCCTTCTTGGAGAGCCGTCCCCAGCGGGTGCGCCATGGGGGGGAGCTGTCGGCCCCATGGATACTTCCTTGCGGGGTTCCACAGGGGTCGTCCCTCTCTCCCATGCTATTTAACATCTATATGAGGCCGCTGGCAGAGGTCATAAGGAGATTTGGAGTCTGCTGTCATCAGTACGCTGATGACACACAGCTCTATCTCTCCTTTTCCACCTCTGCAGATGAGGCTGTCTGGACCCTCAACCAGTGCCTGGACGCAGCCATGGAATGGACCAGGGCCAACAGACTCAAACTCAACCCAGAGAAGACTGAGGTTATGTTCTTCGGGACTTCCCCATCTGGCTACGGAGGCCCTTTTCCCACCTTGGAGGGCATTTCCCTTCGGCCATCGGACAGTGTCCGGAATCTGGGCGTAGTCCTGGACCCAGCACTCTCTATGGAGGCCCAGGTGGCCGCTGTGTCCAGGACTGCCTTTTTTCATCTCCGACAAATAGCCCAGATTCATCCCTATCTAGATGGGGACTCCCTTAGGACTGTTGTGCAAGCGCTGGTGATCTCGAGACTAGACTGTTGCAACACGCTCTACATGGGGTTGCCCTTGACTCTCCTTCGGCAATTGCAGCGGGTACAGAATGGGGCGGCAGACTGGTGGTGAGTGTGTGCCAGTTCTGGCTCGTCTGCATTGGCTGCCCGTTGCATCCCTAATCAGATTCAAGGTCTTGGTTTTAATTTATAGAACCCTCCATGGCCTGGGACCTGACTACCTGGCAGAGCGAATCGCCCAGCGGTCAACATCGGTCCAACCAACTAGGTTGTCGCGGGCGCACATGCTGCAGGTGGTCATGCCCAGGGAGGCTCAGAAAACATCTACTCAATCTCGAGCCTTCTCTGTGGCTGGCCCTGTCCTGTGGAACCATCTCCCCAGCGAAGTGCGCCTTGCACAGTCCCTGCCAGCCTTTAGGAGAGCATTAAAAACCTTGCTGTTCCAAGAGGTGTTCAGTGACTAAATCTATTTCCCCCCCCCCGCCGCTATCTGCCATATGCCGTTTGTTTTGGTTTTACTGTTGTTTAATTGTTTTTATATTGACATATTTAATTGTTTTTGTTTGTTTGCATTTCTTTGTTGTGAACCGCCCAGAGTTCCTTTGGGGAGACGGGCGGTATACGAGCCTAACAAATAAATAAATAAATTGGAATGGGTCCAAGATGCGATCCTCCTCCAGGAACATCTGGAAGCGGACGGCGGCAACCCTCTTGATCACCTTGCCCAGAAAAGGAACATGGGCTATCGTCCAATGCCAAGCCAGGTTTCTTTAAAGTGGGCTTCACCACTGTCTCCTTCAGGCGAGAGGGAAAGATCCCATCCCTGAAGGATGCAATGGAGATAACAGAAGCCCACTCTGGCATGCTCCCTCCAGCAGATTTGATAAGCCAGGAAGGGCAAGGGTCAAAGGGGGAGGCTGCCAGCCTGCAGTGCACCAGTGCCCTGGAGGCCTCAGCTGACGACAGAGGCCTAAACTCAACCAGGTGAGGAGACCAAGGGGGTGCAGTGCTCAGGATACTCGAGGGGAGGTTAGAGCAACCGGAGTCTAGATCGGCTCGGATGGTCTGAATTTTGGATCTAAAGAAGACTCACTAGTGAAATCACTAGGTGGAGGCCCAAACTGACCAAGGCTGGTGAGGTCTTGAACCACCCGGAACAATTCTGCCTGGTGGTTCGAGGCCCCACCAATTCTCAGGGAGGCATAAAATCTTTTAGCCTCCCTAACCGCCCGAACATAGCACCTGGTCAGTAAACAAGCGGCAGCCCGATTGGATGCCGACCAGTCCTCTCTTCATCTGCTCTACCAGATTGTCAGCCAGACTGTCAGGAAGCTCCCCAAAGGCCTCCAGGAACCGGTCAGGGTCCAGAAGCCTTTGGGGACAGGCCCAAACAAGAGGCCAAGGCTCCCCGCGGGGTGGGACAGCAATCGACAGGGAAAAAAACAGCAGATGATGGTCTGACCATGATACGGATTAACACGGTAATTAACTTACCCATTTGCCAGATTGGTAGCCTCTCTCATCTGAGCTATTGATCTGTTAACCAGGTCTGCCTTTCTTTGGTTGTACAATGTAAGAGCTTGTTGCACTGCCAGGGGAACCATCTTTTCAAACAAATCTATACAAGCAAATAATATTGTTAAAGATAATAATTATTTTTGCCCAGATGACCGTCGGTGGTCTGAGGTGAAGGCTTAAAACCTCTAGCTGTTTAGCGACAGACTAATCTGACAATTATATTTATGCCTGATCTCAGCAATTCATATCTGGAAAAACTCTATCCAGAGCTTTTGCACACAGCTTCCATCTAAAAATAGCAACCTCCACAAAGTCAATGTTTTCAATACTTAAACTTACCACCAGAACTAAATTTCAATTTAGAATTATATACAACAGTGAGATTACATGGGTGTACATGCAGAAATGGGTCTTTATCAATGGTGGAAAAACATGGGTTAGCATGCCTACCTGCAGTTACTGGCAAAGAACAAAGATAGAAATAGTAAGGTGCTTCATAGCTAGTCTGATCTTGTTCTGAGGCCTTGAAATAAGAACCAAGTTGAACAATAAATGATTTGGAATATGGACATGCTTCCTGAAATAGCACGATACTGCTGCAAAGTAGACTCCTTCACAATGAGGAACAAATGCCTCTTTGACATTCTATACACTCCAAGGCAGATAGGCAGATGGTAGATTATTTACAGGTTCTTCTGAGGATTTAAACCTATGCCTCTGATTAGCAGACTGCAAGATGTATTCATTCACTAAGTGAAAACCAGTTGGAGCCACTGCACTGCCTAAAGGATGATGTCGGCATCATCAACCTGAGTCTTTTCTCTCTATTTCTATTACATTAAAAATGTCTATGATCCCCCTTTCAGATTATGAGGCTCCATAGATACTCTGCACCCCATGGAAACTTTTGAAAACTTTAGAATGAATGGAGTGCCTTTAAAATAAGAACACTGCTGAGAACAGTCACGATCCAGTGGTAATGTTCTGATTTATATAAATATATGTATTTCAGAAGATCCCTGTCCTCCAGTGAGGCTCCCAAAGGCTTCCCCAGGGGAAAAACAACAACTAGGGAACCTCAGAACCATAAGAAGGGGACATAGGAAGATTGGAATTTAATTAAAATAAAGATTAAAGACACAAGGTTAAGATGCAGTGCAGTTGTGCCAATGTGATTTCATCCATTGTCTGTCAGCACTTAGCAGAACTGTTGACTTTTCCTTTTCCATAAAGGACTAACAACTTTAAGGAAGTGAAATAGTCATAAATCCATTCTTTCAGGGCCAGACTGTTCTTTCAAGGATAGCTTATTTGCTGACAGCTGGCTGGAAAGCACAGTGTTTTTAGGTATCTGGTTGTACAACCAGAGGTTGGGAGATAGATTTGCACCCTGCCTCCTGTATGTAGAGCCAATCTATGTAGTCTTGGGCAAGCTGCACAGTTTCCAAGGTGCCCCCAGAATAAAGGAGTGATAAACCATTTCTAAGTACTGCATTCTCAACCTGCAAAAGCCTGAAAAGTCAAAATTGACTTGGTGGCGCATCATTATTAATAAGCAACATTTATTATGCTGCACTGCTTATTATTGCTTGTTGCACTGAAGAATCCTTCTGCCTCAACATGTTAAAGAAAAAATAACTATTAAATCTTTTTTAAAAAAACATGGCCTAAGAATTGGAATTCAGTTATTTAAATCATATACTTAAGTGTGAAATTAGAAAAATATGTTCTCTTACCAGTAAATTTCTGACTCAAAGGCACAACAATTGGAGTAGGTTTGACAAGACTGGCTTTCCCAATGGGTTCTAAATCTTTGAGATCTGGAATCCTGTCATGATAGATGAAGTCATTGTCCTTCTTAGCAGCTGTAAGTGCACGGCCGATTTTGTCAGACAAGTCTTTTACGTTGATATATTCATCATAGCGAGACGCCGCTGTTTTTACTAGATCGGCCGCATGCTAAGTTAAAAATGAAAAGAAGAGATTAACTCACTTTCTAACAACTCTGCTACAACGAAAAAGCATAGCCATTATTTTAGCTTTTGTGTGAAGTAGCATTTCTGTTGAATATTACATAAGGTTTTGTTTAAATGGGAAAACTCATTTATGGAAGCAGCATACATCATACAAAGGTACCACTATGTAAAACTTGTCTTAAATTTTTATTCCAATACGTTATAGTATAAAGATTTTCATTAACATCTACAGCTTTATGACCTACAGCTACTTCCCAAAGGGAAGATGCATTTCGGTTTCAAGGACAAATTTCCTACTCCAAACACGCAACAATAATCTTCAACCATGCACACTACCTCCAGAAAATATGATATTCATTATGCTGAAAGGTAATGTGATGTTTTTTAGAACAACATATTCATTACACAAACACATTTTTCTGGAAAATAATGACAGACAGACAGCATGGAGAGACAGAGCTTGTTACATGAACAGAGAAATACTTATGCGCCTCCACAATAATTCATATTTTCATCAAAATAAAAGCCACTGGGGTTTAAGGTACACCTTAAAGTATGTTGTTTGAAGATGCAGAAAAGGGTGATAAAGTATCAGTAATATATCTCTTTTTTTGTATTAGGGTATTGTCCTCTGAATATTCTAGTCCAAAATATGTTCTACATAAACCTTTGATATATTCAGTGTTAAAATGTGTATTTTTAATTGTGTGTATTTAAAATATCATAAAAGATTCTGCTTTGATAAAAGGAATGCACTGGGCTGATAAGGTAAAAGGTAAAGGTTCCCTCTGCACATGCATGCTAGTCGTGTCCAACTCTAGGGACGGTGCTCATCACCCTATTCAAGCCAAAGAGTCAGTGTTGTGCAAGTCCATGGCCACGTGGCCGGCATGGCTGCAAGGAAACACTGTTTTACCTTCACGCTTTTTACACGCTTTCAAACTGCTAGGTTGGCAGGAGTCTGGATTATCAGTGGGAGCTCCCTCCACTACATGGCACCCGGGATTCGAACTGCCAAGCTGCTGACGCTGACAGTTTTCGGAGCCTTAGTCCGCTGAGCTACCATGTGTGGCTCACTTGTGGGCTGATACCACACAATAATGTCAGGACAGAAATGGAATTCTTAAATCTGCTTTTCAAGCAAGGAAACTGAAGTTACTCACTTGCAATCTTGCTATTTCCTCACCAAATTTCTTCTGTTGCTTCGCCAATATAGATTGATGGTACTCAGCATTTGCCTGCATTGTGCAATGTTTTGCAGCCAGAAGAGGGAACACCTCCTGGAAATAAAAATACTGACCAGGGGAAAAGTCCAACCACATAAACCATCACAGACAACATGGGATGCAGGAAGAAAGAGGAAGAAGAACAGATATTAGCATCACCCAATTAATGATTTAGGCAAGTTAAGACATGCAAAGTGGAGTACACCCAGGTGCCTTTCTACGGATTAAGCTTGGTAGAAGTAAGAGTACTGCTCTGTATGTTTGAAAATCAGACATCTGTAATTGCTTTAAGCTTTTGATTGACCTAGGTTATTCTCAAGGAAAGATTAATTTAACAAGGATTGACTACATCAGAAAGTCAGTGGCTAGACCAACCATGACACAATCAGCCACGTAAAGAAACTAAGGAAAGTCAGTCATCAGGTTCATGTACTTTGGAGCCAGTTCACAGATGTATCACTACAGTCCTCTTCCTTTACATGGCAAGTACCATCAGCCATCAGGCATGTAACTGCACAGAAAAAGCTTGTGTGTGCTCTGTCTGGTACAGAAATAAAACAAACTGACACATTCAACAGTGTCAGTGAAATATGACACTTTTCATTCACTCCCCCACCTATAGGACGGACTGCAAACAAAAAGCCAGAATAGCAGAGAGCCAGACATTCTACAAGCTCTGTCTCAAATCTGCCCTTTTTACCATCTTTTAGATCTTCAACACAGCAACATCCACCTTCAATCTGAAGTCACGAGGCTCCTCTAGAACATTTTGCTGCACACAAAAACAAGGACTACCAAACTTGGTATGGTTACATTAAAAAAAAAACACTCGATGCTTAGGACCTACCAAAAAAAGGCGAGTTCCACATAGCACTAGCCAGCACTAGCACACATAAAGAGCAAGAGCTTAGCAAAATGCCTAAAATCATGCCAAGAATCCCACGGATCACTTCCATTCCTTTGGGTACATCAGGCAGTTTAAACAGGGACAGGTATGCCTCCAAGCATCACCTTCCTAGATCCAGCCTACATACATTTTCCTTCACTAAAAAGCGCAGCGCACTTAAAGAATGAGGAAAATATTGATAGTTTTAAGTTAATACTTTAATGTATTGTTCAAGTGAATTGAAACAATAACCAGTGAGAAAAGATAAACAGAACTCTTCTGAAACTACAGTACTAAGATCTTAGCAGCAAATCCTCACCAAAGCACCCCAAAAATGTACCCTTCTCCACAGAAGGAATCTGAATCAAAAGGAAAGAAATTCCATAGCATTACTGTTTATGAATTAGAATATTTGCACGTCCTAAACCTGGTGAACAAATACCTTTACATGGACTGGAGAGTTGAATTTTTACTTGAAGAGTAATCCACAATGCAAATATAACTACAGTATTATTCATTCTTAAAGGTGGCTCATCTGAAGTTCTTATTTCTTTCTCTGCAACTAAAGAGCAGCACACTCATACTGTCATCAAGCCTAACTCCAAAAAAGTTTCCTTGGTTAAGTAAGAGAACGGTTTAGTAAAGACAAACATGAAACCCATTAGGAAGAATGTTAATTTCAAAATCATTTTTAGTAAGGGAATAAATAAGTCCATATCCCTGAAGAGATAGACAGAAACATCCCATGTTAGAGCTAAATAAAACAAGGTATTCTATTGAATACTATACTTTAAATATCAAAGCAACAAGATTATAATGAATACATATGTTCCTAGTTTTTATTTTAAAAATTAGAAAGCACTTGAATACATACATGTGTTGCCACATGAAATATAAATATATATCCTCATCCCACTCCACCTTCCAAATATGTAGCAAGGATGACCATGTATTTGAGAATATCACTGACAGATTCAAATACACAATCATCTTAAAGCAGATTATTACCATTTTAAGTCTTCTGTAACACTACTAACCTTGGGCAAGGTATCTTTGTACTGACACTGTTTGAATGCATCCCCGTAATAATCAGCAGCTTGATTTGCCAGTTTAGCTATAATGGCATCTTTCATTTTATCTAAAACAAAATACAGACATCTAATGAACTGGTATCATTTTGAGGACAAAATCACAAACATACAAAAAAACAGCCAGAACAACCCCCTAAATATTCTGAGGGTTTAAAGCAACCACAATATAAAGTTTTTTAAACGTATATCACATATCTTAAAGTAGCACATTCAAGTCTCATATAAGTCCTAGAAAACCAGATTTCAAGACAATGCAAAAAAAAAATCTTAATGGTCAGAACCCTATTACACTGTCATACCTGTGGAAATAAAATGGTTTTGTTCACATTGGCTACCATCTGACAACTACTGTGGTGACCTTGTTAACTGCCAGCAAGAAATCGCTGCGAGTTACCCCATCTGCCTTCTGCAGGTGCTGCTAAACAATAGAATTTTGGCCACTTTTTCCTTCAAGGAACATACTAGTTTGTAGTGGTTGCTTTGCATGCAGATGAGGAATATAAGCAGGATTTTCAAGTTGTAATGGTGTCAGGTTTGAATTATATACAGTGGACCCTTGTATAACAAACGGTTTATATAACATGAAATCTGTACAACATAAAACATTCCGGAGAGAGGGGGAAATCTGCTTAACACAATTGCCTATGGGGCGAATCCATACAACATAAAAATGGTCATGATTAGGAATTACTCTGTTTTCAATACATTCCTATGGGAAATTTGTACAAAGGAAAATTTGCTTAACAGATTTTCATTTGGAACGAATTAATTCCTTTGTACAGGGTACCACTGTACTTTAATACAGGTTAAACTCGAAAAATTAGAATATTGTGCAGATGTTCATTTATTTCGGTAAGTCAACTCAAAAGGTGAAGATAATACATGAGATAGATTCATTAGACGAAAAGTATAAGCATGCATATGTACTCAGTACTTGGTTTGGGCCCGTTTTGCATCAATTACTGCCTCAATGTGGCATGGCATGGATGCTATCAGCCTGTGGAACTGCTGAGGTGTTATGGAAGACCAGGATGCTTCAATAGCGGCCTTCAGCTCTGCTGCATTGTTCAGTCTCATGTCCCTCAACTTTCTCTTGGCAATGCCCCATAGATTCTCTATGGGGTTCAGGTCAGGCGAGTTTGCTGGCCAATCAAGCACAGTAATCCCATGGTCACTGAGCCAGGTTTTGGTACTTTTGGTAGTGTGTGCAGGTGCCAAGTCCTGCTGGAAAATTAAGTCAGCACCCCCATAAAGCTTGTCTGCGGAAGGAAGCATGAAGCGCTCCAAAATTTCCTGGTAGAAAGCTGTGTTGACCCTGGACTTAATGAAGTACATTGGACCAATACCAGCAGATGACATGGCTCCCCAAATCAACACTGACTGTGGAAACTTCACACTGGACTTCAAGCATTGTGCATTGTGTGACTCACCATTCTTCTTCCAGACTCTGGGTCCTTGTTTGCCAAATGAGATGCAAAAGTTGCTCTCATCAGAAAAGAAGACTTTGGACCACTGAGCAACAGTGTTCAGGGGCAGAATGACAAGAAGGATACGACATTTGAAGCCCATGTCCAATATCTGTCTCTGTGTGGTGGCTCTTGATGCACTAACTCGAACCTCAGTCCACTCCTTGAGAAACTCCCCAACACTTTTGGATGGCCTTTTCCAGACAATCCTCTCCAGGCTGCGGTCATCCCTGCTGCTCATGCACCTTTTTCTTTCACACTTTCCCCTTTCATATAACTTTCTATTGATGTGGTTTGATATGGCACTTTGGGAACATCCAACTTCTTTTGCAATCTGTACCTTTTGGGGCTTTCCCTCCTTATGGAGGTTGTCAATGATGGTTTTCTGCACAACTGTCAGGTCAGCAGTCTTTCCCATGATTGTGATTCCTACTGAACCAGCCTGAGAGACCATTTAAAGGCTCAGGAACCCTTTGCAGGTGTTATGGATTCATTAGACACCTTGAGCCTAGATTTAACCTTTTCATACTACTCTAATTTCCTGAGAGTGTGAATTTGGGGTTTTCATAAGCTGTACGGCAGAATCATCACAATTATACCAAAGTAAGGCTTGACATATCTCAATTTGCATGTAGTGAGTCTATCTCATGTATTAGTTTCACCCTTTGAGTTGACTTACTGAAATCAATGAACATTTGCACGATATTCTAATTTTTCAAGTTTTACCTGTATATATGGTCATTAAGCTATTATGTTGATGATGTACTGCAATACAGAAGTCTGAAGACTCTGTGACAACAAATGATCCCAACAGACATCGATTTGAAAGGCTGATGCCAATCACTGTGTTCCTGCTTCCTTTCCGCCCACACAAATGAATCCTTCATGTATTACTGCTTTTCATGTTTCCTAATCCTCAATACTCTGTAAAAAACATTTCTGAATAATATATCTGTAAAATATAATCTCAATCTTATATATTGTTTAATTATCTCATGGGCACATATTTATTAAAGAAAAAAATTTAAGATGCTTTGACATTAATTTCTGTGGTAGGGCAATTTTAGCCTACCTTTAAAAAAAAAAAAACAGGATCACCCTAGGCCAGTGGTCGTGAACTTTTGGCACTCCCAATGCTTTGGACCACAACTCCCAGAATTCCAAGCCTGTATTGCCAATGACAAAGGACTGTGGGAGTTGTGGTCCAAAACATCTGGAGTGCCCAAGGTTCACCACCACCGGCCTAGGCTATAAAGGTATTGCCTATAGCCTACACTTACATTTGTACCATCTAAAATATATATTGGAACTGTACTAGATATGTAGCTCTGCTGATGAGAATAAAGTGCCCATTGGTTTCCACAAGTTCTGCTCCTTCTGTACAAGCAGCTATCTATGCAAATTATTAACATAAGAAACAAAGAACATACAAAATATTCCACAGCTACCAAAAAAAGTTCTTAAATCCCCAATTTCCAGGTACTACATGACAGGTACTACATGACATACCTCTAGTAGCTTTTAAGAAAAAGACTTCTTGAGCTTGAGCCAGCATGATAAGACTAAGTGTGCTAACTGTATCGGGAGCGATGTCCACTGTTGGTTCACGGTTTAGCGAGGAGAGGACAGTGTCTTTAATGTGCTGGAAGGCACCACTAGCAAACTTGATAGAAAAAGATAGTATATGATAGATTAATATAAAATCCACCACAGTCAAAGACATCATTTGCATCTATGCAGCATGTTTTAGGCTCTAATAGTACTTCATTTAGTAAAAGAGAAATATGAGCAAAGCTGAATAGTGCGAAAAAGCTCTAATTTTACATACTAGGTCTCTTGTATCGAATTCAGTTCAATGGGTAGGATCTACTAGTGCACTTCCACTGTTGGGGCTCAGGAATCTAATAAAACTGGTAGGTGGGTGATTCCCCACTCCAGCCCTCTTTGCAATTTCAAATTGGAGGGGAAGGGGCTCAGAAACCCTCCAGAGCTAGACTTTGGACAGCAGAAAAAAGAATGGGGAAAGTTCCAGGTGTGTCACCAGAAGAACACTGTATTTAAACCAATACTACAGTGGTTCCCAACCTGGGAGTCAGGACCCCTTTGGAGGTCAAATGACCATTTCACAGGGGTCGCCATTAATCAGTGAAGAAAAAGGCACAAATGGTTTGGGTCTGGAGGAGGAGGGGGAGGAAGAGTGAGTTACAGCTTGATAGGTTGGAGGGGATGTCAGTCAATGGCACTGGAGGCTGCGATTGATTGAGGGTGCCTGCAGAGGGAAGTTCTCTATGGCACCTGGAGCATTAGCCTGCTCAAGGGGGTTTGTGGCCTCTTCCAAGCAGGGCAAGGGGTCACCACAACATGAGGAACTGTATTAAAGGGTCACGGCATTAGGAAGGTTGGGAACCACTGTAATACTATTTAATTGCTGCTACTTTTTAAATTGCCCTAAAATAGTCTAATATGTCACTCTCGTTACAGAGTGCTGCTCTGCAAGGACTTCATCCAACTGGATAAACCAGGCGTCAAATCAATCTACTTCAAATCCACCAATAATCATGATCCTGACTAATGTGCATGTTCATCCCAAATTATTTCCCAAACAATCTAAAATTCTGAGAGCAGAAACAATCTTATGACACAACTATTATTTCAACAATTACAAATCTGTGTTAAACAGAGACAAGCATCATACCTGGTAATGTTTAGCAGCAGCTTTTAATCCTTCATCACTGTCAAGATTCTGTTCTGATGCTATCTGGCTAGCCAATGCTGCACAATTGAACAAGACACATGTCTTCTCATAGCCCAAACTTGCCAGAGCTGGAAGAAAGTAGATACAAAAACATCTTTATTACCTACAAATCAAACAGTCATGATTTATCTCTAAGAATTAAGAAATTTTAATTCTCAGTATAACAATACTGCTTGATTCTGCATGGTTCCTGGATTCCCAGGTGGGTGCTAGTGGTTTCAAACAACTCAATTTAGTATAACAATACAAGCCTTCATGAATCCATTTAATTCACTAAATCATCCATGCCTTAGTTATGTTCTGACTACAGCAATGTACCCTAAGTTGGTCTATTCTTTAAGAGCATCTGCAATCTTCAGTTGATGCCAATTGCTTACTGGGCCCAATCAAGGTGCTGCATTAAGCCTCAATACCCTAAACCAGAGGTGGGCAACTGTTGGCCCTCCAGATGTTTTGGACCACAACGCTGAGAATTCTGAACCTAGTTTGATAATGACAAATGACTGTGGGAGTTGTGGTCCAAAACATCTGGAGGGCTGACAGTTGCCCACCCCTGCCCTAAACAGCATGGGGCTGAAGCCTGCATGCCTAGCCTCGTGGGTCTCATTTTGCAGCTGGCAGGATGCTAATACCTTTAAAAAGGGGCCCTTTTATTAATACCAAGAGATGCCACAACCTCCTTGCTAGGCATTCATGATGGTACTTTCTCCTGAATGATCCAAAGACTGCTGAACAGACTCCCTTAATAAGCACAATCTGTTATATATATATATATGCACTCGCACACAAACTTATTTCATTGACCAATATATCCCAAATGTGTATGTTTCATTGGAAGGATTTGTATTTTGCTGTAGGAAAATGAGTTCCTGTTCTTTGCAAGGATGCTGGCAAGTCATTGGATCCAAGTCTGGGTTTTTGGTAGAAAGTCCTAAAAACAAGGGAGCTGAAGTTGTGTTGTTGCGTTGTTGTTTTTATCCCCAAGAAAAAAGTGAGATGATGTGCAGGGCATGGCCAGGAAGGTCTGGGGCTTGTGAACCACCCACTTTGGTCCCATCTGCCTTTCCGCTGACTGTCACTACAAATCTGGCTTGAAAATCATAGTGGTATCAAAATCCAAACCATTAACTGACTCAAAAGCTGTGCTCTTACTCAACTATATCAAAGGTATATATTTGAAAAGTTCAGTTTTGTAGTTTCACAGCAACATTCATTGTTCATCAACCAGTTGCCTATGGGAAGTATACAAGTAAGATAGGAGTGCAACTGTACCGTCTCAGTTATGTCTCCCAAGTCACAGATACATGTGACAGCCAGTGCAGTGTAGTGGATAGAATGTCTGACTAGGATTGTATTCAGATCTCTGCTTGCCTATGGAAACTCCCAGGGAGGGGACTAGCAATGGTAAATTACTTGAAAATTTCACATACTATCACCCCAAAAGCCCTTTAAGTGACTGTAAGACAGTAAGGCAGAAAGATAGGCTGAGGAAGAGACAGTGAGGATCTCAAGCGTGGGCAGGACGTGGTCCTCTTCTCCAATAGCAGCATGCTTAACCAGCCATGCTCCGCACAGAGCACTGCTGCCGATACATGAAGTGAGTACTGTGGGAACATGAGGCTTCCTTACTATGAAGAGTAAGAGTGATCAAAAGGCAGAGGCAGAGCCACCAGCTCAGGGAAACATGGAGGTAGACAGTAAGAGGTAGGAGGTAAACAAATGCCAGATTCACATCTCAAGAAAAAGTTCCAGGCTGTCCTGGAGGAGTTTGGAAGGGTGCAGAAAATGGCTTTCCGGAAACATAAAAATGGCAGGATTACTTATCATCTAGGGTAGATTACAGTCACACATGATCAACCACACTCTCTGGTGGAGAACACTGGTTTCTAAGTTTGTGGCAGAACTGGCACCCTGTTACCAACTGCCATCCTGAATGACCCTTAGCCACAGGGTGGTGGAAGATTTTAAATGGGGTGTCAGGCAACTGGTACAGCATTAGATGGTCCATTTTACAAGTGACATCTGGAGCAGCCAGGGTACAAAATGTGCCTATCTCTCCTGAAAGAACACTGATAGGAGGTGGGGGTATCAGGCATAGGGCAACTCACAAGGACAGGACAGAGCTGAGACCGACTGAATATGAGTGTGATAGAGGACAGTCCAACTCACAAAGCTTTGCAACATTCAAGAGTTCTGGGGGACAGGCTGCAACTGTCTCACTACAGAACAGCAAGGTCTGTTTGTCACAGACAATGGGGAAAACATGATGGCAGTACCACAGTCTGAGAAAAGGAAAGGAGTGAGGTGGTGCATGGTCCACACTCTCAGCCCAGTAGTTATATGTACTTTGCTGGGAATGGCAGACAGATGAATACCTCATATAACTTAGTGCAGGACTGTCCAACTTTGAACAGGCCGAGGTCTTCTTTTTCCAGACGAAAGTGCCTGAGGGCTACTACACTCAAACCTCTACTAATGAATTTTATCTGTTCCAAGCATATGCTCATAAGTAAAAAAAATTGTAAGTAGAGCAGCGGTTTCCCATAGGAATACATTGAAAATCAATCAATCCTTTCTGGAGGGAACATATTTCAATGCATTCCTATGGCAAGGCTGGCCATGCACATGCTTCCTTTACACCCGCTTGAGCCGGTGTGGACAGGTACAAGGGAGGCGCATGCATGCTTGCACAGATCGCCCCTTCTGCTTGCCCAGGCTGCTGGATGTCTTTTTTTTAAAAGGTGCACTTTCCCTCCCAACCTGCCTGGGGCCTGACTTGACTCTACTTCTCCTCCTATTTTCCCCCTTCTCCCTTCCAGACCTCTTGCTGCCACTGCTGCTGCCGCCCTTAGCTCTCACTCACTCCTGCCATGTTCGCTGTGCAGCTGGGATGGGCCAAGCCAGCAGCAGGGCAATCACATCACCACGGCGGCGCAAGGAGGAGGGAATGGCTCAGAAGGGGAGCAGGAGGAGCGGCAGGTCACAGTCTCTGTGAGGTAGCTGTGGGGGTCCCCCCACTCCCCTTTCTCCGCTCTGCATCAACAACTCAATTGGTCACAAGACAGTGGCACGCCAATCATCTGGCCAGTAGGGAGAGCAGGGGACTGTGCCATGGCTCTTGAATCGCCCCGCTCGGCTGAGACAGTGGGCTGGCAGACCTAGAGCTTTACTGGGGCAGTGGTGGTCCTTAGGGTGAGGGAGATAGAGGTGGAGAACTTATCCCCTCACATTTTTATTGATGGCTGGTGGGCTACTTTTGAACCCTTCACGGGCTACTGGTAGCCTCCAGTCTACCTGTTGGGCAGGCCTGACATAGTGGGTAAGATAGCAAGCAGGGCATTTTCAACACAGTATCCAGGACAATGAGCTGCTGCAGTGAAGGCAAGAAAAATGAGGACTGTCATCAAATCCAAGATGTGCTAACTCAATGGAACTTTACTTTTTACCTGCTTGAATGAATGCTGGAACTGCAAAGGACACTCCATGACACTGGCACTGGACATGTCCAAGGGTATGATTGCTCCTCTGGGCAGAGGAGAGTGAAACATTATGAGTCAAGTGGTCTATGTCCTCCAAAGCTTTGAGAATGCAAGACAAGTCCTTAATGGGGAGATAGCCATCCTTACCCATGGGATCCCAATGTTCCAAAGCTTCACTAACACAGTGGAGGATATAAGGAGTCAGTCTAGATGGATGGGGGATTCCATAGAAAGAGAACAGCATTCTTCAAACCTATACTAGTGGCCCTGGCTAGCAAGCTAAAGGACCAATACAGGTTTGCCACCTTGTGGAAAAAGGAGTATACTGGAGCCCACAAATAAACAGCAGGCAACGGATATTAAGCAGCAGCACGAGGAGGTCAATGCCAGTCAACTTTCCATCGCATGGAGCAGTTAATGAAGGAGGCCTGGCTAGCACTGAGGGGTCATGCAGAGCAGGAAGAAACTAACAGTATCCATAGCATCCTCAATAGCATTAACAGCCAATGTATTCTCAAGTCCCAGTCTCTCACCCCTGCAACAAGAGGTGAAGCTTTCTTGAGAAGCCCAGCACAGGCCACACCTCCAGAGACAGCATTCTAGAGGACAGACAACATGGTAGAGGGATGCATGCGGAAACCATGCAATCCAAATGGCTGATCTCTTGTTGATGTTGGGCTGAAAAACAGGTCTGGCCAAAATTGTAGTGGAACTGCTGCTGTCTTGCCCACCAATTAGTGTAACATAAACAGGGTGTTCTCTCAGACAGAAACAATGGCAGCCCGCATTGCTCAGGCCTAGAACTCAGATCTGTAGGAAAAAAATGTTTTCCTTAAGGTCAACCTATCATTGCTGGTCTTCCTAAATCCCCTTTAAGTAAGAGAGAATGACAGTCTGCTGACATTATTAGGTATGCTATGCTACATTTCGCTGCCCCTCCTTCTGCTTTTTTATTCTTCCAATTGCTAATCCAAGATTAGGATCACTCAATCAACTGTGATGTACCTCGTGCCGCTGGCGCAATTCCCACTCACTACTGTTTGCCATTCCAATCTGCCTGCCTGTGCTCCCTAGCATATTGGCCCAATACTCCTTGTAACCTGTATTCTGCTTCTCCAATGCTGCTGGCATTCACAATGTTCAGGGTTTAATCAGTTTGCTCATTACAGTTATTTCCTGATACCTAGGCATTGCTGGCTGTTGGTGAGAATTCCTTTTATTCAGCACCATCACTGGGAAAGCGTCAGAGGACACAGTAAAATCCTTTAAAAATATTTTGCCTTTTTGTGCTTTTATAAAAAGGGGAAAACAATATCTAAACAGTACTCATATTAACTATAATTCCATGTTATCAACAAGATCAACACAGGTAACTAAAGGATTATCATACAGCAGCACAGAAGATTTCCTGGTTAAATGGGGGGAAACAAAGGAATGTCTAACATGAAATAAATCTAGATGGATTTGATTTAAATCACTATTTAAATTAAATAAAGCATTTTTTTTTTGCAGGGGCACATTTTTGCCATCAGAAAGCAAAAAAAAAGTCCCCTACTTTCCTGGTACTCAAATAATCTGGTCAAAAAAACCAACAACAGTTTTCAAATGCAACTTTTGTAATTACCACTGACAATATAATAAATTCAAAGATTGCTTTGATTTAAACTAGTTTTCCTTTTCTCCACTCTATGAAAGAATTTTTCAAAAACATTTTGTTTATCCAAGGAGGGGACTGCCTAGTCCTGCCATCTCCACTGTGGTTTCTTTGTGTTTGAAGAGAGGAGGCTCTGACTCATGTAGAGTCTACACCTACATGTCATTCATCCCCAAAAGACAGCAGCAGTGGACAAGTGGCTACATGCTCCCCTTTAAGTACACTGAGTAAGCCAGATACTGAATAAGGCAAAAAGGCCACTCTGTTTCTATTCTGATGGTCACCACTTACCAAGTTTAACAGAGCCTCCAAAGAGTGATCCCTTGTCAAAAGCATCTTTCCACGTAAAAGTTACACAAATCTGAAAGTATAAGAAAATTACTTTAAATACATATTTACATTCTGGAAGGATTTTCTAAAAAGAAGCATGAATTTAATCAATTGTCTCCATCTCACCTATGCAAGAACTTAATATTATTGACAGTACAAAAAAACTGCCAGAAGAAAAGCCAGTTAGGTAAGAGAACATGATGAATACTAAAGAGAGAACAACAATTGATCCTGTCAGCACAAAACATGTTAGCTGAAAGATTGCGTAACAACCTAACAACTAGAGGACTGTTTAAGCAAAGTTAAGCTGTCTGGTCTCCCACAGATTTTAGTGGAAAGTATTTAAGAATATATTTAAAATCAGTAGTAAGACTAATGAGTCCCAGTGCTTTGGCTGAGTTATGGCTCATTCTTTTCAAGGGCAAGTTTCAGCAGCTATAAAACATTGCTATCCTTCTTCAAGGTATAAAAGCTTACAGCCCCAATCTGAATAATTAGATGGATAATTCAAACTGACATCCAAACAGGACCCAGTTTGTATTCACAGATTTTCAATACATAAAGGCAACATATGCAATAAAATATATTACCTGGTTTTCAGAAAATGGAAATTTTGGCTCTATGGAACACAGCTGGTCATAGTATCTGAAAGTAATAAAACAAAAAAGCAGCATGAGTATGTATGCTGTGCGGCAGAACTACCATACCAACAGTATCAGTATCCATGGTTTCAAGGTTTCAAAATATTAAATGAAAAAAACAAAACCAGAAATATATATTTCCACAATGTAATTACCAGAACTGACCACTAGAGGACACCAGATACAATGTCACATATAAAGCTCTCAACTTTTGGCAAGAGGGGAGCGAGCTTGGATCTGATCCCATGGATACCATGGTCCTACTGTATACAAAGTTAAAAGTGAGACTTGCTTTGTTTAATATATTTGGTATCACAGTGATGTGGACAAGAGCAGAGATTCTCAGCCATCCAGGTGAGATTATCTGGAAGTTGAGTCATGGCAACTGGACTTCTTCTCTTGAAAGAGCAAATCTCTCTCTCAAAAAAAGAATAATGTGATTTTAGGGTGCATGCAACTGTACACAGTGCCCATATGTCATATGCATCCTGATATTGCCAAAAGAGATCCTTTATCAGCCACAATTTCCAACTGATTATTCTATAAGATTTGTGCTACAGGATTTCAGCCACTGAAACCTTCTAAGCTTTGTATAAGAATGGCTGCACAACATACAGTATTGCTGATATTTTATATCTATAACCTTGTATAGGTAAGATCCCTTTCATTTTAAGCACTGAACCTCATGACTTTTTCAAATCTGTCAGAAAACAGGGGATGAAGCTTCAGCTTCCTTCCTTTTATGATATTTTGACACAACAGTTTTAAATATAGAAAGAATAATGTGACTATTAGAAGCCAAGGCAAAATAACTGTTACCATAATAGCAAAAAAATGCTTCCTATTGGATCCACCGCCTAACATTTAATCATATGCACTTTTATTTCCTCAATTATTTTAAGAAAAAAATTATCTTTATTATTGTGGGGTTTACCCTCTTCGGGTCAAATGTGTTTGTTCAAGAAGGCGTAAAGGGTTACAGTAGTCCCCCACCACAAGGCAGTTCATATATCACAGTCTCAGTACATTGTGGATTTTTTTCTTGAGAGAAGCACAGGGTTCCAAAGAACGGCTTTTAACCCCCTCCTGACACCTCAGCAAACAGACCTTGGGCTCCTCCTGGGAGCACACACCAGCCCCAGCAGCCCCAGATCTGTTTACTGAAGTGTCAGGAAGGGGTTTAAAACCTCCCTTTGGAAGTGCATGCCAGCAGGAGCAGCCAAAAGTCAGGGGATACTGTAATGCTATGGAGCAATGAGGGAGTGTGGAGGCAGAGCCCACCTGTTTAAATGGCTCAGCCTGAGGGTTGTGAAGATTAGTTAAGGAAGATGAGTTAAAGATTAGAGAGAGTCAGATGTAAAATATGAGACAGATGAGAGAGTTTAGAGCAGGTGTGCCCAAACTTTTTGTAAGGAGGGCCAGATTTGGTGGCTGAGAATGTGTCAGGGGCCGGTTGCTCCCCGACCCTGCCACCCCACTGCAAGCCCCACCCACTGACCCATAAGCCCCACCCACTGACCTCTTGCAACCCCACCTACAGGAAGGGAAGCGGGGACCAAGGGAGGGAGGAAGGAAGGAAGGTGGGGACCAAAGGAAGCACAGGGAGTGGTGGCCATAGGTTGCCCCTTGAAAGAGGCGATCTGTGCGACCTTGCACCCCCCCCAGCTCCCCAGCGGTGGTGATGGCTCACCCGCCAGCCCACCCCAAAGCTCCTTGGCGGTGGCAGAGGTCCACTGGCCTGCCCACCCCCACACTTTCCCCTGCGGTGCCGGTGGCGGCAGACCGCCCGTCTGCTCAGCCCCCCAAGCTTCCCAGCGGTGTCAGTGTTGGTGGAAGATTTAAAAAAAAAAAAAAAAACATGGGGCGAAGGAGGGGGAGGAAGGGGCGGGCTCAGAATGGCCTGACGGGCCGGATTTGGCCCCCGGAACGGACTTTGGGCAGGCCTGGTTTAGAGAATAGTAAAAGGACAGAATTTGACTGTATCTTTTTAGAGGGACTTTCAATTAAGGGCACTCAAGAAAACCTGAAACTGAAACAGCTTGTATTCAATAAACATTATTTTACTTTATTAACATTACAACTCGACTGGGACTCAGTTATTTCAACTGGGTAACCCTGAATGGTGGCAGGGAGAGTGAAAAGGTATGTACAGGCCCATGGTCCGTGAAACGACTAGTGACTCTATATGGTAACCCCACAATTATTCTTCTGCTAGCTGTTGTGAGTTTTTTCAGGCTGTTTGGCCATGTTCTGGAAGTTTTTCTTCCTGACATTTTGCCATACTCTATGGTTGGCATTTTCAGAAGGCAAGGAGCTCAGGGAACTAGAAGTTCTCTCTGTGCTCTGGGGTATAGAGTGAGCAGTTCTCTGACTGCACTTTAAATTTGAAACGCCTTTTCCTTAAAGACAAATCGCCTTAAAAATCACTGTCCACTTTTCAAATCGCTGTTTCTGAACAGCCCCCTTGGCCACGCCCATTTTTGGCCGCTTTGTTGGTTTTTCTTGGGACAACCACTGGGGTGGTGGTTTTTTTATTGATTCCTGCACCCTCTTTTAAAGTGATTTGGTTGAATCTGCGGACATACTACACTGCTCCCCCCCCCGTTTCTGCAGTTACCCTGTCGTAGGACACGCCAAAAAAAGCCTGCCGCAATGTAAACATGTTTGCCAACTTTGCCAATGCTGCACTTTCATATTGTGGTCCCTGAAAATTGAAGTATAAAGCAGTTCAGCAAAGTGTGGATGGGGAAGCCGTTTGCTAAGCAACCGCCGAGTGCGGACTGCCGAACCACTGTAGCGACAGTGGGAGGATATAAGGCAAAGCTAAATAAAAAGTGGCTGCTCAAGGAAGTGCGGAAGCCTGTGCTCTGGGGTATAGACTAAGTCTTGCTCACTTTATACCACAGAGCACAGAGAGAACTCCTAGTTCCGTGAGCTCCTTGCCCTCTGAAGATGCCGGCCACAGAGTCTGGTGAAATGTCAGCAAGAAAAGCTTCCAGAACACAGCCAAACAGACCAAAAAGCTCACAACTAACAGATCCCGGCCATGAAAGCCTTCAAGAATATATTCTTCTGCTATTTGTCAGTGAAGTTTTATAAACTACTCTAAGAAAAACTTCAAAGAATTGAGTCCCGATGATGCCTTCTTATATTTCATCAAGGTCATCCATTCAACTCATGTGCAGTCCTATTCTATACTCAACCACCTTTGCTCTGCAACATGCAAGCTTCAAAATTAAAATTGTCACATGGTATAACCAGACAACTGTTTGTAGCTTTTAAAATCTTGCCGAACTATAGTACAAAATGTTTTGATTTATTATCTTTAGGTTTTAGAAACCATCTAACTGCAAATAAATATATTTTAGTTCACTAGAACCTGTTATAGTGCATAGTTGCTCACAAATTATATTAACTTAAAAATGGAATTTTAATTTAAAGAATCTACTGTACCTTAATTTTGAGTGGTTTTCTGCCCTAAATGTATTACAGTAAAATTGGACACTTAAGAACTATCTTAATAGAAACTAAACTGTTATTTTTCTTCTGACCTTATAAAATTGTACTGCAAATACTGTAAATTGGTTCTCCTGCCTATCAAAGAAAGGAGCATCTAATTTAATGTCAATTTAGGTTTTCAAGGAGGGTTTAATGAGAAACATTCTCTTAGATTACAATTTGGAAAAGCAGCAAAATATACTGACATTATTCCACCATGCTGTTTTTCATTCAACAATTCAGGTACAGAGAGAGCAGGGGAAATGTGACTATAACATTTTTATAGAAGTATTTGCAAACATGGCAAGGTTATCAAACAACCCATAAGTTTTAAGTGCTCCACAGGGCAAGCTAATTCATTCTACATCAAGAAGTCTGGAAAGCAGATGCAGATAAAGCCATTGGCTGACACATCACCCTTCCCAACCACTTTCCCCATAACATAAGCTCCCTGGAACCTCCTTATCATGTCCCGTGCTCCTTCCCACCATCTTGTTTCTCTCACTTTCTATGAGATGTTGTAAGTCAATTCTGGCTAATGGAAACAATTTCTAGTTTTTTTTCTAGACAAACAGTAGCCAGAAGGGGTTTACCATTCCCTCGTTCTGAGGGTGCTGTAGGACTGCGTAAGCCTTTAGAGACTGACACTTCTCTTGGAAGGCACAGTGGGGAATCCAACACCTAACCCCTGGCTCCACAACTGGATAAAAAAGTGACTCATGGAACTCATTATCTTTTTATAGCTCTACTTTGTATACAAATGTAAAGAGTCATATCATAATCCACTCAACTGAAAATATTTTTGCTTAAAATACTTCAAAGAACTATTGGCCCTTAGACTCACAACTGAAATATCCTTTTTATTTATTTATTTATTTATTTATTTATTTATTTATTTATTTATTTATTTATTTTTGTACTTATTGACCACCCGATTTTCCCATAGGGAACTCTGGGCACTGTACAGCTCATCACCAAAGCGACTACCCAACTATAATCCCAATATAGTGAAAACAAACATTGTAAAGATACAAAACATGATAAAATACTGGCCAAAAACGGCCAGGAAAATAAACCAGGCACCACCTACCAAAAAAGAATAAGCTCCAGCAAGAGAACAAAAAAAAATACTACAAAATAAGAGCCACTGAACACTACAGATGCCTTTCTGAAGAAATGGGCACATAGGATTTGAGTTAGGACATCTAACACCTTGAGGGAAATGACAATGATTTGCACCTTAGTCTGTTTTAGAATAACGAAAAAGAAAAAAATATTTTGGCTCCTTTAAGCCTTAAGGCTCCTTAAGATTTGATGGCTTACAACCCCCTTTCTCAAAGGCATGCCCTCTGGCACATCTTTAGTAGTACTGTACCGCTCGCCAGTGGGGGAGAAAAGGGCTCCGCGACACTAAACTATCCGAACGCTCTGAAAGGAGGACTAAGGGTTGAAGTCTCTGACTGCTGAGCCCGTGGTTGGGAGTTCGAGTCCTTCTCCCGGTGCCTCCTTGACAGGAGGAGCTGGATCCACACTCCCTTCCAGGTCCGTATTCCTAAAATCAGAAGAGCAACCCAAAGAAGCAGGAATGGGATTACCCCACCCCGGCTCATGCAAGGCAACTCGAGGGGGGATTCCCAGCGCAGGCTCAAAGAACGGTGTGTGTGTGTGTGTGTGTGTGTGTGTGTGTGTGTGTGTGTGTGTGTGTGTGTGTGTGTGTGTGTGTGTGTGTGTGTGTGTGTGTGTGTGTGTGTGTGTGTGTGTGTGTGTGTGTGTGTCCGCCGCCTCCTCCGCCACGAGGGGGCCGCCCAGAGCCGAAGCTCATCGACTCCCGCTCCGGCCATCGCCAACCTCGGGCTGAGGTGCCGCCCGGACGCAGCCTCGCCCTCGCCCTCCTCCTCCTCCTCCTCCTCCTCCTCCTCCTCAGCCGCCGCTCACCTTTCCCCTCCCCCTCCCCCCGCGCGCCACCTGCCCTCCCTCACCTGAGGAGGGTCTCGAGCGAACTCTCGTGCTTGTCCAAGGAGCGTCCCAGGGCGCTCTTGCGCAGCTTGTTGAGCTCCTCGGCGGCGCGGCAGTGCTCGGCCTGAGACTCCCCGCCCGGGAAAGTCTGCTGGATGAACTTGCACAGGGGCTTGGCCAAGTCCACCTCCGAGGCCTTCTTCAGCTGCACCGTGATGAACGACGACGGCGACGCCATCTTCTCCGCCCCGCGCGACGCGGAAATCCCGGTGGGGCTCCCCTCCTTCCCGCCCAGCCCCAACTTCTTCCCTCGGGCGGGCTCGCTCGCTCGGCGGCTCCGCGCAGCGCCCGCCAGGCGACGTCCAACCGCTCTCCTTCTTCCCCCGCCCCGCCCCCAACTCACTTCCGGGATCTACGTAAAAGTTCTGGGTCTCTCCGGTCTCCTCAGCCCAGGCGGCGTCACGATCACGCGCCTGGCGTCTTTGGGGCCCGCCTCCGCCTGACTCCGCCCCCTCCAACCGCCGTCGGAAGGCTCGCGCGGCTCCGCCCCCGCCCCGCCCCCCGGGGGGGGGCCGCCGCTGCTCTTGTTTCGAGATGTCTTCCTGCCTCCAGCGCAGAAGCCCCAGTGCCTGGCTTGGCTCTGGTATCCGGAGGAGGCGTTCTCTTCTTGGCTTGCCTCGTTGAACCCCTTGGTTATTCCTTCTGAGGTGGCGGGTCTGCCACAGGAATCGTTGGATTCTAACATGTGCCCCTCGCAACGTCATCCCTATAAAACTTTATTTACAGTATTTCCTATAATTATAAGCCTATCCTATAGTCCCGTCCACACTGACCTGGAGGCAAGACGTGTTTGGATTCCGTGAGACTGCTAAGTAGGGTGTGAATGCATTGGACACGAATCCAAACTAGTCCTGTTTTTAAAACTGGTTTTAGAGGACAGTAAATGGTATCGCTTCATATTTATTCATAACGGAACAGGAAGTAGGCTCAAGTTGTAATGCATAGGACAAATATTAGCTTGGAGAGAAACATTCTTGAACTCTGCAAGATCCCAAAGGAGATATGCCTTAGAACTGCTACCTTGATATTGAAGACTTTTAATAATACATTTGGTTTGGCACACATGTGGCTACACTGTGGACCTGAGTCTACACTTTTTGGAAGATAATGTTTTTTCCTGGCAAATTGTGGTCCCAGGTGTTAGCAGCCTCCAAGGCCTGGCATGTTTGATAATCATAGTATCTCAATGCTACTATTTGTTAGTCAAATTTTCCATTCACTGTGGAGTTCAAAGCATAGCTATAGCTTTGGTGTTCAAATAAAAACATTTTTTTCTTGCAGCTTCAATTGCAAATAACTAATTTTTTTAGTCAAATAATTTTTTGGATATTCTATTAATCAAGTGTTGGGGCTGTCTGTTAAGTAAAGGTGGAGCAAAGTGCTCCAAAAAGTAGAATTAATACAATATAACTATCATATTTAAAAAGTAGATGTATATTACAAATTGTTCAAAATATAATATTTTATTAATTTAATTTATTGGCTGTTATTGTAATTTGCTGTCTTCTTAATTTGTTGTAAACCGCCCGGAGTTCCCCTCCAGGAAGACGGGCGGTATATAAGCTCCATAATAAATAAATAAATAAAATAAAATAAGCAAATGTGCAGATAAAAACAAACGCCATAGCCATTCTAATTGTTTATAACTTATGCAACAAATGTGGCATTATTTGTGCAAAAATGCAAAGAAACACAGTGACGAAGCTCCAGTTCCTCCATAGGTGCATTCATTTGCTGGAAACCAGAATTCAAGAGAGTTTGGTTTGTGAAGGATAAGTGTGAGGGTTCTGTCTTTGCCCAGGCTACCCACCCTTCCAATTTCAAGGAAGGCATGTCTTGAAACGAATAAACAGAACTTTTTATTGGTTCTTCAACTACAAATGAGGTTCTTTTCCTTACAACAGTTTCAACGTCCTTAACTTCTGTAACAAATGGGTTATTCTTTCCTTCATAATTGGGAGTCCTTAAAGAGAAATCAAATTCCCCACCTCCACCTGGGGACAGCTGCGCCCACCACTTGTCTCTCTCGAAGAGCCATGACTCCCCCACTTGTATTCCAACCTCCTTCCCAGAGAGACGGGGTTTCCCCACTTGCACCCCAACCTCCGAAGTTGATCTGAGTCCAGGGCGCCTTGGCGGACGGGCTCTTAACGGATAGTCGCCCCTCTGGGTCAAGTCCATCTGGGTGTTCAGCTTCCCGGCTTTGGCCTCCTCCCGTACCTTGGCCAGCCATTGTTCCAGTTCCAACGTCTTTCTTATCTCCTTCCTCTTGCGGTTGTATTCACGGGCCTCTCTCTCTCCCCAATAGGAACAAACTTTCTTGTGCACCCGTCATCTATAACTCTCTGCCTCCTTCTTGGGCATCATCATCCTTTCCCAATTTCCCGTCCATGGATCCTCCATCCAAACCTACTCCCAATTTGGAGGTAGAACCTTTGGCTTTCCCTTTTGGTGGTTCTGTCCTGAGGATCCAGAGGGGCTTGTTTCAGGAATGTTCCCCTGCTCTTCTGCTTCTCCACCCATGCATCCCCCTCCGCATTGCTCTGTGCAGGGGTCACTCTTTCTCGCTCAGAGAAGTTCCCCTCACAATGAGTTATCATGCTATCATAAGGTGGCAAATTATCCTACAAATCTCAGAAGAGTTATGAGGAGAAAACAAAATATTAGCAGGTTGTGTGAATGAAGGAAACCATTGAATAGTGCTTTTTGGTATTTCTCAGTACAGTATCATATTTAAAAACATTCCATTTGGTTTAAGCATTAGGCTTTTCATCACAAAAGTACGTTCTATCACCAAGCCTGCTTAGCTCACTTTGGATTGCTTCCATCACAACTTTTTGAAGGTATGATATATTCAGAAGTAGTTTACCATTGTCTTCTATTTCATCGCTACTTTAGCTGTCTATATTGATTTTAATGAGGACATTGTGTAATTTGAGAAATCTGGGTATAAAAACTAGAGCTTCAAAGTTGGTTGCCAGTAACATTACAGGTAACTATGTTTTTAGTAAATATGAAATTTGAACTTGCAATGTGACTTTTAGGTATAACTGACATCTAGTGTAATTATTTCAGTCTCCTGTTTCTTGAGTGAGTGACATCATTATATATGGGCATGTTGCTTTCATGATAAAAGGAATTGTTTGAGTGACAAGTGAGTATTGGGTGAACAACAGTTGGTAGGGTGAAAGAATATGGTTCCCTTGATCATTGTCACTTTCTGCTTTGTGTATTAAAGAGATGTGCTTGGATTTTGAAAATAGAGTTAAGAGAGAGTAAGATATGAATAATTTGTACTTAGATTATGGATGGGTAAAATATGAGATAGATAAATGGTATGACCTGTGATTAATAGTTTGATAGATTGAGATGGGTTAAAAGAATTATAATTACAGTGGACCCTTGTATAACAAGCAGCTTGTATAACATAAAATTTGTACAACATAAAAATTCCAGAGATAGGGAAAATTTGCTTAACATAATCATCTATGGGGAGAATCCGTACAACATAGAAATGGGATCACTGTTTTGAATGCATTCCTATAGGAATTTGTATAAAGGAAAATTTGCTTAACATAATTTCATTTGGAACAAATTAATTCCTTTATACAAGGTACCACTGTATATAAATTTGTGGAAATATAGAATTAAGCTTGGGTGGTTAAAAGGGCTGCATAAAAGATCTATAACTTGTTTGTACTGTTATTTCAACCCTGATTGTTTAGTTTTTTAAAAAAACATACTTTTTATACGCTACAACAAACATATCTTTATTTCCTTATGGCAGTTATTCTATAATAAATACATTGGTTGCTTGGTCATAGCTCTGGAAATCTAGAACCAATGGAGGCAGCAATACCTAAGGGTTAGAGTTCTAATAAACAACTCAGTGAAAATCTGTCCATAGAAAGGAGAGTGAAGAACAAGCCTAGGAATCTCAAGATAGTAGTATAAAGAAGCATAATGGATGTTTGAATGGCAACAGGGCAAACTCATGGCCAGGAGTCCATACATGTGTCCAACCAGCTGAAAGAGGCTTGGGGAATGTCACACCTAAATTTACTTTTAAAGCACATTTGGGGGTGGGGGGATCAAGTTGTTCTCTTACTAGCTCTAAGTGGTAAAGGTAGTATTTCTTGGTATTGTTTTCTGCAGTTTTACAAATATTTTCACTGCAATATCAGAATTGACTACTAGAACCAGAGAGCATTTCCCTGTATTTTTATGACCTGTTGGTAAGATGAGCATAACATATGAATAATTTGTAATGTAATTAAATACTTATGCAATTAAAGCAACAATAGTACGAGACTGGTTGCCAAGAAGTAATGGGTAATGCAATGAATTCCCTCTAAAAGTTAAGATTCCAAGTTCCTGTAAAGAGTGTTCTTACCATCTGAAGAGTTAACTGCAGGACAGCTTCTGCACGATAAGCTTCAGAAGATCTTCAGATTCTAGACAAATCTGTTTTGCTACCAATGGAGGTGGCCCTGTCTCCTGCGTCTACTGATCTAATGCTTACCAAGGCAACCAGAGCTGCCACAGTAGATTGCTCACTGGATTGAAGGGGAAGACAACAGTTTCCGCAAAGCGTGAAGCTCAGCGTCAAAGGAGCTGCAAGCTCTTAGAGCAACAGACTAGGTGGAGTCCGGGAATGGAGGTATCCCAGTAAATTAGGCTCAATATTTGTTTTGAGGGTTTAAAAGAACTCAGTTGATTAGCATAGCCAACAGTATCCACTGGCAGGAGCAAAGACAATGTTTTACTTTCATAAGGGTAGTTTAGAGCAGCCATTCTCGTTTTAGGCCACAGCACTTTTAGAAGCATAAAGCCCTTGGCTGTGTGCAAACAAGGATACAACAGGAGCAGGTGAATCTGTGACCCCCTTCAAACGTGCCAGGGGCCCCAGGGGGCCATGTGGCTCCCATGAGAATGGCTGGTTGATAGAGCAATGCTATTTTCAACAGTCCTGATAGTACAGTGAAGTAAAGTACTGTCATTCCAGGCAACCTTTCATTGTTTTCTTCAGGGGCACACACCCTTCCAGAGCATATTCTTCCTCATAGCAAAAGGGTGTGTTCTGGCATCAGAGTGCTCATGACTCATCATAATGAAGCAATCTTTTACTGTTCCAAGTTGGATCCTTCTTCACTGCTCCATCCATTTGTTATATTATCAGCAAGTTGATTAGTTATAATGAAACTATAGCAGGGAGTTGACTGAAAAAGGGCTTATGCCATTACAATCACTATATTGCTTCCTTAAAATAATAAAAAAGCTGTGCCTAGTAACTCAGTTTTCTGTATCTAGTGCTCTTTGTTTACCCTCTATGCAAATAAATCATGACCTGCACAAATAATTTAATATTACCTCACTTGTATACAAGTTTGTTCTTATCACCTAGTAATTTCTTCTGATGAAGCATTTTATTCATCCCATTCAGATATTTACTACTTAAGCAAAAGACTAATGACAGTTAAGTATCAGGGGGATTTTTGCTGAAAGTTTAGATTGTTTCGCTCAGTCATATCTTATGTTTCACTGTTTCATACCGGAGTCCTATTCAAAGGATGCTTATTTTTTCTTCTTTATACGTTGCTACTTGTCTCTCCTCATTTTCTTCCAGGAGCCCACAGTGTATATGGCACACCTCCCCATTTTAATCCTCAAAGCAATTTTGTGTAGTAAGTTACACCTAAGGCACCCAGTGCGCTTCGTGACCAAACTGGAATCTGAACTTCAGTCTCCCCAGTCAACACTCAAAACACTTCACCATGCTAGTGTGTAGTGTCTTCTTGCACAAAGCATATAAATGAAAAGTCACAGACCTGAATTCTGGCTCATAGTGCAGTACTAGACATATCTATTCAGAAATAAATCCTATAACATTGTATTAGCTTACTCCCAGATATTTGGGTATAGTGTTGCAGCCTATTAGAGATTGGCAATTACTGCTGTGTGGCATGGTTCAGCCAATTGAGCCCACAGGTGTTTTGCGGGTTCCCTGAATTCCACAGCCTACCTTTCCTATGGGCACCCACTCAGAGGAGGAGGTGGTGCAGGGAAGCCTGCACCACTGATTCTAGTGTGGCACCCATGGAAGGAGATAGGGCACAGAATCCAGGACACTCGTGTAGCACCTGTGTGCTCAATCAGCCCAACCACTGACCAATGGCAAGTGCCAATCTCTACAGCCTACATTAGTTGAATTATGGCCTATTTAGATTGATGGGCAAGTTAATATTCATCTGAACCCCTTTTTAAAAATCAAGAGCAATCCAGAACAGTGGCTCCTCTCCATAGGTGTCCAACCTGGATTCTCAAGATGATGCTGAATTGCAGCTCCCAGAAGGCACAGCCAGAACGGCCAATGATGAGGAATTCTCGATGTTATAATCTAAATGGGGATCAAAATACATTTATTTATTTAAAATACATATACCCCACCTTTCTCCTTAAAAGGGCTCACTAAAAGCATATTAAAGCCAACAATAGTGAATATACAAATAATAAAAAAGATCAAACAAATGCCATACCAAAAAATAAGCAGCGTCAAAACACATTTGAAGCAGTAAGGTACAGCAATCTATTTAAAAACCCCACTCAGGTAGGTGGTCACTCAGGAAAAGCGGGACAGAAGGAAAACGCCTTCACTTGCTTGTGGAAGGATAGCAAAAATGGTGCTAGATTTGGAACCACTGGTATAGGTGTCTTTACTGTATCATCCCCTTGACATATCAGGATGGATTATTTAAAAACAAGAGCATGTACCCAGGCTAGTTTCATTTTTCTTTTGCCCACTGAATTCACCACCCTCTTCTCCCAGCTACTTTCACAGGAAATCATTGATAATGGTTTTGTCTCTCTCCCTGCCCCCCATTGTTCTGTTCTTGTGATCATATTGTTCCAGACAGGGGACTGGACTATCACTTCCCTAAAACATAATGGGACACTACCAGGGGTATCACGTGTGGGGAGTTAAGGAAGTCAACTCAAGGAAGAAAAGGGATAGCCTCACATCCCTTGAATAGACATACTCATTGATTAAGGTGGGAGAATATTGGACCTACTGAGATGTACATCCTGGTGCTTCAAGGTAGATCATGTCCTTTGCAAGCAAAATACCCAGGTGGGTGCTGGAAGAGGCCAAATGAAAGAGAAGACAAAATATGTGTTGCTTCTCCAGAGGCTGATGGTAAAGCTGTTTTCTTCTCTTCCAGTTGTTCCAGTTCTTCAGCCTGATGAAATGTTCCTACGTCTCTGTGAGCACACCTCAAAATTATTGGTCCATTACCTCTCACAATGTCTGGCTTTGATGATGGACCCCACATTCAGAAACAGAGCCTTCCCTAACTCATTATTCATGGAACAAGCATTAGTATTGTGACCTGGAGTTCAGTCTCAGCAAGCTGAATTGTGGTTGACTGAACTGGTGGTGGTGGTGGTGGTGGGGCAACGTGTAGTCAGAATAATTAAATTGTAAACTATCCAGAGAGTGTTTTAAGCACTATGGGGCAGTATATAAGCAGCATGCCTTGCTTTTGCTTTGCCATTACATAAAGCTAACAAGCAGTGTCTCATTCCCTGCTAGTCACTGCTGTTGCTATTGGCTTCTTTTGCTCTCTGTATAGCACAGCTCATCTTTCCTTCCATCAGTGGCATCACAGATCCTGTGAAGCAACAAGGGACATACAGCAATGGCTTTCAACCATCATGCAATATCTGCCCAAGAAGTCTCGTAGAGCACTTTTAATTAGATATCCTTGGCCAAAGAACCATCTCCCAGCAGAAGTGCGCCTAGCAGAGTCCCTGCCAGCCTTCCGGAAAGCATTAAAAACTCTTCTCTTCCGGGAGGCGTTTGGTTGATTCAATTAAGTTGCTGTTCTTTTTTTTTTTTTTTGCCCCGCCATCTGCTACTTTGCTTTTATTGTTTTGATATGTAGCTAACTCCGTGTTATTTTTAACTTTTTTTTTTTACATTGCTTGTTGTGAACCACCCGGAGTTCCTTTGGGAAGACTGGCGGTATATAAGCTTAATAAATAAATAAATAAAATAAAGGTAGCTGGGTTTTTTTCTTACCTAAAGAATGGTGCCTCTTACAATCTTACCATTCAACATTTTGAACCTCTCTTTATAAATATAATTTTACTTGCTATTAAAAAAAAACCTTCTCCTCCACCCTCGACACAGGCACCTGAGTGGAAGAAATTCTACTTGCAGAAAGCCCATGGCATTTTAAAAAACAATGAACAATTATGTGGTTTCCAGTTGATTCCAGCTTATTTTAACCTTTACTAGAATTTTCTAGGTATAGAGTACTGATAAGTGTTCCACCAATGAAATTTGCTCTAAATTAAATTGTGAATTAATGTATTCAGAGTTATAAAACTTAAAAAAAACTGGATGGTGTCATGAAGGTAGTGTATAATCCCTCCCTCATTTGGCAAGCTAATGCAGTACAAACAAGGCTTTCCAGTTGTACTTTTGCTTACAACAGCAAAGCTTATGAGAAGTCAGAGGATGAGGAAATGTTATCCAGAGAAGCAGGCTACATCTTTCTTCCTCATTTGCAGAGCCAGAAGGCTCAAAGAACCCAGGACACAGCACAAATCGTGGGAACAGCAGAAAAGAGGACTGCAAGTGGAGGAATGTCACTCTGTTATAAACTATGCAGATCCGGTTCCTATCCAGAGTGTTCAAATGAGCACTCGCAAGAAGATTAAAGTGACTGTGCACATACAGGAGGTCCCATGTGAGATGGAGGTGGACTCAGGATCAGCTCTATCAATAATCTCAGAAGACACTTTCCAGCAGATTTGTGTAGAAAGGGGAAGACTGCAGTTAGAACCATTATCAGTTCAACTGATGGATTTTCAAGGGCGGCGTGTTCTAGTAATGGGAATGGGGACATTCCGAGTGCAGTATCAACAATTCAGGGGGCTTTTACGGCTGGTGGTAGTGAAAGGACATCGTGTGAATTTATTGGGATTGGATTGGTTTGAACCACTGGGGATTACTGTAGTGGGAATCCACCAGGTGGAGGGGGTGGATGTAGAGGCAATCTATCAGGAGTACCCGAGGGTGTTTGATGAGTCATTGGGATTATATAAGGGACCACCTATATCCTTTAACCTTGACCCAATGGTCGCACCTATTCGTTTGAAGCCTAGGAGGGTACCTTTTGCATTGAAACCCCGAATAGATGAAGAATTAGACCGGTTGATTGCCCAAGGAGTATTAGAACCAGTAGCGAATGCTCGGTGGGAAACCCCAATTGTGGCCCCCTTGAAGGCAAATGGAGCAGTACAAATCTGTGTGGATTATAAATGTACCATTAATAAGGCCCTGCAACAGCATTCATACCCAGTACCAGCAGTAAGCCACTTATTGGCATCGCTGGCGGGGGGAAAGGTATTTGCAAAATTGGATCTAGCCCAGGCATATCAACAATTGCCAGTAGACGATGCCACCGCAGAAGCTCAAACTATTGTGACCCATCGTGGGGCGTTTAAGGTTAAGCGTTTGCAGTTCGGGGTCAGTGTGGCCCCAGGAGTTTTCCAGAGTTTAATGGAAGGGCTGTTGAAGGGTATTCCTGGGGTCCTTCCATACTTTGATGATATACTTGTGGCCGGGAGTTCCAAGGAAGAACTGTTGAAGCGTCTTCACGAAGTGTTGCGTCGGTTACAAGATGCAGGGTTGGCTGTGGCTGAGCCGTTACACAGGTTATTGAATAAGAGGACCCCTTGGGTGTGGGGTCAGAAGCAGGGTGAGGCATTTAATGCTGTTAAGAATTTGTTATCATCAGATAGTGTACTTACCCATTTTGATGAAAAGAAACCAATAGTATTGGCATGTGATGCATCCCCATACGGAGTGGGTGCAGTGTTAAGTCATCGCATGCCAGATGGGAGAGAGGCTCCAACTGCATATTTTTCGAGGACCTTATCGGCAACGGAAAGAAATTATGCCCAAATTGATAAAGAAGCCCTGGCCCTCGTTGCAGGGGTAAAGAAATTCCATGATTATGTTTATGGTCGTCCGTTTGAAATTGCCACAGATCATTTTTGCCCCCGGACGTCAGACCCCCCAAGTGTTGTCTCCCCGAATGTTGCGTTGGTCAGTATTTTTGGCAGCATATGAATATAGTCTATGCTACCGGCCAGGGAAGGAGATGGGACATGCTGATGCCCTTAGTCGATTACCAGTGAACAGTTCGGATGAGGATCCTGCCCCTGCACATGGCATCATGTTAATAGAGGACCTACCCGACCCACCGCTGCATGCATCAGATGTAGCAAGAGAGACAGCAAGGGACCCGATACTGTCTCAAGTTTTGAATTGGGTATGGAAGGGGTGGCCTTCCTGGAAGCTGGAGAGTGTATTCAAGCCTTTTTGTTCACGCCAACATGAATTGTCGGTGCACAAAGGGTGCTTGTTGTGGGGAAATAGTCATCATCCCACCAAAATTGCAGGGGAGAGTCTTGGAGGCATTACATATAGGGCACCTGGGAATTGTACGGATGAAGGCTTTGGCCCGTAGCTACGTGTGGTGGCCAGGGATGGATAAAGCTATTGAGGAACGGGTCCAAGTGTGTCACCCATGTCAGGAGTCTCGCCCAGCCATGCCACAAGCGCCCATCCAGAAATGGGAAACAACCAGAACACCATGGTCGAGACTGCATATTGATTTTGCTGGCCCCTTCCAAGGTCAAGTGTTCCTTGTGGTAGTAGATTCATTTTCTAAATGGTTAGAAGTAGTCACTGTCTCATCAATGACATCAGCGGTAGTGGTTCGGGTACTGCGGCGGCTGTTTGCCACGCATGGGTTGCCTGACACTATAGTGTCAGATAATGCCACACCTTTTACCTCAGTCGAGTTCCAACGCTTTATGGCGGCGAATGTGATCCGCCATATTACAGGCCTTTCCATCCATCGACTAATGGGCAGGCGGAAAGGATGGTGAGGACGACTAAGGAGTCCTTGCGGAGAATAGTGCAGGGAGATTGGCAATCACGGCTAGCTAATTTCCTACTACAGCAGCATATCACTCCACATACGGGTACGGGTAGGAGTCCTGCTGAGCTGTTAATGAATAGGAGGTTAACATCTTTATTAGATAGATTACATCCAGACTTGACATTAGACCGACCTCCGCAGCGTGAAGCCCCAGAGACACCAAGGTCTTTTCAAGTGGGGGATTGGGTTTATGCCCGGAATTATGGTAGAGGACCAGATTGGGTTCCAGCAACCATCGTAGAAATAAGGGGACCAGTGTCATACAGGGTGTCTATTGGAGGAGGCAAGGTATTACGCCGGCATGTGGTGGGCAAACTCGGTCAGGGCTCCTGAGGCGAGTGTAGTTGACGCGGAAGAATCAAGGGGGCTTGGCGAACGGGAAGAGGGTACCCCACTAATTGAGATGGAAACAGCCGAACCAGGAAATTTGGAGCAGGAGATTATCCCAGAGGGAGAATTGGGTTGCGAAGAAGAGACAGTGAATGGTCCGATAGAAAGGAATAACCAGGAACAAGGTGAAACTGAGGTAGCCACAGAATTACGACGCTCACAGCGAGTGAGGAGCCGACCAAAGTATTTACAGGATTTTATTTGTGAATAAAGTTTTAGATAGGGGGAAGGGGTGTTATGTAGTGAAGGTACAGGCAGCATTGCCGGGGAGGAGTGGGTTAACTGAAGGCAGACCAGCTGCAGTCAATTAACAGCTACCTCCTGGCAGCGTCTGTATAAATACGCATGTGTGTTTCCTTGTCTTTGCTTCGTGTTCGTCTGTCCTCGTTGTCGTGCAATAAAGCTGTGTTGATGGATCTCCGGTGTCGTGAACCCACTATTCAACAATGTCAGTGGTTCAAAATGGTAACATTGCTTTGTAGGATTAATAGTGTTTCCAACAAAAAGCTGAAGATTGCATTCTAGTTGTCCTCCAGTCTTTGCTATGAGGTGTGAATTAGTGATGCAAGTGGTTAATTAGTGGTGCAAGTGGTAACTAGTGATGCAAGGTCCAGATAATTCTACCTTAGACAGTAGTGATTTCATGTAAAGTTAAGTAACAATTTTGGTTGGTTGGCTAGTTTTAAATATCTATTGATCACATTTTTACCACAGTAAAAGTACATTTGGTTATAAATAAAAAGGGGGAGAGTGGAAAATAATAGAATAATAGAGAAGCAGATTATAAATGCATGCATTCTGGGTGCATAGGCATGGATTCTTCTAGAGGGCATTGCAGTGTTGCTTGTCAAATGGCTAGTGGTATTTTAGAATTTACCACTTGCATCACTAATGAATGCATCTTATGCTATACTTTTAGAGTTATCTGCCTCACTTGAACCAGGTGATGGGCTACAATTGTAACTACAATTCCTTGAAAAGGTGTGCTTCAAATATGCTCACTTCTGGGCACTGAAACTCCACATTTTTAATTACAACTCCCAGAGGTCATTCTGCTGGGGGTGGTGGTGGTCTTGGACCTATTGTTTAAAGGGAACTCTTCCATGCTCTGAACATATTTAACCTTGGTATCATTCGTGTATCCACTGATGATTAATAAGGTTACACAGGCAATGTTCAGCTCCTTATGTGAAAAGAGCAGACTGCAGTTGAAGGAAAATCAGTGCATAATCAGAGAAACCTTTTTTGTTAGTTCAACAGCTCTTAAACATACCCAGTAGACTATAGGATCCCTAAAATAATGGAAGTCATGTGGTACTCTCTATAGCTAATTGAAGAGCACCAATGATTATCAATACAATTGCAGATAACCCTTCACAACTGGAAATATACTTGCAAAAACTCAACAACACATCTGTGGGCGTTTATACACGACCCCTAAGCTCCGCTGCAAATGGCTCCCAGCTCCGGAGCTTTAAAATGTTTCCCCACCAGCTCCGGAGCTAACAGAAAATTAAGTGCGACCACGCCCACTTTAGTGCGTCCCAGCGCACTTTTCTTGTACCTGCTCTGGGACAGTGAAAAATTTAGAGTGCCCTGCTCTCCTCGCTTCTTTTTGTTGTTGTTGTTTTGCCTCCCACCCCTTTAAGAGGAACCAGGAAGTAACCGGCGCTCAGAGCAACTTCCACCAGCACCGGAGGTAAGGCTTTATTCTTTTCTCCCTTTTTAAGGCTTTTTTTCCTCCCTCCCCTCACACAGACAGAAGCAAGGAAGTGTGGAGTGGTGGGGAGGAAGGAAGAGCGACAAACCCTCAAGATCTCTAGTCCGAATTTAAGGGACCAGCGGATCTTAGGGGTCGTGTAAAAAGGCCCTGTTTTAAAGGGAACTGGATTAATAAAGTAACAGCTAATTTAAAATTATACACGAGACCTGGGAAACAGCTTCAACTGTTCCACAATGAAACTACATTTAACTACACAACAAAAGGCCTACGTTACTTACAGTATTTAAAATTCTCACATCATACTTTGACACAAGGATAGCCTGCTTTACTGTTAACTGTGTGCCTGGATTTAAAAGAAAAATGTCATGTTTTAAAGTAATATTTATTTATTTACCAAAAAAAAAAATTAGCCGCCCCACTACCAAGTGGTCTCTGGGTGGCATACAACAGTATATTAAAACTATGGTATAAAACAACATACTTATTAAAATGATAAAATACAAAACAATTTAAAACAACATACTTATTAAAACCATAAAATACAAAACAATTTAAAACAATCAAAGTACAATACAAATAATAAAATCCTGCTATTCATGAGTCCAGCTAAAAACACTATCTAATTAAAACGCTGGCTGAACAGGTAGGTCTTTGCCTGGTGCCGAAAAGCCAAAAGCGTCATCCACCAAGATGGCGGTCGGCAGTAGCTTCTGCTCTTACTGCACCCTCGCGATTTTTGTATTTTTCCAAACTTGGAGCGATGTTTTTATTTAATTTTTTGAGCCTGGCCAAGACCGGGGTCCTAGAGGGGGTTTTAAAGGGGCTTACGGGCTCGCTGAAGCTTCCGAACGGCTGAAAGCGAACGGCTGAAAGCGGGCGGCTTAACATCTGCCTGAGACGCATACATCTGGCCCGCTACCGCCGAGCTGCCGAGGACCGAGGCTGAGCCCCGCTGAGCGTCCCTTCCCCTCTTGCACCACCTTCCACCTTGAGTGCTGGCTCCTTCCTGACCATCTGCCTATGCCCCGAGGGAGATCTGAGGGAGACTTGGAGCGCGCTGTGAACCTGCCCGGCTGTCTGACCCGAGATTTGCTCGCGGCCGCCATCTTGCTCCCTTCCAGCTCTTCTGTGCGCCGGAGCCATGGTCCTCTGCTTCGGGACCTTTCCAGTTCCATCTGGCCCTGGATGGCCCTGCTCTTATACAGGGGTGGTAGTCCTTGGATAAAGGAATTAATTTGTCTCCGCCGTGTCAAATTGTTGACCTGGCCGAATCCTGGAGCCCGGACCTCGGGCGGTTTGTGGCCCTGGAGCTCGGGCGGCAGATTTCGCTCATTTGTTGGACTGGGAGGCTCGGGCGGCGGTTCGGCTGCCGGTGAATTGCTGGCAGTCCCCGGGATCGTTCCATCTGCTCCCCGCCACCGGCATCCTTGATCCATGTCGCTGGCCGTCCCAAGGACTTTATACCCATCTGCCACCGGCTCTCCTCCCCTTCCCCGGCTTTGAGTCCTGCGCGGAGATTCTCTCCATCTGCGCCCGCGTCTCACGGAATCATGTTGTCTCAAGCATTTTGCTCTCAGAGACCACACGCGGGATAAGGCTGGGGTTGGGAGGGAAATTTGATGTTATCTGATGTTATCGTTTTCCATCTTTCATGACCCCCGCTCAATTCCACCTTTAAATGCCGCATTTCCATCTCTGCCTCCCGGGGGTTTTCCCCTATGTTATCCATCTGCTCCCCCTCCTTTCTCCCCCGGTGTCCTGTTTATCAGCGCCCTGGCCATGCCTTTGCTTTTCCCTATTTTATTCATTTTATTTTATTTTTACTTTATTCGTTTTATTTAACTTAGCCTTATTGTTATTGTTATTTATTATTATTGTTACTTTGTTGTCTGTTTCATTTACTTGCCTATGATTTTACTTAGCTTTGGTTCAGGTTTTGTTAGTCTCCTGCCAGGCTGCAGCTAATACATGCGACCTTGGCACTAATTGGCTCAGCCTAGGACCACCTGGTTACTTTCCTTCCAGGTGTGTTACATCTTCCTTTGGTGGTAGATATTAATGTTTATGTTAATCTACTGTATTATTTGAAGTCTGGTTGCTTTGAGTTTAGTTTTGAGTTAAGTTTTTTTTTTCCTCTCTTCTTCCTCTTCGCTAGGTCACCATGCACGCAGGGACTCATATACCAACCGTGTTGGGTCGTGGACGTTACGCTAGGAGTCAGTGGGTTAGTCGGATAAGAAGAACTAGGGTCAGGCATCTCGCGCCTGTCCCGCGTTCTGACCCTCTGACTCACCGCCACGTGCCTGGGAGCCATTCCACCAGAGCCTCCAACCTGTCCTGCCTCCTTCTTAATGCCAGGTCGGTCCATAATAAGACCGCTGTCATCTTTGATACCATCACCGACAGCAGGGCCGACCTGGCTTGTATATCGGAGACCTGGGTGGGCTCAGAGGGGGGGGGCTTCGCTCACCCAGCTGTGCCCTCCTGGGTTCCTGGTTCACGGAGCGGGCAGGTTGGAGGGCCAGAAGGGGGAGGAGTCGCCATTGTATACAGGGAATCGCTTCATGTGACCAGGGCCTCGACATTGGTTTTGAATGCCTCCACCTGTTGGTAGGTCAGCGGGATAGGTTTGGCATTGTGCTGGGCTACCGTGCTCCCGCAACCCAGCACAATCCCTGCCAGAGCTCGCGGAGTTAATCGCCGCTGCTCTGTTGAAGTTCCCCCGGCTTCTGGTCGTTGGGGACTTTAACTGCATGCTGACGGTGGGAATTCATGGAAACCATGACGTCCATGAGCCTATCCCAGCATGTTTCTTGCCCTACCCACAGGAGTGGGCATACCCTGGATCTGGTACTTACCTCCATGTCGGGGATTCTCATCTGGAGGTGTGGGACATTGTTCCCACACCTGTGTCATGGTCGGATCATTACCTGTTGTCTTTTTCCCTGGCAGTGGCGGCCTCCTCGCGCGGGGACCAACGGCCCCCTGTTTGGGCCCGCCCCGAAGGCTTCTTGATCCAGCGCGGTTCCGGGAAGCCTTCGGGAGCTTCCTGGTGGTCTGGCTGACGATCCGGTCGAGGCCTTGGCCAACCTATGGTTTGAGTCAGCTGCGATGCCGTAACGACCAACCGCCCCCAAGCGTCTCCTCCGTGGCAGAGCTAAGAGTTTCGCCGTGGTTCACGGCGGAGCTAAGAGCGATGAAGCAGGAACGGAGGAGACTGAGAGCATCTGGAGACAGAGCCGGACGGCAAATAACAAGACTGCTGTTGTGATCCAGACTAGGCGCTACTCCCGAGCGATCAGGGAGGCCAGAAGATCTTTTTACTCCCTGAGAATTGGTGAGGCCTCGAACCGTCAGGCAGAACTCTTCCGGGTGGTTCGGGACCTCACCAATCCTAGTCTGGCTAGGCCTCCTCCTACTGATTTCAGTAGTGAGAATTTTGCAGTCTTTTTTAGATCCAAAATAGAGGCCATCCGTGCCGACTTTGAATCCAGTAGCACTAGTCCTCCCTCGCCATCCCCAGCTCCTGCACCCCCCCGCTCTCCTCAACTGGTTGAGTTTGGGCCTGTCTCTCCTTTAGACGCCTCCAGGGCTATTGCCCACTGCCGCCCCGCGACCACCCCCTTCGATCCTTGCCCATCTTGGCTCATTAAATCCGCCGGAGGGAGCATGCCCGAGTGGGCCGCAGCCATCGCCACCGCCTCCTTCAGCGAGGGGGTTTTTCCCTCTCGTCTGAAGGAGACGGTGATCAAGCCCATCTTGAAAAAACCGGGACTGGCGTCGGACCAACTGTCCAACTATCGGCCGATCGCCAATGTTCCCTTCATGGGCAAGGTTATCGAGAGGGTGGCCGCGGTGCGGATTCAATCATTCTTGGAGGAACAGCGGTGCCTTGATCCTTGCCAGTCCGGCTTCAGGCCTGGCCGGGGTACCGAGACAGCTCTGGTCGCGCTGCAAGATGACCTAATCCGGGCGGCTGACAGGGGTTGCTCTACCCTGTTGGTTCTCCTGGATTTGTCAGCGGCCTTCGATACCGTCGACCACGGTATCTTACTGGACCGGCTCCTGGAGGTAGGGATCGGGGGCACTGTTCTCAGTTGGCTCCGGTCCTTCCTTCAGGGCCGGAAGTATGTGCAGCATGGGGAGAGTTGTCCGTGGACACTTTTGTAACTGTCTCTCTCCCCCATGCTGTTTAACATCTATGTAAGGCCGCTGGCTGGGGTCATCAGGAGATTTGGGCTGCGTTGTCATCAGTACGCTGATGACACGCAGCTCTATCTCTGTTTTTCCACCTCTGCAGTGGAAGCTGTCCGGTCCCTCGACCAGTGTCTGGAGGCGGTTATGGCTTGGACCAGGGCCAACAGGCTCAAGCTCAACCCTGAGAAGACCGAGGTGATGTTCTTCGGGAGTTCCCCGTCTGATGGGGCCCCCTCCCCAGTTTGGAGGGTGTTTCCCTCCAGCTGGCGGAGAGGGTTCGCAATCTGGGCGTGATCCTGGACCCGGCCCTGTCCCCAAACGCCCAGGTTGGCCAAAACCGCATTTTTTCATCTTCGCCAGATCGCCCAGATTCGCAGCTATCTAGACGGGGACTCCCTGAGGACAGTGGTACAGGCGCTGGTGATCTCGAGGCTGGACTACTGTAATGCTCTCTACATGGGGTTGCCCTTGACTCTCCTCAGGATTGCAGGGGTGCAAAATGCAGTGCCAGACTGGTGGCGGGTGCGCGTCCTGACCGCATCACCCCGGTCCTGGCCCAGCTGCAACCCTGCCTCCCGGATCAGATTCAAGGTCTTGGTTTTAGTTTATAAAGCCCTCCATGGCCTGGGCCCGGACTACCTGGCGGAGCGGATCGCCCAGCGGTCAACATCGGCCCGACCGGTTCGGCAGTCCCGGGCGCAATATTTGAAGTTCCATCCCTCCGAGAAGCCATACTCGGAACCGGGCTTTTCGGTGGCTGCTCCTTCTTTATGGAACAGCCTCCCTAGCAAGTGCGCTCTGCAGAGTCCCTGCTGGCCTTCCGTAAGCGGTGAAGACCATTCTATTCCGCGAAAACGGTGAAAAGCTTAGCCCTCTCTTAGCTTTTTTCCGCCATCAATAATCAATAATCAGGTTGTATTTCACATAGCAGCGGTGAGGTCTAAATTAAAGGGTGCGCCCCTGCTGCAGTTGTTTATTCGTCTTTTATTAATTTATTAATTTATGCTGATTTTGTGATTATGTCTTCCTATTGTGTTTATTTTACCCAATTGTGTGTATCTCCTGATCTGCTTTGCTATGTTCGCCGCCCAGAGTTCCCGTGGGAAGATGGGCGGGATATAAATTCAATAATAAATAAATAAATAAATAAATCTCTGTTGGGAGGGCATTCCAAAGTTGGAGGGCAACTGCCAAGAAGGCCCTGTTTCAGCATGCCATCCCCCTCCCCACTTTCAACATGGCCTCCTGGCCAGATCTGAAGGTACAGGCAGGCAGGTGGTCAGTAAATGTGTTCTGTCAATTTGCATTGCATGTTGTGATGCAGTTGAAATGCAAATTCTTTATACAGTGGTACCTGGTATAAAGGAATTAATTTGTTCCAAATTAAATTGTTAAGCAAATTTTCCTTTATGCAAATTTCCCATAGGAATGCATTGAAAACAGAGTAATTCCTAATTGCAACCATTTTATGTTGTATGGATTTGCCCCATAGGCGATTTCTGTTAAGCAAATTTCCCCTATCTCAGGAATTTTTATGTTGTACAAATTTTATGTTATACAAACTGTTTGTTATACGAGGGTCCACTGTATATGTATTTTGTAGTGTTTTCTCATCATGCAACACAATCTCGGTATTTAAACATTTCAGTGACTCCCATCTGCCAGTTAGATACTTCAGAAATGGCAGCAGTGCAGAGTATCTTGTTCAACAAATAATGAAAAAAATCAAGTGAAGGGGAAGACCACCAACAAAAATACAGAGTTTGCAAATGTGTATACAATACTCCCCCTGTTTATCGCAGGAGTTGGGTGCCTGATTCACCCGTGATAAAGGAAAATCTGCAAAATGCATATGCCTCAGCAACCTGACCTTGGGCTGCTCCTGCTGGCATGCACTTCTAAAAAAAAGAATTTTAACCCCCTCCTGACACCTCAGCAAACTGATCTTGGGCTGCTCCTGCTTGCATGCACTTCCAAAGAGAGGTTTTTAACCCCCTCCTGACACATCAGCAAACATCGGGCTGCTGCTGATGGAATGTGCTGTCAGGAGGAGCCCGAGGTCTATTCGCTGAGGTGTCAGGAGGGGGTTAAAACCCATTCTTTGGAAGCGTGCTTCTCTAAGTAATGATCCGTGATATACTGAGACCGTAATATATGAACTGCATTGTGGTGGGGGACTACTGTATATCTAGTTGAATATTACATTGGTAAACTTCATTTCTCCAGTAGTCCTTTAAAAGTGTTCTGCGTGTTTACTGCCCCATAGTGCTTAAGGCACTCTCTGGGCAGTTTACAATTTATTTATGCAGACTAAACATTGCCCCAACCCCTCCCCAGCAAGCTGGGTACTCATTTTACCAACTTCTGAAAGATAGAAGGCTGAGTCAACCATGAGCCGGCTACTTGGGACTGAACCCCAGGTCAAGAGCACAGTTAACCACTGTGCCGCAAGACTCAGTTTCTTAAGAGTTTCTTCTAGATTAAAACTGGAATATATCATTTTTATATTCTAAAATATATTTATCTATGATAAAGAAAGGGAGATTTGATTTGGGGTTATGAAAACACAAACCTGCAGATCTCTAGATGTGTTAAACAGCTGCTAAAACGGCCTTCTACAATAACTGGCATCATTGTAGAACCCCAGGATAAAGTGTACCTACAGAATCAAGTGCTAGGTCAACTCCCATCATGCAGTGCAACACATTCTGGATGCTGCCAGCTTAAGGAAAGCTGAGGCAGAACAGTAGGGTCTCCTTGCAAGTGGGGAGGAGGGACTGCAACTGGAACTGCAAAGCTAAAGGACAACATGCTCCAGCCTCTTTTGTCTGCCAGGGAACCAAGGATCACTGAAAAGCTGCTGCTCCTACCTCCTAGGAAGGACCACATGACAAGATAAAGAGCAGCCTGACAGTATCTATGAGACAGAGAAGGTTCATCTGCACGGAGCTTTCTTTGCTCCTTCCTGCTGGCCAGAAAGAACACTTTCAAGAATTTTGTAACTGGTCTCCACACTTGCTTATTTTTTCCTAGCTCCCAATCACTTTCCCTTTGTTGTCGCAACAGTTCCATTGACAGCGCAGAAGTGTCTTATTCTTGATCATTGTAAACCAGTGATGGCGAATAGAGATGGGCACGACTAGGGAAAATGACGTTTTCGAGTTGTCATGTGTCGGAGGCAGTCCGTTTCGGCTCGTTTCCGTTTTTCGCGAAATTTTGCAAAAATTAAGTTCGAAAAGAAGTTGTCGTTAGTACTGGTTTGGGGGTAGCGGGCTCCTGGAGGGAGCTGCAGGAGTCAGCCAGAGCCACAAGTGATGGAGTGGCAGACTCTTTGCACCCGCTGTGTCTCACGTACTTGCATGTAGTGCAATGCAAGTAGATCTGGCTTAGGGTTAAGATGGGTTAGCGCAAGGGCAAGGGTTAGGCTAGTTACGGGTGAGGTTAGGGTGAGTATTGGGGTGCACCTCTGGGTGCCTCTCTGACCCACTTAGAAGGACAGTGTACTGGCGTATGGGTTAGGGTTCGGGTTTGGGTTTGGGATACGATTAGTGGGCTGTTTATGCCCGATTGGCACATCCCAGAAGTCTCTGTGGTCAACCTGGCCAAGTGGCCATGCGATTGGTGGAAAATTTGCATGGTCCACTCCCATGGGCGAGCCCATCATTGCAATTGCAAATGCAGGTGTAAAAAAAAATAAAATAAAATAAAATAAAATAAAATAAAATCAATGGAGACTTTTTTTTTTTTGCAAGAAAAACCCACTGCTGCTACTGTAAAAATTCAAGCATTTAAAATAGCTAAAGAAGCATGTTTCTGTGGTGCTTTGGTGGGGTTTTGGGCAACGATTTCAAAAAAAATATTGTGGTCGCCATTTTGGATCCCCCGCACTGCATGGCAAATGGATGCGCCCTCCCAGCCTGGTACAGTCAGCAAAACCTGGCCATGCGATTGGTGGAATGGCTCCAAAACTTTCCATGGTCCACCCCCATGGGCGAGCCCATCATTGCGAATGCGCAGGTGTAAAAAAATAAAATAAAATAAAATAAAATCAACGGAGACTTTTTTTTGAAGAAAAACCCACTGCTGCTACTGTAAAAATTCAAGCATTTAAAATAGCTAATTTTCGCATGTTTCTGTGGTGCTTTGGTGGGGTTTTGGGCAACGATTTCAAAAAAAATATTGCGGTCGCCATTTTGGATCCCCCGCACTGCATGGCAAATGGATGCGCCCTCCCAGCCTGGTACCAGCAGCGCAGTAGTAGCAATAGCCAAGGAGAGGGGGGCGGGGAACCCCCCCCCCAAATAAAACACCCTTCTGGCCTGGTAGGTGCCCTCAGACAGTTTTTGCCTACTTTTAGGGCTGGGAATCGGGTTTTTTTTTTAACTTTTAAAAACTTTTTTTCTGTGCCGCTTGGCATTGCGCGATCGCCGCAATGCAAGTAACGAGCACGACAAATCAGACCAAAATTGTTCGTTCGTCGGTTCGAGCTCGAATTCTGGCGGAGTAATTCCCGTTACCGTTTCCGTAGAGTAACGGATACGAGTAACGGAAACAGAAACGGGAATACCGCTAAGTCGTGCCCATCTCTAATGGCGAACCTTTTAGAGGACAAGTGCCCAAACTGCCATTCAAAACCTACCAATTTTTCGCAAAGTGCCAATACAGCAATCTAAGATTAATACAGGTGCCTGTGAAGGGGCAATGTTGGGTGCCCACAGGAAGGGCTCTGAGTGCCACCCTTGGCCCCCCTGCCATAGGTTCGCCAACACTGCTCTAAACCAATTGTTACCAGCTATGCTGTCAAAGCACATGCATAAATTCAAACATATTCAGAGACACACCCATAAGGAATATTTGAAATATCACAATAAATTCAAATTGGGCTGAACATATCACACACAAAGCTATTCATAAGAACTGCATCGAAAACAAAAACAAAAATACAGCACAGATTTACAATAAAGTACAGTATACAGTGGTACCTTGACTTACAAGATTAATCAGTTCTGAATGCATTTTTGGAAGTCAAATTATTTGTAAATTGAACAGCGGTTTAATTAATTCGTTCCTCCGGAACAGATTAATTGATTTTCAATCCATTCCTATGGGAAGGCTGTCCCAACCCCCCTCAATCAATGGCATCTGAAAGCTGCTCTCCACAGCCCCACCTGACAGCTGACTGACAGATCCAACCTGTCAAAGTCAGCTGCTGTGAGGAGCGGAGAGCAGCATTCGTAAGTCGAATTATTTGGACGTCGAAGCAACCGTAAGTCGAGGTACCACCGTATAACTAATATGGAGAAATACAAATACAAAAGAAGCGAACACTGGTGGCTGAGAGGGTTCTGAGATTCAGGCTACTTCACAAAGGACTGGAGTACCTGACCTGAGACTATTTGCAAAGGTACTACAAAGATAAGAAGAGGAAAAATCTTTCCCTGGGCCCACATACAGAAATATGGGGATAGGTTTGCAAGCCACTAGTAAAGCTGGCAGGAATAAGCAAGAGGGTTTAGGCACTGATATATACAGATGGAAGATACACTCCACGACATGCCCCTTGAACAAACAACACGGATACTATGTGCATTTTGATAGACCAGTAGTATCTGGCTGGACTTAATCTGGCCAAAAGCCACTTGTCAGTCATAAACTGTTTTGCTGTGATTATAATCTTTCCACCTGACATGTCTAAAAATAGAAACAGAATTGGCCACTTGATTAAACCGGAAGATGGATAGACTGTTTACAAATGTTCTCCATGCTCTCTAGACCAGTGTTTTTCAACCTTTTTTGGGCAAAGGCACACTTGTTTCATGAAAAAAATCACGAGGCACACCACCATTAGAAAATGTTAAAAAATTTAACTCTGTGCCTATATTGACTATATATAAAGTAATTTTTCAATTTTTCCCACGGCACACCAGGCAACATCCTGCGGCACACTAGTGTGCCGCGGAACAGTGGTTGAAAAACACTGCTCTAGACAACCATTTTATCATAAAAACATTAGAAGCTGTCATTAGACTTCTGATCAGTTTTTAACCTACACTTGTCCTTGGCCTGACAAGTCTTCTAGTTAAAACAGTGACATACATGTCTTATTAAGGGTGAGACTCTGCAGGGGTATTGTACAAACCTTGCCCTCCGAAAGCCGTATTCTACTGCAGACTTGGTTTAAAATGCTATAAACAAAACATCCAACACTGCTTCCTGGCAACCTGGCTTATCTTGGGGCCAGTTAGTCAGGGTGAGGCTGCACATTCTGGGTTATATTGATGTGCCTGGATTTCCTCCAGAAACATCAGCCATAGCACAGATCACATTCACAAATGCCAGTGTGTCAGTAACTAACAAAGTAATTTATAAAGAAGTAAGTGATGTATAACTGACTTTTTTTTAATGCAGAACCCGCCTACCTAAGATGGAATTTGCAAACCTAGTCATTTCAAGATGGGCTATGTCATAAGGTTGCTGTACTGGCTGGGTTGGAACAGATCTGGAGAGTATCTGGAAAAACTAGTCAGCAAAGAAAGGTGAAGAGTCATGCGAGGAAAGAGCAAGGAAAGATGAAGATTAGACATCAACATGTGTTATCACAAAAGAAATATATCACAATTTAAACTGTGAATTTCGTGTGAATGACATGACATACAGGGAAATGCACGCTATCCCAGCCCCAATATGGACCTTTGGGGCCTTGCTTTAGGGCTAGAGTGATTTTCCAGCAGGCAGAAGGATCACTATAAGGGCGATTGCACCCAAAGTCTTAGGAGAAGACATGTTTTCACATATATTGTTAAAATGTGGGAGAAGTGGAGATGGTGGGGAACCGTGACTCTTAGAGCCAAATGGCAGCAAGAGGAAATGTATGAAGGCTTCGTTCTATATCACATGAATTCACAAAGTGATCAGTGTTTTGATTTTTTTTTGTCAGATCAAGTAAGAGGAAGCTATGTTACAGATCCAATTTCAAGTACTGATTCACCAGCTACAAACGAATAGCCTGATCAGAATGGAAACAGATACTAGCAAATCAATCTTCTTCTTAGCATTCATTACTAATATGGATTTAGGCTACAGTATGATTTTTAAAAGGAATATGAATAGTTTGTATATATAGTACAGACTTGCAATCTCTGAAACTTGTGAGATATACTGAACAAATTAAGTTTCATTTAAACCATGAGAATTGTTGTTATAGTGTCACATGTCAAAATGGCTTCTTTAATCAGTTGCTTGGTATTTAACTTTTAATAAATCAGATATTTTATTTACCAAAGACAATTACAAATCCCTAGTGTAATATTTGGATGTTCCCAATCAGGTCCTATTTTACCGTTTGATGAAATGACATTGTTGTCGTGGTTGCAGATGTTACCACACTGCTTCCAGTAGTGTCTTCAACATTAATGAGAATGGCTCAGATGGACTACAGAAGCTTATGCACTACACTAGCAATGTCTATCTTATTTTGCAATGCATCACCAGCATAGACCAGGTTAGCCTGCCAACAGTCTTGATTGACTGCAAAGTGCTTCAGCATTATCCACAGAAAACTGACTGCAAATTTAATCTAATATATTCTAGGTTTACTCAGCAACAGAAATTATTGGTCACGCCAACAAAGAACATTTGTTTTCTGAAGGCACTGCTACTTTAAAACAGTGGATCAGATGCATCAATAGTTTTGTGAACATTCATAATGAAAGAGAGTTCTTGTAGTCAGAATGCTCTTTGAGATTGGGGATAAATAAAGTGGGGTATTAATAAATGTTGGGTATGCAGTATGCTGCTCTTTAGGAAAACTTCTTGAAACCATGCTAGGCTCCTTAAAATATATAAAAAGGCCACCAGAGGGAGCACTGTTACAATCAGAAAAAATGAGTGTAAATGAGTATAACAAGGAAAAGCACCTTAATATTATGTAGGTGTCCAGGAATTCAGTGTCATCTTAAATGCATGCCAAGATGGTAATACATTTGGAGTTTGACTGAAGTCATACCACATTTATATGCATTATTTCTTTCAGGCCAAAAAGAACAGCAGAATATAGATTCCTTCCTTATTCCGTAAGCAACTGACTCCACCCTCTTTTGCTTACTTCATTCTTACTCCAACACGAATGTCCAAAAGTACAAAGGTTTATGGAAAACTTCAATATTTATGAGATGGCATTTGATCTGAAGTTCCCTATTATTTCTTTTTCTTGTTTTCAAGCAACAGAGAGGTGTGGTCATGGCTGATAAATCTAAAAATTGGTCCAATTACTATTGCCAGTACAAAGACATTTTAAAAAATAAATCATGAGATGATGAACAGCTCAGTAGGTATTGTCCAGCACATGGAGTTTCCAAAACAACAATTTGAAGCAAAAGTCAAAGAAAAACAAAACAAAACAAAACAAAAGACAAAAAAACAAAACAGACAAAAAAAGACATTAAAATATTAAGGTTAGTCTTTAAGGTGCCATGTTTTTCTTTTCTTTTGTTTTTCTTTGACTTTTGCCTGGAATTCTTGTACAGACTAACACAGCTACCTTCTCCAAAACAACAAAGTATCATCTTGGATTCTTTGGAACAAACTTCCCCTTTTCTTCCTGCACAGCAATGCCATGTTCCTTTCCCCCACTGGATGGGAATAAAGCCATCTGTCTGGAAATTCAGCAGAAACCCAGCTGAAAGTGAGCCATACACAAACATCTGCTCATCTTGCAAAATATTTTATTTGTTAAACTTACTAATTACTGTACACTTTTACCCCCACCTTTCTTCCAACAATCTCAAGCCTCATTTCGTCACTTTCTCAGAAAAAGAATGCTGGGAAGAAGCAAAAACAATGGATTTTTGAAGCATTTCAAAGTCTTGACATGTTTTCTCTGATGTAAGTTTTTCATGACTGTGGCCCATTTTATCAGATGTGGCACAAGTCAAGAGAGGATAAGTGATCCAAAGTCATCCAGTGTTTTTCTTTGTCTTGGTGGGGTCTCTTTGTTGTTGTTCTTCATGACTCCATGGACCAGATCACGCCAGGCCCTCCTGTCTTCCACTGTCTCTCGGTCAAGTCCATGTTAGCTGCATCGATAATACCATTCAACCATCTCGTTTTCTGCCATCCCCTTCTCCTTTTACCCTCAATCTTTCCCAACATCAGGGACTTTTCCAAGGAGTCCATTCTAGAGATGGGTGTTTTGTTTCAGACGGTGTCCAGTTTCAAAACGAAGCATGGCACCCAACCTCCAAATCAATCACTTACCTTCCTTTGAGTCGCAAGGGGTGAAACTCCAATCAGGAAGCAGCCTCTGACGCATCATCTTTCCTTCTCTTTGGCACTGGCCAGTCAGGAGCTGTGCAAGGACATGCATCATCCCGCCTCCCTGTCTGATTGGTGAGTAGGACAGATGATGTGTTTACTGTGATCAACACAAAGGGTTTTCCATAGTCAATTAAACAGAAGTAGATTTTTTTCTGGAACTCTCTAGTTTTCTCCATAATGCAGCGCACATTGGCAATTTGATCCCTAGTTCCTCTGCCTCTTGAAACCCAGCTTGTACTTCTGGGAATTCTTTGTCCACGTACTACTGCAGCCTCCCTTGTAGAATTTTGAGCATAACCTTGCTAGCATGTGAAATGAGTGCAACTGTACGGTATTTGGAGCATTTTTTGGCATTGTCCTTCTTTGGGATTGGGATGTAGACTGATCTTTTCCAGTCTTCTGGCCACTGCTGAGTTTTCCAAATTTGCTGGCATATCGCATGCAGCACCTTTACAGCATCTTTACTCCCTACTTTAAGTCTTAAGAATTATTTAATATGAAAACAGAGAAGGTGTGACTGTTCAAATGTTGTTGGCACCATGACTCCCAGAAGCTCTAGCCAAAATAGCCAGTGGCAAGGAATGTTGAGAGGTGCAGTCCAACAGCTTCTGGAAGGCCAAAAACTCCCTATCCATGACCTAACAGGATGTTCTTTGGGCTCTGCACCCCTCCCATTGAAACAGGACTTTAAACTGCTTGACCGTCACTGGATTATTACATGAGTATTCTATGATTATATATCAAAGCAAAATCAGATTTGGAGAAATGCCTATTTGTGTTTTTAAAAAGGGCTTACCAAATGAATTGTACTTGCATCATATCTTTGGGGAGGAAGACATCCATCTTATTATAGTAAAAGCTGCCAAAATTACAATGGATACTCATGTGCCCAAAGCATTTCAATGATGCTAGAATGTAACTGAAATGCTTTGCAAAGAGAAAGGGGTCTGAGCTCCTTCACTTCAGAGTTCATAATTCATCTGAGTTAATTAATTTCACTGACTTCACAAACATTCCTCATGTTTCAAAAATGATTGTTCTATACTGTTGGGAATTCTCTGGAGAGGTTTTGAAGCACAGAACTTAAAACAGATGGACAGATACAAATGCCTTTCTCAGCGAGCTGAACATACAGACACACAAAACTGCTGCGTTCCTCCCAGAAGGCTTTGTTTTATTCATCTTATCTATGTTTTCAAGCAATAGATTGGAGAGCTTACAAAAACAGGAGCTCGGATAGGGGGCAGGCACCCTTTAGCCCTGCCTCAAAGCAAAAGGTCAGGGAAAATTGAAGGTCACTTCCTTTCCAGATATGCCACATGGGCCAGGAGTGTGTGCACATCACTGCAGCCCTCCGGAACACACCCTTCAAATAAAGGTCCCCACACTATACAACTCAGTGTTGTTTTAAGGGAGACAGATTAACTCTAACTTTCCTCACTGTGAGGCAGGAAGACATACCAATAGCCATGCTGCCTTAAATCACCCGGGTTTAGAGCAGAGTTTCAGCTTTACGCACTGCACATATATTGTCACTGATACAGCAGGACTTGATTGACATCTACAAATAAAGGAGCACTCTCCTTTAGTGAGCACTTAACCATATCTAGCCCAATGTTTCATTACTGTCTCCTCTTTAAAAATAATACAGGTAAGAGAATGCTAACGGCATTAGGCATGGGGGAGAGCTCACTACTGAAGCACCTTGCATATGAAATACCCGTGACAGAGAATTCACACACTGTACTCTGTGTAATTTAATGGACAGATTGTTGGACTAATGTACCTGGTTTTGATCTGGGTTTCAATCCCTTCTCAGCCATGGTTACTAATAAAAGCACTCCTTAAATACCTCAGTTACCTTGAAATCTTATTAGGGTCTCTAGAATTTGGATGCAACTTGCCAAGACTTTATTCATACATCCATTCTGATGTCTCCTTTCCACCAGACTATGTGTTTTTTCTTTACCCACTCTGTGGAATAGCTAGCTTTCACTAATTTCAGTTTCTTCCTTGCTTACAGGAAAACACTTCAGTTCTTGCATTTAGTTGTGGAAATTTATTGCACTGTTTGATTTGCTGAACTGAAGGGTGCCTTGGGAATGCATCTAAAAGGGCAGGTCACAATCTTTTCCCAACATTAAAAAAATGATGTTGGTGTTTCTTATACAATATTAACATTCTGAAAACTTTCCAGAAGGGTAGGACCGGATCATACAGAGCTGTTTCTTGAAATAAAATGCTGGTTGTCAAATAACATATGGAAAGAATGTGTAAACCTTATGAGAAAGTAATAGTTTGAAAGAAAGTAATGGTTGCAAAACTTTAAAAATGTTTACCCACCAGTCAAGACTTTGCAGATATCATTGGTAAACAGAGTTTTCTTGGACTTTTTGGAAGTTTTAGAATCATATTTTGCGCCCCACCCCTTTAAGAGATCAATTGCCCGAACAAAAGAGGTGATTGTCCCTTACCCTTCAAGCAGAATGCCATTGGCCAGCGGATCTTAGCAGCAAAAAGGCCCTTGGTTTCAGTCAAGACCTCAGATATCATTGGTAATGAGGGACTTGGAAGTTTTAGAATCATATTTTCCCTGCCAAATTGCCTATCTGTTTAGAAGCAAAATGTGGTCACATCATAGTGATCTATGTATGTGGTATGCATAAATGTAGCCATTTGATAACTGAAAGTTGAATAAAGTGGTATGAAAAATATCTGAGGCTCTGGTGGCAATTAAGCTTGCAGAAAGAAACCGTTTAAAGGGCTGAAATAAAACAGTCAGGTAAACCTGTACTATCTGTTAGATCTATGGCTGAGAGCAGTTAAGGCAAATGAGGTTTTGGCTTCAGTTGAAAACAACCACCCACCCTGCAAGGAAAAAGAGAGGCAGGGAAATTGCCTATATAAGACTATATAGGTCTGGACCAGATTCGGGATATGGGCCATGAGGGTTAAGGATCCTTTGCCTGAACTGTGCAACCAGATGTTGTTCAACTTCCAAAAATTGCTCATTTCCTAGCAGACAGCCATGATATTCTCTGGTTTGCAGCTCACAACCATCTACCAATATAAAGCACAGCAGGAGAAGGTTCCATTATTAATGCTTCCTTCCTCATTTCTGAAACATCCCACTAAACACATTCTACCTAGGAGGCAAAACTAAAAGGCAACACTCGGATTCCAGTCCCACTTGTTTTGCTATGTTCTTGGACACTTTAGAACATGATGTTACATGCAGCAGTAGTTAATGTTCAAGTACAAGTTTGGGTGTGTGCAGCATGAACAGGTTTAGTATGAATTTCTAGTTAGAAATGTATGTTGTTGAGGACATTTTAGTTCAACCCAACATTTCAGAGGAGATATAATATTGTTCTTTATCTATTCAGTATCTCAATGGAAACACATTTTGACAGCACTTTTGCAGTCACTTAGTCATACCACTGGCCTGCTGATTTTACTATATATAGTAAATACAATGGCCAGAATCCTTTTGGTATTTGTGGTGCAAGTGCTATGTAATTTTCCATGGCTAAAGTTGTGTCTGAGGGGGAGCATCCATCGGTTGTATGGTCAGGCTATGACCAAGACACACCCTGTCAATTCAGCCATTAAGGACGGAAAGTTATGCAAACCTCACACAAGCATCAAAAAGATTCTGTCCATTATCTAAGATGGATGACCAAGAATATGTAGAGCAATTGTTTTGAGTACAGAACAAGTACTTCCACTGAATAAACTTCTTTATAAAATTACCATTAAAATAGTAGGAAATAATTCTCCCTCAACATTTTGCCATGCCTTGATGTGCATAGCAAAAATGTAAAAGCTGATACCAAGACTGATGACAGATTGGAGGAGTTTGGTGTCTGAAATAAAAAAGGAGCAAGAAAGCTTCTTTGCACCATAACACTATTCAAACATGAGATATGCACATGGGGGGGGGAGCATGATTATGTCTACTTGTTAGCCCTGACTAAAATTCCCTAGCCAATTTTAGCATAATGCCTGGAGCACATGTACTGTATATATTGGCATCAGCTTTGTCCTTAACAGGAAACCCAACTATTTGAACTATTCTTTATAGTGTGGGGTGAACCTATGGAGAGGCATGGCAACTGCAATCTTGGTTTTTCCTCTAGTGCATCCAGATATTTCCATTTAAAAAGCAATTATTTCTTCATTTGGCTACCTGAACAGCCAGAGCTGAGGGAGGAGAAATCAACAAAGAAGCACTAGGAAACTAGACAGTAATGCTGACACCATGTCAACACAAAAGTTCTTTTACATTTGCAAGACTACGGAAATTGCAGGGATAAATACATACACAACTACTTAAGTTTTCAGTATAATTTGAATATATAGTATAATATAAGCTAAGACATGTAAAGGCAAAATTAAAAGATCCTTGTTTTTAAACAAAGGAAGTTCACAAGAGGGTAATTCTGGATTTCAGTGTGCCGTACACAGCTCTAATGGAATGCCAAATCTCTCACCAGAGGATACTGAAAGATACACAGGGTTTTGAAACCAGAACCAGGCCCTACGTGATCAGTTTTCCCATAAACTGTTTTTGAACTAAAAAAAATTTGTGATGATGAATTGTAGAGAAGAACCATGTAAAGACACCTATAACTATTTGGAAGTAAGATGGGGTATAAATGCAAATTACAAGGGCAGACTGAGCTTCTACTTTTCCCAAACTTCAATTTTCTTACCAAATTCTTATGTCATCCATAATTCTTCAAAGAGGAGAAGTCTTAATCTGCTTATCATCTCTACAACTACTCTTAAGATCATCATTTGCTGATACGTTTTGAACTTCCTTTCTTCCATTTCTTTCCCTGAATGAGCAGTTATTGACTGGGTTTTTTAAAAAAATTGATCACATTAAATGTGTTTTGGTGTAGTTTATGTTTTTTTGCATTGTACTCATTGATACTTTTTGTACTGTATACTCATTGTCATTAATTTAAATACTGTTTTTAATAGTTGCAAAACACCTTGAGTTCCTGTTATGGAGAAAGGTGGGTTAAATACTTTAAATAAAATAAAATAAAATCTTATGCCTTAAATCAGAGCAACAATCATTCACACATATTTGGGTGTAAGTCCAACAGTCTCCGTTTTCATCCTCACTGCTGCGTAACACAACATCCACTAGTTTCAACATGATTGTTGCAGGGACTGCCAAGGCACAACACTCATCCCATTGATACACATCATGGATGCTACACATTATAAATGTTAGGGTGCTTTTTTATTACCTTGTACTGTATGCACTTGACAGATGAGCTAAAGCTGTCATAATTACTTATAGTGGACAAATCATTTCATTAGTTTGTGCAAGCATATCAGGCAAAACTGAAGGAACAAAACAAAAATAAAAAACACCCTGTACTATCTTAAAAGATTTATGAGCTTTCATGGATCAAGTCCTCTTTTCAGAAAGCATATGGTACATTAAAATATAATAGTCCTAAAGTGCCACAAGGTTTTTGTCTTTTATTATTATTATTATTATTATTATTATTATTATTATTATTATTATTATTATTATTATTACAGTGGACCCTTGTATAACATAAAATTTGTACAACATAAAAATTCCAGAGATAGGGGAAATTTGCTTAACAGAATCGCCTATGGGGCGAACCTGTACAATATAAAAATGGGATCACTCTGTTTTCAATGCATTCCTATGGGAAATTTGTATAAAGGAAAATTTGCTTAACATAATTTCATTTGGAACGAATTAATTCCTTTATACAAGGTACCACTGTATTATTATTATTATTATTATTATTATTATTATTATTATTATTATTAATAATTGTGCCAAGCAAAATTTGGATTTTCCTTGGCACATACTTTTAAGTTAGGAACAAGCCTTCCACGACCCCAATATATTTCCCAAGTCATGTTTTTCAGCTCAAGAAAACACAATAATTCCATGTCGTCTGAAACAATCCACCAGTATCACCCAGAAGCTTTGCCACTTCCAGGCTATCCATACAAACTATCCGCCTCTGTATGTCTGTGAAGATTCTCAGTCATCCAGGTGAGGTTATCTGGAAGTTGAGTCATGGAAACTGGACTCAAGAAAAAAAGAAGTCCCGTTGCCATGACTCAGCTTCCAGATACCCCCCCCCTCTATATAGGCGAAGCGCGAAAAGGCGCCCCGGAAGCGGCACCGAGCAGAAAAGAGCCTGCGCGCGCTGGATTCAGGGTCAGGACCCCGCGGGGCCTTCCCTCCGCCTTCCCTGAACGCAAGGCCTCACCGGGGGGGGGGGGGGGGGAAGGACTTAGACCAGAATCTATTTCTAACTCCCTACAGACGTTTCGTCGCCTTTCCTATATTTGTTGTGTTTCTGTCATGCAACTTTTTATAAGAAGAATGCAGGCAGGCATTGTTTTAGACCACTATACCCAGGGTCTCTCTCTCTCTCTCTCTCTCTCTCTCTCTCTCTCTCTCTCTCGTAGGCGCTAAGAGCAATTGGGGGAGGGAGGCGAAGAAAGTGGCCGGAGAAGAGGACGCACGCAAAGGCGCAGCCGAGACGGTCGGGCGCGCGCGCGTCGTGCTTCACGCCTGCCTGTTTTGAGGACCGCCCCCCCCCCTGCTGGGCGCGCGCGCACCCGAGTGGGGCCGGCCCTTAGCGGTCCACGCGCCCCGAGGAGGAGAGCCGGGCGGGCGACTTCTCCGAGGCGCAGGAAGTGGCGAGGGGCGGGGGAGGGGGGGAAGGGGAGAGAGGGGTGTGCCCCGCGTTTTGGGACATGCGCAGTCAGTGTGCCTGGTCGTTTGGCGAGTGACCCAGAAGAAAGAAGCGGAGAGGTTGGGCGCCGAGTTGTGGGAGGGGGGGTGGGGGTGGGGGCGCGCGCGCGGGCACGCCTGCGCGCCGCGAAGGGAAGGGAAGGAAAAGGCGGGGCCTCCTCAGGGTGATTGACGCCTCGCCCCCTCTTGAGCGGCTGCCTGACTGGCGGCTCGAAGAGGGGACGCAACTTCCCCAGGACGGAGGCGCTGTCTCGAGGCGGCGGCGGCGGCGGCGGCGAGCCCGCGCAACCTCCTGTGTGTGTGTGTGTAGTGTGTGTAGTGTGTGGAGTGTGGGGTGGGGGTGGCCCGCCTTGCCCTTGCCGGCGGAGTCTTCCTGGCGGCAGCTCCGGGGCCGGTGCGGGGGAGCATGAAAGTTCCGCCTCCGCCTCCGCCTCCGCCGCCCCACCACCACCAGCAGCAGCAGCAGCAGCAGCAGCAGCACCACCGACGCGGCGGCGGTTCCGGTGGTTTCCTCTTTCCCCTGGTCAGGCAGAGGGGCCGCTCCTCCTCCTCCTCCTCTTCCTCCTCCTGCTCTTCCTCCTCCTCACTGCGGTGAAGGGACTGCGGGGCGGCCGGCGGCCGGGGAGGCGCTGGCTGGCTGGCTGGCTGGCTGGCGTTTGGGCGGCATATCCTGCGGCACTTCTTCGCCCGGTCTTGAGGGAGCGCCCGCCCCCGCCTGCCTGCCTGCCTGCCTGCCTGCCTGCCCACCCCCTTCGCCGCTTTTCCCTCACCGGCCCCTGCTGGCGAAGCTCCCACGAAGGGGAAATTGGGGGAGGCCACCGCCGGGCACGTATCGCCTCCCCACCACCACCACCACCTCCTCCTCATAAACGCTCCACACACCCCCAAGATTTAATTCCCTCGGAGCTTTGCCTTACCGCCGTTTTTATCACCTGAGAGCTTTTGTAGTCTTTCTGAGCGCCTCAAGATGACTTAGTGTTTTGTTTCGTCAGACAGGTATTTTTGCCTTTTGGAGTTTGTATATATATTTTTTTTTCTCACAGAAAGAAGGCAAGATCTCATTCCTCCTCCTCCTCCTTCCCCTCTCTCTGCTGGGCAGATTTTTGGAGGTGAAAAGAACTCTCTCTCTCTCTCTCTCTCTCCTCAATACCTGAATTTCAGGGCAACTTGGACCTACTTTTTGGGGTGTTTCTTCCACCCGGCGCTGAAATAAATACTCTGAGAGACAGATAAAGGTCTTTTTGTCTCTAAAGTTCTGCAAAGTTCCCTTCTTATCAACATGGAGCATGGCAAGATGGATTACTTTTGTGATCAGGTGCAACAGAAAGATGTGGGCCGCAGGATGCAGGTCGGCCAGGAATTTCTGGAGTATTTGAATGATCCCAACGTTTCCACTGATGTGGAGCAGGATCATCAGCGCCTCGATCAAGTGATTGATGAACTAACAGGATGGGTGAACTCCAGTAACTATAAGGTAAGATCAGTTTTGCTGAATAATGCCTGTTACAATGGAAGCCTGTCAGATGTGAGCCTGACTGTGTTTTATGTATGGCCCATTGAGTGAATCCTCTGTGGGAAACACTTTTGTCCTCAAAATAAGGTGATGTTTTGAATGTTTTTACACAAGTAACAGTGTTGCTTTATATATATTATCTGCCGAGTCAACGGATTAAATAGCATACTGGCCAAAAGGACAGGAGGAATTGCAGGATACAAATGTAAACATGCGCTGTAGAACTCCTAAGAATCTGTTTTGAGATTCTTGCCCTTCCCTGGCTTAGAAAGTACATGGGAAGTAGCTGTATGTGGTTTTTGTAGTGATTTTCAGTGCCACTTGGAAAGAATAACCATAAGTGATCTCTGTGGACGGCTATTACATTACTGCATAAGTAAACATGATATTCAGTTATGTTGGTTTTTATTATCACAGTATTTTGTCTAAATAAATAAGCATCCTAAATAAAATTCATAATGAAACATTCTTTGTAAATGTTTTAAGTAGGGGGCTTGGGGGGTCTTACCCAGGAAAGTAGTGATTGTTGACACCTTGTGTAAGGAATTTTTTAAAATGGAACTACAGTAAAAATCTGGAGGAAGTTGTTCCATTACTAGTAACTAACATGACCTCTCCAGTAGTTACTCTGCAGTGCATTAACTGTAGCTAGTTTACAGTCTTGTCATCTGGTGGCGATATTGCTCTATAACACAAGGTTCACATGTGTTGTTTCCACAAATCCCCTGAGATGAATCTATGTGTACATGTCCACCTGCATACAGTGGGCATATTAATATGCATTACATTTTCACAGGGAATATAAGTTTTTGAATATAGCTATAGAAATGAGTTTGCAGTGTTTCTCAAAATTCTGATTAATATTTATTTATTTATTTATTTATTTATTTATTTATTTATTTATTTATTTATTTATTTATTTATTTATTTTATAGCTTATATGCCGCCCAGTACCCAAAGGTCTCTGGGTGGCTAACAATTAAAATTAACAATTAAAACATTTAAGTACAATAAATGCAATACACTAAAACAATACATTAAAATTGCCATCAGCACCCACAATGAATGTTATATCAGTTAAAAAACTTTTGGAACAGGAAGGTTTTTACCTGGTGCCGAAATATCAACATTGGTGTTAGGTGGATCTCATTCAGCAGGGCATTCCATAGTCTGGGAGCACCTGCCGAAAAGACCCTAGACCTACAAGTCATCCCTTTCACCTCCTTGAGGGATGGCTCTTGGAGGAGGGCTCCCTGGCTAGAGCTTAGTTGGAAGGAGGTGATCCTTCAGGTATCTAGGTCCTAAGCCATTTAGGGCTTTATATGTCAAAACAAGCACTTTGAATTGGGCTCAGGCAGCAACTGGTAACCAATGAAGGTTAAACAGAAAGCAAAGTGTTCTGCTTATATACCGCCCCAAACCACTTTAAGTAGTCTCTGGGTGGTTTTCACTTTAATTACAGTATGCAGGCTACACATTGGCCCCCCCCAGCAAGCTGGGTACTCATTTTACCGACCTCAGAAGGGATTGAACCTCAGGTTGTGAGCACAGTTTTAGCTGCAGTACAGGTATTTAACCATTTGGCAGCCCTGCCACTCATCAGCCACGCAGCACAATTCTGAAACAGTTGCAATCACTGGAACGCCTTCAAAGTCTGCCTCACGTAAAGCACATTGCAGTAATCAATACAGAATATTACCAGTGCATGTGTAACTGTCATGAGGCTCCGTTCGTCCAGGTAGGGGCACAGCTGGTATATTTTCCGCAGTTGTAGAAAGGCACCCCTGGCCACCAAGTCTACCTGGGCTTCCAAAGTTAGGCCGAGGTCCAGGAGTACCCCCAAGCTACAGCACCCACTAACAGCACTTCCGTCTTGTCTGAATTGGGTTTCAATTTATTAACCCTCATCCAGTCCATTATCTGGTCCAGACACCAGTTCAGCATAGAAACCGCCTCACCTGGATTGGTGGAAAATGAGAGGTAGAGTTGAGTATCGTCAGCATATTGCTGACTCCTCAACCCAAACCTTCTGATGACGTCTCCCAGCAGTTCCATGTAGATGTTAAAACAGCATGGGAGATAGTGTCAATAGTTAGTGGTACTGTACAGTGGTACTGCTACCTACGAGTGGCTCGACTTAAGAGCAGAAAACAATTGGCACTTTAAGTGCTACCTTACAAGTGTGATCTGCTCTACTTACAATTTTTTAAAAAAATACTCAATATTTATTTATTTTTTTAGATTTATTTATTTAGATGCATCGGAATGGATTAAACCAGTGTTTCTCAACCTTTTTTGGGCAAAGAGTTGGTGGAAAAAAGAGCACACCACCATTAGAAAATGTTAAAAATTAACTCTGTTAAACTCTAAAAGGTTCACCACTGTACAGATTGAAACTTAAGCCACCTGTGTTGAAAGACATTTTTTATGCAGACCTGAGAAGGGGCATGATTCCAGGAACACAAATAAGACCCAAAAGCCTATCTTGCTCTCAGTGCAGGTCATCCAACAGGAGTGGAAGGATAGTGTTCTGTAGATCCATTGGAGTCTCTCAGTTTACAGTTTTAGTTACAGTAGGCAGGCTGCTAGACAAACTTGAGGCTAGAAATGAGCACATTTTTATAGAGGTGGGGGAATCCAAGACAGAAAGAAAGGGGCAAGACTTCACATAGATTTTGTGCCATTTATAACTCAGCCCAGGCCCGGCAGATGCCTCCTCCATCCCCTCCTATGACCTTGTAGCCCCTCCTCCCCTTCCCCTCACCTGGTGGTTTGTTCTGGGCTTTAATGTAATCCATTGTCTCCCAGGAAATTAATGCTGTAAGATGTCAGGGCCACAAGAGAATGGACTGTATATTATCCCTCCTCATGGGGAGGAGCCAAGCTGGCCCTTGTAAGCCCGCCGGCCCTGGGTTGAATTTCTTAGAATTTTTCAATTTTTTTCCAAAGAGAAACTAGTGTGCCACGGAACAGTGGTTGAAAAAAAAAACTCATACTATATGAAAAGCCAAACAAACAAATAAGCCAGGTCTCAGTGGGTCAAAATTAAGTAAGATCCATTGGATTGTTATTGTTGACTAATTTATATGAATCTATACGTTCACATAGATTTTGTGTTTATAACTACTTATGACCTTGTAGCTTTAATGTAATATTGTCTATTAATGCTGTAAGATGTCCCTCAATTGTATTGGACTGTATATTATCCCTCCTTATTGTAAGCCACCTTGGATCCTTTTCCAAAGAGAAAGGCGGGGTAAAAATACTCTAAAACAAACAAACAAATAATAATAAAAATTAAGTAAGTGATTGATTGGGTCTACCCTAGATGAGACTAAAAGATTTGACCTAGGGTTGTGCTGGGACTGTCAGTTTTCTTACCCTATGCTATGCTGTGTGTCTGCAACTGTTTTTATGTATCTATACTGGACATTTAAGGCTGGGGTGGGGATAAAGTTTGTTTGAAATATGGCCTTGGAGGAGAGCTTTGTGGATACTCTGGAATGCCAGAAAGACAGACAATTGGGTCCTAGATCAAATCAAGCCTCTGGAGGCAAAAATGTTGAAACTAAGAGTGTCCTACTTTGGGCACATCATGAAAAGACAGGATTCCCTGGAAAAGACAGTAATGTTAGTTATAGTGGAAGGTAGGAGGAAAAGAAGAAGACCAACTATGAGGGGGATTGACTTCCAGAAAAAGACCACAAGCTTGAGTCTCTTAAGAACTGATTTGGGCAGCTGGGGATAGGACATTCAGGAGAGAGTGCTTAATCATTGGGGCACCATGAGTGGGAGGCAACATGACTGCACATAATAACTGTATTAGTTTGCTTGCAGTTAAAAAACAGTGTTTACTTGTTTTATATTTCATATTGCTCCTTTGATGGTTTCTGTAATTCATTAAGCAATATCATGATGTCAGCTTTCTGGGGAACAGGAATTGAAAAACAAGTGAATGGGAAGGCATGCTGTAGGAGCGAAAAAATAGAGAGGCACTCATTACCCAAAGCAAGCATTTTGAAAGTATTAGAACTGGATTCTCAAGGTATTGCTGCAGTAAGAAGCTGAGTTTTATTTGCACACAGAGAAACATCGCTGGTTTTATACTAGATTTAAGAAGTAAGTTTATGAATGGGTAGATGTTACCTAGTATGTTAGAATGCATAGAAAGATGGGTGCTAGGGCTTAGCAATTTGAATCCTGGTTTGGCTGTAGAAAATCAGTGTGGCAAGTGTTTGTGTGAAATTGGTGAAACCACTACTTAAATATCTCAAATGCTTTGAAAGACATATTAGGATTATTATAAATTGGTTTCAGCTTTATGACACATAACACATATATTTAGCTGTTTTGTATTTTTTCTAGAAGTTTGTTTGTTGTGCAAGCTTAAATCATCACTTTAGGACAGGCATGGCCAGACTTCGGCCCTCCTGATGTTTTGGACCACAACTCCCAGAATTCCAAGCCTATATTGCCAATACAAAGGACTGTGGGAGTTGTGGTCCAAAACATCTAGAGGGCCGAAGTTTGGCCATGCCTAGTTTAGGAGTTATGTTACATAGCCATAAAGTTTTTATTAGCCAAGAATCATCTAATACATAATTTTAGTGTGGCATATAAAAGTATATATGATTATATTATATGTTGACAGGCTAATATTCAAATCCTAAAGGCCTGTGTTACAGTATAAACCTCTATCGATCCACCAGGAGAAGACATTTGAAGCCGAATTAGTGGTGTTACCTGGTGGATGCAAGCAGGTTTTCTTGAGTCCTATTTGGCTGGTGTTAATAGTACCTGCTGCCTTCTAGGCCAGTGATGGCGAAGCTTTTACGGACCGAGTGCCCAACTGTGATTCAAAACCAACTACCGTATCTACTCGAATATAAGGCGACCCGAGTATAAGTCGAGGCCCCTAATTTAACCCCCCAAAACTGGGGAAACATATTGACTCGAGTATAAGTCTAGGGTGGGAAATGCAGCAGGGGCCTGAAAGCTCCTCCTTTGTAAGCTGGGGAAGTGGTGTGTGATGTTTAAAATGATTTTTAGCCACTGACCCATGCACTTGCCAGGCCCTGCTGCATTTCCCACCCTAGACTCCCCTGTGAAGCAGAGAGGGGTCATGAGAAGCGGCACGCAATGTTTAAAATGACTTTTAGCCACCGACCCAAGCACTTGCCTCAGTGGCTAAAAGTATTGACCCGCATATAAGTCGAGGGCCCCTGTTTTCAGGCCAAAATTAGGGCTGAAAAACTAGGCTTATATTCGAGTATATACAGTAATTTTTTGCAAAGTGCCAATACAGTAATTTAACCTGTATACAGGTGCCTATAAAGGGGAGATGTCGGGTGCCCACAGAAAGGGTTCCGAGTGCCACCTTGGCACCCGTGCCATAGGTTTGCCATCACTGACCTAGGCAATGGTGACCTGGGTAGCCAATTAATAATATCCTCTCTGGTTCAGGAAAAAATAGGAAAAGGATGTGTGGTCCTTAAAATAATACAAATGGAAAAGTAGATGATACCTTTATTAGCCCACTAAAATATCAAGCAAGTAGCTTTCAGTGGTAATCCATCTTCCTTGAGCAGTATATTTTGTGGAAAGTTCAGGAAAACAAATGGGACACCGAGAAATTCATGACAGATTATTATTGTGCTAAGCCTGTTTCTTAAGGTGAGTTCAAATACTGGCTACAAACAGCTTTTATGCTATCAAGGGTGGAGTTTGTAACCATCACCACCTAGAGAAGCCTTTTGAAGCTTCCATTTGAACTCGCCTTAAGAAACAGACCTGACACAATCATACACCATGAATTTGGGGGGGCTGTTATATATTTTATCTGAACTTTCCACAGAATCTTGCTGCACACCCTGAGGAAGATGGATTATTATTGAATACTAGATTTTTGTTCAATTTTTTAGTGGTCACGCTATGAAGTACAGCATTACCCCATGTTTACATTATAGTATATACTGTACCTCTGTTTTCAGCGGAGCTGCCCTCAGGTAACTGCCTTGTTTGTTCAATGCCCCCTTTTAAAAATGTAATTTAAATTTCAAGATAAACACAAACTTTTAAAAATTATTTAAATTAAAAATGAGTACATATTTTCTTGTGATGGCTGAGTAAGATTACCTGTCATGGACATTTGTTTAAGATGATAAATAAAAGGTTCTTTTTAAAAAATCCCTTATTCCTCATGGGATATCTATGTTTTCTTCAAGTGATTTGGCTCCCATTTGAAAACTAGTGCAAATGATTGGAAGCACGAGAATCTTGCATCATTTAAAAAGACATGAGCATTCATAGACAACTTAGGCTGTGTTATACATGGGGGGGGAGAAACTCTTAGAAAGTTTCCTGGCTCCCTGCAAGAATTACAACATCTTGAGGACATTGCTGTTCAATGGTTAAATGATTTAGATATCCGGCCTTAGGTTTAGCACTCTATCTGGCCTTAGGTTTAGTGCTCTTACATAATTTATCTCACTTTTTCATTATTTGTATTGCATGCTTTTAAAATTCCATAGACTTGTTTTTTATGTTTTGCATTTATACATTTATTGTTGTTCAGTCGTTCAGTCATGTCCAACTCTTCGTGGCCCCATGGACCAGAGCTCGCCAGGCCTTCCTATCTTCCACTGCCTCCCGGAGTTTTGTAAAATCCATATTGGTTGCATTGATGACACCGTCCAACCATCTCATTCTCTGTCGTCCTCTTTTCCTTTTGCCTTCAATCTTTCCCAACATCAGGGACTTTTCCAAGGACTCCTCTCTCCTCATGAGGTGGCCAAAGTACTGGAGCCTCAGCTTCAAAATCTGTCCTTCCAGTGAACATTCGGGATTGATTTCTTTCAGGATGGATAGGTTTGATCTCCTTGCAGTCCAGGGGACTCTCAAGACTCTCCTCCAGCACCGCAGCTCAAAAGCATCAATTCTGTGGCGATCAGCCTTCTTTATAGTCCAGCTTTCACTTCCGTACATCACTACTGGAAAAACCATAGCATTGACTATCCTGACCTTAGCTGGCAAAGTGATGTCTCTGCTCTTTAGGATGCTACCTAGGTTTGCCATTGCTTTCCTCCCAAGAAGCAGGTGTCTTTTTATTTTGTTGCTGCAGTCGCAATCTGCAGTGATCAAGGAGCCCCAGAAAATAAACTCTGTCATTGTCTCCATTTCTTCCCCTTCTATTTGTCAGGAGGTGATGGTACCGGTGGCCATGATCTTTTTTTTTTTTTATGTTGAGCTTCAGCCCCTTTTTTCACTCTCCTCTTTCACCCTCATTAAGAGGTTCTTTAATTCCTCCTCACTTTCTGCTATCAGAGTAGTATCATCTGCGTATCTGAGGTTGTTGATATTTCTTCCGGCAATCTTAATTCCGGCTTGTGATTCATCCACACCTGCCTTTTGCATGATGTAGTCTGCATATAAGTTAAAAAGTCAAGGTGACAGTATACATCCTTGTCGTACACCTTTCCCAATTTTAAACCAGTCAGTTGTTCCATATCCAGTTCTGATGGTTGCTGCTTGTCCCACATATAGATTTCTTAGGAGACAGATAAGGTGGTCAGGCACTCCCATTCCTTTAAGGACTTGCCATAGTTTGTTGTGGTCCACACAGTCAAAGGCTTTGCCATAGTCGATGAAGCAGAAGTAGATGTTTTTCTGGAACTCTCTGGCTTTCTCCATAATCCAGCGCATGTTGGCGATTTGATCTCTAGTTCCTCTGCCTCTTCGAAATCCAGCTTGCAGTTCTGGAAGTTCTCTTTCCACATACTGCAGAGGCCTGCCTTGTAGAATTTTGAGCATAACCTTGCTAGCATGTGAAATGAGTGCAATTGTGTGATAGTTGGAGCATTCTTTGGCGTTTCCTTTCTTTGGGATTGGGATGTAGACCGATCTTTTCCAGTCCTCTGGCCACTGCTGGGTTTTCCAAATAAAATACTGTATGTATTCCAAATACATACAGTAAGATGGGCAGTATATAAATATAATAAATAAATAAATAAATATTTTATATTGGCCTTGCAAAGTCTTGCACAATAATGCTTCATTCTCTTATGTCATACAAAATAAATAAATCTAGGAGAAAAAACTGCTTTTCCATTGGGTTTGACAGATTTGAAATAAATTTTTAAAATTTCAATTACACTACGCAAAGGGATGTACTTTTTTAACCTGAAAAGTCTGGTGTGTGTTTTTGTTGTTGTTGTTGTTGAAAAGCAATGTATTTTATTCAGCCACAAGATGGCAGCTTATTTAAAATCAGTCAATGTAAAGTGTATCTGCTAAAACTCATCCTCTGGCATCGGTCTAGATCTTCCCCACCTCTACAAGTCTGCTCTTGTGAAGACCTGCCTTTGTATTTTACTCTTGCTCGTTGCTAAAGAATTTGCCATCTTCAATGCTTAAAAATTAGCTCATTCATCCTTCACTGCTCTTCATCAGTTTTCCTTGCTTGACCTGTCTTCTGCCATCACTCTTTTTGTTTACCTATCTGTTATCACATCTGAGTTGGCTTCCCTACTCTTACCTTGTATTGCCTTCATGTCCCTGTATGTTATTGTCCCTTCGCAATTTTATGTTGGTCAGTTTCCATGCTAATATCTGTTCTCTGTATCATACTGTGTCTCATTCCTTGTCTTCATGCTCCTTTTTAAAATAATATTTTTATTTTTAAAACTAACAAAATAAAAACAGATACATTGCTTATCTCCTGCTGTGTTACATATATCAGAAGTTTTTCCCAATAAATTGGCCTAGTTGTTTCATATTTCTCTTCTCATCTTGAACAAGATTATTTTCATATTTCCATATTTACTAAATATTTTTCCATTAATGTTGTTCTAATGTTCTTCCATCAATATCATGTTCGTCTTTACTTATCTCTGTTTTCATCTAGTACAAAAATACAGACAATAGATTACAATATTGTATTAGCTAGTTTAGTCTTAGCAATATTCTCGATCCTAGAACTTAATTCTTCATTTAATCAAACAGTTTAGATCAGTGTTTTTCAACCTTTTTTGGGCCAAGGCACACTTGGCTCATGAAAAAAATCACGAGGCACACCACCATTAGAAAATGTTTAAAAAATTAACAGGTTCACTTGTTAATAAGGCACCAATTCATACTCCCTCTTCCCCTCACCTTCCTTCCCCCGAGGCCCTTCCAGCTCCCAAGAGGGGGGGGCATCTCTCTGCCTCCAAATCACCTTCCCTCTTTTTCCCTTGGGATTATTTGGCATGGGGTTACCCTTTCCTGGCCTTCTGTGGCTGTGAAGTGACCACGGTGTGTGTGAAGTGACCGACTCCCGGCAAGCCCCGCGCGACAGGCTGCTCGGCGCCAACGGTGGCCCCGCGCGGAGAGCTCCTGGGAGCTGTGGTTCTCCGCCTTGGCGCCGGGGCGGCGGGAGGAGGAAGAGACCCACTTCGGCTTCCACGGCGGCCGCCATTACCCAGAGCCGAAGCGGAGGCTGCGCTGGGGCTGAGGCGGGCGGGACGGGCCCGCGAAGGGAGGGCGAGCGCTTCCGAGCCGTCCCGCTCGGGCCTATCCTTCCGGCCGGCCGCGGTGTCGGCGTTGCCATGGCGACCGGCCGGGCCTAGCGGGTTTGGGCGGCGCGGCCTAGTCCGGTGGACGTAGCCCCGGTCTCGCGTAGGACCCGCCGCGGGGGACATGTCGCTCGTGGCTTACACCAGCAGCGAGGAGGAGGAGGAGGAGGAGGAGGAGGAGGAGGAAGAAAGCAACTCGGCCGAGGAAGAGGAGGCGGAGGAAGAGCAAGGGGGCGGCGGCAGCGACGGCGAAGAAGAGCTGGAGGCGGGCGGAGGGTTGGGCCAGGGGGCTTTTCTCGGCCTTGCCGCCGCCCAAGGCCGTCCCGGGGCTCTCTCGGCTCCCAACTCCTCCACAGACGGCCTTCCCCCCCCGGGCCCTCCTCGCCGCCGGCCGTCGAGCCCAGCCCGCCCTCCAGGCCCCGCAAGAGGAGGCAGCTGGTCCGCATCGCTGCCCCGCAGCTCCTCCTCCTCCACGCGGGCGAGGTGAGAGGAACCCCCGGAGGTGGCCAGCAGGCAGGAGGGCGCAACGGCGGGAGGAAAAGGCAGCCTGCGGCCGCTCCCCTCCACTCTTTCCCCGCGCGGCCGCAGGTGCTGGGTGGGGGTGGCTGGGGGTGCTGTGTGCCTGGGGCGGGGGGATCCTACCTGGCTCGGCCTCGTGGGTCTCCCAGCTCTCTCTCGCTCTCCAGTCAGCCGCCTCCTCCTCCTCCTCCTTTTTTTTCTCCTTCCCTATTCACGCCGGGAATATATCTCCTCCCCAGGACCTGGGGAGGAACTACACAACCGCTGCCTTGCTGGTGTGGGAAGAATTTTTCCACGGCACACCAGCCAAGGTCCAACGGCACAGCAGTGTGCCGCGGAACAGCGGTTGAAAAACGCTGGTTTAGATCACATTTGACTAATTCAATATATAGTAGGTATATGCTTACATCTATTTTGTCTAATACAAGTAGTGAAGATGGTAAAGTACAAAGTTAAGTTAGTCTGTCTGGTCTACAACCTTAGATATATAATAGACATTATCAACTCATTATATTTTCTCTATTCTTATAAATTTGACCAAGTTTTTGAAACCTTATATGTCTAAGATTAGTACTTAATGGGTTATTAAAAGAAAAAAATCATACATTGCATCTTGATCTCTTTGTTTCTTGTTGTATTAAAAGGAAAAGTCCATCTCTTTCTTTGCCTGGATAACATTTAAAGATTTAACAGAACTGGAGTATTGTGTACAGTTCTGGTCACCATAACTCCAGAAGGATATTATGGAAATGGAAAAAGTGCAGAGGAGGGCAACCACAATGATTAGGGGATTGGAACACCTTCCTTACCATCCGAGGCTGCAAAGGCTGGACCTCTTCACTCTTGAATGATGGTGTCTGAGAAGTGACCTGATTGAAGTTTATAAAATCATACATGGTGTGGACAAAGTAGATAAGGAAAAACTGTTTTCCCTATTGTACAACACTAGAACTAGAGGGCATCCCATGAAACTTTTGGTGCTAGATCTCAAACAAATAAGAGAAAGTACCTTTTCACCCAGAGGATCACTGAACTGTGGAACTCCCTGCCAGAAGAAGTGGCAGATTAATAAAGAGCCAAAATGACACTTACTGACTTATTTTCTGTACCCTTCCTAATGATCCCTAGAATTGAGTTTGCTTTTTTCACTGCTGTGGCACACCGGGTTGACACCTTCATTGAGCTGTCCACCAGGACACCAAGGCACTTTTCCTGGTTTGTTGCAGGGAGTTCAGACCCATCAGTTTATAAATGTAATTTTTTTAAAACTCAACATGCATCACTATGCACATACTAATGTTGAAGGCTGAGCTCATTTGCCACTGGTTTGTCCCCTCCCCCAGTGTCAAGAGATCCCCCTGGAGCTCCTCACAATCTCTCTCAGTTTTTACTACCCTGTATAATTTAGTGTCATTGGCAAATTTGACTACCTTGCTATTTACCCCTACTTCTAGATCCTTGAACCTTGTGGGTCCCCACTCTTTACCTCCCTCCACTTGGAGAAGTGTCCATTTAGTGCTACCCTCTGTTTCCTGTGTCTTAGCCAATTGCCAAGACCTGTCCCTTCATTCCATGACTGACAAGTTTATTCAAGAGCCTTTGATGCGGGACCTTGTCAGAAGCTTTCTGAAAGTCCAGATAAACAATATCAACTGGATCTCCCTTATCCACATGTTTGCTGACATTCAAATAATTCCAACATATTAGTGAGGCATGATTTACCCTTGCAAAAGCCATGTTGGCCCTCCTTCAGCAGTGCCTTCTTTTCTATATGCTTATTAATTTTATATTTTAGAATGGTTTCCATCACTTTACCTGGGACACATACCAAACTGACCAGTTGGTAATTTCTTGCATCACCTCTGGATTCTTTTTTGAAGATTGGTGTTACATTCGCTACCCTCCAGTCATCAGGAACAAAGCCTGATTTGAGGAAAATATTATATATTTTGGCTAGGACATCAGCAATTTCCTTGAGAATTTATAGATGGATATTATCTGGTCCAGGTGATTTGTTAGCATTTAGTTTAAGAAGACATGCAAGGACCTCCTCCCTGGTTATTTTTATCTGGCTTAATTCTTTGTTTTCCCTCCCTAGGAGGATAGGCTCTGTTTTGGGCATGCGGTCTATATCTTCTTCAGTGAATACTGAAGCAAAAAATTCATTGAGTCACTCTGCAAACTGTTTCCTCTTTAATAATCCCTTGCCTTCCATTGTCGTCTAATGGTCCAATGGCCTTCCTAGTTGGGTTCTTACTTCTAATGTACTTAAAGGAAATCCTTATGGGGTTTTTGTGAGTTATTAGCTATATGCTCCTCAAAGTCCTCAAATTGCAAGATTTATCTAACCAGATGGGAGAAGCAGACCAACCCACACCACCAGACACAGAATCTGAAACCTACATCTCTCTGAGCCAAGTCTGCAGCCCTCATTTTGGAACTTAATTTTAACATAGGAGCCTGGCACACACAGCTGGCCATGATTTTTGGAACTCTTATTAGGTTGCTTTTATGGACTGTCCATAGCTCTGTTGTCCAGTCTGATGAAGAATTGTATTTAAATGTATTTCATACATTTCAATAATACAAGCATATTAGAGATGTAAAATTTCCGGAAATTTTGAAGCTCAGTTAAAAAAACTCCCCCCCTCTCCCCCCTTCCTGCAATTGGAAATTTTGGGAAAAATTGGGGGGGAAAATCACCTTGATTACAAAGAAGTCTCCACAGAGCCTCTGGCCTCCCCTTCTGAAGCCTGTATTCAACAACTCCAATTTCCTCGTTTGCAAGCCTCCCCTTTTGCAGCTTGGATGCCACAGCTCCAATTACCTCGTTTGCAAGCCTCTCCTTTTGCATCTTGGGTCCCACAGCTCCAATTACCTTGTTTGCAACCTCCCCTTCCTCCACCATAAAACCTTAGGCTAAACATTTTTTCTTGTTTTTCTCCTCTTAAAAACTAGGTTCATCTTATGCCCCTGTGTGTCTTATAGGATGAAAAATACTGGGGTAGTTCAGTTTTTTTCAAATAAAGATGAGCTTGGTTTAAGTTTAGTGGTACTGTAGAGATGAAGTAACATTTCTGATCTTAATGTATATTCTCTGTATAGAGAAGGTTGGAATTTCTGTTATAAATACAGTGGTACTCCGACTTACGAGATTAATCCATTCCAAGTGAACACTCGTAAATCAGTTAACTCATAAGTTGAGGAGCGGTTTCCCATAGGAATGCATTGAAATTCAATTAATCCATTCTGGATGAATGGATTTCAACGCATTCCTATGGGAAACCACTTTAAACAATGCCTGCGGCTTCGTCTCAGGGGGGTCGGGAGAAATGGCGGGCAATGTTTGAAATGCCTGCCAGTCACGGAGTCAAGTGCTGCCTCTGTGACTGGAAGGCATTTCTAAAGTGGCTCGCTGCTTCTCCCAAGCCCCCCCACCATGGGGGGGGGGCAGAGAGAAGTGGCACATCACTTTTGAATTGCCTTCCAGTCACCAAGGCAGTTCAAATCCTGACTCCCGACCCCACCCGCTGCTCACAAGACAGAAAATCTCAAACTTGCTCGTAAGCAGCTGGTGGGAGAAGGAGCGCTGAAGAGCCCTTTTAAAGCCGGGATTTTTGTATTTCGGGTGCATCGTAAGTCAGGGTACCACTGTACCTCTTAAAAGATTTCTATAGCCATCTCTTTACGTCAAGGCAAGCCTTGATCTCTCTTTATGAAACAATGCCAACTTTGCAGACCCATATTTTTAGTTTCATCCTCCGAGAGCTCACTGAATTTTCACAAAGCATACAGATGATCCTGCCAGATGATCATGCCATGCCTGAATTTTTAGTACAGTAGTTGCTTTTTCTCACATTATGGACAGCTCAGACAGAACACCACACCTTGCTTTCATGATTGTGCACTTTTAAAATGGCCTACTAGAGTACTGGAAAAACCATGACTTTGACTATCCAAACTTTTGTCGGCAAGGCAATGTCTCTGCTTTTTAAGATGCTGTCCAGGTTTGTCATTGCTTTCCTCCCAAGAAGAAAGTGTCTTTTATTTTCATTGCTGCATTCACAATCTGCAGTGAACATGGATCCCAAGAAAATAATGCAGCCCATAGGCCAGACTTTGCCCAGTTGTATTCAAAAGTAACTACTGTTTGCGGCTTGCCCATAGTTGTGGCATTAGATAGAAATTCTGCTGTACTTGTTGGGGTAGAAACCAAATAGGGTCTGAAATTCATGCTATACAATTGCTCCAAACACATAATAGCATTTATTTATAGTGTATAAGACCAGCTACATAACTTTTATGAATCCTATTTTGTCAGAGCTTATAGATCTGTGAAAGTGACTTAGTTGGCTGGGTAAGGTTCAGTTGTGTTCATGCTTTTAATCCTTTAATTATTTCTGTAGGTATCATTACTTGGACTAGAACTTCTTGGTGCCTTTGTTGACAGGCTGCAGGGACGCTTTAAATCTTACCTAGGAACTGGTGAGTAGATTTTGCATTCCCTTTGAAAGAAGCTGAAGATGAATAATGTAGACACACTTATTAATTTCTTAAAACAGCCTTAATTTTTCAGATTGCTAATTACTCAGGTCTTTGTCTTGAGGGGTGTATGCATATTTTAATGTTTGCTTTCCTTTTGAAATACAGGGAAACAGCTTCTGAGGAAAGAACTATACCATTGTGTTTGTTTTTTAAAGGAAAGGATGTATAACTTGTGGTCTTCTAGATACTGTCAGATTCTATTAACGCATATTATAAAGCCCAGTGATCAGGGATTGTGGGGTGTTGCTTTTCAAAAATATACAGAAATCCATAGACAAATAGGATTGTTTGATAATCTAGTCTGTGAAGCATTTTCTGCTAAGCAGAGTTGTAAAATGAAGTCTTGCTGCTTAGGACAAGCAGCACAAAATGCACTCAGCATGCACCAAAAAAAAGGCCTCCGGACCTCCCACTATACCCGCTGCAAGGCTGCACGAGAAAGAGACAGAGTGGGTGGGCAAGTGAGTAAGAAAGCAGCCTTGTTCTGCTCCTTGACTCCTTGCCACATCCCTGGCAAAGTAGCAGGACTGTGCAATCTTGTATTTTACTGATCCATTGCTTCCTGCTGACACCATGACATTATGGTCATGTCCACAGCAGCCAGGCCTGCCGGAATGATGGGACTAACAGAAGAAGGCTTTTGGAGCCACAGTTCTAGGGAATCTAAGAGAGAGACTGAGGATACCCATCGGCATAGTAGCAGAGGAGCAAGGCTTGTAAATGTGAAATTATATACAATGCCTACAGAGAAAATTTTCCTCGAGGTTTCTGGGATTTCCCTTTTACTAAGAGTCCCTCAAATTGGAATCCAAGTTAGTTCACTGTCTCCTCTTAAGATACCATTGCATGCAGGCATGTCTCTAGATTATAACCTGGCATTCATCTCAGATGTCTCTTGTGTTAGCTAGCAGCCATTCAGGAGATTTTAACTCTATTACAAGATATTGTCTTCAGTGTGAGAGGCAAGACTCTGACTAGTATATCCATCTATAAGCCATGTTTCTCTATCTCTACTAGATTATCTTTGGATAAAAAGTACAGTTCTAAATTTCCCTGAAATCCTTGGAAATGTTTTATAGGAGATCAGACTGTTTGATAAAGGGTTTAGCAATCAGTTGCTGGTTTAATATCTTTTTAAGCCAGTTACTGAGGAGCACATGTAGGAGGATGCTGTTACACATATGCCATACATGTTGACCTCTTATACACCTAGTGGTCACTGTAATAAAATAATGTTGATGTTGATGGCTTAGAAGATCCAGGAACTCTTATTATCTCCAAGGACATTTAATTATCATTTTTATTCCATTGTGAATGCAAGTTGTTTCTGTAGGGACTAAGAATGTGTCCTGTTGTGGCTCTGACTGTACTTGTATTTGCTTAGCTGTATATTGTGATAGACCTTACCATGGGACTTCTGCCTACACATGTATAAATTCAGATACAAACAGCAAGCTGAAGTCTGAATAAGTATAGTAATATGGATTTGTGAATTGATACTTTCTCTGCTTAGGAAGAATATAATATGTGAAGAGGTAGGGGATAGTAAATAAACATACCTTTTATACCTAATAAAATTGTATCTGAAAACAGAAATTCTTTATATCCCCAATCTTTTATGGTTTTTTAATGCAAATACTTTGATCTTGTCCACTAGGCAAAATTAGCTGTGTCTCTTATAAGTAAATTTACAGAAAGGGAGAGAAAGGAAGAGCTGACTTGCAAGGAAAAATTTTTTTTTACCAATACCACAGTTTAAAATATCCACACAAGCAAGATTTCTCTAGTTTCAATAATGTACACATGTTTCCATTCATCTAGATTTGATTTCAAAAATGTTGGGGAAAGTGTCTCATTAGTGCTTTCAAATGTCAACATTATTCAGCTCAAATCACAGCATGGCTTTAGTCATGTAAAATCATTTATGACATTAAGTACCATTCAGGTTCATTATTCTAGGATTAAACTTTTTGAAAAGATCTATGTGTGTTTGGTTTGTCCAAGGGCAAATGGAATTCTTCAGGTCCTTTGTCTGATGCTTTGTTAAGAGCTTAAGTGTTCCCGAGAATGGTAGCAGAATTTACATGCACTTTTCATCATATATCAGTGCAGTTGCAGTTACAGTAAGCTGTTTTTTCCCCTTATCTGGCTTTTTCTGTTAATGAGCAAATATTATAAAAACAGAATTTTCAATTGAAAATAAGCAAAGATTGCCCTAAGTAGCTAAAAATTAAACTATATTTGTCATATGGTTTTCACCACTGAAAGCAGTGCCTATAAGCATCTTCAGAGGTCAGCAAAGGGAAATGTGACTACAGGGATACTTCTTATAGTCCAGGATTTGGTGGGAGGCAACTGTGTTACTACATGAAATATGTCAGTCATCAATTAGAAGTTTTCGTTAAAAGCTCATTCATATTTTATATGTATCTAAAACACATGTTTTGCATATGGTATGTGGAATTATATTTTAAAGCCTTGTAAATGTGACCATGATATATTTCTGTGTCTGTTGATGTTTTATGCTATTGCAATATATAATACAGTAAATTTGGAAGGGTATTTTCTGGACAGATAGAAAACTGAAGAAATAACACTTTATATTATCTTGGAAGACAAGAGAAGAGAAGATAGTCCAGAATAGTTAACAGCATTCTAAAACCTCCCAAATAAATGGTATATGGACACACATACAGTACATTTGTGAACATGTGTGCACAAACTGAATAACCTTTGAATATCTTTACTTTGCATATGGCACCAAACAAATTACAGAAAACTTGCATTGAGTTGACAACCTTTTGTAATATTAACAGATGACACACAGAAAAACAGAATGCTGGATTATAACTAACTTGAGCTGTATTGTGTCCCTTCAAAAGTCAATGTCTAGTATTGGTTTTAACACTATTCAAATAACAATGTCTGAGATTCAGTAGTAGGTTACAACTAGAGTAGGACTATTGAATCATTGGGGATTTTGTGATTTTATTGCAAAAGTTCCATTGTGAAAAACAGAGATGTTATAAAAGACATCGTGATCAGTTGCTCCATTGCTAGGACACAATGACTTTGACAGTGAGATTCATGATACAGCAAAAAAAATTGTTGAAAATGTATTATAGATATCACTTTAATTTTTTTCTGTATCCTAGTTCTTCTAGTGTTGATGGATCGGATGGGAGATGCCAAAGATCAAGTTCGAGAACAAGCACAGAATCTTGTTTTGAAGTTAATGGATCAAGTAGCTCCACCAATGGTATGGTTTTTGGAGTTGGAGTTGTATTTGTCTTGCAAGCATTTCAACAAAAACTCCAAACAAAACAAAGCAACAAGAAGGGGAAAAGACATTGTGGCACTTTAAAGACTAACTGCTCTACTGTTCTACTCATATATCTGAAGAAGGGGGCAATGTCCCATGAAAGCTAACATGAAACAATAGCAGTTAGTCTTTAAAGTGCCAAAATGTATTTTCCTCTTCTTGTTGATTTGTTTTGTGTTCCTTGTTGAAATAATGGTATGGTTTCTTGAATTTAGGATGGGTTTCTAGGTCTATTAGTTTGTCAAAGGTGAAGCATATAATTACAACCAGAAACAAAAGGAGAGACTGTTGCCTGTAACTTTTTAAAATTTCTGTAAAAGAGGAAATCTCAGCAAATCTCTGCCCCTTGTGTGACACACTGCTTCTAGCAAAATTATTTTCTACACAAATATTAAGGATACCAGGAGCCTGTTCACATTTGTACATCATCATTGTATGCTGATAATTGTTATCTATGTACATGTATTTTTTTTTTCATAATTATTAAACATAATTATTTGCAAGCAAAGTTTATGTGGACATTATCAGTTGCAACTGAAATGACAATAGACGTGAAGATAGATATGTAGTGAAGTGTTGCATGTTCTTGAAACTGGAATTGTCAATATTTATGTACAAAAAGCACTTTAGAAGTTCCTCTTTCTAGTAGTGCTCTTGGAACATATAGCTAAAGGCCACACCGGGGGTGGGGGTGGGGAGACACATAACCCTATCAGCTTCAGAAGTTAAAAATGACCTTGGTTGCTACCTGTCCCTGGAGGCACGGTGGGGGTTCCTTTGGCTCCACAGCCACATGCTCCAGAGCACTGAGCTACATAGGTTATATATAAGCTAAGCTATATTAGTTCAGTTAATAAAATTAGGTTTAGTTGCTAGAATTAATCTACTAAATCAGTCAAAACATGTTAATTAAACATGCCATTTCCAGTGATCTGGTGGGTATGAGTTAACACTTGATTTAGGCCTAATTTTTAGTGACAGAATCTTTGATTAGTATTCTAGCTTGCATGTCTATTTTTCATGTAAAAGTGAAACACCTGCATTTGTCTTCTAACCATAGTTCTTTTATTCATAAGTTGTGGATGTTAACATTTCAAGCTCTATTTTGACATTCCCAGGTTTTTATGTACTTGTGTAAGTGCCATTTGGCATTGTTGAACCCATCTATATTCTTGTCTTCATCTTCTCAGAACCACTTGAGGTCTGAAAAACCAGTTGTACCCCTAAAAGCTTAGCAGTCTGCATGACAGTGGTGTTGAGTTTTGAAGGTTGTGTTACTTTGTATTCATCTCAGTTGTTTAGCTTTCTCCAGCTTAAAGCATTTATCTGATTTATCTTTTCCCTTAGGACAGTGATGGCAAACCTTTCAGAGACCAAGTGCCTAAACTGTGATTCAAAACCCACTAATTTTTTCACAACATGCCAATACAGCAATTTAACCTGAATACAGGTGGCTGTGAAGGGGTGCTGTTGGGTGCCCACAGAAAGGGCTCCGGATGCCACTTTTGGCACCCGTGCCATAGGTTTGCCAACACTGCCTTAGGATTATGTCTTGATGTGTGCAGACTCCTGCATTATGCTATTGGTTGGGAAAACTGTTGTGGGTATTTCTGCCAAAATAAAGAACAGACTAAATGCTGCCAGAGGGAGAATTTATTTCCCTAATGTTATATGGAAGTTGAGTCATGCATGACAAGTAGTCTTTCCCCCCCTTAGATTGAAATGTTTTGCTACACATCCAAGCAGGGTAGCATTCAATCTGAGGAAAGTTGGTACAGTAACCCCCCGCTTACCACGGGGCTATGGGACCCGGCCTGACCCACAATAAAGGAAAATCCACGATATGTGGAGGTTTGGTTGGGTTGGGACTGCAGATCTTGTCTGGGGCCTCCTACATTTAACTTAGGCCTGGTGCTGCCCCAAATGGGCCTCTGATGGGCTTCCCAGGTCTGTTGGAGGCCCCAGAAGTGATTTTGGGCAATCCAGAAGGCACTGCCAGTTTTTGGAAGTGACTTCCGGTTCCCCAGTTGTTGTTTTGGTTAATCTGGGAGGCACTTCTGGTTAATCTGGAAGCCACTTCTGGGGCTTCCGACAGGCTCAAGAAGCCCGTCAGAGGCCTGCTCAGGGCAGCATCAGGGCCGGGGTAAGTGCAGGAGGCCTCAAACAGGCCCACACATCTTGCCCCAGGGGCCCTTGCCTTCATATACTGTGGTCCAGTGATATACCAGGACTGTAGTATATGAACTGCGAAATGGCAGGGGATGATTGTAGGAGACCTCTAATTTGTACTCCATGTTGGTTTCACTTCACCCTGCTTCCTTTCCCTCTATCCCCAGAAAAATCAGGACCACTTTACATCTCCATCAGGAAGGCCACTACGAACAACCTATGCTTAATGGGTGTGGGAAGGGCTACATAGCTGTGACTTTCACCCACACCCAACCATTGTCCATATAACAAGCCTATTCAGACCAGGGTAAAGTGAAGTCACTTGCTGTGATTCAGCTTCCAAATAACATCACCTGGATGACTGAGAATTTTCACAGACATGTACATCTCATGTTACCAACTTCTTTTCCCATGGGTTTTTCCCCATGTTAAATATCCATGCAGGAAGAGGTGCAATCTTTGTAACCTCTGTAGGGAGAAAAATGCCCAGATAACACATGAAGGGTGACTCCTCCAGCATTTGGTGAACAGAATGGGACACAGTGATGAAATGTTATCTTCTATCAGTGATCAGATATTTAGTTGGTGACTGAAGGAACCTCTCCCACCAAGTACAAATTGAGTATTGAGAATTGATGCATTGTGAACTGCTTATCATGCTGATAGGAAAGGTGAACTTGCCTTGTTTTGTACAATCAGGGGCAAGAGGAAATAGCAAGAATTCAATGAGAACTGGAAAGGGGCCCACTAGTCTAGAGTGGGAATCTCCTGATACTGTACTGGATTTAGTCACACACTGCTTGTTTCTCATCTTTGCATTAAAATGCACCCAACTTTATCCCAACGCTAGGGCATTGTATGAGTTGAGGCAGTTGGCAGAGGTTTATAGCTAGGCAGACGTAATCTTGATTTCTCCTTACTTCTCCAGTCTGAATTATGGCTGTGGTTTACATAGGCTCTTCCAGAAAGTATGATTCACAACAATGGTCTTTTTTAAGTGGGATGTGGACTGGTGAAAATGATAGGGTGATATAATCACAGTGAACTAGCAGGGACTAAATTGCATGGGGATCAAGAGGCTAAAGGAGGATGTATATGAACCTGAAGCCTGCTTTGGATCCATTAAGAGAGTAGGCACTTGACTATCTATAGATTCCTAATAAACTTAGTGCTGAACCCTGGTTATTCCTTGTTTCTACTCACATGAATCTGTTGAAATCTGCTGAAATCCCTTGATAACTATTGTGTAGCTCTGTGGTTGAGAGTTCAGTTCCTCACTGTGCCGCCTTGACAGGAGCTAGATTCATTGATCCATAGTGTCCGTTCCTGCTCTGCAGTTCTGATACAAAGGTGATGATAGTTGGTGTGAAAGTTACAACCACAATGTGTTGATATTCCTCTGATATTGCCATGGAATAGTCTGTAGTTTAAAAATACAATTGGTGCCATTTTCATCCAACCTGTTGGTTTTCAGATTTAACAGGGATTGCAGGCAAAAATCAAAGAAAAACAAAACAAAAGACATAAAATATGTGGCACCTTAAAGACTAACTTTCATATTTTAATGTAACGTTTTGTGGACATGTCCACTTCTTCAGACATATAGCAGCCGAATGAGGTGTGGAATATAATATGTGATGAGATATACATTTCATACAAAATGTTCATTGGTGGATAGGGGAGGGGTAAGAGGATAGAGAGCCGATTATCTGTAGAAATGGTGGGAAGGAGGATTTAGCCAGGGGTCCTTGATATGTTAAGCATTGTTAATGGGTCTGTGGAAGAGGGTGAGGGGTGAGGGTGAGGTACATGAGCCTCCTAGATTTTTTTTCATTGTCAACTTAACTCTTTTATTTCTAAATGGACTTTTGCTGTTTCTTCAGGCACATGATTGTTAATATTTTGTCACAAACTATTTGTGCTTATCTACAAATAAGTGCCCAGAGTGGCCGTGTTGCCAGATGGGCAGTATAGTTAGTTAGTTAGTAAGTAAGCAAATAATTTTTATTTGTGTGTTTGTTTGTTTTGAATTTTAAATTGAGTTTAATTTTTCCTTCAGAGAGGACTGGTTGGTGGAAAAGGAGAGAAGGTGGAAGCACGAGGGTCCCCCCTCCCCGAAATCAAAAAGAGACACGATGCTAAAAAGTTTAGGAACAGTTGATCTAACCTCCCCCCGCAGGGTCCCTTTTAACTCTGTTGCTGCTGCTGCTGTTCCAAGTGCTTTCCAACACAGATTCCAGCTGCATTTGTGTCAATCCAGTGCCTTTAAAGAATGCTTCTGAAAAAGTCAAAACAATAATACGTCCAATGTCCAATAAACATAGGCTTCTTCTTTTTAATTCACAGTGGATTTGACACAGTGAACACCATTCTAAATTTAAGGTGATAATGTTGTGTATCTATGAAGAAAATGAATGGTTCCGCTTTTGCATTAAGGTCTAGCACAATGTTTGAACATTGTTTAAAACAATGTGCCTGATTTGCAGAATATGTTTCTGATGGTTCCTAGTTGCTGTGTCTGATATGTTGTCTTTAGTTGCCTTAAAGTTAAGGACAATGTCATTTAATGCACCATTTGTATACATGCAACATGGTCTGTTTTGATCATGCTACAGCATGACTTGAATACTAGGAGGGTCTAAATCATAAAATGCTGCAGTCTGGGAAATGTGCTATTGCTCGCTGTGCAGTAGTTGCTAGGCAACATTTTTTCTCCTGAATGCCTGCTGAACTACTGAGATTATAACGGCAGCATTGCAGCTGAAGGGAGATGCAGTTGAAATCTGCTTGCTTTGAAATATTATTGGAAACCTAGTTCTGTAAGTGTCAAGTTTTCAGTATTAGCAGATATGGTTGAGCTTGTGGAAGCTCACAAATTGTAAAGATTAAAGCAAGAAGGGGATGGACAAGGGGAGATGAAACATGTAAACATGAGTATGCGTGGAAGCAAATGAGTATGATCCAAGTAGCTCATAATAGAAGAAAGATCCAGAAATCATCACAAGGACTCACTGAAGAACAGAGCGAACAGTGGAAATGGAGGGCAAATACTATAAAGAGAGATGAGCAAAATTAATACATTGCTACTTTTAAAAAAATCAGCTGTAAAAGAAATTTGGCTTTGTGAGCAAACAATTGAAGCCTGAATTTATTTTTGTTTTTTTAAAACAGAGAAAGATTAAGATGAAAGAAACACTGAACTGAATCTTCAGATGCAATTCTTATTGACTGCTTGCTAAAATGAGAATACTTGATTATTTGTTTGTTTTTGGCACAGGTGTTTTGTAACAAGATCAATGTCAAACAAGTGATAATGAGTGTGATGAAAACTTATTGTTTCAAATGAAGCCTATAATATTTAATTGTAATATTAATTTATGCTTGCCAGCAGATATTTAGTCTTAGCAAAGAGTATGGATTTCCATTCAATAATCTAATCTGCCTTTTTTTAATAGTTCATTTGGGAACGACTTGCTGTTGGTTTCAAACACAAGAACTACCGTTCACGAGAAGGAGTGTGCCTGTGTCTTACTGCAACATTAAATATGTATGTATTTCATTTTAAAGGAAAAAATAACAATGAATGTTCTTCCTTTTCTGATAGTGCATGTTATTACTTGAACTTAGCCCTTTAAAAACATTCTTAAACTGAAAATAATAGTTAATTTACTTATAAACTTTGATTCTTCAGTTCTTGAATGTAGCATTCCCACGTTATAGGGACTCAGTAGCTGAATGATGTTAGAGCTGATGTAAGGTATTGCTTACTACTATCTATCTGTTACTTCCTTTTAGCTATGGTGCACAATCATTAACTCTCAGCAAACTGGTACCACACTTATGTATCTTATCTGGAGACTCCAATAGCCAGGTAGGGCTATACTTTTTATGTTTTTGATTTTGTAGTGCCTGTATTCCCTTGTATGTCTCTTGAATAGATTTGATGAAATGGAGGTGGTATGGTTGTCTTGGCCTACAGGAATACTTAGAACATATAGGCTGAAATTTTGTTGTGTTGCTTTTTCCTGTGGCAAGGTGGTAATATCACTGACAAGAGACTTTCAGTAATTAACAACTTATTCTTTCTGTTCCACATCTCCCATGGCTTCCATGCAAAGAAATGGGTTACATGAGAGTTGGGAAAGCTGCAGGATAAAAAGAAGAACTTTTTAATTGCCAAAACATTGCCCTGCAAGTGATGTAATCAGCCTTTTGCAAGGTTAAGTTGCACTTAATGAATGTCAGCCTTAGAATGGTATCAACTGCTAAAAGTGGTAGGAATTCTTTTCTTTTTTTTAATGTTCTGGAAACAAAATATAGCAGATGTACTATGCATACATGAGGCATATTCAAAATGATTTTTTAAAAAGTCTGAATACTCTTCCCTTGGCTTCTTTTTCTTGGCTGTAATATAACATGCCTTTAACACATTTGATTCATAATCACTCTTAGACTGGAAGATTCAGATGATTTTACTCACCTCACCTAAAATACATAATATTACTTTGATTTAATTATTATTCTTTTTCATGCATATGCAAACATGTTGCATTTAAAGAGATGTGTAGACACATGGGTGAGAGGAAAGTAAAAGGATGAAGGAAAAGAAGAGGCTTCATAAAGATTCATGATTTTTGCACAGAGTTCTTTTAATTGCTTTCAGCTTAGCAATGAATATAGAATCTCAAAGAAGACCTGGAAAAGCTACTACATCATTACTGACAGTAAGCTTCTGAAATAAAGGTTGATTGGTAGCAACAGCACTTCCACTCTGCAAGCGAGGGAGAGTTGAAACCACTCCTACCATGTCCTCAACTAGTGGCAGACACTATAGGTAGAGTCAGGGAGAAAAAGTGTCAGCTCTACTCATTAGTGGGAGGTATCCTACTGCATTGATTAATAGGCTTGCTTGAAGCAAATACCAGTATATATCCCTCTCCATGTGATAGGCATACTTGCAGTAAGAAAGCTAGGGTCACTTACATCTAATGCAGTATAATATATAATAATCATATATATTATGATAAAGATCAGTAACGTCTAGTGCAGTACACTATATCAGACACGTTTACTCTCTTATATTTGCCTCATTGGGGCTTGAAGAGATACAGTAGTATATTCTTTTTAGTCAATGAATTTGAAAAGATTGAACACAGATACAGCTGATTCCTTAAACTTCTGCAGCCTTTCTTACTGTACATACACAGCTTTTGAGAGGTAAGTGTGTAGAGTGTTGGTTAAAAACACTGGAAGATTAGCTTTGAAATGCATTTTACTGTTGAATATTTTCTAGGATTTAATATTTGCACTGTAATCTGACAGGTGAGAGATGCTGCAATATTGGCATTTGTGGAGATCTACAGACATGTGGGAGAGAAAGTAAGAACTGATCTTAACAAAAGGGGCCTTCCTGCTGCTAGGTGAGTTCTGTATTTACATCATGGTTACTAATGTTTTCTCTACTGTTCTGTTTATGTACATTTATCTAATCAGTTTGTTAGATCCTGCTTTCAAGTACTGTATGCTTAAATATCTGTTGAATTTAGAACACATTCCCAGAAATCTAGAGGAAAGGCAGTTTCCAACATTTTGTCTGAAGACATTTTTTTATAAAACTAGAACGATGCTGGTTGTTGTTTTTATAATTGAACAACATAGCAAAGTGACAATTATATAGAAAGCTTCCTGAACACATATTGCCTGGCTAAAATTTATGTTGCTTTGAAACTTGAAAGAAGTTAAACTGATTTTGTCTCTACTTAAAGAAGAGCTGTTCCTTTGATACTGCCTTAAGATAGCCTACACACTGTGGCAAAAAAGCAATTGAACATTCTAGTCTGATGCTTTTTTACAACTTATTTATACTGGTTTTGAATACCAGTAGACACTATATGTCCTAGCTGGAAACTGAAAATTAAATATTAATTTCAAAGTGATTACAGCTTAACAGAGAAAAAATAGATTTTATTGGTACGTTTGAAGACACAATTTCAACAAAATGGCTGAAATCTGTTGACATATACTTCGCATCACACTTCAGGTTCTGGAACTTTAATATCAGAAAATCATAGTCAGGTCTCTGCCAGTTGTTCTGATCTGGCAGTGGGACCAGTAGCGGCAATTTTCCGGTACAAAAGGTTCCCCCATTCCCACCCAGAGGCTCCCAAAGGCATTCCACTGGCAAAAGGTAACCCCAGGAAGCCTCAGAACCTGATTGGGGGGGGGGGGCAGGAGAATACAAAACAAATATTCAGAAGCTCACTCATTTAAACAATGAGATTACTTTTTTGTTTGGTGACTGGGCATTGTCTTACTCAATATTAGCAGAGCTTTGCTGCCTATATCCTGTTGTAGTCTGCTGTCATATTTTCCATTGCAACTATCTTGTCTCTATAGAATTGCTTGATAAATTTAGAAAAATCCAAGATCATAAGAATCGTCATAAGGTTGGAAGGGACCTTGGAGGTCTTCTAGTCCAAACCCCTGCCCAAGGCAAGGGACTTCATGCCATCCTGGACAGATGGCTGTCCATTTTTGAATCATACGTGTTACTACTGTCAAGTGGATTGGGAAACTCCCTCTCATTTGGGGGCATGACTGTCTCCGCTCAGAATGAGGTGCACAGCTTGGGCAGTCTCTTGGATCCGGTGCTATCTATGGAATCTCAGGTAGTATCGGTGGTCAGTTACACCCATTACCATCTGCAGTAGATTGCTCAGCTGTGCCCCTTTCTGGACATGGGGGCTCTCACCACACTGGTCCATGCATTAGTAGTCTCGAGGCTGGACTATTGCAACACTCTACCTGGGGCTGCCCTTGAGGCTGATGTGGAGACTCCAGCTGATCCAGAACATGGCGGCCAGATTGCTGACTGGGACTAGAAAATACAATCATATATCCCCAGCACTGGCTGCCCTGCACTGGCTTCTAGTTCAGTTCCACATCAACTTCAAGGTTTTAACTATGACATACAAAGCCCTAAATGGTTTAGGACAGGGATGGCGAACCTATGGCACGGGTGCCAAAGGTGGCACTCGGAGCCCTTTCTGTGGGCACCCGACATTGCCCTTCATAGTCATCTGTATACAGGTTAAATTACTGTATTGGCACTTTGCAAAAAAAAAAAAAAAAAAAATTAGTGGGTTTTGAATTGCCGTTTGGCCACTCGGTCTCTAAAAGGTTCGCCATCACTGGTTTAGGACCTCGCTACTTGTCAGAGAGCCTCTCCCATTGAAAACTGCCCATAATACCCAATCTTCCCAGGCTAGGCATTTGAGGCAATTAACAGCACGAGAGGCCCGAAAGGGGAAAAAACTAGAAATATGCCCTTTCCCACCATTGTCCCTTGCCTGTGGAATAACCTTCCACCAGACATCTGCCTGGCCCCCTCTTTGGTGGCATTCCCTCAAATATAATGTAATTTCAATATTCATCCATTAAAACATGATTTTAACTGATTTGCCCACCAATAAAAATACATATGCACTATTTTATGCCACTTTAATGTTAATGTTATTTTTATTATATTACTGTATATTATGTTTATTGTATTGCATGAATTATTTGAGTTTACTCACTATGTATTGTGTTTATCAATTGTTGTTAACCTCCCAGAGTGACGTGCTGCCAGATGGGTGGTATAAAAATTAATTAATTAATTAAATAAATAAATAAATAAATAAATAAATAAATAAATAAATAAATAAATAAAATTAATGAAGGATAGAGTTCTGAATCCTAAGATGGCAACTATGGGGATCGCTTGTTCTTCCCCTGGCCAGTGGCCTGTGACTCCAAATCATTCTATACCTATATGAAACCACTGAATGAACTACTCCCTGTTAGTCATGAGGTTCTGAAAGAGTTAAAAACAAACCAAACACCTGAACTGTAATCCAGAGAACACAGAAATACATTTATGGGCATCCTGTCTGTGTGAGCATGAGAATTATTAAAGGCAGGATCTGCATTTTGGTGATTGTGCTTAACCCAGCACTCATGTTAGATATATTGATGATATGCTGATGAAGGATATCATTTTCCACCTCTGTCTGGTTTTCCAGCATAGTTCTAGTTGAACTGTGGGGCATGGCAACTCAGCGGGCTAGAGTGCTGAAACTGTCAGCTGCAAAGTCGGCAGCTCAGTGGTTCGAATCCTGGTTGCCACACAATGGAGTAAGCTCCAGTTGTTAACCCCAGTTCCTGCCAGACTAGCAGTTCGAAAGCATGTACAGTAGTACTTCTCAAGTCTAATGCCTCGTACAATGGAAAACCCCCAAGACAAAAATAAATTCTGGGAATAGTGATGCTTGGCTTAACCGCAGATGAAGGCTGCTTTTACAGCCCAACACCCAGCTGATTTTCACAGATGGGGGCTGCCAGGAGCATCCTTCAGCTGCAGGTTGATTGAGGGGTTTCCCCCCCAAAATGCAGCAAAGGGGGAAAGTTTTTCTCCTTTTTTGCTGGGTTGGGGCTGGCTTTCAAAAATCTACCACCAACAAAGACAGCAAAAGCCCTTTCCCATCTTTGGAGGTGGAGGGTTTTTGACACTTCCCCATAGAAGACTGGAAAGGGGCTTCCTTTTGCTGACTGCCCTGACTCAGCAGGGGGGTTAGCTGGTGAGTGGAGTCACCCCTCTCCCACTCATCCCACTGCTGGGTTGGGGCAGCCAGCAAAAGCCGTTTCCCAGATATGGGAAAGGGCTTTTGCCATCTTTTTTGGTGGGGGTTGAAAGCCTAAAGTGCTTTCAAAAACCCACCACCCCCAAAGATGACAAAAGCCCTTTTCTGTTTTTGGGGATGGAGGGTTTTTGACACCCCCGTCACTCCTTACAGTCAAGGGCTGTCAAAAACCCAATGCCACCAAAGAGGGGGGAAAGGCTGTTCCCGTCTTTCGTGGTGTTGGGACAGCCTTCCCATAGGAATGCAGTGAAAACCAATGTAATCAGTTCCCTTTTTTGACTGTTTTCTGACCTCTGGAATGGATTAATTGGCTTAGAAATGGAGATGAGTGCCGCCTCTAGAGTCAGACACGACTAGCATGCATGTGTGGGGAAAACCTTTACCTTGGTTTTTTCTACTCAACACTTCCAGAGGAAGTCAGACATTGATGTATCTAGTTACTTCCAAATTGGACATTTGTAATGTGAAGTTTTGCATCTAATAAATATATTGCAGCCAATGAAAATGGGCAGAAATTTGGTAGAGGCCGTCATTTATAAAATATTTTTTATATTGGGCAGTCTCACTCTCACTCACTCTTTATTTCAGTCACTGACCAGATAAAATACAAGATACATTCCACATAAAACCAAAATAAAAGTGTATAAAAACAATAAAAGCATGCACACAAGACAAGCACAATACAATGGCATACTCTTTGTATAAAAGGCAGAACAGGTAAAATCTTCGAAGCCCAGTAGGCCCAATAACAGGGTAATCAACTCAATAGGACTAGAATTGTCTCCAGCCAGGGACCATGGCCGTGCTCTGGACCACCTCCAACCCACATCATGAGAAGAGGTAAGGATAAATACACAATGGATATTGCCAATCATCTGACCTCGCCACCTGAAGTGGGCAGGGATGAGCGATGCCTCATTGCTGCGGCACAGAATTTGGCCACCACCTCAGTCACATCTGGCTTTTTATCTCCTAGCAGGTGTTGGACACAAAACTCCCTTGGCCTCCCCTGAGTTTGCTGCAAGATAGACTGAAGAAGAGTCCTCCGGATATCCCGATAAAGGGAACACTCCAAGAGGACATGATCAATAGTTTCAATAGTCTCCTCGTCACAAGGGCAAACACGTTTATCCACTGGAAGACCCTGGTATCTGCCTTCCAACAATCTGGAGGGCAGAACATTAAATCGAGCTAAGGTGAAGGTTCTCCTGAACTTGGGAATGGTTATATTAGATAGGTAGTTGGCCATTCTAAAGGAACTATTCCTAACTGTGCTGAGTTTATCATGGGCTGCTAGATGTTCTTGTAGTTCTACATCCCATATTCTCCTTTTAATTGCAGCCTTGGCATTGCCAAAACCCATGGCCAAAATAGCCTCTAAGGAAAAACCCAGCTGCAGTAGGTTAACAGTTAGATTCCTTTTCCAAGTTGATTGGAATGTATCCACTAATACTAGGGGTGCCAAGCCAGATGGGGCAAAAATAAGTTCCAGCCAATAGCTGAACATGTGGATCAGGGCACGTGCTTTAATGGAGATTAATCCAGCCTCCAGTCAGAGTGTCGTATTGGGGACACACAAAGGTGTTACAAGAATTCTTCTCAAAAACTTTGTCTGCACCGTCTCCAAAGGCTTCACGTCTGAGTATGCAAACAGTTGGGCTCCGTAAAGCATTTGGGCTATAATTTTAGCTTTAAAAACTTGAATCGCTGATGGCACGTATTGACCACCCTTGGTATAAAGAACCTCAATAGTGCAGAGCTGCATGTTTGTGCATTAGATGCTACATGGTTCACGTGGGAGGACCATAAGCCAGATGAATGAAATATCATACCTAGATATTTATAGCAGGGCACTTGCTCTATACTATTTCCATTTATTGTCCATCTATGTTTTTTACGTTTCCTGCTAATGACCATGATCTTAGTCTTATCATAATTAATTGTCAGCTGTTCTTTTGTACAGTGTGAGGCTAAGGCTTTCAAGATTCTCCGTAATCCCACACACGAGATTGACATCAAGACTGCATCATCTGCATAAAGCAGGATTGAAAGGGGGCGTGAGCCTAGTGTAGGGGGATGAAAGTCTGCACTCGATAAATTGCTCACAATATCATTAATGTAAAAATTAAACAATGTTGGAGCTAAAATGCAGCCTTATATTGGGCAAAATCAAATAGTGTTTTTGGGCTGATAATCTTAGAATAATCAGAACTGGATCCTCAAGACCAGCTCCTTTCAAGGAGACACACTGTGGAATCTGTAGTGCAGACAGTATAAATCTTGGTGCTGAGTTGCCAAAAGAATTCAGTTTAGGCATTTTCTTTTGTGTGCGATGTCACACAAGTCAGCGCAGAATGGCAAATGCCTACGTTTCTTTTTAATTCATGATAATTTATCATATGATTCATATGCCAATTTAAAAACAGAATTGTGTTGTTTTTAAACATTAAAGCCTTAAACAGCTTGGGTGCTCTGAGCCTTAAAAGATGGCCTTCTTACATATACTTTTCCTTTATAATCCAGTTGTTATCAAAGGCTCTTCCTCACCTCCTCAGCTGTGCAAAGTACAGAGAACAGTATTGTTTCTTATGGAGTGGCTGCTATCCTATCTAGTTCCTTAAGTTTTGAGATTCATCCAGTTCTGTCATCCTGTTTCAGTGGCTAGTAAAAAAAAACCTGCCCTTTTATTATTATTTTTCAAGCTTTTAGCTCAGCTGCTTTAATACTGTCCAAATATTCCTAATTATTATGCTGAATATGGAGATTTCAAATGATTTTTATTCAAAGCAGATACCATTTATTTCTTGAAGACTACATAGTGTTGACATAAATAGCTTTAAGGTACTTTGGGGGGAAAGTACCTAATTTTAGAAAAAAAATCTCATTGTTGCATCATACTTGTATGCTCCTTCATATTGAATATCTCTGATACAGTTGTTTCAAATAGTTTTGAGTTTTCCCTTTACAATCACATGATTAAATCTTGCATTTCTGTTGTCACAATCTAACCTGGCGACAGTTGAGTGTTGATCTTAGATCTTACAAGATTAGTTTTAAAATTACAGTGGTATCTCTGATAACAAATTTAATTCATTCTCAGAGGCAATTTGTTATCTGAAAAATTTGTTATCTGAAATGTGGTTTCCCATTGAAATGAATGGGAAACTGATTAATCTGTTCCAGAGGTCCAAAAAGGCCAAAAAACTGTGTGGGGGGTGTTCAAAACCTCTTTATAAAATGCATTTTAAAGGCTTCCAGTGCTGGAACACCTTCCAGAACATCCCCCTGCAGTGCAATGCAAACATGGACAAGAGAAACCAGCCTGTTCCCACCCAAAGTGCAATGGGGAAAAATGCAAACAAACAAACATAAGCAGAAAGAAAAATCCAGCCCATTTTTGCCTGCAGAGCAATGAAAAAAGACTGCAAACACAGAGAAATGAAGCCAGCAAGACTACCCCAGCCTCTTCCAGCCAAAAATGCAAAGAAAGCAGTGCAAAGATTAATAAAAGCTAGCTCCCTATCTTATCAAGTTCAAAAGGTCCAAATCCCTCAGCAAAACATGTCCACAATTGCTCCAAAACACCATGAAAAAATGCTCTAACTCCTTCCACCCCTCCACAAACTATGCATCCTGCAATGCATGCAGGGTACACATTTTTTGAAAGGCATTATGAAACATTTGTTATCGGAAGTAGCCCATAGGGAACATTTGCTATCCGAGGCAGCCCTATATCTGGAAATGTCCATTTGTTATCTGAAAAAATTGTTATCCAAGGCATTACTGTAATTAATTAAAGGTGAACATTAGATCTTGACAAATTAGTGCTCCAACTTAGCACTATGAATTCGCTTGGACTATAACACCCAGAAATGTTAGCTAATGAAAAACAAGAACTGCAAAGTAATGCGGAGTCCTGTGGCATAGTGGTCAAACATGGGACCAAAGTAGGACATTTCTAATTACAGAAAATGAGTTCCTACCAATATTAGCACCCTCCTCCTCCTCCTCCTCCTCCTCCTCCTCCTCCTCCTTCTTGTTCTTCTTCTTTTTCAAGTGCCAAACAGTGTTGGCGAACCTATGGCACGGGTGCAATAGGTGGCACTCTGAGCCCTTTCTGTGAGCACCTGACATCGTCCCTTCACAGTCACCTGTATTCAGCTAGCCAACATTTGCTGTACGTATTGGCACTTAGCAAAAAATTAGTGGGTTTTGAATCGCAGTGTGGGCACTCATTCTCTAAAAGGTTCGTGATCATTGTCGTAGAATGTTGGCGATCAGTAGCTTGAACTGGTTTCTATCTAAAGCTATTCTAACTGAGCAGCTGTGTTCACTGTGGACCATTGGCTTAAGTTCTTAAACGAGAATGCTCTTCTACGCTTTGGGTCACGCTTCCTGTCTATTTTTCCTTAAAGGATAACTTGCAGCAGATGGTATTTCTTACTGCGCATTATGTGTCTGAAATACTGCAGTTTATCACTCTTCTGCATAGGATTTCATCCCTTAGTGCCTAAATTCCAGCATGTTATTTCCAAGGTCTGATAGCACTCAGATAGAAGACAGAGCTGTCCAGATCTTCCTTTGTTTGGAAGAGAGTATATATTTGTAATTAGAAAGACAAGGTGGAAATGTGAAGGCACTTGTAGGAAAAGAATTATGAAAACTTAAATACATATGGTGACTTGCCATTCATAATGATGAGTAAAATTATTTTTAAATTTGCTTTTGACTGACTCTTGGGGACATTGGGGCAATTGTGCCTAGGTTTTTGCTTATGCAGTAAACCATAGGACAAACAAAGGCAGAATTATCACAATTTTCACAAAAAAGTTTTTTGTGAAAATAGTAGCTCATTAAGAAAATATCCACATTCTTTAAGCAGCAAACAAAACATAATTCTTCTCCTACTCAGTGCTTGGATCTTAAAGAGGTTTTTATTCCTACTTACATTCTTAGAAATCTTTTACTTGAGTTCTAAATTATAATAAATTTCCATATACTGTACTGTATGCTGCTTCTGTACCCCCCCTGAGAATTGATTACTTTGAACTTATTTCCACTGATGCCTGTTTAACATTTCTGTTTGCTAGAGAGAGAGAGAGAGAGAGAGAGAGAGAGAGAGAGAGAGAGAGAGAGAGAGAGAGCTCTTCATAGTATCTTTCGGGTTTTGTTGCCCTGAGTAATTTGTGTTCAGTAGTCTACACTCTGATGGCTTATGTCTAATTCTAGATTTACAAAGTGCAAGTCACTTGGAAGCTGACAAATTTTTCAAATGTAAATTCACTTTCTTCCAAATTGAATATTCAGAAGCTGAATATTGAATGTTGTAACCATTATTATAAGAACTTTTCTTGGACAGAGGATACGGGATTACAGTATACACCTGCATTGGCTTCTTATTTCCTTTCTGCCAGATTCAACCTGCTAGTGGTACTAACCTAAAAGGCCCTTAATGGTTTGGGATCAACGTGGCACTACCTAAGATTGTCTGTCCAGGCTATCCATTCTAGTCAGGCTTTGTGGTTGTGGCTGGTCACCCCAAGAGAGATCTGGAAAACTGCCACCAGGAACTGGGCTTTCTGAGAGGTTGCCGCTACACAATGGAACACGTTGCCTATTGATATACACCAGGCTCCTTCTCATCTGATGTTTCCAAACAGGCCTTTAAGAACATTCTTTCTTGTGACACTCATGAGTTTGTGCTTGAGTCTGTATTTTTGTTTGCCATTGCCTCTGGTTTTTTATCTTCCTTCTTTTTCAATGAATGTTATTATTTGTGTAAGTAATAACATTATGATAGTGGGTGGGTATTTGTTTCTAATTGTAGTTAGCTACCCAAAGATGGGCAGGATATAAATGTAACAAATAAATAAAAGTGGAATATAAATGTAACTAACATTTTATTTTATTTTATTGCTATAGCATCCTTCTTCTCTAATAATATAATCCATTCTCAGTGTCAGGGATTCTCATTTCCTGTTTAAAAAAAGAATAGAAAAGAAAAATAAGGATGTTGCTAGATCTCTCTGACCTATGAGATGTGCCTTGATATCCAAGTCTCATCCTAAAGGTCTAGAATGTTTCTAGAGCTGCTTTACATATACAGTGGTACCTCTATTTAAGAGCAGCTCTACTTAAGAGCAATTTGAGTTAAGAGCGGAAAACTGTTGGCGTTTTTAACTGCCACCTTACAAATTTTAGATGCAGTCTGCTTTACTTACAAATGTATTTTTATTTATTTATTTATTTATTTATTTATTTATTTTGATTTTTTAGATATAGTACCTCTACTTAAGAGTTGTTGGACTTAAAAGCATGTTTTCGGAATGGATTAAATTTGTAAGTAGAGGTACCATTGTATATAAAATCTGTATGAATAAATGAACCATCAGTACTAGGGTACAGTGCCTATGGATAGATAATCTCCCAGTCTGCAGAAAGGAGAGAAGACAGTTTCACTACCTCAAGAATACTCATATATTTTGATTCTTTGAATTTAAAAAGTACAAGCATACATTTGCCCCAATGTGTACAATATAAGGATGTTTTAAGATACTGTGTTGCTTGTTCCTTCCCCAGCTACTCTTTTACATATGTTTCCTGCTCTTTGAATTTAGTAATTGTGTTGACAGCTTCAACTTGAATTCAAGGTTGCAAGGAAGAGTGAGCACTGTAACAACAGAAGTCTTTGACTGTTTCTTGTAGTATAGAATCATACATGCATCACATTTTGCTGTAGGAAGTGACACGAATCAATTTGTTCTGAAGAAATGTACTTCTAAGCAATATTGTAGTTTTAGGCAGCATGTAGTGATACTAGACTATGTCATTTCATTGAATAGAGAATGCACAGTGGGTACAGCTTGTGCCACATTTACTCTCTGACCATATTGAAGCCCTTGGTGTCATTGGACATTGCAATATTTATAATACTGTAATAGGTCTTGCAGGTGATATGTTTGAAACTTGGAGTATGAATCTTAAATAATGTAACAGTTGCAGGTTATGACCTACCTAAAAAGAATTAACAAATCTAACATCTGGAGGATTAGAAGGCTCTAGGAACAGCCAGCACCAGGAAGCTAGCCAACATTTGTTGCTGAAATTAGGGCACAGAGACTAAAATGGCTTAGACATATAAAAATGAGGCAAGCTAGGTGGGAAAAGAATATGAGAGAAAACCAAAACCACAGTTTAAAGGGAAACCTAAGAGTTGATGGATGAACTCAAGGTACAGGTTTTATGTCAACTGAGAATAGGGGTTTATAGTCATGTTTAGTAAGGAGAATATGTTATGGCAGGTCTGTGTGACATGTTTTGCTTGTTAATTAAGGAAGATGTGCATTTTACTATATCACCTGCATTTCAATACTACCTTGTTTCTATGCTGTACTTTAAATATATACTGCACTGTAGTTGAACACAACTTTTTATAAGGCATACATCACTGACTTAATGATTTGTATGTGTGGTTCTCTTGGGATTGCTAGAAATTGGTGCTTGGAGTAGGCTTTGAAAAATCTTCCAAAAGTGTGGGATTAGCATAAATCATAATATAAAATTGTAACTTCAAATCAGGGTGGGGAAAGGGTCTGAGATGTTGGTTCTTTTATTTGTATTGATATGCGGTGTTGTTTTTCAGGTTGCAAACAATATTTATGAAATTTGATGAGGTGAAAAACAGTGGCAATATGATTTCAAGCAACATCAGTGGTGAGTATTCAGCAGTGTGTTTGAGTTGATGTCCTAATTAGTTAACTATAAAAGACTTTGAGATGTGTAACATTATGCAACATTTGGATTCTTATTCATGTTTAGACTGTCTTAAACTTGGTTCCTGTATTAATTAGTTGTTAATATAAATGTGTAGTGCTATGTGTGTGTGTTTCCTTTACAAAATCTTTCTTTTAATCTTATCACTGCCTTGATATGGAAGACCTGATGCAGTTCAGTTCATGAATCCTAGTTTGCATAGTGAATGTGACTAAGGAAATGTATATGCATCTATATCTTTCATACCCCAGTATGTTTTGAAACTGGATTTAGTTGGTTATTTATTTATTTATTTATTTATTTATTTATTTATTTATTTATTTATTTATTTGCCCATGGTTGTATCTGTTGACCTAATAATGTATTTCATTTTTTTTTGTCTAGCAGTGTCTGAGATGAGGACAGTAGTACTGACTAATGTTTGACTACACTTGGGAAGCCTTCAGTAGTGGTTGGAAAATATTGTTCCCACATAGAATCATAGAATAATGGAGTTGGAAGGCGCCTATAAGGCCATTGAGTCCAACTCCTTCTTTATTGTAAAATTCTAAAGTAATAATACATTTCTGACTGATGGCTGTCCAACTTTCTGAAATTGGAGCTCTCCAGCTCCTGAAGTAATTGATTCCATTGTTGAACTACTCTAAGTTTTTCTTAATCTTAAATGCCAGACAAAATTTAAAAGCATCAGTTTCAGTAAAAAAAAAATGGTTGTTTCCCCATCTTTGGAAAAATTATAGTTGAAAGATAACTGATGTGATAAGCAGCATGAATGTCTTTCATATAAATGACTCAAAGATAAGATATTAAGAATAAATGCAAAACTTAGTAAAGATGCCAGATGATATATGCCAAGTGGAAGGTTGTGTTATTATTTAAGACTTAATCCTTTATCTAAAATCAGCTTCTTAATTGCACCATGTAATTTGCATGAGATTCATTTATTTTCTGTGTGATAACAGCTCTCCAAAGGCCTCATTTTTCATCTTCCGTGGCCTTACAGCCATTAGATGATACATGCTAACCATTCCCATGAACAAATGTTTGCATCTAAAGGGTTATTTTGAAATAAAAATATGTCTATAAGGGAAGACAAAGAGCTGTATATAGTCTGTACTGTATTTAACTCTAAACTGTCTTTGTATATCTTGTAAGTAGCTTTATCCCCCCCTGAGACTGAAAACGCTATGGGTTGCAGAGGCTCAGTTACTGTTGTGGGTTATTTAGAAAATGGAATTATATAAGTAAACACTAAGTGCAAAATAGCATTTCTGTTACAAGCCTGTGCAGGTGTATAACTCATAGTAAGTGCCTTCAATTTTAAGATGTGTATGTTTCATAGTGTTTGTGCTTCATGACATTTCTGGTGTGGTTTTCAAATTCTTAAGTCTTAAGGCTATCAGCTGTCTCATTTTTTAACCTCATAAAATTGATGTGGCATTCTGGCAAATAAGAAGCGTGTTGAGCTTCTCCTATTTATTAGCAAATGAACAACTATTTCCATGGAAACCAGTGTTGCAGGCAGCAGCACAGCTTGTAGAATTATTGTTCTTGAAGGCTGAGTTCTGGAAATGCTGTTCCTTCTACAAGGTTTTAGAAGGTTTCCACAAAATATTTAGCATCAGGACAATTTTATTGAAGTTTCCAGTCAATTGTAGACAACAGTGTTCACACTAATAATATATTCTATAAACATGGACATTTAATGAAGGAGGGGCATATGAGATTTTTATTTTCAGACCCGGAATATAATTTGAGAAGTAGAATTAATTATTAAATCACTCAAAATATAACTCTAAAATTAGGTTTGAGCCATAAATATTTGTCATTTTTTGGGTTGTAAACACTGCTTCACATATTTGCCATGTTTGAGTTACAATTACAGTGCCATGGGAATATCAGTAGACTGGTAGGTGGACAATTATATAGGTTTGTTGTAGTTGTTTCATTGTGAATAATATGCATAAATGATAATTTCCAAATAGAAATCAGAAGTCTGAGAACATTGTTTGGGATGAATACTGCCACTAGTTCAAGACATTGCTTCTTGCTAAAGCAGAGGAGTTAGCATATTTATTAACCATTGTCACACAACACAAAACTTATTACACTTGACTGTATAAGGTGTTGCATGTAAAAATATTACTGATAGTGTTTGTTAGACTTTTTGTTTGGCCGTTTAGTTAGCATTTTCCACTTAGGTATATTTGTATTTTGCTAGCTTCTTTCCCCCTTCCCCGCTTTCCCCTTTTATTGCTAACTGTTACGTTAGATATCTGTAGTGCTTAAAATGTTTAATCTGTATAAATTTATAAGGAGCACATTAGTCCATATACCCTCTATCTGATAAGCATAAAATATAGCCACCTGCCATATTTTGATACCTGTGATTGATGGATAAAATGCTTTCTATTGGAAGGTATCTGATTGTAGACTTGATATAAGGTTATAGTCTAAAATGCTTGCTGAAAAAAATATTTTGGGAGCAGAACATCTTCTGAATGGTTAAAAGAAACACGGGAATTTGAGATTTGTCAACACTGTATTAGCCTTCCATGTAAGGCACTAATGAATGACAGGAATAAGTGTGGTTGCCATGGGAACCAGAGGTTTGGCTGGGCTGGAAAGTTGTGGACCAAGAGAAAATGGAGAAGAGTGAGAACAGAGGAGACGGAGGGGGTGGGGAGGATGCATGCATTCTCCCTTGGCTGTATATTTGGGTACATGAAGATAATCTGTTTTTCCAATTCTCCGCTTTTTCTGGTGCAACTTATCATACCAAATAGAAAGAGAAAATGGTTATGCACTAGGACACCTCAACCCTTTGGGAGGCCAGGGACAGAACAGCAAGTATTTCAACAGAGGTTGTGAAGTAGGGGAAGGCTTCAGCTAGACAGTATTTCTTATTTAATCGACTGTGACCATTAAACCTGTTGTCTATATGGCTGTTTTAACCTCCAGCCAAGGAACTTGGAGGTTAAAGATTAGGTAGTGGGATAATAACTTGTCCAAAGATCTTCCTTCAGGATTTGAACCTGAATCTCCTGATGCAGTCTGCCACAAGAACTGCCCTGTCTTACTATTGAAATATCCCCTTGCTTCTACATTCCTTTCTAGAAATTCCAGCATCATCATCATCTCCTAAGTGAAGATCTCATTGTGATTTTAATTTTAAGAGAGGTGTGGCAGAAGCAGAGCATATTTTAAAATATGAATGAATAGGCTAGGATTGTTGTGAAAGAAGAATTTTAAAAATAAATCATGTCCTGATTGGATAGCTGAAGAAAGGATATGAATTTTCCTAATACGGAAGGAAGAGTCAGAGGATACATTATGTTTTTAATTCTTGCCTTGCTGTATTCCTATTTTAAAATTCCTAGCAGAATTTTTTTGCCATAACATTGGCTTGTCTGAGATATGAAATTCTTGTCATCAAAGGGAATATTTCAGACTTGTCTCAGATATGTGGTTCATTCAGTTTTGTGTCCCTGCCTTTACCAGAGGCAAGCTTTGTTGAGCAGCACAACATTCTCCAAACAGAAGAGCCTTTGACTGCCTTCCTTTGACGTGATGTGTTTACAGCAGCCACTGATGATTGTGTACAATGGGAGATTGAAAAGAACAGCTTCTCCCTCAACAAAAGGCTAAAGAAAATTACTGCTTTTCTTCTGTTTGTAGATATGTAAATCACATAATCATTGGGTCATCTGACCACTCTTGATTACACAGAAATCCTTAGGGAATATAAGCAAAAAGTGATTACTAAACACATGCTTTGTGTTTTGATGACTGCATTAGAAATCTCTATGGAATAATGCTCATTGGCTGGAAGCAAGTATTTCACAGAAAAAGGCACAAAGCCAATGGAAAGGAAGGGGAGGAGATAAATCTTACTCAAAGTGTGTATGCATCGTTTGGATTAAGCAGGAATCAGGCTGGTTATGGTGGGTAGAAGGAGTTTCCTGTAAGAAGCGGGACTTCTATTTTGAAATGGCACAGCAGCTGTTGCCTATTGCAGTATAGAACTGCAGCTCTGACTGGGTCACACAGTACTCTGTCTGTCTTCATGCTGCACTGGATTGAGAGTGGCGCAGGCACATAGAGTTTCTCGGATTGAAGTTGGATCATTGGAAAAACCGCTTAGTAGTCTTTCCACTGTGTAATGGCTGTTGGGGATGGTAAGTACGTTTCTCTTGTTATTATGCAGGCTTGGGTTTTTGCACTTGAATGGTTAAAGTGACTGTATTATCTTAAACATATCAAGTGCATATCTGTTTCCATAATCTATTGCTGATTTCTTTAAAGCTTTTGTAGTCCAAGTTTGGTTTAAAAAGCAGTTTTCATATAGAGTAGTGCTGTGGCTTTTAGCCATATATCTTAGGGTTTTGTGTTATGGTAGTAAGGAGTACATGTCATAGTTATATTCAAACAGTGGGATAGTGTCTACATTTTACTATGAGGAGGTGTCATTCTAAGAAAGATAGATAGATAGATAGATAGATAGATAGATAGATAGATAGATAGATAGATAGATAGATAGATAGATATTAGAGGATCCTTGAGAGGTAGTGGGACAATGAAGTTGATATTTCAGTGTTAAGTTGCCATTGTTGTCATCCTTGCACTATTAGTGTAAAGGATTCTGAAGCAGTGAAAATAAATGCAATTTGTGTATCCTTGACTTTGCATCCGATGACGCAACTACACAGATTAGGATTCCTTTTCATGTCCTCCTGGCCATTTTATTATGTATATAAATGTTGCTAACTGAAGGGAGTTGTATGTTTTTTATAATATTCCACCTCCATATATTAAGGGCATGTGGATCTTAAGTTTGCTTTTAGCCTGCATGTGTTGGCTGAGAACTTAACAGTAGCACTGAGAAAGTTTAAAAAAACAAACCCTAAAATGCCAAACAGACAATTGTAAATTCAGATACCCATGTACAAAGTATTTACATAAATGATGTTGTAAATATTTGCATATTTACAACATAGGTGGCCGAGAGGTTTGTGCTTAAATCCTCAGGAAATTAGGCAAAGATCAGGGTTATTCTAGAAGTTGCATAATCTTACAACACTAATATATTTTTCAACTGTATGGTTAAGCAAACTCGAAAGCACGGTTGACTAAAGAACTATTGATGTCACTTCCCTGATAAATTCATTCTTGATCCTGTAGTTAAAATTATAATGATGTTTTAGATTTGTTTTCCTTTTCTGGACATCCCTTAAATCACTCTTTTTCTAGCTTTACTTAGACTAGTTATGAACTCATAGTGTTCCTTGGTGTGCATCATTGCCACAGTCTTATCCTATTATTCCCTGTAGCAAAATGATTTTTATGCATCTGAGGTATTTCTTTATAATAATTTCATGTAAATTTACTTTAAGTATTGGAAATTAAACATAAATAGTTTTATTAATAATGTAAGTTGTTTTAAACTGGCTAGTTTCCCCCACAAATGATGTCATTTGTATGCACATTTTAAAAATATTGTGCTTGTATTTCAGCAATAGTAACTAAAGTGAGCTTGAATAACTCATAGACAAGATTTTTGCAGTTTTATTATGTCAACTCTTTGGTCATTGACAAGAAGTACTGAAACAATACTATTCTAAAACAGTACTATTCTGACACTTGTGTGAAGGAGCTTTGAGTAAAATGTCAGATACGATTAGGATTGTGTAGAAAGATTATCTGGCTAGTTTTTTTTCTTGCTTAAATCTACTGTTCATCACGTCTAAGAAGAATCCAGTCTCTCAGTACTAGATTATTCAATGCCATTTGGGGGTGGGGGAGGATGGATGGTTAAAAGCAACTTTGTATTTTAGATAGCACATCCTTTGCATTATTAAATTTTCTTATTCTGTCACTTGAGTTTCTCTCCAGGCCAGAAATTTTGTCAGCTCACTATTGCACGTAGTTATGTCCTTTCCTAGGGGTCCTCTGAAATGGCATTGGCCAGTGTTGGCAAACCTATGGCACGGGTGCCAAAGGTGGCACTCGGAGCCCTTTCTGTGGGCACCTGACATTGCCTCTTCATAGCCACCTGTATTCAGGTTAAATTGCTGTATTGGCACTTTGCGAAAAATTAGTGGGTTTTGAATCGCAGTTTGGCCACTCGGTCTCTAAAAGGTTCATCATCACTGGCATATGCTCTTGTGCAGGGGGGTTGCAGCTTAAGAAGTAAATTGAGGCCCATTCATGTACAAGGTGAGTGCTGGCAACATCCCAGTGCATTTGAAAGCATTTTAAACTTTTTTCTCTGTTTTTGCTACCAAATAAATGGAAACAAACTTTAATTTGTACTGTGTGCCTTTTAGACTTGTTACTTATTCCAAAAATCTGTGTTTAAATATTTGTTCTTTATATTTTAATGCAAAAAAGGAATCCTAAAGGGCAGACAGATACTAACTGAACCTCACAGTAGGCATTCTGAAAAGTGTTAAGATATATATTTTAGTGTATTGCTTAATTTAATAGGTTGATTTCTATATAAACATAATGAATTTGAAATTTCATTTCTGTTAAGAGTTGGACAACTATAGAGTATTGTGTTGTGTTTTGGTTGAAAAAGTAACTAGTGGTTAAGCCCATTCTTAAAAAACCTGGCCTGGCAAGGGACCAATTGGCCAACTACCGTCCAATCGCCAACGTCCCGTTTATGGGCAAGGTCATCGAGAGGGTGGCCGCAGTCCGGATTCAGTCTTACCTGGAGGAACAGCAGTGCCTTGATCCATGCCAATCCGGGTTCAGGCCCGGCCGGGGGACGGAAACAGCTTTGGTCGTGCTGCAAGATGACCTAATCCGGGCGGCCGACAGGGGTTGCTCTACCCTGTTGGTCCTCCTGGATTTGTCAACGGCCTTTGATACCGTCAACCACGGTATCCTACTGGAATGGCTCTCTGAGGTGGGAATCGGAGGCACTGCTTGCAGTTGGCTCCGGTCCTTCCTGGAGAGCCATCCCCAGTATGTGCAGCATGGGGAGGAGTTGTCGGCCTCGTGGATACTCCCTTGTGGAGTTCTGCAGGGGTCGTCTCTGTCCCCCATGTTGTTTAACATCTACGTGAGGGCGCTGGCTGGGGTCATTAGGAGATTTGGAGTCTGCTGTCATCAGTACGCTGATGACACGCAGCTCTATCTCTCCTTTTCCACCTCTGCAGTGGAAGCTGTTCTGACTCTCGACAGGTGCCTGGATGCGGTATTGACATGGACCAGGGCCAACAGGCTTAGGCTCAACCCCGAGAAGACGGAGGTTATGTTCTTTGGGAGCTCACCATCTGGGTATGGAGGCCCTCTCCCCTGTTTGGGGGGAGTTTCCCTCCAACTCGCGGATAGGGTGCGGAATCTGGGCGTGGTTCTGGATCCGGCGCTCACCATGGATGCCCAGGTGGCTGCCGTGACCAGATCCGCATTTTACCATCTTCGCCAAATCGCCCAGATTCGCCCATACCTGGATGGCGACTCTCTGAGAACAGTGGTTCAAGCGCTGGTGATCTCACGGTTGGACTACTGCAATGCCCTCTACATGGGGTTGCTCTTGACTCTCCTCCGGCGGTTGCAGCGGGTGCAAAATGCGGCAGCCAGACTGGTGGCGGGTGTGCGTCGTTATGACCACATCACCCCAGTTCTGGCTTGCCTGCATCGGTTACCCATTGCATCCCGGGTTAGATTCAAGGTCTTGGTTTTAACTTATAAAACCCTCCATGGCTTGGGCCCGGACTACCTGTCAGAGCGGATCGCCCAGCGATCAACCTTGGCCCGACCAGTTCGGCAGTTGCGAGCGCACTCGCTTCGGATCGCCACTCCTCGAGAAGCCCGTAGGACATCTACATGTAACCGGGCTTTCTCAGTGGCGGCCCCCTCCCTCTGGAACACCCTCCCAAGCGAAGTGTGCTCTGCAGAGTCCCTGCAGGCCTTCTGCAAAGCGTTAAAGACTCTGCTCTTCCAGGAGGCCTTTGGCGACTTGTTGTAGATTTTTTCCCCCCTCTCGCCGTTCATATCTTATATTTTAGGAAAGTTTCCCCCTGGGAACTGTACATATTGTCAGGGCGCCAATGCCAGTTAGAATAGTTTGTTTTTTGCTTTATTTTGTTGTCTGATCTTATTGTGTTGTTTCTATTTATCATTGTAAGCCGCCCAGAGTTCCCACGGGAAGATGGGCGGGGTATAGATGTAATAAATAAATAAATAAATAAATAAATAAATAGTTAACGCAGCGGTTCTCAACCTGGGGGTCGGGACCCCTTTGGGGTTTGAATGACCATTTTACAGGGGAGCTCTCTCTCTCTCTCTCTCTCTCTCTCTCTCTCTCTCTCTCTCCCCGTGCCTTTTCCTCTCAGTTCTTCATCCAAGACTCATGGGAGCCGCACACCCCTTTTTAACCTCTTCATGCCACCACCACTACCCCTCCCCTCTTTGGTGTTGGTTGGGCTCGTGCCCACCTGGTCCGTTCGGGTCTGAAGTTTGAACACTTCTTTTCAGTAGCCCCAGCTCACGCAACAGTGATTTATTTAGACGGGGTGTGTGTGTGCAAAGAGCCCAGTTGTAATTGTGTGGGGGGGTAGGTCGGTGGTGTTAGAATGGCAACCAAGGGAAGAGCGAGTGAACCCGCAGACCTTGCCTCGCACAAAGTTTCACAATAGACACATGGAACAGCACATGCATGTGGGACTCTCTCTCTCTCTCTCTCTCTCTGTGTGTGTGTGTGTGTGTGTGTGTGTGTGTGTGTGTGTGTGTGTGTGTGTGTCAAAGGCGGGTCTCTCTCTCTCTCTCTCCCTTCCCCCCTTGGAATGGGCAGAGTGCATGTGCATGTGTGTGGCAATGATGGTAAGGGACCCATGATGGAGGTATTGTTTACGCCACTGCCTGACCAGCGGCCCCTATGGCCTGCCTGAGACACACTGGGAAGGAGCCAGGAGACATCCTCACCCACTTTCTCGCCCTGTCCCCTCCCCCTCTCGCACAGTGTTGGGTGGTACAGGCGAGTTTTGTTCTCTTCAGCAGCAGTGGAGCCACTGAGGGAGGGCGGGAAGGAGGGCACTGGAGTTATTGCGGCGTTGACTTGACCAGGCTCCTTGCAGCCAATAGCAGTAGAAGGAGGTGGAGCTGGTGGCTCTGGCAGGGAAGGAGGAAGAAACCCCCAGCGCCAGGAAGAGGCTGCCCGGCTACTGAGGGAAGAGAGTTCACAGAGATGAAAGTGCATTATTTGTAACTCCACTCCCTGCCCTCTTTCATGGAAGTGGCTCCTTGGCAAACAGAGCAATTGAGAAGGGAAGAATCTGTTGTTTGAAGATGTTTGCGGGAGTGCTGTCCTCTAAAACCGCAGTCTAAATCCCGCCTACAAATTAAGGCTGTACTTCTGTTACTCTTGTTTGGGGTCCAAATCTTTCGTAACCCTCGGAGGGAGTTGCTTCGGAGTAAACTTAATGCTGGGCAAAGTGGCATTCTTATTTTTTTAAAAATTTTACTGATGGATTGATCAAGGCAGCCTTGTGGAACCCAGTGGGATTGAATCCCATTGTTATGTGCTGATTTATGGCGATCTTGCATTATTACTAGGAATCTGTGACATACATCAAGTCTTGTCACGAACAGCCCTGTTCTGGTACAGCAAGCTGCTGGTTTCAATTTTTACCAGTTCTTGTTGTTTTTCCAGTCTTAGCATGCTGTGCCAACGCAAAATAGCCTCAATTAAGTCATTCTTGCTTCTAGAGTAGACCCATGAGTTTGGTAATGATGTAAATTTTTTGCTATATGGATTTTCATTTTATTTTGTTTCCAGACTAATTTTAGTGGGAGATGCTCTGAAGTTGGCACAAAAGGTATCCCTTTGAAGGCTTTTAAAGTGGCAATTGTGTATTGTCTGAACTATGCCATGTATCATCTTTTGTATTATTAAACTTTTTTTTAAAATTTTCATTAGCAAACCTTTTATGGTTGAGGAACTCTATTAAAGGGCCGCGGCATTAGGAAGGTTGAGAAACTCCGAGTTAACTAAATTGCAGTTGTTCTTAAATCATTCTTTTTATGTGATTTTCCTGTAATATAAAGTTACAGTACTTACATGTCAACACAATACGCCAATAGCAACAATGAAACTAACCTATAATAGAGCAGGATCAGTATAGAATGTTTCAGAGTTAATTTACCTCTGTAGTATAGACTCTTCCACAAATTAACATGAGATGCTGGGGTCACTTGAAATTTTGCAGCATGTATGCAGTGTTTCACACATTTCTATATAACAATCAGCAAGAATTAATTCATTTTAGTTTTTCCGCTTGGCTGGTATGGCTATTTGAGCCGCCGGACATAATGAGTAACTCCTTTCTTGTTGTATTTTGCAATGTACAAATGTTTGTTTGTTAGGAGTATCTTAATTATACCATCATCAGATTCTGAAACACTGAATAAATCTGCCAGAACCCAGTTCTTGGCATTGGATTTTTTATGAGCTGCTCCTTGAAGAGGATAATGTTATATCCCTCGTTAAATAGATTAAGTCTTCTGGGCTATATCCAACAGAGTTGCTATGTTCCAATGTTACGTAGACCTCAAGAGCATACTGTTTTATTCAGTTCATTGGTTTATCAGTGCTGTTGATTTCTTGTTAAATTTAACAATTCCTATTTTGCTTGAATACATATTTTCAAATGTTAAAGCAATTTTGAGAATACATTGAATGCCTCTATGGGGAGGAAACAGACCCAGAAACTGGAAACACTCCGAAGAAAAAGAGCACACTTACTATGTTCCTTAACGTTTCTACTACGCTGCAGGGACTCAAACACCATACCAGCCTTCCTCAAGACAAAAAGGACCTTCGTCTCTCCACAGGCTACCCATATCTATGACCGCCTGGAACATGCCCTCATACAGGAAAGAATTCATACAACCCGTAAAAAACTAGACACCACAGACAGATAACTACTATTCCTACACATTACCATCAGTCAAAAAATAAGAAGCCAGATTTGGGACAAAATCATACTCTTTCTTACAGGAAAATGGAAAAAGGAATAAAAGTCCATACAGCCGGACAAAAACGGAAATTTGACAAATGCCATACAAATCAATCAACACGCACTTTAGACAACTCACGAATTATCATCAACCTTAGTGAACACCCACTCTCTCAAGAAGAAACCTCAGATTCTTTTATTCTAAAGGAGGGCGACAAGTATCTTCTGCTATCCAGGTTTTCAAGGGCAAGGTTATTTCCCAAATTTTTGCAGGTACAAACTTACATTCCTTGGAAGTAGTACAGACTAAATTTCTGAGATCAATTCTCGCTGTACCTCCATGTACATCAAATGTAGCCCTTCGTTTGGAGGCCGGTCTAGTGTCCATAAGAGCACGGGTCAAAGCCCTTATAATTAACTATTGGCTAAAACTTATATTCTTTACAGAAGGGTTGGCCCCCTTGGTTCTAATTGATTCTTTCCAGTCCAAATGGAAACAGTTTGTAGCCAAAGAAATACAGCAAATTGGCTTCTCTAACTGTATCTTAAAAGCGATGGGCTATGCTAATGCCAAAGCTGCAGTTAGACAAAGGATTTGGGATATAGAATTCCAAGATCATGTGAGCCTTCTGGGTAATCACAGTCTAGTCTCTTACAACAAATTTACTATATCCCCATACCTGACTGGTTTAATGCCTCCAAAGATTACAAGAGCTTTTACTTTAGCCAGATTGAACGCTCTCCCTTCCAAGCTTTTGGATGGGAAATTTCAAAATATTCCCCTCTCAAATTGCCCATGCGAAATGAACCAAGTAGAAACAGTCACCCATGTCCTTCTTTATTGTTCCTTCTACCGTGACTTACGTAAGGAACTTATTCAACCTGTTATCGACACATTTCCTGGGAGACCTGCCAAATTCTATGCAAAGTTACTTCTCTCTGAAAGGTCCCAGCAGATTTCAAATTGTGTTGCCAGATTTTGCACTGCTGCAGTAGTTGTACGTTGGCTTATGACTGCCAGTAATTCTAGCTCCTGATCACCATATGGAGTGTGGTCTCCACTTTGAGGTTTGATGTTGGCTTGACCTTCGATATATTATATTATCTACCCTTCTGATATTGACTATTTTTATAACAGTCCTGTTTATATTTAGTGGCTTTTATCAAAAGTTTTACAATGTTTTAAAAATGTTTTTAAAGTGTTTTATTCTGGCAAATTTAATGTTTTATTCTGGCAGATCGTTTTATTGTGGCAAATTGATATTTGGTATTTCTTGACTTTGTTAACAACCATAAATAAAGATTCAATTCAAACCTCAGTCTTAGCTAAAGGAGGAAACTTCGAAGTCACACCCAGTAAAATTCCAGTGGAAGACATTGCAAATGTGGAATCAGCCATATACCATCCAGAAGAAAAAGCAGATGAAATAAGAAGTGAAATGACAAGGATCCTACGAAAAGCAAAAACCCCAAGTAGCAACATAAGAAGAAAGGAGAGAAATGCCATCAAGTCCTTGAACGTAGATCCTGACATCATCATCCTCCTAGCAGACAAAGGCCATGCCACAGTAATCATGCAAACAGAAGAATACAAGGAAAATATCAAGACAACTTCTAGACCCCACCACCAACACATAACTAAAACAGGATCCCACCAACAAAATCACGAAACAAACAAACATGCTGGTCAGGAGTCCTTCCCTCTACCCCAATGTTATTCCATGAATCTGCAAGACAGAAACTCTTTCACAAAAATTATATGGACTCCCAAGAATTTACAAACACTCAACCCCACTCAGGCCCATTATTAGCACCATTGGTTCCCTGACATATGAATTAGCAAAACACCCAGACAACCTCCTACAGACCCACATTGGACAGACCTCATCCCACATCAAGGACTCAGGACATTTCATAGACAAGATCAGCACCCTAAAACTCAACCCCAGGGACAGACTGATCAGCTTTGATGTAGTATCTCTTTTCACTGAGGTACCGATAAAGAACACTTTAGCACTCATCCAGTAGAACTTCCCAGAAGACATTAGGGCCCTAGTCCAACATTGCCCAATGACCAGCTACTTCCAGGTGGATAATGACTTCTATGAACAGACAGATGGAGTTGACATGGGGAGCCCCCCTCAAACTTCTACATGGAACATTTTGGAAAAACAAGCCCTTTGCACCCACAGTCTGATTCCGATATGTAGATGACACATTCATGATTTGAAAGCATTTCTAAACTACCTCAACAATACCCACCCAAATATACAATTCACCATGGAAAAAGAAATAGAGGGCAAACTCCCATTCTTAGATGTCATGGTCAATCGCAAATTGGACCTCCAATTAGGATACAAGGTCTACAGAAAACCCACCCACACAGATCGGTACCTACATAAAAATTCCAACCACCACCCACAACAAAAAAGAGGCATAATCAAAACATTTGTAGATCGCGCAAACTGGTACTGTGAAACTAGTTCCTCAACACTGAACTAAGCCACCTGAATTGGGCCTTACAAGCAAATGGCTATTCCAGTAATGAAATCAAAAGAGCAATCAAACAACAAAACAAAACAAAACAAAAAAACACAAAAAACACCAAACTGAAGAAGAAAAACAGCCCCCAGCAAACAAAGTATTTCTGCCATACATAAAAGGAGTCATGGACTGCATGGACAAAATGCTGAAAAAACACAACCTACAAACAGTATTTAGACCCACCACAAAAATACAACAGATGCTATGGTCAGCTAAGGACAAAAGCAACCCACTCGCCACTGCAGGAGTATACCGGATAACTTGTAGTTGTGGCCAGGTATATATTGGGACCACAAAGCATAGTATCCAGACCAGAATCAAAGAACATGAAAGGCACTGCAGGCTGAATCAACCAGTAAAATCAGCAATAGCTGGACACACCCTGAAACAAACTGGACACGAAATCCTCTTTCAGGACACAGAGGTATTGGACAACACTAACAATCACAATGTCAGACTACACAGGGAAGCCATTGCAATCCAGAATCATAAGCAAAGTTTCAACAAAAAAGAAGAAAAGTCTGAAAATCAACAAAGCTTGGCTTCCAGTACTGAAAACTGGAGTCTGCAAAGGGCCAAAATTCAGTGATTCCCACCCAAGCACAACAAGTACCAATTCACACAATAGAACAGCTAACGACACCCATCAACCACAGAGAAGGATCCCTGACACCCCTGATTGCAATGAAACTTCTTAATCTCTCTATCACAATACAATGTCTAACACCTATTCTCCTACATAGGACAAGTTTCCCCTTTCCCACAACTTTAAAACCCCACAGTCTCACTCACTCTGGACCCCAGAGCACAGAGAGAACTCCTAGTTCCCTGAGCTCCTTGCCCTTTAAAGATGCCTACCACAGAGTCTGGCAAAACGTCAGGAAGAAAAACTTCCAGAACACAACAAAACAGCCCAAAAAACTCACAATAGCTATTAAAGCAATTTGTTTACTGCTTTTATACAACGACGATTAAAGAAATGCACACTGGTGGTCCCTCCCCATTTTATCCCCATAATGACCCTGTCTGGAAGTTGAGTCATAGCCTTAAGGTGAACAATGGCCTAAGGTGCTGAAACCAATAAAGTATGGGTCATTAGCTATGGCCTTGGTGGTGAAGGCTTTTTGATTCATCTAGGTATTGTTGAAAGCACACCCTGATAAGTAGCAGATAGACTATGGCTGAGGCCACCACATCTGTTGAGAGAGGAGGTTTCAATGCTCACATGAATGGCCTCCCTGACTCCTCTCTCAAACCACCTATCTTCTCTGTCTAATATTTGTACATCCTCATCTTTGAATGAGTACCCTTTGTCCTTCAAATGGTCATAGGTATACTTTATAGGTTTCAGCACCTTAGGCCATTGTTCACCTTAAGGCTATGTATTCTGTTGTCTACCTAGCAAGCCTATTCAGGCCATTATTCATCTTAAGAGCCTATCTCAGACAGGGTGACAAGAGATCAAAGCTGACTATAAGATGGAGGACTCGCACTAGCTGTATTCAGACTGATGAAGCTGTTTGGATGAGCAGCGAAACGTTTCTGTCTCTCAAGAAAAAGAAGTCCAGTAGCCATGACTCAACTTCCAGATAAACTCACCTGGATGACTGAGAATCTTCACAGACATAATGACCCTGTGAGAGTTGGTGACTTGTTCATAGCAAATTGAATATTTGAGTGTGGGCCTTCTACTTTAGCCTTCTTACCATTTCACCACACTGGCTTTCATTTTAAATTTGGATCAGTGTAGATTTTTCTAAGAAGGCTCAGAGTTAATATTCAACAATGAAGAAAAATTAGGTATTAATTTGATAGCAGTTTAATTTATGTTAAAATCTAATCTAAATACAACAAAGGTTCACTTGATAGAAAATATGTTAAATTTCACAATTAAGTTTAGCTTGTGTCTTAGACAGGTAAAAAGAATCACAATTTAAATGCATTCTGTACACTTCTATATGTTTCATTAGATATTATATGAAACGGAGTCCAGTCTTACTTTCTGTTATACATCCCGTTGCAAAACTGGCTGTATGATTAGGGTGGATTTGATTTAAATCAAATCAATTTAAATTATGATTTATATTTTAAGACATCCAATTGTTTGATGCATGGCTTTCCCCAAAATGATTCTGATCACAATTTTAAAGTAATGGACGAAGAAGTGCAGAGGCGTTGGGAATACTCAAAATGTCACTTGCAATAAAATAAACTTAAAAGTGGTGTAACAATTTCTAATAAGCAAAATGAAAGTTTCTTTAGCTTCCTGGTGATGATTTTATCTTTTTTTGGGAAAAGAACATTTAAGTGTATTTTTCAGATTAGCATGATCTTTGTAATCTAGCCTTTTAGTTAAGGCAGAGGAGATCAGTTATCCAAGTTGGATTAATCTTAGACTTTCCAATAAAAACTGTAAATTAAATTCACAATTGCTACAGCTACTTATTTTTCATGAAGTGGGCAATTGTTCAGTTTTTAAAATGGGACAGAGATCAAACATTTAATTTAACTAGAGGGTAGAATTTTGAGAATACTAGTATTTCGACGAGTATTCCAGTATTGGCTACATTTTATTCAGGTCCATAAAGAGAAGAACTTAAGCCTCCAATTCGTAGGCTGTGCCATAAATATTTATATACTGTAGTTTTACATTAAATGGTTAATTGATGACAAATACTGTTAAAGTTCTCATCACTGAGCCTCGTGGCGCAGTGGTTAAATGCCTGTACTGCAGGTAAAACTGTGCTCACGACCTGGGTTCAATCCCTGGTAGCAGGTTCAAGGTTCACTCAGCCTTCCATCCTTCCGAGGTCGGTAAAATGAGTACCCAGCTTGCTGGGGGGGGCAATGTGTAGCCTGCACACTGTAATTAAAATTGTAAACCGCCCAGAGACTACTTGTAGTGGTATGGGGCGGTATATAAGCAGAACACTTTGCTTTGCTTTGCTTTAATTTATTTTCTCACTGCTGAGATCTTGCAGGTGTTGTACATAGCAGCCATTAACTGTGCAGTGTCTTGAGTTGAATAGTTGAAGTATCCACAGTTGAGTACTTAATCTTGTTTTATCATAAGATAAATTTTCTGTTAACAGATATTTTTGGAAACTAAATGGCATTAAATGGGGGAAATGGATGGTATCTGATCTGTTCAGTGCTTCACAACCTACCATGACTTACAGGAAAGAGTCTAGTGTGATATAATAAGGGCAAGGAAAGTTTCATTTTAAAGCGTAATTAGTCATAGACTGGAATCATGTTGTAAAACTAAAGTAAGTCCATTGCATTGGGGAGGGGTATTTGGTTTTTATTCAAAAGTTTCACTCTTTATGTTCCACTGATTCACTGAGCCTATTCTAGTTGTGACTTACTAGTAGATTTTAAAAATATACCTCTTTTATTTACATTTTTCAAAATATCTGAATAGTGCTGGTTACTGGCCTGTGGTACAAAAAACAGTGTCCATCTCAGTGTCTCCTCAGAGGTTGATTACACTTTATTTTGGTAATTTTAACATTGCTGCACAAGTAAACTACTGTCCAATTAATGTCTCAGTAGGATCATTGTAACTGTTTGAAAGCAGAACTTTATGAGCAGTGATTTCAACATATCAAAACCCAACTCTTTTTTGTATCTTTTGTTGGTATTGTTGAAATCACCGGGACTGCTTGAAATCGTCATTCAAGCAGCTGTCACCACCCCAACTGTTCAAACATTTGAAAGTTCTAGTTAACATATTACATATAGTTTGGACAGCTACCTAGCTTGTTTACTTTACTTTAAAATACTTACTTCAGTTTCAGCTAAGACTGGATTTCCGCTTTGCAGATTTTTTCTTATGAAAAGCTTTGTTTTTGCCCCAAGATTTTTAATTTTTTACAAATGATGCCATGCCATAACAGATGAAGAAGAGGAAACCCTGTTCCATATTCTTTTCACTACCAGTTCTGGGGGCCTCTGCCAGGCTTGCATGGCTTTTCTACTAAACATCTTTTTCCTCAAACACGTATTCCAGGAACTGTGGTATTTGAGGACATGAGATACAAATAACATATACCCTTTCATTTTTCATTGGGGGTATAGCCCAAGAAAGAACCCCTGCTTTTGTTCTCTCATTGGCATATGGGAAAAGTGCAGTAATATTTTTTTTTTATTTTTCTGATAAGCAATGACATTACCTTGATCTTTTAACCTTAAAAGTATATAGCAGTAAAAATATCTTCTACTTTTCCAGCAGTTGGTTTTAAAGGTACCTTGGATTCCTTGGATATATGTACTGATACATGCTGATATATATATATTCACTAATTTCAATATAAAGTAAAAGCAAGCAAGAATTTTAAGTGTATGATCATATAGAAATTGTCTTATCAAGTGCATTTCCATTATTCTTCTGTGGTTATTTCAGTTGGCATGAAATATAAATAAAGTAGAAAGTAGATTTTCTTCATTTGATTGATGTTGATAAGTAAGGGGAAATAAGCTGTTCATTTTTGGTTTTGTCTCAGTAGGCGAGGTTTACCTTCTAGAAGAGAAACAGATATAGATTTGCCAGGAACAGCTGCTTCATGAGCATGAATAATCTCCTTGAAAATCTACATTTCAAGGAAGGACTTAACAAAATGATGTGGGCCCAAGAAATAAATCTCCAAACCAGAAGTATAATGCTCCAGGCTTCTTGATCTAGAAACTTGCCAAGCATCAGAGTGCTACTGAGATGAACTTTGATAACTCTTGTGGGAGGTTTCTGATGCCTGCAAGTTCAGAGGACCTTCATAGGTGCTTTAGAAAGGACACTTCGGCCAAAACCCTATTGGAAGTGGCACAAACAGTTGAATTTTTAGGCATGAATTTCTACAAATTAAGACATTTCGGTGGGCGTTATCTGTTGTGTCCAAATTGTGCAACGAGAGAGAGAGAGAGAGAGAGAGAAACTTTATTGGCATATGACAGTGATGGCGAACCTTTTAGAGACCGAGTGCCCAAACTGCAATTCAAAACCTGCTAATTTTTCGCATAAGTGCCAATACAGCAATTTAACCTGAATACAGGTGGCTGTGAAGGGGTGATGTTGGGTACCCACAGAAAGGGCTCTGAGTGCCACCTTTGGCACCTGTGCCATAGGTTCGCCAACACTGGCATATGATATACAACAGATAGTCTGTGGACATTTATAACTTACAGCATGTATATTCATTATTTATTTATTAGATTTATATACCACTTCATTAGTACACACAGTATTCTGGACAATTCATAGAGGTTAAAACAAATAATTTGCTTGTCTTTATGCCATTTGCATAAATGTGCAGAGGATTTCTACCATTGTTTCCCCTGGTTCCTATGTAATAAGAACAACTATTTAAGCATCTGCACAGTTTCTGCTAAACAAGTTAGGTGATCATTTCCAAAGGTGATTAAATGAAGGACTGTTGTCCTTTGTGCTATCCGTAACTGTGGGCAAGAGTTGGCCTGAAACTTGGCTAAATGAATTACATGCAACCTAAATTTGATACTGCCAAATGTGTGTCAGAGGTTATTTTGCATTTCCTGTTTTGTGCCTCTATATGTGGTGAGTTTGGGAGACAATCTTGGGCTTTGAAGTTTCTTCCATAGCATTTCATTTCAGATATTAAGGACACTTGTAAAGCAAGCAGAGGGAAGACAGCATTTTTGGAACATGGAATTTGTGGCACTCCTTTCTACTGAAGCACTTAGAGAAGAGAGTTTCTTATACTTGATTAGATGCCAGTAAGAGCCAGTGTGGTGTAGTGAATGAGAATACTGTATTTGAGAATCGAGATATATACGCTAAAATTTCTGCTCGTGAAAACTCATTGGGAGATGGTACTTGTAACCAATTCTCGATCATCACACATACCTTGAAATTTCTGCTAGGGCTGCCAAATCCACAAGTGACTTCATCACATTTGTCACACATACATCAGATAAAGTGAACTTCTAATTCAGATGCTCGCTTCTTTAGTATAATAAAGAAGTACAAAAGACCTGATGCCTGCTTTTAATGCTGTTGCAGACAGAAAGATGGGAGGGGCAGTGAGTCTCTTTGTCTTGTGTATTGATTGACAACTGAACAAATATTAAATTACCTAGAAGCATAAGGAAAAGACCAACAGATTTATGTTTACTTCATATAAACTTGAATAGTCTACTTAAGCTACTTCATGAAGTTTAGCTGAAACCCTTCGTTGGATATGCACTTAATATACTGACTTTCCGTTCCGTTTCAACAATATTTTTAGTCGGGGCACTGCATAAGATCCTTGTTTTACTACCTTCTTTTTTGAAAGTTCTTTTTAGTGTTTTTTTGTTCTCGTTTTGCTGTAATCCTGCTATTCTGGCTTTAAATGTAGAAGAAATACTTAGTTCGCTTATGGGGACATGGGAGCACTCTGCTTCCATAGACACACAACAAGTGCAGAGCAGTCAAATATGAATTGCTGGCTGTAGACTCCTTGACTGTAGGAAGTATATTTGCTTTATGAGAATCCAAGTGTTTCTAGAGCAGCTAACAAGCTCACTAGCAGACTTTTCTGGGAGCTCCAGATGATATCATTGTCATCTGTTTGTGACTCTCGCATGTCTTCTTACCACTTCTTCCATCTTTTTTCCCTAGCAGAAGAGCTTTGAGTGGAAAAGACAGAATAATTGAACAATCCATTTATGTGTCAATAAGAGTAATCCTCTGACTGGAGCTGCTTTACTCTTTTTTAAAAGAATGGTTGTTCTGAAATATGCCCATATTTCACTTCAAAATATCTATGTCTTATTCTACTTAAATTATAGATTAGGTGATTGGAAATTGTTAATAATAACATGCTTGGTGTGTGGGTTGTGTATCCCTACATACAGTATATCACAGAAGTGAGTACAAACCCTCACATTTTGTAAACATTTTAGTACAGTATATTTTTTCATGTTACACTACTGAAGAAATGACACTTGGCTACAATGTAAAGAAGCTTGTATAATAGTGTAAATGTGCTGTCCCCTCAAAATAATACAACACACAGTCATTAATGTCTAAACCGCTGGCACCAAAAGTGAGCACACTCCTAAATTAAAATGTCCAAATTGGGCCCAAGTAGCTATTTTCCCTCCGTGGTGTCATGAGACCCGTTAGTGTCACAAGGTCTCCGGTGTGAAGGGGGAGCAGGTGTTATCGCTCTCACTCTCTCCTACTAGTCACTTGAAGTTGCATATGGCACCTCATTGTAATGAACTATCTGAGGATCTGAAAAAACAAATTGTTGTTCTACATAAAGATGGCCTCCCATGCTATAAAAAGATTGCCAAGACCCTGAAACTGAAGTGCAGCCCAGTGACCAAGACCATACAGCAGTTTAACAGGACAGGTTCCACTCAGAGCAGGCCTCACCATGGTCCACCAAAGAAGCCGCCCGTGCTCAGCATCTTATCCAGAGGTTGGCTTTGGGAGATAGACATGCATGCTGCCAACATTGATACAGAAGTTGAAGAGGGGTGTGTGTGTGTGGGGGGGGGGGTCAGCCTGTCAGTGCTCAAACCATACACTGCACATTGCATCAAATTGGTCTGCAGGGCTGTTGTCCCAGAAGGAATCCTCTTCTAAAGATGATACACAAGAAAGCCCACATACGGTTTGCTGCAGACAACCAGACTAAGGACATGGATTTATGAAACCATGTCCTGTGGTCCGATGAGACCAAGATAAACTTATTTGGTTCAGATGGTGTCAGGCATGTGTGATGGCGACCAGGTGAAGAATACAAAGACAAGTGTGTCATGCCTATAGTCAAGCATGGTGGTGGGGCTGCATGAGTGCTGCTGGCACTGAGGAGCTACAGTTCATTGAGGAAACCACAAGTGCCAACATGTACTGTGACCTACTGAAGCAGAGCATGATCCTGCTCATTTCAGAGACAGCCACAGGGCAGTTTTCCAACGTAATGACCCCAAACACACCTCCAAAATGACTCCTGCCTTGCTAAAGAAACTGAGGGTCAAGTTGATGGACTGGCTAAGCATGTCTCCAGACCTAAACCTTATTGAGCATCTGTGGGGCATCATGAAATGGAAGGTAGAGGTGTGCAAGGTCTATAACGTCCACCAGCTCTGTGATGTCATCATGGAGGAATGGAAGAGGACTTGAGTGGCAGCCTGTGAAGCTCTGGTGAATTTGATGCCAAAGAGAGTTAAGGCAGTGCTGGAAAATAATGGTGGCCACACAAAATATTGACACTTTCTGCCCAATTTGGACATTCTCACTTAGGAGTGTACTCACTTTTGTTGTCAGCCGTTTAGACATTAATGGTACTGTGTTGTGGTATTTTGAGGGGATAGCACATTTAGACTGTTATACAAGCTGTACACTCACTGCTTTACATTGTAGCCAACTGTCATTCCTTCAGTATTGTTACATGAAAAGATGTACTAAAATATTTAAGAAATGTGAGGGGGTGTACTAACTTTGTGATATACTTTATATTAGCATGGTCATTAGATATGGGTAGTTAACTAGTATGGGTCTTTAGCTATGGCCTTACGGTGGAGGTGTGAAGTATTTTTTATTTGTCTGGGGATTGTTGAAATCCCTGCCTGATAAGTAGCAGACAGATTGTGCCTGAACCCCCCACCTCTATTGAGAGAGGGCTTTTCAGTACCCACATGAATGGCTTCTCTGACCCCTGTCTCATAGCTAACGACTCATACTTAATGGGTGTTGGGAAGGTTAAAGGTGGGACTTTCATGCACCTTAGGCCATTGTCCACCTGAGCATTCACAACTAGCTTTCCTCAGGCTGATGAAGCTGTTTGGATGAGCAGTGAAACGTTTCCATCTCTCATGAAAAGAAGTCCAGTTGCCATGGCCCAACTTCCAGATGAACTCACCTGGATAACTGAGAATCTTCACAGAAACATATATGGAAACCTAGATTAGATTGTGTTCAAGGAGGAATGAAAAAGGGAGGAAGAAACAACAGTAATTTGAAATGTGGTGTAACTGATGCTGTCATACTTTGGATGTATTATAAGATAGGACTCAGTGGAAAATACAGTAATGCTAGGAAAAGTGGAAGGCAATGGGAAAAGAAGAACTTGAGATGGACTCTCTCACTAAAGGAATTTAGCCCTTTATTAGACCAAAGCTGATACCAATAAACGTTTGGGAAGCAGTTAATTCAAGTTGCCATATGTTGGAAGCGACTTGATACAACATAGTAGCAACTGGTTCAAGGAGATAGGGGTTGCTTCACTAGCCTGGTTACCATTCTTCCCTATAAGCTGTCACAACCAGAGCTGAGAAAATGCATGTGATAATTGAGGCAGGAGACAAATATTGAGCTGCCTAATTGTTTTAAGGGCATTGTGGGAAAGAGCACCTATTGAATGGTTGACCTGCTGAGCTTCGCAACATTCTGTTAATCTGGTAAACAGATAGTAGATCAGTTTGCATTTGAATGAAATGCTGCTTAAATAAGAAATAGTACTGTATATGAAACATCAAACAGTCTTATTTTTATTGCTTTATAATATTTTAATCAACCATAATTTCATTTATTGCCCTATGTCCATAACAGTAATTGCATGGCAAATGTCCAGTAGGTTTCTCATGAGAATTAGTTGTCAATATAGAATGGTATCCAATGAAAGCAGTTTTTCAGCTTCATAATTACGTTGTTTGGAAATTGAACAGCCACTGCTTATTTGTTGCTCCATTAACTTATTCTCTTCCCTTGTCCCACTACGGTACAAATCATTGGTACAGAATAAGTAGCAGCTAAACATTGATAGCTGCCTAGTAATGCAGCTATGTAGAATGGGAACTGAAGCAGTTCCGGCTATTAGTTATGATGCCAGTCCTATTTCATGTATTCATTCACCCAAGAACATGTGCCAGTTTAGCTGAGAATTATCTGTAAGCTTACTTCCCTGAAGTCAGCCACATTCCTTAGCTACTCCTACTCACTACAATTTGTTCTACAGAGTCCCATTTTGACATAGGAAAAATGAAACATGTAAGAAAGCAGCAAACATTTCTGTTTTATGCAGGAAAATGTGCATTTCCATTTCCATTTGTAAATGGAAACATACATGGAGCTTTTATATTTATCAGTTCCTTCCCCATCAGTGGTTGTAAAGCAAGCTACCATAAGGGGAGTACAACTTTACCATTGGGGTCAGTGTTAAAACAGGACTCCCCACCCACCCACCAGATCAAGCAAAACCCAAATAAGATACAGTAATAATAAAGACTGAATAAGTGAACTTGTCCATGAAAGCTTATATTAAAATATAGTAGGTAGTCTTTAAAGTGCCACAAGATTTTTGTCTTTTGTCTTTATTTTTCCCCTTTAGGTTTTGCCTTATATACTTTCACAGACTATCATGGTTCCCAGGTAAATTAAATTCCCAGAAATTAAAGCCTTAATTTTACCCTCCATCTGGCCCTCTCCACCATCCTCCATTTGCCTGCAGTGCATACAAATTGCAACATTCAGCACAGCTTGTTGCAGGAGTATGATTCTTTCTCTCTATTGTGGATCATGCTCAGCATTGTTCTTTTTCAAGTGCCATGTCCTTGTAGAACATTAGCAATCACGAGCGTGATCTGATTTTTACCCAAAGCCAGTCCAAATAGAAAAACTGTGCTCACTTCAAACCATTGATTGCAGCAGATGATATTTGTTATTGCACATTATGTCACCAAAATATTTCAATATTCTTCTCTTTCCGATAACTGAGAATTTCTAACTTTTTATTCATACGCTGTAATATGACCACATTAGTGACTCTGGCTCCATTTCCCACACTTCGTGAAAGGTTTAGAGATTAATGGAATTTTGGATGTTATTGGGCAGCATTGGGTAATAGTGTAATGGTCATAAAGAGTGGAAGTCATTAAGTTTGCCATCCTAAGTTAAAAAGAAAGGCCCACTTGTGCTATCACACAGGACAAGAGCCACTCCATATGTTGGGATTCTCTTTATGAAAATCCAATTTTCAGACTCAAGAAGACGTATTTCCTTAATCAAATTTTGTCAGCACTTACGCAAGTCCCATTGGTTCAGTAGGTCTGCTGTGGTTGACACTAATAGCTGGATTTAGCCTTTAGTTGCTAATTATCAGGAGAATTGTATGGCAGAATCCGTGATCTTTGGGCTACCAGGCAGTCACTAATGTAACGATTTTCCTTCCTTCACTTTGTTCAACTGTGGTCATTGGATTGATGAACCATTCATTTCACCATGGATTCTTCTAAGGATAAATAAGCCATAATTTATTATGAATAGCATTGCTGGATTTCTCTTAGAATATTTCTCCATTCAAATAGGTAAATGATTTTAGGAGAGGAAGAAACTGTGTTCTCAGAGAGACATGGAATAAAATTGTGAAATCTTTCTATAGCCTATAGCCTGTGGCACATCCTCCTTTTCAAGTTTTCGCATGAATTGGTGGGAACATAGAGAAGCAAATCTTAATTTTTGGAGGGAGAGGGGGACATAGACTTGTATAAATGGTAATTCTGTGTTCTGGTCCCAGCTCAAAATCAAATATCTTTCTGGAAGTATAAGACTTTTAAAAGTCAGTGTAGCAACAAATTTAAATCAAAATTTCTTTAGAACTGCATATATTTAATAAAGGTGTTCTGCAACACAAGAACACATACTGAAGAATTTGTTGTGTTGCCACATGAAGGAATGGACAGTTGATAACTGAGAAATTTAATCAACCGTTTGTGTAGAATTACTGTAGAGAAATTCCTGCCCGTAAGTCTAGGTTATATTGAGTTGTGTCAGCACAAATGATGCTGCATATTGAGTAGATGTCCCTTTATCCTGTGTAGTCCACACCAGTCTTTCAAAATCCCCTTCAGAGAGGTGGTTGCAAAACTGTAATTTTGGGTTGGAAAAGTGGGGATCATCTTATATATGGGAGTGCCTTATAGATGGGAAAAATACAGTAGTTTTGCACAAATAATAAGATTTAAATTTTGATTTCAGAAATGCAGTTCAGCTTTTTAAAGTCCAACTGAAGTAAAAATACTTGAGAGATATATAGTGTGCTCTTTTGTCTTTTGTGTTTATCTTGAATTGTGTTTACCTTCCTTCTTAAACCAGCAGTGTATAAACACACTGCACTAAAAAAAAAAATTGTTCCATGTTACTCTCAGTAACAAATGTCGAATGAAACTGTATGGATTTGAATTTGATCCAAACGTCTACTTTCAAATCTATCCTTAGTATTTTGTGTAAAATGTGGGATTTGTGCTAGTCTGAAACCAGGCTATTGTGAAATGGATTTTGAGAAGGAGGGATCAAGTTTTGAACTAGCAGTAACTCTGGATAGTTGTGAGTTTTTCGGGCTGTTTGGCTGTGTACTGGAAGCCTCCAAGAATACATAGTAAATCTCTGCTTTCTCCAGGTTATCAGGAACTTGAAAGAGTTAAGACTATAATTAAAGAAATTGGGGACCACTTTTTGTTATTATGTCAAAAAAGGAATTATTTGTTCTACACAGGTGCCATCCATGCATGCTGCTTTGCCATTTTGAAGCTGCAAATAGCTTATTTCAGTTGGCTTATGCTAATTAGTCTTGGAAGGTCATTGGTCTCCAGTTGTTTGTTTCTTTCAATTTTATGAGCCTGTTGCATTTTCAGAATTAGGCTCTAAATTGACTTTACATACAGTTGGGTATAAGATCACTAGCAGATGGCAGTCTAGGTTGCAACTAAAATGCTGCCTTCTGCAGATGAAAGTTGTGGGGGTGGGGGGAATTATGGGGGGGAGGCTGACTTTAGCCTAATTTCTCCATTGTTTTCATCAAGCGCATATTCCCAAATCACTATTGTGGCTGTTGGTCTGCAATTATAAAAATAACTTTTTGCTAATGGGAAATGTTAGGGGTTTTCAAAGGAAAAGTTTTATTAGGTGTTTTATAACAGGTTAATATATGATGATTACTCTGCCACACTATTATTATACTGTGTCTATGTCACCCTATTCTATAACATCAGTAGACGATATACGGAGGTAATACTTAACTAACATAGTACTTATGTACTGTATATGACAGGGCTATCCAACTTTGAACAGCCTACGGCCTACCTGATGGTCCCCAATGTCCCCCATGGTCACCCCTCGTGGTAGTGGCAGCACAGGCGGCTCGAGGACCCTCAGAACGGCCAAGGGGGCACTTGGTGGTTGCTTGTGCTGCTGCCGCTGCCTTGGTCCCAGGCACCATCAGCCTTGGGGGTGGGTAGGAGCCCCCCAGAGAAGGTGCGGAGGGGCGCCCAGGGACAAAATCAGTTTTTGTGCCCCCTAGCCCCTCTCTCTCACACACACAAACAGACACACACACGTGCATATGCACACACACACATCTCTCTTGCTCAGATGTGCACTCAGCGCCCTCTGCTCCCTCTCGTGAGCGGAGCAGAAGAGGCGCGAGGCCAGCGGGAAGTCCATGCTCCAGGGCCAGCATCCCTCCTTCCTGGACCACCTGTGGTGATGGTGGTGGAGGCTGCCCTCCCAGGCGGCTCTGCCGGCTTAGCCGGGAGCCCATCAGTCAGCTGGGAGCCCCCTCCATCCGCAAGATTGCAGGTGGACCCCTCAGAGACTGAGCGGGGCATTGGGGCCTTAAGATGCTGCGCCTGGTGGAGATGGGCGGTGGCAGTGACAGTCCTCCAACTCCTCCTTCTCCTCCCAGTGGTGGTCGCCCCCACCACCGGCCACCCCTCCCAGCTCAGCAGGCAGCTCCCTGAGTCTGCCACTGGAGAGGCCGAGGACACAGAGGGTGACCAGGAGAGTCGGGGGTGGGCAGGCTCCTGCACGCTTCGCTGGTGGAAAATATTCCCCCCAACACATCACCACAGGCGGCTCAGGTGATCTCCAACGGCGCCACGGGCAACTGGTTGTCCGCAGTCGACGCATTATGCAGACCTGGTCTATGAGATCTCAGTGCAAGTCTCATGTCAGATATTTTGGGGCATTGCTGATGCCTGTCTCTATGTTTACTGAATACATAATATATCATGATCCCGTGTCTGGCAGATATGGTGCAATGGCTCTCATTTAGTTGTTGATAGGGCTGTTTGTGTGTGTGTTGTGTCATTACAGTCATGACCGACTCTTTGTGACCCCATGTCCATGGAGTTTTCTTGGCAGGAGTACTGGAGTGGTTTGCTAGTTCCTACTCCAGGCGCCTACAGCACCTGGTATTCCCTGGTGGTCTCCCATCCAAGTACTAACCATGGCCGACCCTGCTTAGCTTCCAAAATCGGGCAAGATCGGATGTGCTTAGGGCACCTAGGCAGCTCTGATAGGGCTGTACAGTATAGTAATAGAAATTCTCCTTTACTTTTAACCCTAACAAGCCTACTTTTGATAACGATAGCCACTTGTGAGTCGTTAAAATAATGTAGTCACTTGTCCAGTCTTGTTTGTACAGTGAGGCACCGTACATTGGTATCTCTGAAGGGGAAGGATTAATTAGCTCAGTGCTCCCCAACCTTTTTATCACCGTGGACCGGTAAATGCTTGATAATTTTTCCCTGGCCCGCTTGTTTTGATTTAATAACATAAAAAATGTAAATGCCCCCCCCGCTGCTGACGCACATGCGTGCTAGTCGTTTCCCACTCTAGGGGGCGGTGCTCATCTCCGTACTCAAGCCGAAGAGCCAGTGTTGTGCGATGAGTCCTTGGCATCGCTGCAAGGAAACACTGTTTTTACTTCCTTGCATTCCCCCCCCCCCCCGAGGGCTACCCAGCCGCCGTGAGGTCTTAGGACCCTTTGCCCTTCCTTGACATGAGGCCTCCCTCCCTCCCTCCTTACTTTCTTTCTTTCTTTCCCTTTTCTTTCTCCCTCCCTCCCTTCTTTCTTTCTTTCTTTCTCTTTTCTTTCTCCCTCCCTCCCCCTCTCCCTTCTTTCTTTTCTTTCTCTCTCTCCCTTCCTCCCTCTTTCTTTCTTTCCTCCCACTCTCCTTCCTTCCTTCCTTCCTCTTTCTCTCCCTTCTTTCTTTCTTTCTCTCCCTCCCTCTCCCTTCTTTCTTTTTTCTTTATTTCTCTCCCTCTCCCTCTCTCTTTCCTTCCTTCCTTCCCTCCCACTCTACCTCCTTCCTTCCCTTCTTTCTTTCCTTCCTTCCTCATTTTCTTTCTTTCTTTCTTTCTTTCTTTCTTTCTTTCTTTCTTTCTTTCTTTCTTTCTTTCTTTCTTTCTTTCTCCCTCCCTCCTCCTCTCCTTCCTTCCCTCCCACTCTCCTTTCTTCTTCTTTCCCCCCTTTTTTCTTTCTTCCTCTCTCCTCTCCTCTCCCTTCTTTATTTCCTTCCTTTCCTCCCTCCATCCCTTTCTTTTTCTTCCTTTCTTCCTCATTTTCTTTCTTCCTTCCTTCCTCCCCCTTCTTTCGTTCTTCCTCTCTCTCCCTCACTCCTTCTCTCCCTTTCTTTTTCTTTCCTTCCCTCCTTCTTTACTTACGTACTTTCTTCCTCCCTTCCTCCTTCTCCCTCCTCCTTCTTTCTTTCTTTCTTTCTTTCTTTCTTTCTTTGTTCCTTCCTCTTCCTCTCCTTCCTCCCTCCCTCCCTCCCTCCCTCCCTCCCTTCCTTCCTTCCTTCCTTTCTCCCTTCTTTCTTTTTCTTTCTCTCTCTCTCTCTCCCTTCCTCCTTCTCCCCCTTTCTTTCTTTCTTTCTTTCTTTCTTTCTTTCTTTCTTTCTTTCTTTCTTTCTTTCTTTCTTTCTTTCTTTCTTTCTCCCTTCTTTCTTTCTTTCTTTCTCCTTCCCTCCTTTCTTTCTTTCCCTTTTCTTCCCCCCTCCCTCCCTCCCTCCTTCCTTTCTTTCTTTCTTTCTTTCTTTCTTTCTTTCTTTCTTTCTTTCTTTCTTTCTTTCTCCCTCCCTCCCTACTTTTTCTTTCTTTCTTTCTGGCGGGGGGGATTGCGGGGGGTCGCAGCGGCGGCAGCGATGGTGAGACAGGGGGATTGCGGGGGCGATGGTGGGGGGTCGCGGCGGCGGGGACGGGGCAATTGCGGGGGTCGCGGTGGCGGCGGCGGGGACGGGGCGCGGGGTGGGGGCGATTGTGCGATGGCGGGGGGGTTGCGGCGCCGGCGGCAGGACGGGGCGGTGCGGCGGCGGCGGCGGGACTGGGGCGAAGGCGGCGGGGGACGGGGCGAAAGGCGGCGGGGGACGGGGCGAAGGCGGCGGCGGGAGGGTCGCGCGGCGGGCGGCAGGACGGGGCGATTGCAGCGGCGGGGGCGCGCGGCGGCGGCGGCAGGACGGGGCGATTGCGGCGGCGGACGGGGCGATTGCAGCGCGCGGGTGGGAGCGGCAGCGGCAGGACGGGGGCGCATGGGCGGCGGTACGGGGGACGGGCGGACGGGGGCGATGGCGGCGGCGGTCGCGCGCGGGCGCGGCGGCAGGACGGGGCGATTATGGGCGGCGGGGACGGGGCGATTGCGGGTGGGGGGTCGCGGCGGCGGCGGCAGGACGGGGCGATTGCGGCGCGGGACGGGGGGCGATTGCGCGGCGGGCGGGGCGGGGCGGGCGGGGGGCGGCGGCGCGGCAGCAGGACGGGCGGTGCGGCGGGCGGGACAGGGGCGATTGCGCGGCCGCAGCGGACGGGGGCGATTGCGGCGGCGGGGGGTCGCGCGGCGGCGGCGGCAGGACGGGGCGATGCGGCGGCCGCAGCGGACGGGGCGAGCGGGCGGCGCGGGGGTCGCGCGCGGCGGCGCGGCAGGACGGGGCGCGGTGCGCGGCGGCAGCGGGACGGGGGCGACGGGCGGGGTCGTGAGCGGCGGCAGGGACGAGGGGGTGTGGCGGCGGCGGCGGGGACGGGGTAATTGCGGCGGTGGGGGTCGCGGCAGCGCAGCAGGACGGGGTGATTGCGGCGGCGGCGGCAGGACGGAACGGTGCGGGGCGGCGGGAGCGGGACGACGGTGGGGGTCGCGGCAGCAGCGGCGGGGCGGGGTCGCTTGCGGGGGTCACGGCGGCGGGGGGGCAATTGCGGGGGGGTGGCGTGGCGGCGGCCCGGTGCCGATTCATCCACGGACCGGCACTGGTCCGCGGCCCGGGGGTTGGGGAACACTGAATTAGCTGACAGAGCTGTTGCCAAAAGATGTCTGAATGTATTCACATTCTTGGACTCATTCCGTGTCCTCCATAAGGAATAGTAACTAACTATAGGGATGTGGATCCTGTTGGTGATTTGTGCATGCATAAGTCTCAGTAGCAAGTTGTTTCTAATTATTGGTTTAATAGTTGTGTTCCTGGTTGTGCAATGGGCACACATCCAGGAAAATGACTGGCACCTCTCTAATTATATGATTCATCGTAGACATGTGTGAACCACCAAGAGGACTTCAGCCAGGAAGTATAATTGCTACTTTTTAATTTCACCTTCAATCTATTCACATTTTTAATTGCAAATGTAAAGGTTTCACTTTGTTTAAAACTGTCATCAGTGTATTCTGTTACATTCTTGTGTTGTAAGGGTTAAAGCATTCTCTTGTGGTGAGAACTGAAATGTTGTCTTCCAGTTCATGTGCAAGGACAGAGTACAGTTTCCATGGAAACTCACAGAATAATGTGTTTCATGTCTTCCTCTTGCATTCTGATAGTAATATATCACTGCATACAAAATGCTCAGAGCCAGATATCACCATAAAGGATGATTGCCTGGAAACATGCACACTGGATGTTTTTCAGATATATGTATTGTTTAAAATCAATCTAATTAGCAAACATGTAGTACACAGAGCTTAATGTGCACATTTTTGCAGTATTTGAATCATCATTTCTAAAGCCACACTTTCTCAGCATTGATCTTTAAAGTATTCTTTTGAAAACTGAGGCTGTGTCGGATCCCACATTAAAAACATATTTTGTTCAGTGTAATGGAAATGGAGTCTCCCTGGGGGTTATGTGGAAATTTTCCAAAATAGAAGCATGTTCAGCTTAGACAAAAGAATATGGAAATTAGGGGATAACTGCAATGGTATGAAAACTATAATTTAAAAAGCTTCTGGAAAAAGGAAATCTGTTACATGGGTGTGTATTTCTGTTATACAGCTGTGTGACAGCCTCGCCCATTTTGGTTGTGGAGGAAGCTGCATGTTAGCTTTCCCATGTTTTTCAGGGTACAGTACTAGAAAAAAAAAATCAACTTCCTCTTAGTAGTAAATTGGTCAGACATCACTGTGCCTTACTGATTTTTTTCCAGATAAAGTATAAACAGAAGTATAAACATGCTGTAATGCAAGTAAAAATTCTAGCAGGAAGAGTAAAACTTGACTAGTTAAAAGGTATACCTTTACATTTTTTAAAACCAAGATTTTTTTAAAAAAATGTGTTTTCCAAACCTCTTTTAAAAGCTTATGGAATAGTGGCTGCAAACGTTTGTGCATGGGAATGAATTTATATTGTGAAGAATTTTCACCTTTTTATGTAGCAGCGATTACCAGAAGATGATGTCATCTTGCAGCCGATTGGCTGTTTCAATACCTAGTGCAGGGAAGAGAGAGAAGGATGCCGGCACAAATCTTTGTGGTGGATCTGTGGTATTTTCTGTCAGTTTTACATGGAATATTCTGATTAGTGTTGAGATTGTCCTTCCTTGTGGCCATGTGAGCACTTGAGAATACCTTAGAGCAAGGGGTATTTGAGAGCTGTCAGAGGAATGAGGCGGCTGATCTGCAAACGGATCTGTGATTGTAAGTGTAAAAATCAGGGTGGAACGAATGAAGCAGGGAGTGTTAGGTAGACACATTGTGGGAGGATGTGGAGCAGTGATGGCAAGCAAGAGTAGTAGAAAGGCAGTGGGGTTTTTTATTCCCTTGCAGTACTGCAATGAATTCATGGTTGTAAAGATTTAATTTGACAGAAATATTAGAAGTTAAAAGGAAATATTTGCCTTGTAACTTATTTTTTCTCAGCTGGCCAAAATACTGAGCCTTTAAAATATAATGTACTTCATTCTAGCTTCATTCACAAAGCTGTTATATGTAATGTAATCAAATTATTTAATTTTATTCTCTGAACCTTGATTGCCTATATATACCATCTGAAGACAAAGGACTTAATTTTTATTATTAATGCATTTGATTTTTGTGTGTGTGTTTTCCTGTCAATGTGTTGCAAACAGCTTCCCTCTTAAACTGAGGAAAAGGATCAAATTATAACACAAGTTTATCTGTAAAACATCTTTTACAGATAAAAGCTTTGATGATGAAGAATCAGTGGATGGAAACAGGCCATCTTCAGCTTCCTCAGCTTTCAAGGTTCCTGCACCTAAAAAACCTGGAAATCCTTCAAATACTTCAAGAAAACCAGGTTCTGCTGGTGGGCCTAAAGTTGGAGGTAAGATTAAACTATTTAAACCTGAATTCACTGGGTTTTATTTGATTGTTTTTTTTTTACTTCAGTTAGGTTAACCAAAATCAGATTGAAGAACTTTGAAAGATAATGTTTAATTCATAACTGCAGTGTTGTTGCAGATCTGGAAAAACTGGGAAGGAGCTTTTCAGATGATGTCCTTGTGTGATTTAGTTTAAATCATAATATACATTAAGATAACCCAGTTAATACGGATAACTGTATTGAATGAAGAAGTAAAGTTATGTTTTGAAAATTGCATGGGAAATATTTCGTGTGTATGTGGATATATCCAAGGTAGAACAGTCATATAGTATTAACTCACATTGCATTTTGTTGGATCTGACCTTTTATTACACTTCTTGATGCTGAAACTTTTTCATACTGTCAAATAATAACAAAAATACAAACATTTGCTAGACAAAATAGAGACCTAACCATAATGCTAATCATTATGTTCTTTTAGCATAAATGTAGCATACTTGTTTCATACACAGGCCTTTTCAATGTATATATGTAGTTATTTTTGTAAATTATGAGTTAGAGACATTCATTTTTATCTTTGAAACTGCTGGAAATTGAATTATTTATGTCACTGAGATTATTTATTTTCCTTGTACAAATGATCAGAGGTTCAGTACAAAGGTGAAGTATCATAAGGGCATTTGTTTAGATTAATTAGGTAATATTATATTTTCCTCTCAGACCCTTCAGTATGGTTGGCTTAGAAGTTGAAGTTGCATTAAAATCTGGAAAACTTATTAACATCCTTTCAGTGTAAATTGGGATGCACTAGGAAATACTTTTAAGGTCATACAGGATAGGAGTATCAAAATCCAGTGCACTGTAAAATGTAACTCTATAATAAACATGTTTTCTCTTGAATGCTTCACACTTTTACAAACAGAATATAATTCTGACTCTCTTGGGAGGCAACAGGTGTGCACTGGAAATGAGGTTGTGAAAGATCAATAAAATATAGCTGTACATTACAGAAAGTTGTGAAATATCAGTAAATTGGCTATATGTTACAGAAGACAAAGAGGTCTGATGCAAAGTGTCATCGTTGTGCATGCTGCTTGGTGTAAACCAGCCAAGGACGAAGCACAGACATCTAAATACTGCTGGACTCATAACACATAGCATGTTTCACCATTGGTTAGGCTGGCTACAACTTCAGGAAGTTACAGTAGTACTTTGTAGAGATATACTTTCAAAAGTATCATTTTTAATGCTTCCCCCCCTGTAGATTTTGTTTTTATAAATCATACAAAAAGGAAACCCATAAAACTTTCAACATCATTTTCCTCACTATCCTATGAAACTGTCTGAGCTATAGTTGTACACAATAACTTCATGTTTACTGACATGGAGAGTATATCTGGCCCAGAAAACCACCGCAGGATTTTGTGAGCCTCTTCTACTCGCACACTTGTGTTTGTACTCTTCTCCAGTTTATGCAAAGGACTACTGTATTTAGTACTTTCTTATGACGTTGGAAGCCTTGTTGTTTTGAATGGGTTAGTCACTACTTGTGTGACAGCAGGGTAGATATCCTGTGAGACTATATGCACAGACTATATGCGCAGATCACTTCCCCAGTGTTCAAACAAATTTCTGCCCAACAACTTTAAACATCTTTTGTCACATTTAGATTTTCACTTGGATTGGTATAGTATGGATAGGTTCAGTGAAACAGATAAGGACATTTATACATAGGTGGCCTTTCTATGGTTGTAGCAAATAAATTGAGCAGGCTGTGAACATTTTTTGTTTTTTCTTTTTGCTCTTAGCTCAAGATACAGATAATACAGTATATAAAATTATTACTGGACCTGAGTGTTTATGCAAAATGTACTTAAGAGTTGATTTTCCCAGTCATTTCCATGTGGAGAAATAATCACCATCAGTTCCTATCACAACATATTGGCATCCAAGGTGTACTTGTTGCTGACAATGTAACCAGAAGCTAGAAGTTTTCAGAATTGCATCTTATAAGTGTGAAGGATACACAGGGAATGTGATAGTTAAATATAGGAACTTTTAATTGAGCTTAGAAATAATGCATATTATATTTAAACTAAGCCAGTACTTTCAGGCTTGTTTTGACTAAAAGTGTTTCTCTTGTACGTGGTAAAGATTCTCCTCCTGTTTTGTCAAATTGGTCATGATTAAATCTTTTTGTTGTGAGTGACATTTCTTTAACACACTTCAGGTGTTGGACACACAATCTGACTTGCATTGGAAGAATGGCCTTATCTTTTTCATCATCTTCCTTGCCTTCTATGTAGCATTTTCAAATAGTTGGAGGGACTTGAGAAGGAGGGGAAGGATATCTATGGCAATCAGCCCAGTTGCCTTCCCTAAATCTGGGAACCATCAATAGTGTAGAAGTCATCCTGCAGTGTCTTCAACAGGGTGGCTAGTACTGTATTATTCTCATATTGCAGATGCTGTGCTTAGAAATGGTTGTCAGGCTCTGAGGTTTTACCTCTCTGTGCTGCAGAGGTACCTTGTACCAGAAGATTCACTAATAAAAGTGACAAATATATGTCCTGTTTTCACTTCTACATGTATTAAAAAGCATTTATGTAGTGACAGTGTGAAGTCCCATTTCCAAACAAATATGCAGCTAGTTCTTTGTGTTGATTCTCATGGATACTCTTACCAATGTGAAAAGTGAGGGATGATGATGTTGCCATTTGCGCATTTGTACCCTGCCTTTCTATGAAAAGATAGCAACTTTTTAAAAGAATAAAACAGATCAAATCACATTTAGCTAAAAAATGAATGACATAAGCCCGCTCCACTATAAAAACCATTAAAATTAAGCAAAATTGATTGAAAGCATTACATTTCCAAAAGATGCAGATGAAAACAACATGGGAGAGCAGGATATTGAAAAGCAGTTTCTTAAGCTGTCATATTGGCTGAACACTGGTCATTGGAGCACACTTGTGGTAGTACACGGAGCTTTCAGGCTCTTTTTACTCTATTTTAGAATTAATTTTAAATATCCTCTGGTGCCATGCACCTAAAATGTGGCCAGGAATTTGAACAGCCACTTGTTAAGGAGCAAAAACTGACCGTCACAATTTATTTCGTTATGCTACTTATGCAATCGTAGCCCCCAATACATTATGCATATATGTAAAAATATAAAAAACAGTTTGAAAAAGAAATTGCTACCCATTATAACTATATGTTGTCTTTTACATACAATACTTGGTAGTTAAAATAATTAAGATGCTTGTTTTTAGAGGTGTTTTCAATATAAATGAGCACTGAAAAGAGAATATTTGTATTTATCCATCTGAAAATTGGATAAGGACCAATATAATATGTTAATTATTTACCTTAGATATGCCTAATGGTTTAAAGAGAAACAAAAGTCTTTCTTCCCCCAAGTTCCTCCTGTGAGGAACTCACATAGAAAGCAGAGGAAAAGAAGAAATGAAAATAATGAACAACTTTTCCACAAGTTTTTATAGGAAGCATTTGAAGAAAAAAAGGAAGTGCCATGATGTGAACAATAATGTCTGTCATGGGAGTTCTCATTTCTTAAAAATATTCTTTTAAACTTACAAAACACTTTCTAAATATGTCATTAGTGATCAACATGCATCTCTGTTTTTTGGCATTATTTTAAAATGGAAGGAGAAATATTGTGAAGCTGATACTTTTCTTCTTTCAAATTTAAATATTTCATGAGCTCTTGTAAGTAAGCATTGTATTATCAATTAAGCATTACAAGAATGCTGCTATTTTTATTTATAAAAGTCCAATTAAGCATGTTTAATTTGTCAGAGGGATTTCCTAAATATTTGTGTATAAAGTGGCCTCAACGTACATAATTTCAAATAGTTGTTTATGAGGTTTTAACTGGTGTAGACCTAATAAATTTTGTTAATCTTTGCCTTAAAGCATTTCCTGTTTAATAATGTGTTACTATTTTGCAGTATTATTCACTACTGACACTGTTCATTATTTACTTTTAAAGTGGTTGTTAAAACTGTAAAAGATCTAGAGAAATCTGTATAAATGTTAAATTATTATGCAGAAAAACTGGTAAGGAATCAATTCCATGTATTCTGCGTTTAGGAGACCAGCAAACATGCAAATAAATATGTTTGGCAACATGGTAAGGAAATGGATGGGTGAGAAAATGCAACCTTTTTTTCAGATGAATACTTATGCATCAAATCAATTTCCCCATCAGATTTCACCATTTCATCGTGCTAACTGTGCCAGGTGAACACAATGTTCATGTGCACTTAAGTCAAGTGAGCATGCCTGGTACTTTATTTTGACTACATACTCTGGGAAACTGGTAGCCTGACTGTATTCCAGATAAGTATGTATAAAGTTAATTATAACCTTTTTGTTGTTGTTGTTGTTGTTTTGTGTCTGACTCTTCGTGACCCCATGGACCAGAGCTCGCCAGGCCCTCCTTGTCTTCCACTGCCTCCCGGAGTTTGGTCAGATCCATACTGGTTGCATCGATGACACCGTCCAACCATCTCATTCTCTGCCGTCCTCTTTTCCTTTTGCCTTCAATCTTTCCCAAAATCAGGGACTTGTCCAAGGAGTCCTCTCTTCTCATGAGGTGGCCAAAGTACTGGAGCCTCAGCTTCAAAATCTGTCCTTCCAGTGAACATTTGGGGTTGATTTCTTTCAGGATGGATAGATTTCTTTCTTTCACCTTTTTACTCTGACCCAAAGTGAGCAAGTATGAAGAATCCAGGGGTCAGTGTATGCCCCCAGGACCCACTATGGGTTACATCAGCCACCACCAATGAAATTGGAAATACAAATTAAAAAAAAACTTAAGAAACCCCCTTTCAGCAGTAAGTTATTAACTAAAAACTTGCCTGAAGAGAAAGATCTTTAACTGCTTGTGTAAGGACAAGGAAGTGAGGGAGGGCAGCTTGGTTTCTTGTAGGAAACCATTCCAATGATTGGGAGCAGCAATAGAAAAGGCCATATCACATGTTTTCATCAGATGAACCTATGGTGCTGAAAGGTTTGTTTGAGAAGAACTAAGAGAAAGAGCTCTCCTAGTGATTTTAAAACCCTGATCAGGTGATGCTGCCTTTCAGGTAGTTGGGGATGTATAATTTAGTGCCTTATAGGTGAAAAACATAAAGGTGAAAAAACTCATTTTACTAAGCAAAACAACAACAACATTATATTAGAAAACAAACTTATAAATTTTCGATCAAGTAACATCTATTAACTGTCATAAAACAAGATACATTAAAAATAAATCTAAAACATAGGCTGGTATTACAATCATTAATAAAAAAAATCTTACCCTCCCTGCAGTATTTTCTCCCTCTAGCAAAGCTTGCTAGGATTCATGTCAGCTTCTTAAACTGGCTGTCTGATTTCAACTACTTTTAAACCCTTTTACACCTATAAACAATTCTTTTTGCTAAGTTTGGTTTTCCAACTCTATGTAACTACTGCATGTTCCAGTTTAATGCATATCTCAGTAGACTTAGATCCTGTTTCGTGAAGTTGACAACATTCTTTCAAAACATTTATTATTTTGACTACTTTACAACTTTAGGGAAATGGCACTTTTCTTTTTGATAATTAAGTAAAACATATTGATAAATTTCACAGGGTTAAAATATTTACATTTTTTAAAAAGATGGCACTACAGTACTGAGTTCTTCATTCACCTGTCAAATGTTTGCTTGTACCCACTTGTTTGTGAAGAAATGACATGTGTTTTGTCTGTTAACTGACAACAGCAAGCTGTGTATTAAAGCTGTATAATTATTTTATCGACTACTCTTACCTTCCCAGTATGTTAGCCATTGATGCCTATGATATTTTTCAGATCCTTACAATGTGATCCTTGTAGTAATCTTTAGTTAATGATCTGGGTGAGAAATTTTGGACCCACTAAAGGCAGAGCCATGTAGAGCTCATTATAATAATCTAAAGCAAGATAACTAAAGCATGTTCTGCTGGCACATTTCTCCTATTCACCTGGTACGCTACTGGGGAAGCAGAATGTTGTCCTAGGTCAGTGATGGCGAACCTATGGCACGGGTGCCAAAGGTGGCACTCGGAGCCCTTTCTGTGGGCACCCGACATTGCCCCTTCATAGCAACCTGTATACAGGTTACATTACTGTATTGGCACTTTGCAAACAAATTAGTGGGTTTTGAATTGCAGTTTGGGCACTCGGTCTCTAAAAGGTTCGCCATCACTGTCCTAGGTCATTTATGGCGAACCATTTAGACCAGTGTTGTCCAAACTTCGGCCCTCCAGATGTTTTGGACCACAACTCCCACAGTCCTTTGTCATTGGCAATACAGTTTTGGAATTCTGGGAGTTGTGGTCCAAAACATCTGGAGGGCTGAAGTTTGGACACCCCTGATTTAGAGACTGAATGCCCAAACTGCAGTTCAGAACCCACTAATTTTTCACAAAGCCCCAATATAGCAGTTTAACATGAATATAGGTGGTTTTGAAGGGGCAATCTCAGATGCCCACAGAAAGGGCTCTGAGTACCACCTTTGGCACCCATGCCGTAGGTTCGCCAACACTGTCCTAGGTAGACCTGTGGCTTAGAACACAATTTAAAACCATTGTGGTAAATCATTAGCATTAAAGTGGTGCTAGTCAAGTGTGCTTTTTAAAACCTTAAAATGCATAGTTCAGTTAAATTAAGAAAGCATTTCCAATATTAGAATTGCAACAGAATTTGCCATAATGTATGCCTTGGGGTGTGGTGACTCAATGGACTAAGGCTCCAAAAACTGTTGGTTGCAAAGTTTGTAGCTCGGCAGTTTGAATCCCAGGTGCCATATTCAGAGCGAGCTCCTGCTGATAACCCCAGCTCCTGTCAAATTAGCAGTTCAAAAGCATGTAAATGCAAGTAAGTAAATAGGTACTGCTGTAAAAAGCAGGAAGGTAAAACAGTGTTTCCTTGCAGCCATGCCGGCCACGTGGCCATGGACTTGAACAACACTGGCTCTTCAGCTGGAATATGGACATAAGCACCACCCCTAGAGTCAGACACGACTAGCACGCATGTGCGGGGGGAACCTTTACCTTTACCTTTGTGCCTTGTATAATTCCCATGTTTTCGCTAAGCATAATGGAAAATGTGGTCATGAGCTGCATATTTACACGTGGTGCCCCATGACTCCCCACAGGATATCATAAATAACTAATATGACTAGGAACTTATAAAGGGAGAAAAGTTTAGAATAAAAACATATTGCTTTCATTGTAGTAAATCTGCATCTATAAGCTATCTTCTTTTTGGGGGAGAGTGTTGTGATTTGAAAATGGGTATACATGCACTAGGTTCAAACTCCAAACTTTTGAAAAGGATCATAAACAAGGAAATGTGAAATTGTACCATTAAGCTTTTCTATCTTGGTAAATTTCTGATTAGTCTGGCTGTTCCCACCTGCAAGAAAAGCCAAACAGAAACAAATTGATCAGCTTGCATTGGCCTGATGCTTGTTACTTGGTACACCAGAATTCCCAAAACACCTAGGTTAGGATTCTGAGGGATTTCACCAGATGTGCAATGACAATCATGCAACCAATTTGTGCATTTTATGGACTATCTATTTCATGACTAACTGTGCAACAAAAGTCTAATCCGAGCATGTAGTGAGCAGTCTACAAAATAGTACACCACATGTCCACTTGTCCTTAGATATTTAATGACTTCTGTGGGATATTAGCCTTAAGTTTTTGTGCAGATATGACCAGTAAGTTGTGATTGTTCAAGAATATGGCAGAACAAAGTACATAATACAGGGGCAGACTTGGATCAAGCCTAAATCTTGTGAATCCTTTCAAATGCCCAAATAAATTATCACCACCTTTCCATACCTAAGGTTGCCTAACAGGTGATCTGATTGAAGTTTATAAAACCATACACTGTATGGACAAAGTAGATAAGGAAAAACTAGTTTCCCTATTGTACAACATTAGAACTAGGGGGCATGAAACTTTTGGATGTCAGACCTCAGATAAATAAGAGAAAGTACTTTTTCACCCAGAGGATCACTGGTCTGTGAAACTCCCTGCCAGAAGTAGTGGTGACAGCTGTCAGCCTTGACAGCTTTAAGGAAGAATTAGACAAGTTCATGGAGAACTAGGGTATCTGTGGATATCCTTATGGATGCCTAAGGACAACCTCCAGATTGGAAAGATAGGCAGTTTATTTCTCAATGCCATTTGCAGGTGAAGACATCTGCTTGGGAATACCCTGAAGCAAATGGTGAGCTGCTGTGTGAGAGCAAATGCTGGACTGGATGGGCTGTGGCCTGTTCCAGCAAGGCTGTTCTTATGTTCTTATTCCTTGTGTTTGTACAGATGGTTTGTCTGCCATGTGTATAGGTTGCCATATCTTTGCCTTTTTCACTTTTGCCTATTCCTAATTTTTATCCTAATCGCTACTGTTGAATTCTTCAACTTAATCTGGTATGAACTACTGAAATTTCCATAACATAAGAAGGTACAAAATACTATTGTCATTTCATATTATTTTGTAACACATCCTTTTGTCTTTTAAGATGATATCTGTTTTGCCAGTATACCTGTGTTTATGCTTCTGGGTAGAGAAGAAATTCTTAATACTTGACCTTTAATCATGGAAGACAAGAGTCACTACCATTCTTACCTATCCACAAGTTGCAGAAATAGAATACATGATTCACATCTCCTATAATTTGCATAGTTATGGGTGACAGCATTCAATTTTGATTGGTACAAAAATCTTAGAATAGAAGTTTGACTCTTGGAGGAATTTGTTGCTAATGCTCTTGTTAATGCATAACAATACTCTTGGTATTATTGTAGAGTTTAGCTAGCAAGCATTTGTTCTAAAAGTTTCCTTTTCAGGCTTGATTAATTTTGATGCTTTCAAAATCCCAGTTAAAATAAAAATAAAATATTTAACATTTACAGGCACCACAAAGGAAGGAGGGGCTGGTGCTGTTGATGAAGATGATTTCATAAAAGCATTTACAGATGTTCCTACTGTACAGGTAGAGTTATATACTTTAATTATGTTCTTAGTATGCTGTAATACTAATGAGATCTAATGTGGTATAGTGATTACAGTGTCAGGCTAGGAATCAGGAGATGTGGGTTTAAATCCTTAAGACATGGACACTCACCATCACGTGGTAATGTAAACTACTCCTTGAATATCTCATGTTCCTCAAAAAACATATTAGGGTCACTAACATTGTAAGTTTGAAATGAAGTTTCAAAAACACAAGCACAAAAGCCATGAACCTATTTGAAACATCAAAGGAAAGGAGGGAAAGCAATGTCAATTGAAAAAATACATTAAAATGTTATTTTAATTTGTTTGCTGAGTTAAGCATGTAGGTGAAGATTTTTAGTGAGAAATGTATTTAGGACTAGAAACCAATAATCTTGTAAACCAGATTGACTAGTAGCCAGGATAGGGTGGTGGGCTTCCATAATATACCCACTTGCTTAAACTTCCCATTGTGGCTAGTATTTTTAGAGAGAGTTTAATTAGTGTAGAATCTGTAGCATAAGTCGCTGACCACATCTGCTCTTTCACTGTGCCATATGGCAGCCATGATAAGGTGGATTAATCGTTAAGTAGTTTAAGTGCATGGTGTGGAAGATTCTTTAGTAGGGCATTGGACAAGGTGAGAATCAGGGTGTTTCCAGCTCTTACTTCTTTGTAATACAAAGAAGAATACTGTAGCCTCATTCTCATAGTGAAGCACTGCAAGAGAAAATCTAAAGAAAATAATGGCTTGTGTATATTTATTTTATTTTATTTTATTTTATTTTATTTTATTTTATTTTATTGAGTATTTTTACCCTGCCTTTCTCCTTGGAAAACGACCCAAGGCAGCTTACAGTAATGAGGGACAATATACAGTCCAATACAGTGGAACCTTGACTTACATACTGCTTGACTTGCAGCATATTTGACTTGCAGCAAGAAGGGGCCTGTTTGACTTGAGTCGCAGGCTTTGACTTATATCTCGGAGCCCTGGGGCAAGGCACCGGAATCGGGCGGCAGCCACAATCCAGCATCGCGGCTGCTGCCTCCAAACTGCTCCTGCCTTCTTCCTCTCCTCCGGCAGTGGCGGCTTCAGCAAGGCCAGCTCAGAGCACCTGGAGCTGGTCCTCGGCCTCACCGAAGCCGCCGCTGCCGCCGGAGGACAAGAAGGGCAGGGAGCTCGGGGCTGGCCTCGCTGGTTAGACAGTCGGCTCAGTCGTGTAAAAAATCTGGCTGCAGAAGTCTGGTCCACAATGGAAGCAATTTAGTTGGGGAGCTGTGCAGTTGTGGGACTCTAATGGTAAGCATATAGAGTTGTTCAGAACTTGGAACGTCAGGTTAAAAATCAGTAAAACTTAAATGTTAGACATTGTTGCTATGAACATTAAAACGTGGAGGCATATAACTTGTGGACTATAATTCCACTGCCGCCTCCTCTCTTTGAAGAGACATTTCATTTACATCCCCAGAAGGAATCTCCTATCCCAGTCAAATTTGTGTTAAATTGCTGTTTTCGGGGGTCTTTTTCATCATCTGGAATGGATTAATCCGCTTTCCCATTACTTTCTATGGGAAATGTTCGTTTGACTTAAGTCTAGACCACTGGAACGGATTAATGACGTAAGTCAAGGTTCCACTGTACAATTAAGGCATATTCAAGTTTGAGAAAAGGAAATTGAGGGACATCTTATAGCAGTAAAAGACAACATTAAAGCGACAAGAGAATGCGAGCAGTTAAAGAGAGAGTAAAAATTCCATGTAATCATGCACAGTAGACCATCAAATCAGTCAATCAATCAGCCTTTATTGGCATAAAGAAAAAGAACAAAACAGCACAGTTACAATACAGATGTAAAATTATAATGATCAATTACAAAACTAGCAACTCAGTGCATCTCTGCCTGCAGGCCCTGACCAACTGGGTTGAAAAAGCTGCCACATTTTCTATCACAGCAGACTCTCTTGATGACAGACAATACCTCAAATTATCAATGTCTGGGCAATGCCTCTTCTTCAAAAGGAGTGGATCAAGGAGTTTTTTATGAAAATGATCATAAAATGGCCATTACAGAACCACATGGGAGAGTGATTCCACTCTACCCAGTACACAGGAACAATACCTGTCGATGTATGAAGTCCCATTGAATCTCTCATAAAACAGTGCTGATGGGATGGCATTGCATCTAGTGAGAGTATAGGCATTTTAATGAGTAAAGGTGATGAACAGGGGTGCTCAGTTTGAACTTGAATCAGCAAGCTCATCAGTGAACATATTGAGTTTGCTGCAGTATGTAAATCCTGCAATTGTACCTCCAGAAACCTGCGTTTCATCAACTTCTATGCTTCCAACCAGGGCAATGAGCCTAGGCTAGAGTGTCTACCACAATACCTTAGCACTGATTTTTTTTAAATTAATTTAGCTGAACTTGTTGGAGCTATGGAGTCTTCAAGAAGTCGGTAGAGTAGGCTCTCCTGGTCAATATTATAATATACTCTGAGCCAAAATTTAATAGCTCTAAGCCATGCCCTTGTCTCTATCAGAGGTTGTCTGATAGACCATCCAAAAGTTATAGGAGATGGAGACTAACACTGAAAACATAGTGTCAGTGCAATTACACAAGGGAGATATAAACACAAAGTTATAAGTGTTTATATATATTCCACTCATAAAATCAAAGTGGTTTTGTTTTACAAATAAAGGTATTTTTTTCCAAATATAACACTACATATTGAGTTACCATAAAGGGAGTAAACCTAGTCCCCTGGGCCCGTGTGCTCCACTCTCACCAGAGCTGTCAGAAGCATCAGATTCAACAGAGTTGAACATACCATCAAGAATCTGGCTCTGGAGCCAGAAGTTGGAAATTTGATTCCCCATTACATCTCCTTGATGGGCTAGACCTGATGATTTCTAGGGTCCCTTCAATAATAATAATAATAATAATAATAATAATAATAATAATAATAATAATAATAATAATAATAATAATAATAATAATAATAATAATAACCGGTACAGGTGGTCCCAGTAGTAATCAACAGTGGGTGCAGTGCCTAGAGAGCTAAGCAAGTACTTAGAAGAAATTGGAGTAGACAAAGTCACCATCAGTCAGCTGCAGAAAGGTGCCTTACTGGGATCTGCTTGCATAATTTGCCAATACATCACATAGTCCTAAACGCTTGGGAAGCGTTCAACTAGTGATTTGTAATACAAAATCCAGCATAGTTATCTTGTCTGCTGTGTGGTTATGATGATGATGACGATGATTAATAGAGCCTAAGTTGAAATTTATGTGAACTGTGATTAATGAAAACAAGCCAGCCTCATAAACTGATTTTAAGGTATCTTGCTTTTACTACACAATTAAGACTTATTACTTACCTTAATGTTGTATTAGACAACATAGTGAACAATCTTACATCTAAAAAGGAAGCTTCTTTTGGCTGTATTATGCTCCCGTGAGTAGGCTAAGTTTATTCTCACAGCACTGTGAGAATAATGTTCAAAATAATGATAGGTGAGAAATATATTGGCTTCACATTTTTATATGAGATTACCCAATTCAGACCTTCTGGAATAAGATATGGAATGAAAGTTTGTGAGCAGAATCTGTACACTTTCAAGGTGTGATGTTGCTTGCAAAAGAAAAGAAAAATGTTGAAAAACTGAACAAGGAGTAGAACAAAATATTACTTACTATACAACCTGAGGCATGTAATTAAGTTCCCTTTCCATTGATTCCCTTGCCTTTTGGCATCCTCCCAGTATCTGCAACCCCACAGATTTGTCAGGTGGTACTAGTATTTCCAAGACAAAAAGTAATTTGCAAAAAGAGTGTTCTAGCATGGAGTCTTTGTTGGATCTTAGTGTAAGGAGATTTTCTTTCTTGTACATTCATATCTGAGTTATGTTTAAGTATGAAATCATCTAAATTCCATACTTATTAATGTTAGGCTCGGTGGAACTTTAAAGCTTTGCCGCCAAACATGCAATATATATCGTGGCTTTTTTGTCTATTCATATCAGAACTGATTTTCATCAGCCCCGAATGGCCTGTGTAAAAGAGCTTAATATTAGAGCTTAAACTGCATTGATGGAATTATGTTGCATCTTGTATGGATGCTTAAGATTTGTCATGATAATAATGAAAATGCCCTAATACTAAACCTTGTAAACCATATCTGTTGGTATGGTAATCCATCAAAAAGGTTGGCATTCTCAATGAGATTTGTATTTTTAAGCTTGCATTTACAGGTTTCTCCATCAAGTTCCCAAATTTCCAAATTTGTATTAATGTTCAGTATTTTTTTTAGCGTGGCTGAATTGGCATTTGACTGGTCCAAAATATTGCCCATCCTCGGTTAATTGATAAAATATTGGTCAAATATCATCAGCCATAGCTGTTCTGCAACCATTTCAGGAAATGAAAATGTTCCATTCCTACTCATCAGGCTCTAGGGATCTATAAGGACCCTCTTCATCCAGGGAAGGATGGGGTGGGGTGGGGAATGCAGGCCTTTGTCCAACTTATGAGCCTATTCAGACCAGAGGGATGTGAAATCAAGGTGAACTATAAATTGGAGGACTTGCTACTAACTTTCCTCAGACTGACAAAGCTGCTTGCATGAGTAGTGAAACGTTTCAGTCCTCAAGAAAAGAAGTCCAGTTGCCTTGACTCAATTTCCAGATAAACTCATCTGGATGACTGAGAATCTTCACAGAGTAAGGGGAATGTTTTAAAGCAAGAAAATTGTCACCATTGGTCACAGTAATGGTGATGTTTCTGGTTTTAAATCATTCCACCTCTCCTTCCTTGCCTCTTGGAAACTGCCACAACACAAAGGGGGTTGCTAGGGGTTCCCAAAGCCTGGAAGGGAAATGATATTTTTCTAAAACAGCCATGATACGGCTGCAGCTGATGAACTCACCAGAAATCTGCAGCATTAAATACTCTAGTAGGATTCCAGCAAGGATCCTTTAAACACAGTTCATAGTCTCGAGTTTATATCCATTCAATCAACTGGAACTTAGTAAATTTACACCAATTGGATTTTGCTCAATATCTGCACAGATGTTGAACTGGCCAGTAAATAAATCAGGGTTCAAAAAGAAGCTGCCTTTTGATTGGAGAGGATATGTTTTGACCCCTCCTTGGACTTTGTAGATCTGTCTGCATGGCATGTGCCAGACTACAACAGTACTTGGAAGCAAGCAGTTAATTTTAAAAAATTATACTTGTAGTAAATTTCGTTTTCTGTGATTAAGGTGTTGTAATATATTTTACAATTAAATTGCAGCTTTACTTAGGGCCTCTCTAGATGGGGTATTTAGTAATCTTTCAAATTCATAACACAAATTCCCCAGCATCCAGACAATATTCCCCTTATATTGCTTTGAACATCATTCTCATGGGTGTCTAGACTTTTCCCTCACTCCCCAACTGTAAAATTTATTTTTCATACTGCTGTATACCAGCTGGAGGAGTTAGTGTTATGATACATCCTCCTCTTACTGTTAATGAAATAGATCTCAGACTAGAAATGGGGACAATAAAAAAGGTCATTTGCCATTATTCATTGAAGCTGATGAATTGCCAAATGGATGAATGTTATGTGTGGTTTTGTAGGGTGAACTTTAGGCAATTCCTGTCCTGAATCTTTCTGGAGAGAGACAGTAATTTGGACCCAGTTCTTGCTGACTTCTGGATGTTGAATTTCAGCCCGATCTAAATGTTCCTCTGTGTTGAGGGAACATGTCATAATTAGTTGCTGAGAGGGCATTAGGAACCCTTGCCCTAGTCTCTTTTCCTCTTTTCCCTTTCAGTGTTGTTGCTCCAATATCTGCGAAGATCTTTATGCAAAAATTGGATATCCAATCTTCTTTTACCTCCTATTACCTTCTTAGGAGGTCAGAAGCTGTTCAGCCATATATTCTACCCTTACCAACATTAATAACAACTGCTATAGCGAGTACACTTGTTGCAGTAAATTCCAGTGTCTTTCATTAAAATTCATGATGAAGGAATTAAAAAGGAAGCAGAAAAAAACTGATGTACATGCTTCATTCTGGTTTCATTCCGTTTCTAATGTAACTGTTATTTTTAAATTACTGTTGTGGTTACTGGGTGTGACCAAACTACATCAAATCCTCTTTTCCTTGAAATTATTTTTTAAATAAAAGGTATTATGCTTCATTATTGAAATAAAATGTCTTGCATACTGTTCAGAAAACTTTCTAAAATGTTTTTAATAGTGCCATCAATTACTTTAGTGTTGAGTTGTTGTAATTTCTGTGGTAGTATAATAAGCATTGTATTATATTGCCCTCTGTTGGTGGCCAATAAGGTTGTTGTTATGCCAGTATTTAGAACTAAGCTACATAACCTTGGGCAAACTGCATATTCACAGGGCACCCCCCAGAAAAAGCGAATGGTAAAACCACTTCTGAGTATGCTGAACCTTTAAAAAAACCTTGGAAACAGTTGACATAGAATTCATTTGACAGTACACAGTTATTATTATATTTAAACACTGCCACATTTAAATTGTTTGTCATTCATAGTCCATTATATATTATTGTATACATACAGTGGGCCCTCGTATAACAAACTGTTTGTATAACATAAAATCTGTACAACATAAAAAATTCCGGAGATAGGGGAAATTTGCTTAATAGAATCGCCTGTGGGGCAAATCTGTACAACATTAAAATGGTTGCAATTAGGAATTACTCTGTTTTCAATGCATTCCTATGGGAAATTTGTATAAAGGAAAATCTGCTAAAGAGAAGTTCATTTGGAATGAATTAATTCCTTTATACAAGGTACCACTGTATTTCTTTTGTGGAGTGCTATCTGCCACTCCTTTTTTTTTCTTTGGCTCGGGCTTTTATTGCTAAAACTGATACAATAACATTGTATTCATGTATACTTCAGTATGTGTCCAAAATATCCCCTTTACTCCCCTGGTTTAATATCCCCATGAGTGCTCTATCTTTTGTCCAATCCTACAGACTGCTAAAAGTTAGGCTTTTAGATGTCAAAAGGCAAGATCTTTCTGCAGCAGCCCACAAAGTATGTTCACCCTTAAACTTACAACTCCCTTATACATTGATAAGCTGGACAGCTACTTGCACACAAAACTGCATGCTCTCACTCTAGCAAGATGCAATGCACTTCACTCAAATGTTTTATATGGTAAATTCATTTCTCAACCAATGGAATCACGGCTTTGCCCTTATAATTCCAGTGCCCTGGAGTCCCTGGTGCATATACTCCTCCATTGCACAGTATACAGCAGGCCTGCCCAAAGTCTGGCCCGGGGGGGGGGGCAAATCCGGCACGTTAGGCCGTTCTGAGTGGCCCGCAGCTGGCTGGCCCACCCCTCCCTCCCCCTCCTTCACCCACACATTCCCCTGTGGTGGCCATGGCTCCCTGTGCTTCTTTTGGTCCCCACCTTCCTCCCTCCCTCCCTCCCTTGGTTCCTTCCTCCCTCCCTCCCTTCCTTGGTCCCCACATCCCTCCCTCCCTCCCTTCCTTGTTCCCCACCTTCCTTCCTTCCTCTCTTGGTTTCCACCTTCTTCCCTTCCTCCCTTGGTCCCCACCTTCCTTCCTGCAGGTGGGGTTGCAAGGGGTCAGTGGGTGGGGCTTGCAGTGGGGTGGCAGGGTTGGGGAGCAACCAGCCCCTGACACATTCTCAGCCACCAAATCTGGCCCTCCTTACAAAAAGTTTGGGCACCCCTGGTATACAGGGATCTCTATGCATTAAAACTGGAGCCGACTCTTGCCAGCTCCCCTGTTCGATTAGAGGAAACAATCTTGTATAGTCTGCTGTTAGGTGAGAACAAAATTCACACCAGGCAGATTGCCAAATATATTAACTTATTAATATAGCAATGCAGGCTACAATTTCAACACAATCTTTTGCCTCGCCCTCACTGGATGATAGTATCCACCCCCCAGGTACGCCAAAGCGCCCCAGCTGATGGCTAGATGTTCCTTCTAAATGAATATGTTATGTTTTATTATGTTTTGACATTTTATGTTGTGTTTGTACTTTCAACATCCATTTTATTTCTAATTGGGTGCATATTCTCTATCCATACGAGTATTGCTGCCTGCTGTGCTGTACGTTTTTCTTTTGGATCTCAATAAAGGTTCTAGTCTGTTCTGTTCTCTTCAGCGTCCAAAAAAGAAGTTATGAAATAGACTTAAAGTGGTTCCTTGTATAAAGGAATTAATTCGTTCCAAATGAAATTATGTTAAGCAAATTTTCCTTTATACAAATTTCCCATAGGAATGCATTGAAAACAGAGTGGTCCCATTTTTATGTTGTATAGATTTGCCCCATAGGCAATTATGTTAAGCAAATTTCCCCTATCTCCGGAATTTTTTATGTTGTACAAATTTTATGTTATACAAACTGTTTGATATACAAGGCTCCACTGTACTTTAAAATGCGGAACATATGTTTTCCATTTTCCATTTCTAGATTTTTGATGTTAAATATGTACCCTTAAAATGTTCTAGTCCTGTATATGCAACATAATTTCTATTCATGTGCCTGTTTTCTACATTCCTTCCATGGTTTACATTCCTTCCAGGTTAATACAGAGTGGCCTCCTTTACCCATCTGTGTTTAATCAGATGTAAAGAAACATTTTACCAAGAGATGGTTGAATTATTTGACAGTCAGTATTAAATCATGGTTATGGCTAGTAAATTCTGAGCTTCTTAACTCTTGAAGGACAGCAAGTCAAGCCATGCTCAGTTGGAATGCAAGTTTGAAAGTAAGCTCCTTGCAGGTCTTAACAGTCATTGGTTTGAATATGTAGATTGTAACTGGTAGGCAGAAAATGTTTGTAGAATGTTAAGTCAGTTCTACAACACAGAGAAGGCTTAAGTTTAAATTGAATTCCTGGATGTCATTTAAAATTTTTCCCCAGATCAAGTCGGTTTATCAGTCTCTAGATGAGAGATACAAAAGTGGGTTGCTATTGATGGTTTAACTGTTTGAATTAACTTGAACTATTCACATTGCAAGTCTCAACCTTAATCTTATCTAAACTTTATTATTTAGATCTATTCAAGTCGTGAACTCGAAGAGACTCTAAATAAAATCAGGGAAATCTTGTCAGATGATAAGCATGACTGGGATCAACGAGCCAATGCGGTAACACCATTCATTTATTTAAACATGTATTATACAATTACTTGCATCAGCATATTTGGAATCAGCAAGATTAATATTCCAATTCTTCTCTCTCCCCACCCTACCCCCAGCTCAAGAAAGTCCGGTCATTACTTGTTGCTGGAGCTGCACAATATGACTGTTTCTTCCAGCATTTGCGGCTATTGGATGGAGCGTTTAAATTATCGGCGAAAGATCTCAGATCACAAGTGGTTAGAGAAGCATGCATTACAGTAGCGTAAGTACAAGCCAAGTAACCTGAAAATATTTTTCCATAGTTAAATTTGTTGAATTCCCATGGTCCATATAGAAAATGCACAAGAAAATATATTTTCTTATTTCCATGCAGTATGAAAATTGACACACAACATGCATGACTCCATAATACTTTTGTTTGATGTGTCATATCTTTGTGATTCTTTTAGTTGTACAGCAACAATTATGATCTTAGATGGTACAGGAGGTTTTTTTTTTGTTAAATGTTGATCATTTGTTTCCTACTATGGCAAATTTGCTGTTAGAGACTCAACAGTAATGCTTAATCATAGGCACAGCGTTACAGAAAAGCATTCATTTTGCATAACACTCATATGTACTAGAAAAAATTAACATGATGGACCAAGCAGACACAGCTGCAGGCTACTCAGCCTTTCAAGCATTCATACTGAAATCATGAGCTAATATCGAGATACCATAAAAATGAGACTTCATATGTTTTCTGGTTTGTAGTCTTTGTTGCATTTGCCTTCTACTTCGATTTTGCAAAGTAATTCTATAAGCAAAATTAATTTCTCAAATGATTCTAAGGGTATTCCACTTAGAGTCTCATGTATCACCCAGCTCCTGTTAGTCAATGGGAGTGTGTATAGTGAAAAAAGTACATTGGTACCTCAATGTACAAATTTAATCCATTCCGAATGCATGCTCTTAAGTCAGGGTATCTATCTGAAAAATTGAAATAAATAAGTGAAAAAATGAAGAAAATATTTGTAAGTCGAGCAGACCATATCTAAAATTTGTAAGGAGGCAATTAAAATGCCAACATTTTTCTGCTTTTAAGGCGCCTGCACTCTGTAATTAAAATTGTAAACCGCCCAGAGACTACTTGTAGTAGTATGGGGCGGTATATAAGCAGAACACTTTGCTTTTGCTTTGCTTTGCTTTAAGTCGAGCTGCTCTTAAGTCGGGGTACCACTGTATATTGTGAGAAAAGCATGGTGTTTCAGATACCCCCCTGAGCAATCATGATTTGTAATAGAGAGGTGGGAAGTATCAACAGTGAAAAGTAAAAAAAGAGGCAGAGATGTTCGGCATTTCTATGATCACATATAGATTGTCAAGGATTGTCAGTGCCAAATAGGACTGCAGATGGGTCCTTAAAATACAAAAAGTGTTATGCCACCTAGCTTCATCACATAAACTGTAATCAAGTGTTTGTTCCATATATGAAGTGCATTATTCCCACTTCATTATTGTTGTCTACAAATCTGCTGCATGGATGAATGGAGGATGAATGAGACAACATAAATATAGTCCTTCGGTTTCACTCATGCCGTTCTATTCATGTGAAGCATCAGAATGCTTGAATAGGCCTGTAGGCAGAAAAATAACTAATTTCCTTGACAAATTTTAATACATTTATACCCTGTGTGATCTATCACTCCTTGCCCTCTAAATCTGAGGAAGCTGTTTTGGCTCTAGATCAGTGTCTAGTGTCAGTAATGAACTAGATTAGGGTGAATAAACTGAAACTTAACCCAAACAAGGCAGAAGTACTCCTGGTAAGTCAAAAGGTCTTTGTCTGCTGGTGGATGGGCAGCAAAGATGGGGGCAGTCTAGCTTCCTTTGGGAAGGGGTTCCAGAGTCTGGAAGCAACAACAGAGAAGGCCCTCTCTTTTCTCCCCACCAAATGCACCATTGAGGGTGTTGGGACTGACAGAAATCCATCTCTTGGTAATCCAGCCAGGATGTGTCACCAAGACTAAATCAGAACTCTCCAAGACAGGGCACAGCTGGCACACTAGTTTTAACTATATAAATACTCCTGGACACAGCTGAAACCTAGACATCCAGACTTAAGAGACAATTCCTGGGTTTTCGAGGGAATGTAACCCCAACCAGCACAAATTGCATTCCTGTTTGCTGATCTGCCTTTCTGTCAATTAAAGCTTTCCCTGTGTGAATGCCTGCTGAGTGGGTTTTTTTAAAATGAGATTTTAAAATCTCACTGTGCTGAATGTATTTTTATATTTGTTTTATGTATTGTATTCATTGTCACACAGAAGAGTGAATATTGTTTGTTCATGATCCCTTAGTCTGCCCCCGTGTTTAGGAAATTGTTCACAGCAGAACTACAGTGCCAAATTTAGGGTCACCCTGAAGAAAATTTAATTTGCTCTACAAGTCATTTCATTTTATGAAAAATTCATCTTGTAAAATACGGTTTCCCATAGGAATGAATGGGAAACCTATTAATCTGTTCTGGAGCCCCCCCCCAAAAAAAGGCAAAAAAGTGCCTTCTTTTGTACAGGCCTCTTTATAAAATGCACTTTAAAGGCATGCAGAGTCAGAAACACACACATCCAACCCTCCCTGCAGTGCAATGCAAAAGAAAAGCTCCAAGACAAACCCCAGGTCGTTCTCTACAAAAGAATGCACCAAGACAAACCCCAGGTCATGAGACCCGTTAGTGTCACAAAGTGTCAAGTGTGAAGGGGGAGCAGGTGTTATCGCTCTGCAGCCCAGTCTCATGTTGGCATTCTGAACTGTGTAACCAATGGAATAGCTTGTGGGTGGGGCTAAAGCATATAAAAACATGTACCTGTTGGAATAACTGGCAGATAGGGCTTTAATGACTGGTAGTTTAGAGATAGAGACCAGATTAGGGTTTGGTTAGGGTCTGAAGAGAGAAACTGTTTAGAGTATTGTAGAAGTGGGATAAGGACTGTGAGAATATATATAAAAAGGGAAGTTTAAAAATATAAATAAATATATAAGATGGTGTTCTATGCTGATTTAAAGAACTTTTTTTCAATGTTTGTTCATCTTCCTGTGTGAAATCAATAAACAAATCCACTTGTTTGAACTTTAAACAATTGCATCAAATCGCATTCCTAATGCATGAATATTTAAGCTAATTTTATTGATGACAATGACAATTAAAACCCCTCAACAAATCTTCAGTACTAATTTTACCTACCCACAGATTCCCTCAAACTATACCAGTAGATATGGATCTGCCTTCTGAGAATATAGTATCTCTGTGGTAGCTCAAAATATTTTAAAAATTGAATTTGATAAGCAAATATGCCACTGTTGAATGCAGTACCTCCATATAGCCAGAGTGTGAAGATATAGTACTTGTGTAAATGTTGTGCAAAACTGTATCTAGATATAGACAGTTGATCTAACTATTCTTTATTTCAGTGCACTTCTTTTCACTTTGATGAAAGAGCTCATGATGTCTTTCATTGCCATCTGTCTTCAATGAATTTGTCTTGCATGGTTAACTGGGACAAAGAATGCTGCCTGAATATGATTGTAGTTGTTTTCATATACATTGATTTACTACAAAATTGCATCAGAAGTATATAATTTGAATCTAAATAGCTTTTGTGTGTGAGTGATTCAGAATCTTGAGGACTAGTTTCATTTTCAAAGAGGTTATAGAGTTATGGATTTAGAGCCTGTGTTTGTTGTAAGCTCTCAGGTTTCTTACAACAGGGCATGGTAGCTCAACGGGCTACAGTGCTGAAATGTTGGCTGCAAAGTTGGCACCTCAGTGGTTCAAATCCCAGGTGTCATGCAGCGGAGTGAGCTCCCACTGTTAACCTCAGTTCCTGCCAACCTAGCAGTTCAAAAGTATGTAAATGCAAGTAGATAAATAGGTACAGTTGTCCCCCACCCTTTCGCGGTTCATATACTGCAGTCCTGGTATATCGCGGGTCCGCAGTATATGAAAAAAGGCCCCCTGGGCTAAGGAGGAAAGGCCTTCCCAGGCCCGTCGGAGGCCCCAAAAGTGCTTCCCCACAAACTGGAAGTGACTTCCAGTAAACCAGAAGTGACTTCCAGATCACTGGAAAGCACTTTTGGGGCCTCTGGGGACTGGAAAGCCCCTTGCAGGCCTACTTGGGGCAGCGCCAGGTCTGGGGATAAGTACAAGAGCCCCCAGAGAGCCCATCTAGTCCTGACCTGACCCAGCATCCGCATATTGCGGATTTTCAATTATTGCAGGTCTGGTTGGGTCCCTAACCCCTGTGATAGGTGGGGGTTTACTGTACCACCGTAAAAAGCAAGGAAGGTAAACAGTGTTCCATGTGCAGAAATGTGTTTGGCCATGCCGGCCACACGGCCATGGATTTGCACAACACTGGCTCTTTGGCTTGGAATCGGAGATGAGAACCACCCCTAGAGTCAGACTCGACTAGAACCCAAGTACAGGGGCAACCTTTACTTTACCTCAGATCTCTTGACTGACTAACTTTGGAAATGGAAGCATTAGTCTGATATGACAAAACAGCTAGAATTTGTGGGGTGGTAAACTGCTTATAGTAACCCGATGTTTTAATTCCTTGCAGCCATCTTTCAACAGTTCTGGGAAACAAGTTTGACCATGGCGCAGAAGCCATTGTGCCTACTCTGTTTAATCTTGTCCCTAATAGCGCCAAAGTTATGGCCACTTCTGGGTGTGCAGCCATTAGATTTATCATCCGTGTAAGTATTTACCCTTATGACTTGAAAGCTCTACTCCTATATTAGACCTGTTTGACAGTTATTGGCTATGAACATGGCAGGCTAGAGTCTATACTCTGTGTGTAACTAAACACTATTTTGTGTTAAATAAACAAGGCACTTGAAATGTGAGTAAGTAGAGCAGTGGAAAGTATCTCTTTACAAGGGAATGCAGATGTCCAGCTAATAGCAAATGGCTTTAAAACCCACCAGTGATGATTCTAGAAGTGCAAAATGTATTGGGAAATGCACATCTCTGTTATATCCTGATGAGTTCGGAGTTGGCTGTGATTACTCTGAAAAGTGATGGTCTGATGCAACAATCTGAGTTAAGAGCACATCCCATGTTTACTTGGGTATTTACTAAACTGAAAAACAAAAATAGCATAATTGTTGAGAGACTGAATATTAAATAACCACTTAGTTTATTCAGATTACTTCTTCGTTGACACTGCGTATCCAGACATTTGAGTCTGTGTCTGCACAAAGGCACCCTCTGGAATTTTCTAGATAGAATTTGAAGATTGGTCTCATCCCCAGCAATAGCAATCTACATGACATCAAACATAGTAGAACCTTGGAAAAACAGTCTTTCAACAAAATATTTTTTTTTTGCCTCTTCAGGCAGTTAACCAATAGGAAGAGAGTATTTTTGAAATGTCCTTTACTGCTATAACCTTGTGCATCTGTGATGTACCACTGTACCTTATTGAATATTGAATGGCTTGTGGCTAATCTTAAAGAAATACTGTTCTCTTTTCAGCATACTCATGTGCCCCGACTCATACCTTTAATAACCAGCAATTGTACCTCAAAATCAGTTGCAGTCAGGAGGTAAGCATTTATTGAATAGCATAAATTGAGTTGACTCTCAATACATTCGTACTTGGACCAGATCCAATGGGATGGACATTAATTATGACAAGCTCAAGTCCCATTGCTTATAGTTTGCTCTAAGTCAGATGCGGCCCTTCAGGGCCTTGAATCCGGCCCCCGGGACCAATTGCACCTGCCGCCCAGATGGTTGGGGCACCGGCTGCAGCCGAGCAGGGCAATTTAAAACGGGAGGGCTGTGGCAAGGTCTCCCACTCCCTCCATGGCCCTGAGGCCCCGCCCCTGCTCCTCCACCCCACCCTCCTGCCTTCCTTGTGTGGCCGCCACCTGCGTTATTGTGGTAGTGAGGAAGGAAGGGGGCAGGCGGAGGCAGTGCCAGCCAGCCTTCCAAGCCGCAGCAGCCGCAGCAGTAGACTGATGGAGGGATGGACGGCAGGCGATCAAGGGGAAACAGAACTACTTCCTGCCCACCCAGCCCCCTCCAAGCTGCTGCCTTGCTGCGTTGAGTGAGGGAAGGTAGGAGGGAGCCCAGCCATGGCCAGAGGCTGAGGCCGCCACCACCACCACTGGGTTAGAGATCAGCAAGGAGGAGGTGGCGGAGAAAGAATGGAAGGGAAGGCCAATGGTGGTCCGGCCTGGTTCCTGGGAGGCTGGTGGGGCTGCATTTATCCCTGGTTGGTGATGGGCGGGCTGGCGAGCCAGCAGAGCACTGCAGCCTGGCTGGACTTGGTGGCTTTGGTCAGATCTTCCTTCCTCCCCTCCCTCCTTCCCTTGCTCCCTCCCTCCCTCACTTGCAGTGCACCAAGTCGAGCCGGGTCAGGCCAGGCCAAAAGAGGAGGCAGCTTTCCCTCCGGGGTGCAGCGGGGGCATGATGGCCAGGGCTGTCACTTGCTGCCCTTGTCACGGCTGCTGCTCCTCATTCTGAGTGGCTGCCTAGAAGGTGATGAGGGGCCTGAGGTTGCCTGGGCTGCCACCTCCTTCCCAACGCAAGGAAGGAAGGAAGGAAGGAAGGAAGGAAGGAAGGAAGGAAGGAAGGAAGGAAGGAAGGAAGGAAGGCCACTCCAGCTGCTGCCACTGTAGTAGGAGGAAGAGGCACAGCAGAGGGATCCCAGAGGCAGCACCTCAGGGTGGCGCTCCGGAGCAGGAGGCATTGCGCTGAACCCAGAGATGCACTGATCATGGGCTGATCGTGGGGAGGGGCTCTGCCCACTTGCCCCTCCCTCCCCCCTTTTTCCCCATGTCACCCTTTTTTTATACTGCGGTTCAGCCCCCAGTGGTGTCTGGATGGTGGTAGACCGGCCCGCTGTTTGACAACTTTGAGGACCCTTGCTCTAAGTGTTACTGAGTTATTTAATTCTGTGGAATAGATACTGATTCCAATAGAGTTAGATCCAGTTTAGTCATTCTTATGTACATTTATTTGTCGTGGAAGGGATTGAGTTGCATTGGACGGGTTCAAAACTCTCTGTAAGAGCCAGAATCCTGATTATTCTATATTCACCAACCTGGGTCTAGATTGCACACAGTGAGCTTCCCATTCAATTAGGCATCCACATGGAGACAAGTTTTCTTTGGATCTCATTACTTTGAACAAAAGTAATGTCATTCTCTACATATTTCTGACAGCTAAGATAGTAGAACTAGATTTAGAATAGATCCATTGAAAACAGTGGGTCTTATTAGTCATCACTAAACAAGTTAAATTATTTCAGTAGGCCTGCTGTACTGATGATTATATCTAGATCCAGCCCAGAATTTCAAAATAGGCTTCTTCACACCAACAATTTGAACTTATGTTTCCCAAGTATTTTCCACACATTCATAAAAATCTCCTTTGGAAGTCAAGAGAAAAAGTTGTTTGTGATAGAGAATGAGGGCTTTTTAAAAATTACATTAGGTCTGCCTGAAATAGTTTTTTAGATCATGCCCACTGTGGAAAGAGTATAAATGATTTGCTTAATGTGAGTTACCTGATCTTTCAGTAATGAAAATTTCTTCACAGTACTGATGTCCTGCGATCACAGATTTAATTTTTACTTTAGTCTTTATCTTTTCCAGGCGCTCATTTGAATTTCTAGACCTGTTGTTGCAAGAGTGGCAAACACATTCCTTGGAAAGGTATGTGTATTTTTCCTCTACAGAAGAACAACCCATTAAGTATGGGACGAGCTCTTTAATCCCACAAACAGAACTTTAACTACCTATAACGGATTAATCTATTTTGTATTGATTCTGATAAATAATTTTTAAGAAGACAATTCAAAAATTGATTTAGAACTTAGACACAAACTGATCTCCCCATCAATTTATAAAATTAAATACTTATTTAAAGCTTGGTGGAAGTAGTTTCAGTTTTTTTTTAAAAAAATAAGAAGTATACAACTTCAAATACAAGTTATAAGGAAAACTTTTCAGAATCTGGCATCTTGAGTTACATGCTCCTGTCTGCTATATATCTAGTTCCAGGCTTTAATTACAGTGTACATGGCTGATTTTATTTTAATTATTCATGTGTATGTTGGGGATACTAGGGTACATTGGATCATGCTACTAGTCTCTGATGTTTACAGAATATCCAGTTTCAAGCCCACCAATCAATAAGAACATTCCTTGGTGCTGCATATGTGCTAATCATTTTTTTTCATGGGCATCCTGTGGGTATCTGGGTCAAAAATGAAATCCCACCAGTCAACCTGCACTTCTGCAACATGCAGAGACCCTGCAGATAATTCTTGCAGATTCTTTGTCCAATTTCCAAATTATTCTGATAAGCTATCTTTAGACTATTATAACACAAGTCTAATTTTACAGTTTTGTATATATTCTGTGAAAAGATTCCTTTCTCACAGCATGTTCCTGTTTAATCATCCATGAAATGAGATTCTGATTAGTAACTTCCTATTTTTCCTATAAACCTAAAGCCTTTACTTACTGTGTTTAAAAATGGCTATTTGCCATCAGTACCTTTATACTGTTAGGAAATGTCCCTTCTGGAAAGATTATGATTTAGAAATGTGTCAGAATTTCTCTGAAACACAAGAGTCAGAAACCTGTTGACCTGTACAGCCACAAAAGAGAAGTTACATGTTTCCCACCCTCTAGTGCAGTGGTTCCCACCTTAGGTCCTCAGATGTTCTTGGACCAAATCTCCCAGAAGCCTTCACCACTATCTGTGTTGGCGAGGATTTCTGGGAGTTGTAGTCCAAAAACATCTGGAACCCAAGGGACATGTTATGTAATTTCCTATGCATTTGTTATAGCGGTGGTCACCCCGGGGTCCGTGCAGTCGGGAGTCATGCCCTCCTCCTCCTCCTCTTCATGCGGTGGAGGAGGAAGGCTGGAGGAGCGCAGGAGGAGCTGCCGCCTCCCCTCTGCCCTCCTCCTCTGCCCTCCACCTCCTGTGCAGTTGCTCTTAACCAGCACAGATTTTCTGCGGGGCGCGGCCGGGTGGGTGCAGCGGGCGGTGCAGCAGCAGCCACCACCCCCAAGAATGTGGCCCAGCAGGAGCAGGAATTTAGAAGAATTAATCGCTGCCGTGGGCCTCCTCCTTTTTTATTGTTTGGCAGCAGGAGCAAGCGGGCGCCAGGCAAATCCAGATTAGGCTTTATCCTCCTCCTCCTTTAAATGTGAGGGAATTGCAGAGGGGTGGTGGTGAAGCTTTTAATACTTATTGCGGGGGCTGCTGCTGCTCCTCCGGCGGCGGTGGCGGGAGAAAGGAGGAGGAGGAACAGGAGCAGGAGGACTTTTCTAATCCTTTTCGCTGTTCCCGGCGGAGTGAGTCGGGCGCCAGCAGTACTCCTGGCGCCGGAGGAGGAGGCGGGGGCCTGCCTGCCCATTATGGCCCCCCCCAGATGTGGGGGGGTGACTGCGGTTGTCATCATCCGGTCTCGTGCCTCCCCTCCTCCTTCCCTCCCATCATTTGCTTTCACCCCCCACTTTTGCCTCCCGCCGGACCCCCTTTCGCATTCTCCCCCTCCCCACCCCTCACCCCGGGCCACAGAAAATTTTAAAAAATTTCCGCGGGGGAAAAAGGTTGGGGAGCTAAAGCATCATGGTGCTCATGCTGCCCACATGCAGGGAAAACGGCTGTGCAGTTGCTCTTAACCACACAGATTTTCTGAAAAGAATGTGGCCCAGAATTTAGAAGAATTAATCATTTTTTATTGTTTGGGGGCAAATCCAGATTAGGCTTTATCCCCACTTTAAATGTGAAGAATTGTGTAATGAAGCTTTTAATACTTATTGTAATAGAAATGTTGACTTTTCTAATCCTTTTTGTTCAGTGAGTCTATGCTGGTAAGGACTAGTAATTAGATTATTATGGCCCTCCAGATGCTGAACTGCAGTTGTCATCATCCTTCTTTCTGTAAACACAACCCAGTACGCTGCAGACGCAGCATCTAAAATCCATGATCTTAGGAAGGCAAAAGAAAATTCTGATGGTTATTTTTCCTTTTCTTTCAAAGAAGAGAATGAATATCATGACACACGCAAATGTACATACCTTAGATTGCATGAGCTGAAATTATGCTAAGCAATGTTCTAACTTTCAATCCATCCCTGACCAACAAATAAAAAGTCTCTCTCTCTCTCTCTCTCTCTCTCTCTCTCTCTCTCTCTCTCTCTCTCTCTCTCCATTTAGAAATGGATTAATAGTTTTAAAAAATCTTATACTAAGCAATAGGATTTCGGTCATAGAATTCTGCCTAAAGCCTGTCTAATGGTCTCACTTCTTTTCCAAAGTGCTAAATCTGTTCCTATTGCATTGCCAAAATACTTACCACAAGCTCTTCAGTGATGGCAAAGATGAGGCAATTACTGAACTTCCCACTGCAACCTTGCCAAGGAATTTCACTATAATGCTAATAATCATGAACACTAGTGTGTAGACCAAGAGCTCACCCCACAGACCAAATTTTTCAGGGAGCCTCATTCATTCAGTATTGCCAGCATAGCATCAGCTGGTTAGAACGTGGTACAGTCTGCCTAGTCTTTCTCCATCTGTCATTTAACTTAGGAAAATCACATCTTCATAAAGTCAGCAAGACAAGTGGTACCAGAAACCATTCCTTCCTCTCAGATTTTGTACAGGTAATAGTGAGAGAGAAATTCCTTTTTCACAATGAAAGGTTGACATACAAGTCCCCAAGCTCTTGTAAGCTGCTAAAAATGTTGATACAGTATGTCCATTCTTCAGAGTAGATTTCTTGTTTCATTAAAAAGACCAGAGCATCTGAATATGGTGCTCTCTTTGTAAACAACTTGTTATATGTTCTACATGATTAGACAATCTACAAGCTAAGCCTCTCTTTTATACAGATTATTCCACAGCTATGAGAAACACTTCTTTCTTTCCTAAACCCTTCTTGAACACACAGCACACAAACTGGGTATGTGGAGGGATCCCAAAATATACATTCAACACACAGTGACATTAAGACAATTGGATAGTCTCTTTTTCTTGTTTCATCTTACCTCTGCAGGAGGTAAACTAAAAGATATCTACTTCCATCATAGTTTGGATCAAGGCTTGTGGTGCTTTAGCATTTGGATGAGTGGTTACATTTTTATTCCACCTTTTCCCCAGTAAGCTGAAGGCAAGACACATGGTTATCCTCTTCCCATTTTTCAGTCCTGAAGCAGCCATGGGAGATGGGCCAGGCTGAGACAGTACGACTGCTCCAAGGTTGCCCTGAGAGTTTCGTGACCAAGTGGGGATTTGAAGCAAGGTCTCTTGAATCCTCATCCAACACTCTTAACCAGCTGTGCCACGCTGATCCTCATCTGAATCATGACAGTTCCTATCTATAAACATCACAGCATGTTCCACCAAGGTAGCAACACCGTTGCTAACGCAATGGCAAATACTCTGCCAGACATCTATTACACTGCCTAGCAGGTTTCCAGCAAATGCTTTTGCAAGACTTGACAAATTTGACAGCACTGCCAAAGCAGCCTTTCAGAAAGAAGATGTTGTAGAACGCATGTACTCAGGCACACATTTACACATTCAGGTTATTATACTATTTCACCTGCCACTCTGTGTATCTCCCACACTAGCAGAGATGGGAATACTCATGCCTACCACTGAAGTTTCTCCTGATTAATATGAAGAGGTGTCCATACCTTACTACTATTTATATTTTGTCATTATTAGCTCCATGTAAATTTTCTTCTTCGATGGGTACTGTACAACATAAAAACATATCTGATACTCTAGCATTTACACATCTTTCAAGTAGCCTTTCAGTTTCTGCACACAGCTCAAGCGGCTAACAATTATAATATATGGAATAATTACAATAAAAATAACTACAGTAAAATTACAGAACAATCATAATAGAAGGAGATTAATAATAGAAATAGAAAGATTAATACGAAACAAATGTCTGGTTGAATTAGAAGGGCTTCTGTATATGGCAAGACAGATCAAAGTGGATGCCAGTCTGATTTCTGGAGCAAGGAATTCCCAAATTCAAAGTGTGTTAGAGTTTGTCATTATTAACTATGTCTCATTAGAGCTGGCAGAAAGAAAAACACCTCTCCATCAGATTTAGGATTACACAGCTAAATTCTAGAAGTGGGACAAAAAACATCTGGCATCAAAAACATCTGACTCCTCTATTAATAGATTTTCCTAGATAAGTATGAAATGCATATTTTTCCTCTGTAACCTTGTCCACACTTCAGAAATGGGGATGAACCTCTTCCAGGGAATGAAAGTATAAAGAAGGTGCATATATAATTGCTTACTGATCAAGCAAGGGAAAATAAAGCTCACTGATTATCTCTGTACCAAACTGCAAGAAGTGTTCATAACTACAAAGTAATGTTTCCTATATCATCAGTCTTGTGTTCTCTTTTATAGGCATGCGGCTGTCTTGGTTGAAACAATCAAAAAAGGCATTCATGATGCAGATGCTGAGGCAAGAGTAGAAGCAAGAAAGTAAGATTCAACTATCTTTAAATTAATTTTGAAATTGAATATTCCTAACAAGAGAAATTTATTCTAAAGGGGCTACAGTATGTCTTCATTTTTAATGTGCTTGGACCATGCATGCCTTTGATAGATGGCATGATACATCATGACATGTCTTAACTTACTATTGAAATCAAAATAAATTTCATATATTGCTCTTTTTCTAGTGTTAGTGGATTGTTATTTATATTTCTAAAAATGTTCAGGTGATAACATTACCTATACTAAATACTATGTGATTTGTTGGCAGGACTTACTTAGGTCTAAGAAACCATTTTCCAGGTGAAGCAGAAGTGCTGTATAATAATCTGGAACCATCCTATCAGAGAAGTCTCCAGACCTATTTAAAGAATTCTGGTAGCATCACATCACTTCCACAGTCAGACAGGTCGTCCTCCAGCTCACAGGAAAGTCTCAAGTAAGCATAATTTTAGAAGAACACTTCTTCACCTTCATCTAGATAAGGTGATCTGTATGAAGAAGAAATTTTTATATGCATACAATATGCTGAATCAGGAATCATGAGCATATATCAAATGCATATAAATGTTGGTTGCACAGTGTATTACTTAAATGGGCTCCACATTTAGTCTTGTATAAATACATTTTTAGATGACCATACAAGGCTTGCTTCTGCGAAATAGTGACGTAGAATGAGCTACTCAGGAAACTGTGCAGGCTGTTTGAATACTTTCAAGCTATTATATTGGCAGCAGAATGAGGTCGATATGTAGTGAGTACTGATGACTCACTTGAGAGCCATAACCTTCATATAACAGCAAAGATACTAAAATAAAGGGGAAAGGGAATACCTCACTATGTTGTGAAACACATTATAAACTGCGATATTGAAGTGGTTGTTATTAACTTTGTTTCAGTCGTCCTTTGTCATCCAAATGGTCCTCGTCAAGTTCAAGCATGGCTGGCAGAGGTAACTTTTTCATTGCTGAGTACAAAACTTCCTAATATGCTAAAGTAGGCATAGTCAGGAAGATGTAAGATGACATCTCACTTTTTTTAAAAAAAATGTCCCAAACTACAATATTTTTCTGTGTATAAGACTATATTTTTTACTAAAATTGTTAGACTAAAATGGAGGGTCATCTTATACATTGAAGTAAGCCAAGGAGAGGACCACACGGTTGTGAAACTGCAATTTTGGGTTGGAAATGTGGGGGTTGTCTAATACATGGGACATCTTAAAGACAGAAAAATACGGTAATTATTTTGATTGTCTTTTTCTTCACAAGAAGTAAACTATGTATTACAGTACAAAAAGTATACTCATTACAAAAAATGTTTACATTCAGTTGCAGGGACTACCAAGACTGCTCCAAGCCCAGGGACACTGCAGAGGTCTCGCAGTGACATTGATGTTAATGCTGCAGCGGGTGCAAAGGCACGTCATGCTATTGGCCAAACAGTAGGAGCTGGCCGGTTGGCAACAGCTGGTCTACCTCCAGGATCCTATGCTTCACTAGGTAAGGGAACACTATTCAGCGATACAATGTGTTCTGTGTATTTACATATTTTCCTCAGCAACACAAAGTATAGTCGTCCCCCGCTATATTGCGGTTCATATACTGTGGTCCGGTATATCACGAATTGTTTCGTTCTAGAGGGGGGAAATTGTGTTTTGTTTCCTTTGTAACAAAATGCTGCTTCCCCGTTTCGTTTCGTTTCGTTAGCTAACTAAACGATGAAACAGCATGTCATTTTTTTGTATGGTGCCCATCCCTATTTGCAACCATCATACATTGTTTTTGTTGGGGAGAAGCTCTATTTGTTCTGTGGCATTTTAGAAAGATTCTGTTAGCTTCAGGGCCATCTTTTTGGCTGCCTACATATGCTTCCTAGGCCCAATAATCCCAAATATCGTGGTCCTGCAGACACAAATGTGCTTTTTAATTAACATGGCAGGACCCTCACGTTATCTTCTTTCTTCACTGAAACGCAGTTAAGCAAACTACTTGACTGGTTTTGTATTGAATGTTTGGCCTGCAGTCTGTCTTCTGTGGCCAGCGCGTATCCAGTTGTTCCCAGTGTTAAGGCTACCACATGGCACCACTTTGTGCTCACAAATTCTGAAAGGCTCCACAACAGTGCTGAAAAGTCACAAGGCAAAGGCAAGGCACGAAATTAAAGGGACAATATGTATTGACTTTTCTTATATGGAAAGCTGAATTAAATTCCACCGGAAGAGGATTGAAATTGGTGAACTAACATCCATGAGTTAAGATGCAGGTCACTCCTTATTACCAGAGAATAGCAATTGCTTAAAGTAACAGCTGATGAAGGCTAAGGAAGAAAATGAAAATACATGATATCAGTGGGATTTAAGAAAACAAAAATAATGACTACAGAAAAATTACACAACTTGAATGCTGATGGTGATGAAATTCATAAAGATTTTATGTGCTTTATTTCAATAATCAATCCAAATGAAAACAGCAGCCAAGAAATCAGAAGGAGACTAGGTCAGATGTGGAAGAACCAGAAAAGATCTTTACATATAAGGGAGTGTCACTGAAAATCAAATCCAAGATAATCTGTACTGTGCTGTTCCCAACTAGTATGTATGGACAGTGGAATAAGTATGGAAAGCTGGGCAGTGGAGAAAAACAAATAAGAAAAAAAATCTACTCGTTTGAAATATTTTGGAGTAAAGATTTATGAATGGCTGAACTCTGAACTACATCTCATGCCTGAACTCTGACTACAAATAAAAAGTCATAAACTGAAGCTGTTAAATTGTAGCCTTAATATAAAGAAGACAGAATTCACTGGGAAAGCAAAGAATGGCAGTGGAATTAGGAGGCAATGGGAAAAGAGGAAGACCAGATATGAGATAGATTTATTCAGTAGAGAAAGATTTGTTTGTTTGTTTGTTTGTTTGTTTGTTTGTTTGTTTGTCTTTTATATCGTCTATCTAGCCATAGGGCTACACTGGGCGATTTACACCATAGAATAGCGAAATAACAAAGTAAGACATTTAAAAAATGAAATACAAACAACATAATATGAACAAAATATACATAAATCAACAATTGTAAACTAAAATGAAAGTAAAAATGAAAGTAAAAATACCCAGGTGATTGCTTATATGGAGCCTTTCTCCCAAAAAGGGGACTCAACATTTAGTTTGCAAGACCTCAGTAGGACTGTCAGTTTAGGGCCTTTGGAAATCATTAATTTGTGGGGTTGTTGTCAATAGAAAATCGGTTTATTGGGAATAGCACATGATTTTTCTGGCATTGCTGTCTTACAGTACTAAGCCAATATGCAGGTTTCCTACAAATACAGTGGTACCTTGTATAACATAATTAATTCATTCCAAATCAAATTACGTTATACAAATTCTAATTTCCCATAGGAATGCATTGAAACTGGATTTAATCCATTCCAATGCATTCCAATGCGGTGCTAGTTTTTTTTTGGGCAAGGGGGGGTGGGCGGGGAATTCCCCCAAACCTCTTGCCGAGCCCTGGAGGCAGGAGGGCGCACCGGCGGCGGCGGCCTGCCTCCCCTCCCCTCCCCTCCCCTCCTGCCCCACGTCCTCTTCCCGGGCGGCCTTGGACGGGACCGCCCGGGGAATTCCCCCCCCCGCGCTCACCTCTTGCAGGAGGGCGCACCGGCGGCGGCGGCCTGCCACCCCTCCCCTCCCGCCCCGCGTCCTCTTCCCGGGCGGCCTTGGACGGGACCGCCCGGGGAATTCCCCCTCCCCGCGCTCACCTCTTGCCGGAGCCCCGGAGGCAGGTAGGAGGGCGCACCGGCAGCGGCGGCAAGCGGAGGACCCCTGCGCAGGTGCCAGGTAAGGGCACCCCTCCCTGGCTCGCCCCCCTCCGTGCCTACCGCCCCTTCCCTCCCCTCTTTCCCTGACCGCGCCCCCCCCCGTCCTTTTCCCGGGCAGCCGCAGGTGGTGGACGGAGGTGGCCACGGGGGGGGGGGCAGATTTTTTTCCGTTCTACGGATTTTTCGTTGTACAAACCCTCCGTTATACGAGGGTCTAGTGTAGTTTGTAGTTTACAAATAGTCTGGTTCAGCAGTTGAACAAAAGTTGTTTAGAGTCAACTTGATCTCTTGAGTGATTTACAAAAGATTAACAGATACTTGTAACTTCTAAGGGAGTTGTAGCAGATTTAGGGTACACTCTATTTCTAAGTACAGAAAAGATGATTCCATGAAGTTTGCCCATTACTGTTCTTTCTGTTTCTTTGGAGAGAAAGCGACCCATCCTGTTTAGGAAAAGCAAAGCAAAAGCAAAGTGTTCTGCTTATATACCGCCCCATACCACTTCAAGTAGTCTCTAGGCAGTTTACAGCTTAATTACAGCATGCAGGCTACACATCCCCTCCCCAGCAAGCTAGGTACAGTGGAACCTTGACTTACATACTGCTTGACTTGCATCATATTTGACTTGCAGCAAGAAGGGGCCTGTTTGACTTGAGTCACAGGCTTTGACTTACATCTCGGAGCCCCGGCGCAAGGCACCGGAATCGGGCGGCAGCCACAATCCAGCATCGCGGCTGCTGCCTCCAAACTGCTCATGCCTTCTTCCTCTCCTCCGGCAGCGGCGGCTTCGGCAAGGCCAGCTCAGAGCACCTGGAGCTGGTCCTCGGCCTCACCGAAGCCGCTGCTGCCGCCGGAGGACAAGAAGGGCAGGGAGCTTGGGGCTGGCCTCGCTGGTTAGACAGTCGGCTCAGTCTTGTAAAAAATCTGGCTGCAGCAGTCTGGTCCACAATGGAAGCATTTTAGTTGGGGAGCTGTAAAGTTGTGGGACTCTAATGGTAAGCATAGAGTTGTTCAGAACTTGGAACATCAGGTTAAAGATCAGTAACACCTAAATGTTAGACATTGTTGCTATGAACATTAAAAAGTGGAGGCATATAACTTGTGGACTATAATTCCACTGCCTCCTCCTCTCTTTGAAGAGACATTTCATTTACATCCCCAGAAGGAATCTCCTATCCGAGTCAAATTTGTGTTAAATTGCTGTTTTCGGGGGTCTTTTTCATCATCTGGAACGGATTAATCCACTTTCCCATTACTTTCTATGGGAAACGTTCATTTGACTTAAGTCATGTTTGACTTAAGTCTAGACCACTGGAACGGATTAATGACGTAAGTCAAGGTTCCACTGTACTCATTTTACCAACCTCGGAAGGATGGAAGGCTCAGTCAACCATGAGTTGGCTACCTGGGATTGAACCCCAGGTCTTGGACACATTTTTACCTGTAGTACAGGCATTTCACCACTGCGCCATGGGGCTCTTAGAGTGTTTCTGCATGTGTTGTCATAAGAGTTGATTATAAATTAAGGAATTCTTAAAACATTCCTGCTAATCAATTTAGCTCCCTTCCCTTCTTTTGATTTTTGAAATAGATTTCTGCATAACGTCTGTGTTTGTGGTAAATTAAGATTTTCTAAAATTTGTTGCATACCACAACCCATGTTTCTTTAATTTGTGTTACAAGTGGTATCTGGTGAGCATTTAGCACCCTTCTGTAGATAGTCACTGGGACGCTTATAGCGTTATATAAAATAAATTTTCAGTTCTAAGGAAAGGAATTTTCATTTTTACTAGCTTCAATGGAACCTAGCTGTACTTTTTTATTATTATTATTATTATTATTATTATTATTATTATTATTATTATTATTATTATTATTATTATTATTATTATTAAAAATAGCCAAGATGTTGCCATCCTTTTCTCCCAGCATCCATATCAGAATTGATCCTGTATTTTAAATGGGGAGGTATTTTCTTCTCCTTTGTCCTCTTTATTGTGTTCGGATTTTCTTCCTTTGCTCATCAACGGACTACTCATCCAGCAGAATGGTTCATTTATTTTCACATTAGGGGTTGTCACCCAAAATCTCATTGATTTCAGTTGGACTACTAAAGAGTTCCTATGTGTTGCATGGCTGCAGGCTCATCAGTATAATTCACTGATGTTTGCTTGCCGTTAAGTGCAAACTGTTTGCTTCCATGTGGTTTGCAAATGACAAAGAGCTTTGTAGTAATAATAAAGTTAAAAAACCAATGAGTATAGGACTAATAGCATATTATGGTTTTATACATGTGAATCTGAAAAATACTGACATACCAAGTTAGCAAATGCATTGATTCATGTCTCTGCAAAACATTCATACCAATGTAGTTCTCATAACAAATGTTTTGTGGCTGTTTTGTCAACACTATTTATCTAACACACTAAGTTTCCCCTGTTTCCTTGCCTGCTCTTTCAACAAAGAGGATACTTCTGACAAGATGGATGGTAAGATCCTGTTTTGTCTGTCATTTCCTAAGCCAACTAATCTTGTGTCTTTTATTTCCATAATACATTTAATATTATCACCTAGTTTATAACTTATCTAGTTTATAACTAATTTTGTCTTTTTGCTAACGTATCACACATTAATATCAACATCAGAATTGTACTGTAAATTTATGTAATACAGGCTGAAATCCTGCTTGCACCAGTTATCATATCATCATACATGCCGGTTTTGGGGCAATAAAAACTTCCTGGGGGCCTCACAGTTTGGAGGAATCTCTATATTATCTTTCTTGCATTATGTAGCACCAACAACAGGATTTTAGTTACAGTGTTATAATAATATAGATGTGTTAATATACCTAGTATTAGTTTCAGAAGAACATCATTTTAATATGGCAATCAAGTGAACAACTAACTAATTTTTTAAGTTGTAGCACTACAGTTAAACTTAGTTGTATAATTTTGTCTTATCTGACTGACTATTTACTTGCGTTTCTGGTTGATGATTAAAGTACCTGCTACTCCCCTTGCTGCTTCCCTTTTACACAGCCCACAGTTCCCTGAATATTGGTTCATAATAACTGAATAATATAACACAAGTGCTTCTAGAATAGGGGTTACCAGAAATATCACTATAACAGCCCTCAAGTGTCTTAGCCCGAGTTCAGCACTCATTGCTGTCTTTCTGTGTCTTTTTATTTCTTTGTGCTGTTGTTCAGAAGAAGGTAGCACTTTTCAGCCTCAATCATCCTTTTATTACCATCTTATGTCACGTTTCACATTAAAATTGAGATTTTGTCTGGAGTTAGTGAAGATTAAGCTAAAACTTGTAAAGTGGCAACACTAGGTATTAAAAGATATACCCAATGTGAAAATTAGGACAAATGATTCCCTGAGGATGAAGACCAGGCCATAGGAACACTTACAGACATTTTACATCATCTTGTTTTTCTCTCCTAACTAATGTAGTTTTTTCTTAATGATAAACACACATAAGAGTACATTTGTGTTAAGTAGAAACATTGTCATGTAAATTTCTTCCTGGAAATAACATTTTAAAGGTTCATCAATACAATGTTCAAAATGCCATAGTGTAACATTATGCCAGCATAAACTGAATCCAGCACCATTAAGATGGAAGCCAGAATAAACTAGATCCAGCACCATGAATTCAACAAAGTAATTAATTTAAACCAATTAAAGGTTTCACCCACCCCACCCCACCCAGTTTCAGATCCTTATAGTCCAGGGTTGCCACAAGTCTGAACATCCTGGAAAAGTCAGGGGGAAATGTAGTCATGGTAAAAATGTATTTTGACTAGAGGTGGGTGTTATCGCTAATCTTGGAAATCATTAATCGCTCGCTAACCATAACAGCCATATTTTTCACTCTGTAAGATGCACTATCCCCCCTCTCAAAAGTAAGAGGAATAGGGTAGAAGTGTTGTGTGTGGGGTTAAGGGTTGGGGGGTATTGGGGTTAGGTTTTGTGGGTTGTGTGGATTGTGTTAGATGTCTGGGGAGGAATGGGGGTATGATCATTATGTGGGGCTTTCTTCCCTTATTGGTGTGTGTGCGTGCTCGAGCAGCAGCTGCCCATGCGCACACACCAAACGAGAACCATCCTATTCTGCCCCTGGTTTAAAAGAACAAAAAAAAACCCACCCTTCCCATCCTTTTATTTTATTTTGTTTTGGTTTGGTTTTGCCTGTTTAACCCTCTGGAAGTGAGGGTAAGAGGGAGTGGGTGCACATTTTAGATGGCCTGGCCTGTTTTTTAAAAGCTGTTTTAAGGTTAAAGGGGAAAAAACCCTGTAAAAGTAGTTTTTAAACTGCTTTTGGATTACTTCCTATAAGTCGAGGTACCACTGTTAGAGCAAATATTCAGAATATGTTTCTTGTGTTCATTAAAAATGTTTCTCTTTTCATCTTTTGCAAGTACAGTACGTGCATTTAAATATCTTATTTATAATTTTTACCAGCCACACATTTATTTCAGCTCTATAATATCAATTGTTTGTTTCAAATGTTCAGAAAAGTCAATCTGCCGGTGCTTTAAGTAAATAAATGGGGTGGGGAGAGCCAGGGAAAAATCTAAAATTTTCGCCTGGGAATCCTGGAAAAGTCAGGGGATTTTGTGAATAGAAATTTGTGGCAACCCTATAGTCCCTTTTTGCCCTGTAGACTCTTTGGGGAGTCTGGGATGAGAGAAAACCTATAACACCCCAGCTGGGATACAGATAGCAAATATTTTTTGCTATTAAAGCTCCATCTTCCCATTCCACATCAATTCCCAGTGGGGTATAGTGGATAAGGTGATGGACTCTGGAGAATGGGGCTTGAATTCCCACTTAGCCATGGAAGCTCATTGGGTATGAGGTGGGGCGGAACTGGTAAGAGTATAGTACAGTACTCCTTAAATATCTCATTTATCTTCAGAGCCCTATCAGAGCCACTATAAGTCGGCTGCAACTTGACAGCACAGAAAACATACACACATCTATTCCATGGTTTCCCAAAGTTTCCCCAGGGCAAAGGTGAGCCCAGGGGAACCTCAGAATCTAAAGGCAAGGGACAGAAAGCTTTCAGTATATTTAAATTAATTCTATCCAGTGCTATACAGTATCTGGTTTACATCAGTGAAATTTTATGCTAGTTCTTTGTAAAATACAAACAGTTGACATCAAGAAATACATACAGTAAAAGGCAAAGAAATTTTGTAGGGTATAGAAAACACAATTTGTATGCATTTTATCATTTTAATGCTTAAAAAGACAATTTTTTGAAAGCAAAAAGTTCGGTAACTTTCTTGTCTTTGATACTCTGTTACAGTATTTTCCACAATTCCTATCTTTCAAATTCTGTGATATTCTGCAACAAGAGAAGATTGCTTCCTCTGATCTGTCTTGCCCACTGCTTTTTTTTTCCAAATCCATTCCATCGGCCACGATTAAATTTTCTTCACATTACTCTCAATGGAATTAGATTTGTTTTATCTATCTTCATATCTTATGCTGTTTCTAGCATTTGTCAAGTGTGGAGAGTTCATAAGTGCATTATTGTCCAGATTCGATGTCCAAGTAGTATCTTCCTAATAATGTAGAGCCAGTTGGTAAGACAGCTATGGAAATGATTTTGTGAATTGCTGTTACCATATTTCCCTACATTGTTCCAGAACTACCTAGCAGCTATGGCACAGGATTGGTTATAATGGCTGGGTGATGTGATGCAACACTACATTTTTTCATGTAATTAAAAAGTTAGTAGCTTCTAATTCTGAGCATAATTTCACTGAAGAGAGCAGCATATAGTAAGACCTCATCCATATTTCACACTCCTTTATATATGTGCTTAGAAAGCCAAAGAATGATTGCTTACCAAATGCAAAGGAGATCTTTGGAATATCATTGTTTTAATATTTTTCCCATTTAGGAACAGCTTCTGACGATGGTAAGAGAATCAATCTTCTAAAAAGCACATGATTCCATCTTAATCTGTCCATCATCATAAGCAATAAATAGCCTTATTCAAAATGAACAGTCCATTATGTGATCTTGTGGGTTAATGTATTAGTTGGCTTACCTAATAATGTTCTGTTGCTTCAATATTTCTTTGCCAAATTTGTGTTAATGTGTTTTTTTAAATAACCATTTATATATTTTAAAATTATTGATTCCTATTTTATTTTAGAAATGCTGACTTTTGGTTTATTCTGTTGTTAAAACTCTTCCATGGATATTTCAATATGCTAGATGTTTTCATGCTTGGGAAGCAAGTGCTACTATTCTTCGTGTCTTAGAATGCTTCTTTGCTTTCTAACTAAACATTTTTCAGGTATTGTCAAATGATCAAATAATTTTAAACCAATTAATGTTGGGAATAGAATTGCTTCTTTTGAAAGACAATGGTTAAATCCAACACCTACTACTAGCAACCGTGGAAGTTTCTCTGTTCACCCCATTAGTTTTCTTGGCTCCCAAAGGTGGGCTTAGGGAGCTTGTATTGGAAATACATTCATCATAGTGGCAAGAGCAGAATTGTTCTTCTCATTTTTCAGTGCTAACAAAACTAGGTTTTAATATTTAATTCTTCCCTTTCTTCCATGGAACTCAGGACAGTACATAGAGCGAACAAATTATATCATAATAATATAAAAACGAGCTTCCATTTTTGCAGTGGCATTCTTAAAATATTTGTCATCATTTGATTGGACCAAATAGAAAGTTAAATTAAGCACTATGCCAACCCCGTGTCTCACTTGTGATAACATTTTACGGACACAGAACAAGCAGCTGCATTACCTTACGAATTGGCTTTTCAGGTTTTATTACAATGTAAGGAAGATTGTTTGTGGTAATTTAGAAAGATGGGGAAATGGTAGCACTTTGTATTCCTGCTTTTTGCAGGTAAAAGTCTTTGTGCATCCTTCTCACTCCATTACAGTGGACACCAGCAATGCTGTTGTTGCATGGGTGTGATTGTATGCGCTGCAACCAAAGCTGTTCACACATAATAAACTTAGTTTCCTGATAACAAAGTGTATAACTTTTAAATTCTGCCTCCTGTTTCATAGGTTCTGTGGATTTTCTGGTCTGCTTCAATGAATGATATTTGATACAGGGAGCTTAGAAATTCTGAAAACTATGTCTAACAGGACTGAATCAAATTACATTGTCAGGTTGCTTTTCCTAAGGGTTTTGTTTTAATGCTCAATGACATTCAAATATCAGAATAATGGTGTTTTATATATTGGTATGCAGAATTTTTGTTCTTAAACCTGCAGCTCAACTCTTCACTTTGGCGACAGTTTCTGGATAGTTTCAGAATTACTTGAATTGTTTGCATTTTATTAGAGGAGAAATTCCATCCAGCTTGAATGTGGAGGATAGAATTTGGTTGGTTTGCTTCAGTAAATGTGCTTAAAAACCTTTTTCTTTGGTTTTTCCTTACAAAAGAGAATGTATATCCCTTACCAAAGCACACAAAGTAAAAAAGTGTTGATTATCCTCAAAATTATGCTGGTAACCTGTCGTTGTGTTGAGTATTGGAGTACCTGATGTTAGCAATGGTTTAATTCAAATAGGGAATAAAAATGATTACAGTATTTAAACCAAAAATGTGGCAGGGAGTGAGTATGGTTGCTATCTTGCTTGAACATGAAGATATCATACATAAAATCAGCTGACTGAGAGTAATGTTTTGCCAGACTTATTGTTCATAATACACCTTGGATTATGGACATAATTCGTTCAGGAAGCGTGCTTGTAACAAAACACTCCCCATAATAAATAATAGAAACACAGATGATTCATTCTGGAGGCCCATAGACCACATACTATACACACAAAATGCCAAATCTCACAAAAGAAGTTAGCTAGAAGTCCACGTCCACACCATGATTTAGGTAACTGGCTGCGGAATCTGCTCTGCTTGGGAATAACAACTGGATTTTAACTCTGTGCTTTTAATGTGACAATAATAAAGTGCAATTTGTAGCCGTATACACACTTGACTAGCTGCTCCATGATTGGAAAGGGTTTGAAAAAATAGGAAAAATGTTGAAAACAAATAAAAATATTAAAGTATAAAGAAAATAAAACCCTAACCTGCAGTTTCCTTTGAATAAGTTCCTGGCTGGTGCCGGGGAGACCTCATTTCCTCCCTCCTCCCTCTACTTTTGAGGCTTGACTGAAATGGAACATTCCAGACAATCCCCAACAATCCAGCAGTGGGGGAGAGAGCCACTTTTGGCTCACTTGTGATCATGTGACCTGTTCCAGTACTTATATTGCAAGACATTGCTTGTTGATCAAGGCAAAAGTGATCAGAAATGGTTGCTCGTCTTGCAAAACACTCATAAACCAAGGCACTCATAAACCAAGGCATTTCTGTATACTTTAGCTCACAGATCTACGTTAATGAAGAGTGTGGCAAAACTTTGCCCCAGTGCTATTATCATTTTTGTAGTCTTCCTTTTAGTATGCTGAAACTATGATACAAATTCCTATCTGGTAAATTTGGTACATGAGATTTTGATTTTTTTTTTTGATAGGGAGTAAGAAACACCTGATTAGAGCCGCAACCGGATTAAAACGTGTTATACATGCATTTATGCTTCTCATCTTCAGCGAATAATTTTTCTAATATCTTTTTCTTGCTCTTTTACTTGGTAGGACGTGTACGAACCAAACTTTCAACGCCATCTGTTGGCATGGGAAACTCAAAGACAGATTCCAGAGGTCGTAGTCGAACAAAAGTTGTATCTCAGTCTCAGCGTATGTATCGCTGCATGTCTTTTATCTGCTTATAGCATTAAGCCATATGCATAGTGTACAATCATTGACCAAAGGATATGGTCAAATATTTTAAAAAAAACACTACATACTGAGTTGTTGTTCTGTGCCTTAGGTTCATCATCGCCAGACAAAAATGAAGGTATTTTGTTTCAGTGTTTCAGTGTTTCGGGTCAGTAGTCTGCATGCTTTTGGAGTCTTTTATAGTTCGTGTGGTGTTACTTTGAACAAGATGGCATTTAAAAACAAAGAGGAGGAGGAGGTTATTCCTGTGATGAAGTGGTGTGGACTCCTTTGCACTTTGAAACTACTAAGATGAAGTTTAATAACAAAAATGAATAAATGGATAGTTTAGGACTGTTCATGAAGGAGTTGATGACATCCATAATCAGTGTCAGAGTCAGAAAACATTCCAGGCATTGTTTACAGCTACTGTTCAAGAATTTTTGTTTCATCTAAAACTGCAGAGCCTGATTTTATTAAACACCCTCTGCTTTTTAGACCCCCCAAATAAATAGAATTAATAAATCTTCCATGAGGTCTCCTCCACCCCCACTGTTACCTTTAATTTCCCCATTCAGAACACTCCACTCAGCTTTGGTGAGTTCGTTTTTTGCAGGATCGGGCTCCTTCGGGCTTGAGCAGCCCATTAAGAAATGCCTTTTCACACACAAAAAATAAATGTGTGGCTTTTTTCTTTTCTTTTCGGAGTGCATTTCTTAATGAAAGAAAACAGCAGGGGTTGTGGGGGGTGGAGAACTCAAGGAAAGATGGAGCCAATCATTTAAAAAACAAACCACAGAGTGAAGAAGCAAGGTGAGTTTGGAGTGAATATATGCAAAACAAATACAAAGTACAGAATAACAAAATTAAACATAATAAATGTAACTATAATAAAAATTATAACCCTGTGTGGGCCAGCCCTTTGCTCCTTCCAGGCGTAGCTTTGATCTGACAGAGTGCCTTCTTTGCCTCCAAACAGAGCTGATGAGAAGTTTCTGGTAATTGTATTTATAGATAAAATCTTGTTATTTAGCATAGGAAATCATACTACAGTATACCCATTGAATTAGTGGGAATTTAGTGAGTCTACTCTTCCCTAAAGTTCATTGGTTCAAATGAGGCTGCTCTTAACTTTTACTTAGCATGCTTTTTATTAGCACATTTTATTCAGCGGAACTTGGATTGATTCACCCAAATAGTTCAGTGAGTCTACTCTAGTGCAAATTACTAACCCGAGCAACATTATTTTGATCGTGCCATATAACACAGATTGCAGCTCAATAAGATGACAGTTGCTTTTTTCCTGTGGATGTCATGTTATCAGTTTTTCTTCTTCAGACATTATGATTGCTTTGGCAGTAGGTGCTATTTATTGGAAAGAAAGATTTTTATTGGGTTTCATGCTCCTAAAGGAGTTTATGATCATGTGACCTGTTCACACATTTAAGTGGCACACTCATGTGACCCACTTAAATGGAACATGTTCTCATTTTTGAGGGTTTAGCTTTTAGGAGCATTACACTAATTAAACATGTGTAATGCCATAATCATATTTCTCTGAAAAAGACACTTATCTTTTTTGTAAAGCTAAAAATAAGGAACTGGTATTTGTCCCTCCCCCCCCCCAAGCCTCTTCAAATCAAGAGAGGTTCCCTAGTTGCAGAAGAAGAAGAAATTTCAAAGCGGGAGAAAAGCTTATCAGCATGGTTGAATAGCACATTATTTATACTGTTTTTGTTTCAGTGAAGATATTTACAACTGTCAGTGCTTCCCTGAACCACAAGTTGCTAGGAGCTACTTTTGTGAAAGAAGGAGGTTACCAATGTTTTTAATCCTTCCTTATTCCAGACACAAATATTGTTTACAGGGTTATGAGTTGTTTGTATGCTAATGTGCAAACATTTTTCCTGCCTTTTGAAAATAATCTTTCCCATTGGTCTCATTCATGAGTTCTAAGAATTTTAACACTGCCTTTAAAAATTGTGGCATTTTAATGTAGCATGGATAATTAGTAAATCCCAGTCAGACAATGATTCTGTTGTAGTTTGGAGTTATCTGGTTTTAGTTTGCCTAGAGATCATACGTATTTGATAAACTTGGTAAATTAGAGTGAAAAAATACAAAGTATATATATCTGTATCTGCAATAGTGGTATAATTCATAAGTTACTGAATACAAGCATTAAGGTTAGAGAAATATAAATGTTGTCAATCAAATTACAGTATTTTCCAATGTATAAGACTATAATTTTATTGAAAATTATTAGACTAAATATTGAGGGTTGTCTTATATTCAGAAGTAGAACAAAGAGAGAACCACACGGTTGCAAAACTAATTTTGGGTTGTCTTGTGCATGAGGGCGTCTTAGAAAAAAAGGTAATACATTTTTAGCTTTTTTGTGAGATACCTGAGAGTATTCTATATTTCCTTCTCATGAAAATGAGTCCTGTGGTGTGATTCTTTTCATCTACTTTCACATTATTCTTCATGTAGCTAAAAATTAAACTTCTTATAAAAGCTTATGCCACAGAGTATCTAAAATGCTTCAGTATTTAATGTTCTAGTAAACATGTCTGCTTTTTTAAACATGCATGCCTTCTCTGGGACCAGCCATTGGACTGCACAGAAATAAGCCCCATTAAGTTCAGTAGGAGTTACTCACCAAAGAGTGTGTATGGGATTACAAACATTAGCTAATTAAACAGGCCTTTTTCCAAACAGTTGTATAGAACATAATCAGCTATTTGTTAAATTTCCTGATTATGTTCAATATTTTCTGGAGAAGCTGGATAGTGATTTGGAAACATTGTTGATGCTTCAGAGACATTGCTATTCCAAATTATGTTTAAAATCCTATAGGATGCTGGCAATTTGAAATGATAATAATGCCTCGTTTAATATTTCTGTGCACATTTAAAAGCAGAAAGCAATTTGAGTGAAATAGTTAAGAAATGGGAATCTATTTTATATGCAAGGTAGAACTACTTCAGTGTGAACAGTAATTATTTGGATAAGTTTTCTTAAAGTTATGTATCAGTTTACCCTGATGGTATTTTAATGTTTCAGGCAGTCATTTCTAAAATGTTGTACATGAATGGCAAAAAAATTAAAATAAAATAAGAAATAGCTGTGATTAGATACTTTCATATTTTCCATTGAAATTAGTATATTCTGAGGACATTGAAACAATACTTTTCTGCTTACATACATCTGCTGCAAAAAATATTTAAACCTTCAGCAGTGAAAAGAATTGGCATTTTTAAAAAATACCTAGTGGCATAAAAATAACTGGCTTTCAATCTGTGTATAAGGTACCCAGGAGGAGTTCCTTGGAAATGTAACGAGGCTTTTAAGTACCCGTATATAGTTGAGTATAAGCCGACCCAAGTATAAGCAGAGGGCCTAATTTTACCTCCATAAACTGGTAAAACTTATTGACTCGAGTATACGCTGAAAGGAGTGCATATTTTTTAAGACATGCACTCAAAAATTACTTATTTTAGGGGCACCAAAGTTAGCAGGGGTACCTTCAGAAAGCGATTTTAGGGAATCCCCTGAAATTTTGAAACATTTGGGAGTAAAGGGCCTGAGTTGTGAAGCTCCAAAGGGGGTTCCCCTAAACCAGGCATGTCCAAACTTCGGCCCGCCAGATGTTTTGGACCACAACTCCCACGTCCTTTGTCATTGGAAGTCTAAGCTTAGAATTCTGGGAGTTGTGGTCCAAAACATCAGGAGGGCCGAAGTTTGGACGTGCCTGCCCTAAACCTTCTCAGTGGAATTATATGGGAAGTGGAGACACCACTATTGCTTGCCTGATCAGGACTTGCCCTCCGCCACCCTCCCCAAGCCATCCAAGCATCTAATTTTACAAAAAAAAAACAAAAAAAAACTGGGAAACTTATTGATTTGAGTATAAGCCGAGGGCATTTTTTCAGCCAAAAATAAGGGCTGAAAAACTCGGCTTATACTCGAGAATATACGGCAACTGGTTCAGGAATTAAATCCTCTAATAATGGGTCATCTCCCTTCAGTACAATTGGTACCAGTCTTTCCTTGCAAGAAGGAAGAAGAAATAAATAAAATATATGTGTGTTATGTTGTTACAGTCATGACTGACTCTTCGTGACCCCATGTCCATGGAGTTTTCTTGGCAGGAATACTGGAGTGGTTTGCCAGTTCCTACTGCAGGCGCCTACAGCACCTGGTAAAGTGAGCAAAATCACATTACCTGACTCAACAAAGGTAGATTGGTAGAATCAATTGGAACTACTGCACATAAATGTTGACTTCTTACCATATATATAAACCCCATTGTTTTAGTTAGGACGATTTGGATTTAGCCAATTAGTTGTGTGGTCTTAAAAGAAAGATGTTTGCTGAGGCTTGTTAAGCTTTTTTTTTAATGAATGGTTCCCACATAAAGTGGGATTAATTGATTGATTGATTGATTGATTGATATACTGCCTATCTAGCAACAGGGACACTCTGGGTAGCTAACAGATATATATATAAACAGTTTTAAACAAACAATAACCATAGTGCACTCAAACCAAAATTAAAAGTGATAGATCACACCTAAGGAGAAGATGGATGAAATTATGCACCTGACAAAACAGACATTTGTTAAAGATAATCCAGTCTATTTTATTTCTGTAAATGCTTTTCATCATAACCTGTTCGATGGAAAATGGAGTGAAAAATGTTTGTCAAGGTTTTCAGCCCCATAGATACTGTGTAACCCTTACAATCATGTTTCTGCAAGTGTCTCTGAACTTTTTTTCATTTCACTTGCATTTGAATTGTGACGTTTTGGATTGTCTTCAAAATACCAAATGAGGGCTTTGCTTGAACTGATGATATGTCCTGAACATACTGCCAACCCAGGAATTGTGTAAAAACAATTTTATATTCTGCTTCTTAACACTTATCTACAGTATATTCATGATAGACATACCAGAACATAGTAATGGCCCAGAGTCTCTCACTGCTTGTGGTGGGAATTAGTTTGCCACCCTAACTAGCCTTATTCCACATAAAGCAGGGAAGACTTTCTCTGTCCTTGATTATAAGGTGGGGAGTGCAACAGAAAAGCAATACTCCAGTACCAGTGCAGGGCATTGTGGGGAAGAAGGGAGCAGCAGCATCTGTCTTCCCTAGAACAAAGATAGTATCAGATGAAGTTTATTTACTCAGCAGAAAAGGAGTCGCAGCTATGATGATGAGTGATATCCAACAGTAGAATCTGCATGCGGTATTTGTTATAGTAATTGCGGGAGAAGGAAGAGACTTAAGCAGCTGCACATCTCCTACCAGAATGGGATTCTGCACAGAACAGGCGCCATCTTCTGGTCTGTCCTACAAGGGTTCTTTCTGGACCCAAGGCAATATAAGATGAATAGTTGGGGTAACTGACTAATGGAAAACTGAAGGCGAACTCATCCTGATGCTCAAGAAAGCAGCTAAATCACTATGGAGCTGACTTTTGGCCCTAGGGCTGTAGAAGATGTGCAGATGGCCTCGATTGCCATTGATTGCCATTGTGGCTGCTGCTCCTGTTGCCCCCCCCCCAGTCCCTGAGTAACCCACCACCTCCTATCTCTCCTCTTCTTTTGGTCCGGAGAGTAGACAGGCCTTGATGTCAGAAATAAGGAGTAGCATTGCTGTGCCACCCTGTGACAAAGAGACAGAGGTGAAAGAGCAAATGTTGCTTTAAAGAGAAAATGAGTAGTGGCAGTAACCGTCAAGGACATTGTTATTCTCCTGTTCCTCTTCTCTTTTTTTTTTTAGCAGAGGGAGAAACAATGCTACTTCCTTCTTCTCACATCCAGGTGTGCTTAGGTCCTTGTGAGCTGGGGTGCAACACCAAAGGAGTGTCTGTTTCCCAGCACTCTATGACCTGAGGCACTCTTTGACCTGAGGTAATCAACTCACCCAGTCTTATGGAAGGGTAGTCCTTGCAGAATATCTGTTTGAATGGGTGTGTGTCAACAATATATGGTATATATTTAAGGAGTTGGCCAGTTTCTGGATGGGCTTTTGCTACATTTTCAGACTCCCAAAAAAAAAAAAGATATTAGTATATTCCCTTTCTGGTTATATTTCAAAATACAGTGAATCGAAACCACTAAAGCAAGGCCAGGAGCATGTAGATGTTGCAAGGCTTGGTTATAGAAGGGCAATAACCTGTCGTTGTCTCTAAAGCAGCCTGCATGGCAGATATGAATGTCCTTTTCCTCCTTCCCCCATTCAACCACATTCCTTTCCTTTTATTATATTATCAAGAGTGAAAAAAAATACACTATCTTTTCTTTAGCTAAAGTTATTGTCGCACTTTCAACTTGCTTTGAACAAAGCTTTCCAAAGATTTTGATCCAGCGTTTCAGTTACTCATTCCTGTACAGTTCTTTGTCGGAGGGCTGAAGAACTGTAATTGTGCAGTTTTTGTTCTGTCTGCTTCATACGAACATCTCAGCCTGGTGGAGGCTACTAAAATGCACTGCTTTGAGCACTAACCCTCTTGCGGCACTTCCCCCTCCTTTTTATGTGACTTGACTAAAGCTTTTTTATTTCCATTTGCCATCCATTGTTAATCTGCTCTGCTCCCTCCCTCTCCATGGATTTTAAACCCTTTACCCCCCATTCCTGCCTTTACACTTGTTCAGGATCACAGTCTGCTAATACACAGTCTGGTGGTAAGGCTTTTTAGATTTTGTGTATGCGTCATTTTTGATCATCCATCACAACAGGTTCCTATTCAGCAGAAGTACCAAAATATTTGTCAGCTTACTGTAAAGTACCGCAGATCCAAGTATATTGATGGATATAAAATTTTCCTGCAGGAAAAAAAATGTGAAGAATCTAAACATGCATCTCTGAATTTAGATTTGATATGTGAGGAGCCTCGAAAATGACATAAGAACAAATTTTGTGATGCTACATGTTTACCAGAGTGCTGCTTGAAATACTGTAAATATTTTAGGTGGAAAGAACAAGAATACATGTAGATTTTAAAATTGCTGCGCATTTAGCACACAAATCAGTGTATGGCAACGACATACAGGTACCTGCAGTTAGTCTAGTGAAAAAGTGAATATCCTTGACCCCTCCCACACACAAACACACACACTCTTCCTTATGGGAGCTCCTTTACCCCCTCGTCATATAACAGGGAAGATCAGGAGACTTTGCTGAATGATATAAGCTAGAAGTATGCAAAAGAAGACGAAGTCGCTTTTTCAAGAGAAGCAGAAGAGAGATGCTATATCCAACTCAATAACATAATCAAATGTAGTATTCTACATGGGGTTTTCATGATTTTTCCAAAATAATAATGGGGGATGTGATTTCTTATTAATATAAAATTTTATATGGCTCACAGCATTTGTTGTTGTTGTTGTTGTTGTTGTTAAGCTGAGCTTTAATTTGTAGGCCAAAATCTTATTATGTGTTTGCATCAGTCTAACCCTGTCACTGTACATTTCAGCGCTGAACTGCTACAGTGCAGGAATTCTGCACTATGCAGGAATTTGCTGTTGTGGCTGAGTTGTAATGACTTCGAATGCAACGGCAAATGAGTATGCTAACTTAACTTGTGGCAATTCTCGACTGGGATTTACAACCAGTTGTGTTTTGCTGATGATGTAACTGATAGGACTTTGGCTCTGCTTTTTGAAACCTTAAAGCACATATTCACAGGCCCTTAAGGCTATGATGTTGGGCTTGAACGTTTTTAAACAGCAGATTTTTTAAAAAATAAGGATGAACTTGAAACTATAGGATGTAGTGAGTGCAAAGTGTTGCAACCTTATTTAGTATGGTTTTTACCATGTAATCTCTCCTCATTGTAACCCTAGTCCTCCTGTATTCTCAGAAGCAAGTTACATTGCATCAATGGGACTTATTCCCTGGAGTTTGAACTTGCCCTATGATTGCTATTTCAAGTAATGCAATCTTTAAGTAGCCTGAGCTCAGTGCAAAGACTGAAATTCCCATTTAATGCTGCAAAACTATATACATATTTTTGCACAATATGTTTGCTTACCAACATATGTCTTTTTAAAAAAACATTATTTTTTGCTGAATAGACTCCTGTCTGAAGAGCACATTTCCATTGCAGTATTTCCCAAACTTATATCCAAAATTGTTTCCTTTTAGACTGTGACTGAGAAAGAATTGTATTTGGCGAACTGACACTTTGTCATCAACTTTTGAATTTTTCCGTATGTCCTTGTTCTTATTATGACCCCTGGTTTGAAGTAAAAAAAACCAGAGGGAACCATAAGCCCTCTATTGAGTGAAGGCTACTCTGATGTGTCTAAAGTGAGTGATTCCAACCCAATGCTTGCAGCCACAGCTGACTCCACCATCGGCAGCAAATGCTGATGGAAGGGGGCAAAAACAGAACAGAAATGTTATTTTCTCAGGGTATTGAGTCTTTGGGCTAATAAGAGTTTTTCGTTTGTTTAATTTCACAGTACACAATAGTGTGACATGGCATATACTTTGGGAATTGCTGCTCTGTTCTTGTGGCATTTTATATCCAAAGGCAAAAAAATGGCCCACATAGCATTTGCATGGAGCATTGTCTTGCCCCATCATCCTCCATCTTGGTCCTGTGTCAAACATTTACTACCATGCTTTACAACAAAAATGTTTAAATGTGTAGGCATTTTAAACCATACTCCAAGGGGGTTGGGGATGGATGAGTCTGATCAAGTTAAGTCATATTAATAAACCACATACTGTATTAAGATGTTACAGAAGTTTGTACCTTGCATGGTGTGTCTGGGAAAAAAATCAATATATATTTACAATATTTATGGAATACTCAGTTGTGTTATACACAAATTACCATGATCGCAATATCTTTCTTGGAACACAGTTTCAATTTTATTTATTTATTTATTTATTTATTTATTTATTTATTTATTTATTTTTTGAGCAATCAAGTTCTTTTTAATTGTCAGCTGTGACATATGGTTTTATTTCATGTTGAGGTAAAGTTGCTGAAAAAGCACACTATAATGTAGATACTTGATATTTGAAAGTAAGTTGTTAGCATTGTAAAAAAGAAATGTTGGTGCTTGAACGTTTGGAAGTAAAAGGAAAGAGTTATTTTTGAAGAGTCCAAATCCTTCAGTGCCTGTGCTTCATGGCCAGACCCCATCTTCTTTACAGAGCATTGGACATTGGACATCCTGTTTCCCAAGTGTATGCTTTATTTAGCAGCCAGGTATTAAGAAACCATCTATTCACACCAACCTGCCATTCCAGCCTAATAAACGTTAGAACCAGTACAAAAAACAGATTTTCTGCTGTGTTTCTGGAGTATTAGGAGTGCTGTAAATTGTTTCAGTTTGTGATGAATTCCTCATTCGTCCCCAGCATTTTAATAGAAGTTCTTGATACTGTACTGGTATACAGTACATTTATGAAAAATCCTGATAAGAACAGTGTATTTTTCAGTATTTTTGTATTTTTTTGTATTTGTTGACCACCCAATTTCCCCCAGGAGCTCAGATATTAAGAATGTTACAAGGCAAAATGAGCTGAAAATTATATTATTATTATTATTATTATTTTCTTTAAGTCAGTGTATTTTTCCTAGAAGTTCTTCAGTGTCTTCAGATTCTTTCAAAGATCCAGCTTCAGATTCTTCCAAATTGTCTCAAACGATTTCCTTCCACCTTACTTGTTTCAACTACCTTCATTTCCCCCCCCCTTTACTCTCACGTATACATTGTAACACATAATGTATTTTTGTTTGCCTTCAGCTGGCAGCCGGTCGGGTTCTCCGGGAAGAGTTTTAACTACCACTACCCTCTCCACGCTGAACACGGGGGTTCAGAGAGTGTTAGTCAGCCCTGCAACAGCACAAAAGCGAAGCAAGATTCCTCGAAGCCAAGGATGCAGCAGAGAGGCCAGCCCTTCGAGACTATCAGTGGGTAAGGCTTGCTAGCTAGAGGTAACCTGTTCTTTTTTATATGCTTCAATGTCTTTCATAGGGTGACCAAATCCATGTTTTCTGGGTTTCTACTTCACACTCTGTGACTAGGTTCTGCTGCACCGCAACTGCACTCTAATAGTGGTACTACATTAAAACCCTATTCAATCATGGTTTAGAGCAGGGCTGTCCAACTTTGAACAGGCCGAGGTCTCCTTTTTCTGGACCAAAGTGCCTGAGGGCTACTACACTAATGCCCATCCCAAGCACATGCTCTTCTGGAACGGATTAATTGATTTTCAATGCATTCCTATGGGAAGGCCGACCATGCACACACTTCCCTTGCACCCGCTTGATCATCTGGCCAGTGGGGGGAGCAGGGGACCACGCCATGGCCCTTGAACTGCCTTGCTCGGCTATGAGAGTGGGCTGGCAGACCCAGAACTTTGATGGGGCAGTGCTGGTCTTTGGGATGTGGGAGGGTGGGGTGGAGAACTTATCCCCTCACTTTTTTATTGGTGGCCGGCGAGCTACTTTTGAACCCTTTGTGGGCTACCGGTAGCCCGCGGTCTACCTGTTGGGCAGGCCTGGTTTAGAGTGTGTTGAAGCTGTATTGAGAGAGTGCCCTCAATTTACCCCTTTCCATCATCCCTTCAGTCTCAGAAATGCAGTTGTCTGAAGAGGGGGGAGGCTGCATTACTGGAGTGATTGAGTCGTGATTTTGGGAGAGTACATTGGCTCACATGGAGAGGCGACCTGCATACAGCAGTGTTTCCCTCTTCAGTCTGTTGTATTTCCCTGAGCAAAAAAAGTAACCACAGGGGGAGGTGTGGCTGGCACACTTCCCTCAACTTGTACGGGGCTGCATATGCTTTAAGGCACAACTGAAAGGGCTTAAGGGGAGAGTGGTAAGCCTCTGCTTTACTATTTTCCTTCTTCAGAGCCATTTACTGTACCTATCTCTTGCATAGTTCTAAGCGTATAAAGCCAGATTGTATAAAGTAGCTGTCAGTAATATGCTAGGCAGTGATGAAAACGTAACACTTGGTTTGCTGCTGTATCTACAAGCAGCAATACGTAGGTGGCATATCTCAAAGCCTCCTATTTTCCATGAAATTAGCTGTCTTATATTCATTCATGCTTTTTTCCAAATTGACACTTGTTTACATCATAAAGACATCCTTCTCTCAGGATGTCTGTTTTCATAATTCAGAGTAGGGGGGGTCATTTCTTTACTAATGCACATCTTACTGTGAAAGGTTAAAAAAAACAGGACTACATTAAAATGTCAACTCTTTCTGTGTCTTCTCCCTTTCTCTGCTGCTGTTGATCTGTATCCTGAATCATACTAGCACGAGGTAGTCGTATTCCTCGACCTAGTGTGAGTCAGGGATGCAGTCGGGAAGCCAGCCGTGAAAGTAGCAGGGATACAAGCCCTGTCCGCTCTTTTGCACCCCTGGGTAAGTACTTGGAGACCTTGTTCTGCATGGCTGTCTGCCCCTGAGTATCTGCTAATGCAAGCTAAATAAAGACCTGGCCTTTAACAAATAAATGTTTCCCCTGCCTATAAAACCCATAGCCTCTTGACTTTGGCTAAAAACTTACTCATGTGAAGAATGGGAGGATATCCTGTTACTGTAATTTTATAGTAAATGGCACAATCCAGAGGTGTAAACTCAGCCATTCCAGAGGTATTTTGCAGATCGGTTAGCTGTCTTCCCAACACACACACACACACACACACACACACACCTCTTTCTAAGAACTTCTTCCAAATGAAAATGTGCTTTAACTGTGTACAAGCTATGCTCTTTTCTCCCAATTGCTAGGGGTCAAGTCTCCTCATCAGCACTTCTCGTAGACCTCAATCTGTTTTGGATAAGTGATATTAAAAAAAATAGGTAATCATAGTTCTTGGATGTAAAGACTTAATGGGAAACTATATAGTAATTTTGATTATGGGCATTCACCTCTGGATTATTCCATGGGAGAAATAAATTGTAAAATTAATTATTTTAGAGTCAAAGTTTGCCCTTTGTTTCTGTATTGCATATAGTGTATTTATCAGCTTTTTTTTCTTACCATGTTATAGTCTTTTGATTTTTCTTTAATCATACTATACAGGTAGTTATCTACTATTTTCATAATTCTGTTAACAGTTCTGTTGTGTAGCAATGGCAGTACAGTTCCAGTAAACTAATTATTTTAAAAATGCAAATTCTACACATTCATTTTTCTAGCATATCACTATGATATAATCAAATGTCACGTAATGGATTTTGGAATCTTCTTTTTCTTCTACTGGATATCATTACCAACCTGTATTTGGCTGCATCAGATCTAAATGATGAAGTTTTGGGAATGCACAGTAAAAAAATTGCATAAGGATCAAACAATTTTAAACGATTATTCAAGTTTACCTTAATGCCTTAAAGGGGGAACCCTATATATACATTATTAATCTCTGTATTTTGTATATGTAAGATATTTTCATGAACATTACTTATTTGACCACATGAATAAGCCATTCTTTGGTGATTTTTTTGAAAAATAGAATCAAGATAAAAAGATCCTGTGTTTTAAAATCTAATTAATTGTAATTAAAATAATTTATTGTGAGAAAAATAAACTGAAGCGCCCATATGAAGCTGTCATGTCCAGTTTGCATTAGTTTTGAGTTTTTAAAAAGTAACTTAAGATATTTTAATTGTTTGACAGTTTCTTTCTGGTTTCTGTTTGCTGCTTTCCCAGAAAGAAAGGCTGCAAGCTAGTTTTAAAGTAGTATCATCTTTTTAAAACAATATTTTGCTTACTGGTGTAAAATTCATTACTGTAGTGCCTGCCACTGCTTTACTCCAGACACTGGAAATAACTCCTTTGCATAAGCTTGCATTAGTTAGCATCACAAATTCATATAATTTTATGTTATTTTAAACTGAAGCAACTCAGCCTGTTGTCTTTTACCCCCCCTCCATTATGACAGTGTAATTCTACAATATGATACTACTTCGTTTATGTTTAATTAAAAGATGCCATGCAATCTGTACTTACTATATATCAATATTAACTCTGACAGATTTTATTATTACAATAGCGTACTCGATGCTTCTGCTATACTGCTTTCACTAAGTTATGTGTAAAAAGTGATTTATTTTTCCATGTCATACATCATTTGCATGTTGAATTAAGTCTCTTTAAATGTGTAGTTTGTTCAAATTAGAATTATCAGTTAGATTCCTAATACTTCCTTTGATTATTTTACTTAATTAAGCCCACTGGATGGCCTAGGCCCAATGGTGTAAGTCTCAGCAGCAAACTGCCACCAGTAAAGAAGTCAGCAGTTGCCTCAACAAGAAACACTAATTTATTAAATAGTGGTAATTGCCTGATGAAATCCACACCATTGGACTCATGCTGGCATAATTACTCAGTTAGATTCTGGTAATTATGTGTATTTTCTGCATGCACTAATTGAATCAGAGTTTCAGAGCTTCTTCTTCTTTATAAATCAGTCTTCTAACTTAGGGTGCCCAGTTGTGATATGTCAATAGATTCTGTAGTATCCACCATGGAGGGGAGGCAATTCAGTTAATTAAAAAAAATCTTTAGTTCTGTAACACTTGACATTGCAAATGTGACCATGTGAAGCCTTTATCTTTCCCCATAAATTGCAAATTGTTGTATTTCTTTTTTATTAGTCCATTCTCAATTTTATGTGCTCCATATTTCCATAGATAGTGCTGTAGATTTGTTTTACCATATTCTTTTAAATTGCAAGGAATAATTTTCAGATTCTTGTGTTGGTCAAATTATTCCACACAGAAGAGTATCCAAATTTCCTGTATCATGTAGTATCTTCAATATCATACTACAGCTCACAGCTTGTTATGTCAGTGGTTCACAACCTTTGGCAAGCCTGGTGTTCTAGGACTGCATTTCCCAGAAGCCTTCACCATTTGCTGTGCTGGCTGGAGTTTCTGGGAGTTGCGATCCAGGAACACCTGAGTTACCCAAGGTTGTGGCTCTGCTGCTAGACATATTTTTTTACCACCAACTGTATGAGTAAACACTGGATGTTTACTATAGCAGAAAGCTGAATATATATCATGGCACAAGTGACATTCAATTGGCTAAATGCAAGAAAAGAGCTGGTAGTTCATCTGAATCAGCCCTTAATGGTGCCTAGGTAACAATCTCACAAGGTAAATTGACCTGGCTTTGTCATGAACTAGATTTGTATTCTATGTAGATGTCATACACACTACTGTTACAGCAATAGATAGGGTTCATATGATCCTGTTATTACAGCTTCCAGGCATCACTCCAGATCTACTGGTGCCCTCTACTCTCCAGATGTTTATGGGGCTACAGGTGAAGGATGAGTACACTTTGCTATCATCTGTGCATCATCCTGGATTATTTTTTTACCCTCTTCAGTTATCCATACAATCTATTTTTTACCATTTTTGTGTTTACTTCCATTAGTTGTGAATCCTTAAACAAAAACAAAAAATGCAACATTTTCCCCTCCCTCCGCCGCTCTAGCAATTTATTTTCTCTCTTTTCAAATGGATGTTGTTGGTTTTTTAGTTTGTCTATATTATCTCATGAAGCTTTATTGAATGCATGTAGCTTTGTCATATGTAGTGCTCAAGCCATATTGATAGCAGTTTTGCTTAATTTCCTTCATAGCTTGAAAGAGAGGCTTTAGTGGCATGATTAACAGATTTTAATAGGAAGAATAAATAACTTGCTATTGTTTCAGCTCCTGCATGTGTTTGGTTTCAGAGCTTGTTATTTTTGTCACACAAGGTACAACTAAATAATTGGCGCCAGATTTACTTCGGTTTTGTTAAGTTACTTATGCCATCATCCAACAAAATGGCTAAAAAAGAACCATTTGTGGCAGCCTTGGGTTTCCATACAACCTTTTGTTACTGAAGCAGAGGCCATTTAAAATGAAGTGATTGCTTCTTTCTGTGATGACAAACCTCTTTTGACAAACTTAAAAGACAACTGTGGACACACATAATACCTACTTCATACCCATGTAGAACTACTTGAATTATGCCAGACTCTGTCAGTGATCCACCTATTCCATGTGATTAATACAAGAGGCCTGAATTTCTATTGTAGGATTCAACTGCAGCTAGGAATGTACTTAATGTTTCCAGATGCTCCTTTGGGCAAGTTGGAGCCAAGAATAGTGACCTGGCCATTTTTAAATAACCGAAGGCATGAAACTTCAGAAATTCAGCTTTATAAATGTGTTTAATATTGTATTGACCCCTCCAGGATCCTTCTAATTAACTTTGTCCTCTTGTTGTGACAGGCACGGGTTTTGGAATAAGTCAGTCAAGTCGATTGTCTTCTTCTGTTAGTGCCATGCGAGTCTTGAATACAGGCTCAGATGTGGAAGAAGCAGTAGCAGATGCTTTGGTGAGCAGTTTCTATCCCCCACCCCAGTCTCTTTTGGTAAAAGGCAAATAAAAGCTTTGAAAAATGATTTAAATTATGTATGACATATTCTCTTGTCCATTTTGTTTATTGTCTGTACTAAATTACGTGGAGCTCCCTTTGTCATCTTACACTGCATCTCATCTTTCAAATATTTTCCTTTAAAACCCACATTTTCCATGGTGCATGCGATTTAATTCTTAATATACATGTAAACTCTCATTCATGTTTAAGTACATATAACTGGAATTGCCCACAGTGGTCTCTTGTTTCCCTATATTAAACTTAAACTTGAGATTGGTTTACGTTTTATATGCTAGCAGTCTGTAACTCAGTATAATTCAAACACGACAGTCCTTTTTAGCTAGTACGTTCTTGGGAGATTTTTGAACCAGTTCATATATTCTTGCATATCTTTACTTTGCCACCTTATCATAGGCTGGATTACGGTTGTGTGTTCATAAAACCTCCTAGATTGGGTCTGGCAAGAATGCTCCTGGAATTGTTGGAGTTGTCATTAGTGAATACAACATCCCATAAATCCTGTATAGTATTGTTTTTGCTTAAGTAGTGAAAACGTAATTTTTATGACATCTCATACATTTATGATAAAAAATGTCAAATTAAATATATAGAGGCATTCAGTCATTATATTAAATGACGCAGCATTCTCTTGTCCATTTCTCTTTGTACACATTTCAATAATTGTCTTAGGTAACAACAGTTGCCTACCAAGCTGCAATTCCTGTGTTGTCCATGTATGTCTAGACATCTCTGTTATTAGCTAAGCAAGTTTTTATGGGGAAATTTCGGCTTACAGTTTGACTTCTTTATAAACCGTCACTGACCATACACTGTTCCAAATCTTATTTGTAACTAGAAGTAGCATAATGACATATACTAACCATACTACTCAACAATTGTCAATAATATTCTTAATTCTTCTATTTTTCCCTATAATTCAATGCACTCAGCTCTTAGGAGACATGCGGACAAAGGTATAATTGCCATTGTTTTCCTGTCAAGTGTTCTTAAATGTAAACATAGTGCCTATTTAGCAAAACAGTGTTCTGTTGTTCACAAATATTTTGAAATATTTTAAATGAAGTTTGTGCATCCTGAAGCACTGTTGCTATTTTGTGCCACAATACATCACAAGCATTGATACCTTCACCATTTCAGCAAGATTCCAAGTATTTGTACAGTGTTGTTGTTGTTGTTTTAAATAGAATATAGTGGGACTTGTTATCAGTAGAAGTGTTGCCTTTAAAAACATGATGACATTATGTCATTTAACTATTGGATAGCTCAGTGGCTTAGATCTTTGGCAGGTGGTTGCTGCTGCTGCTGTTGCTGCTATTATTATTATTATTATTATTATTATTATTATTATTATTATTATTATTAAACAGTAGTTTTAAGATCAGCAATACAGATATTCTACATATGAGGGTACTTAAAGGAAGTGTTATAATCAGTGTCAATTGTGCCTGGAGATGGTGTCAGAATTGGAGAGATTGTAGAGAAGTGTGTAAATGGGTTCATAATTGTTCAGGGGAAAGTATTGTGTTTTATTATCAGTGCTCATATGTAGTTTTCACGTATGACAGAAAAAACCAGTACGTAGGAGGTATGAGTCGTATGGAATGTACTCTGATGATGATGCCAACAGTGATGCTTCCAGTGCCTGCTCAGAAAGATCATATAGCTCTCGGAATGGCACTATACCTACTTATATGCGGCAGACGGAAGACGTGGCAGAAGTCCTCAATCGCTGCGCAAGCTCCAACTGGTCAGAAAGAAAAGAAGGCCTTCTGGGGCTGCAAAATTTATTAAAAAATCAGAGGACTTTAAGGTAGGAGAATCTTTTTTCATTCCATTTTAGAAAGACCTTTTTCGGCAGACACTTTTGTTACATGTTATGTAGGTGATATATTGATTATGATATGGTGAACATGGAACTGCAAATGCTGATTGAAATTAAACTTTCTTTATATTGGTTCCAATGGGAGTTATTATACATATGAGTCATGGAGGACCTGGCTGCAGGGCCAGGATCAGGAGTTCAAACTCCCCCGGTCCTTAATGCCACACAGCATTGCACAGATGATCTATGGCTGATGTCACATCACTCATGCAGAGTTTAAGAAATCAGTGACTGCAGGTGCCTTTTCTCCTTGCCGTCATGCATTTTTTGCAGATGTGCTACTTGTTTGGCTAGTTGATCCCTAGGAAAATAGGGGTCCGGCTTCTGAAGAAGAGGTTGTTCTATGGATCCTCCCTTTATGACTGTTGCAGAATGGTGCCTTGAATTTCTTTGTTTAGCACTGATGGATGTATTCTTCTCTGAGTTGTTACAGGACAGTTTAAACTTCTGTTTTGCTTTCTACAAAATAAGCCTTGCAAGAAAACCGTTTTCTTAGGTAAATGTTCTTTGCATGGCTCATACCTCCTCTCATACTTGAAGAAGTGGTTCACTCAGGTTTTCATCCTTCTTTTCTATGAGAATTGAGATTTCCAGTAATTTGTGGACAGAGGCCATCTGTAATTAATTAACTTCAGTTTTCTGGTTGTGTTCTACAGTTTTGGGATGCAAATACTAATATAAATTTTAGCTTTCAATAGGACCATTAAGCTTCTGTTTAAATTGTGAATTTTGGTTGTGTTCTATTTTCTCTGTTTTAATGCCAATAAAGGTGTATGTATATATGTATGTATGTAAATTGTGAATTTATATCCTTGGAATAAAGTATTATGGTGTTTCTATTTTAAAGCTGTTAAGATTATTCTTCAGGCTGCTAATTAGTGTTACCTTTTTTTCTCTTTTTGGCAGTCGTGTGGAATTAAAAAGATTGTGTGAAATTTTCACCAGGATGTTTGCTGATCCTCACAGCAATATATATATATATATATATATATATGTATTTATTTATTTATTTATGTTTTCTGTTTTTTATCAATTTCTGTAAATATATGTGAGCTTTGCAGTATGTACAAATCATTTTGAAAGCAAATGCTAAATTTTACGATCATTTTTTGGTAACAATTCCTTTTGAAGAGCAGCAATGGTTGGTAAAGCACATGGGCTTTTCCTTACAGTTTTTGTATCCAAAATATAAGGCAACTAATAACGTTCCTACATAAAGGTTTATTTCATGATGGTCTACAGTCAGACCATTGGTGGCAAACCTTTGGCACTCCAGATGTTTTGGATCACAACTCCCAGAATTCGAGCCTAGGTTGCCAGTGACAAAGGACTGTGGGAGTTGTGGTCCAAAACATCTGGAGTGCCGAAGGTTCGTCACCACTAGTCTAGATCTTTAATGATGCAAAATGTGATACAATACAGGTAGTCTAATTATACATGTGGTTGTATCTCTTTGGGGACTTTTGAGATTGTGAATACACAACGAAGGCCCCAATATCCATATAGTAAATCATTATATGTAAAGGTTCAAGGGAATGAGAGGATATGCTTGCTTTTGAGAGGCATCAGAGAGATCTAGAAGGTGTTCTTAAAAACCAGGGATAGACAAACTGGACCCCCTCCCCCTTGTGGTTGTTGATTTGCAGGTCCCTGTACTGTCTGATGTTGGCTAGGCTGGTTGGGACAGATGGGAGGTGCAGTCCAACAACATTTGGAGAGTGTGTTTTGCTACTCAATGTTCAACCATTAGGGTTAGTATTATAGGCACGCCTTTCATTTAATGCAGTCTGCTGATGGAATGGTGACTGTGTGAGAGTCACAGAAATATGTTTATAGAAATATGTTTTTTCAAAAGGTCTACTTAAAATCCATGAAAAATGTCCCGTTACTTCAAGAAGCAATTTCCAGAGATCAGGAAATCCCTTGAAGTAATGGGAAAGGGCAATTTCCAGAGATCTAGGGGCCACACGTCTATCCCTGTTCTCATGAACACACTTCCATAAAGTGTTTTTACAACATGTATTTTCTGCTCCCTTATGCTCTCTAACAGTCTTCTTCTCAACATTTTAAAATTGTTGTGTGGGGGGAGAGGATCCCCAAGAAGTCAAGGGTCAATCAAAACATGGCAGAATTATCCTGCATGCCTGCTAGAACATATAAAGGAATGTCTTCAGCCCCTGCAAAATGTTGGCATGAGTGAAGAAATTCTGGGGACAATGAATTTACCGCTGTTATTGCTGTATTCTTTCCTTTCTATCAAGAATCTTATAACAGCCTTCTTTTAGCCTCATAACCTCTACACAGGGACTGGAAGTCCGGAACTTTTGGAGAGAGCCAATGTGGAAAATGTGGTCTTATATCTTGTGCCTTTTGAAATGCTTGTGTAGGGTTAATTTTAAAATGGTTTTGACATTCTATGAGCAAGTTCAAATTGTCTGTTGAGAAATGTTTGATATAGTCATGAAGCTTTCCTGGCAAATAGTTTAAAATCGACCCAGAGTGCATTATGCTGTTTGTTCATTCTCTTTTTGGTGGGGGGTGGGGGTGGAAGAGGGTGAGTAGTGGAGAACAGAGAAGCAGATTTCCGTTTCTGTGAAGACACTTTCTAGTAGACTCTGCCATCAGATCTTCTCATTTTGCTCAGGAGCAGTTAGGGAACCCTCTTTTCGTTCTCTGTTGAAGGATTTTGAGACTATTTCTCCTTTCTCTCCTGTCTTTTCTTTCTTTCTTTCTTTCTTTCTTTCTTTCTTTCTTTGTCCCCTACCCTCAACACAAACATTTCCTAATTTTCTTTTTTGTTGGTATTGTCCTTCTCTTATCCACTTCTATGTATTTATGTTGATGGCTCACATGGAGAAACAACCTTTTTCAAAGAGGGCTTCACACATGAGATGTTAACATTTGTGAAGTGCCACCCTCATAGTGCAGCAGGTATAGCTGCTGATAAGGAACTAATTCCACTGTGTTTGCCCAGTGACTTGGCAGCATAGTGTTCAGACACCTCAACTCAGTCATTGCAGCAATCAGTACAACATCAAGGGATTTTTATTTCTGTCGTCCTGATGGTGTCTTTCTAATGGCAGAGGGAAACACCTTTTGCTGAGTCAGGTCCATTTCCTGCCAAAACACTCTAGCTGAATGTTGGAAGTTGTAAAGAGGAACTAAAAGTTTAGCCTCAAGTCTCCAGAAGGCAATAAAGAACAACAATGCTGACTGCAGCCTCTTTTTGACTTTACCAGATGCCACCTTTACAAGATGCATTCATGGTCCAGCATTCATGGTACAGGATAATGGTTCTTAATCATACCCCTACTGATTCAACTTATCCCTTGTTTTTCTTTGCCAGGCAGTTTGTTCACAAAACCAAGAAGTCAGTTGTTAACTAAATCAAGCAGAAATTGTTTCATAAGAGGAATTTCTGGTTTCAGAGTTCCTTAGAGTTATTCTCTACACTGTATTCACTATACTATAATGCAATCAAAACAGAATAAGATAAATTCTTGAGTAGTAAAAAGATAAATAGCCATACTTGGTGCAAACCTCGCTGCATATCGGTACTAGAGATAGGAGTCTTGAATGAATGAAATTTTATTTACGGTCAACGACCAAAAACCAAAAATAAAATCATAAAAATAAGGATGTTCAAATATGCATTCCAATAGACAGCACATGAATCAAGCCTTATTACAAGATATATCATAAATACAAATACGATAGGAGTTTTAATAAGAAAGAGTTTAATGCAAGACCTAGCAGTTCTTTCTGAGTGATAGGAAAAATCCAGTTCTGGATACCTTCATGGCATCAAATCAAATCATTTGGCCACTTCACAGTGCTTATGAGAAAGTATTTTTCAAACTACGTGAACAGGAACTACAACAGGCCAACCTCAGCATCTCCATGATAACTCATCACCATCCATGGCTATGTTTTCCTTTATTTCCATCATTGAGGAGTTACATGACAATTAAGCTGAATTCCTTAGTCTTAATTAGAGATGGGGACGAATCAGAAAAATATTATTCATTTTGATTTCTGGCTTGTTAATGTCAACGAATCACAAAGAATAATTTTTGTCAGTCTGAATTTTTGTAACGAATAAATGAACCAATTTGTAAATTCATCTTTTAACACTATAAAGTGGCCTCCACAGCACCTAGAGACACCAAATTTGCATGGAAGCATCCCCTCACCCTTCTCTACAAGTCCTACATGTCTGGTGAAGCTTGTGCTTGTCTGTGTTATGCACCCTCACAGAGCTCCCCCCCAGGAAAGTGGCCCCCAGACATCTAGAAATAGTAAATTTGCAGGGAAGCCTTCTATGACTCTCCTCTATAACCCCTTCAAGTCTGATGAAGATTGGGTTTCAGACATTTGAGCTAAACATCCACCAAATGCCCCTCCCAGGAAATTGCCCTCTATCAATTTGCTAAAAATTCACCAGTCTTTATTTGTTGGGGGTATCAATTTGCATGAGTATGAATTGATGAATTAAATATTTTTGAACAAATTTTGAAGTTTGTTTTTAAATGTATGGTTTTCTATGTAAACCGCCCAGAGTTCCCATTGGGAAAATTGGTTGCAGTATAGAAATAAATAAATATCATTAGTGCTTGTAAGTATAAATAATTCACTATGTTGGAGTTATATATTGACTTCAAACATTTCATCTATGCAAATTTTTAATAGAGGGATTATTTCTTGGAAACAGCTCCCCCGGTGAAGAAGTAGAAACATTGCTACTAGATCCCTGCGTTTTGTGTACCTGTGTTGGAGATACTATTAATGTTGAGATTTTCTTATGTTTCTTCCATGTACCCCTTCCTCTTCAAAAATTCACAAACAGTTCTGACAATTGCTTTGTGTTTGAATGAGAAGTGATTAACTGATAAAAAGGAGTCTTTCTGGGATTTTCCCTTCTTGGTGTCACTTTGTGAATGGTAATAAGCACAAGAGACTATCCTGTAGACCACCTTGACTACTGCTGACATTGGAGTTGTCAACATTCAGGCTGCCCTTTGGCATCCTTTGTCCCATGGGCAACACAGGCACAATATTATGCAGCAATAGGCCATTTCCTGGTGTCTTGAATTGTGGATAGAGAAGCACAATATCTCACCTTCATGAGGGTTGTTTTTTTTTAAGATGGGGTTTTTCTGTAGGATACCAAAGACAACAAAGTACTTCTGAAATTTTATGGTTTCCTATCTGTAGAATGCACTACTATACATGTTGTCTTTGGTATCCTACAGTTGGTAGACATACATTATTTGTCTTCAGATAATTTGGGTTGAAAGGGGAGGGAAAAAGAAGAGTAAGGATAGATATATGTACTTCTGCAATACTTGATTTGATGCCAAAAGTGTTAACATTTAACCATTTTAAAACCCATTTATCTTATTTTCCTCATTCAGGAACTATGCAGACGGCAACTAATTTGTGTGTTTTTATCTCCCCCTCCCTCCCCACCCTTATTTTTTCTTTTTGCATGCTATCCCCTGTGTTGGAACTCTCTATAGAGAGTAAGTTGGTTCAATATTTGCTGGAGCCCTAACCTTGCTGCATGACTGATATTAACCTTTTTTTCCTCTACTTTATTCTTATAAGGAATGTGTGCAGAACCTCGCTTTTGCGCTTTACAAAATCCTTGCAGTTATGCAAATTATGCTGAAACGTTTCTGGATGTGCTTTTATATATACTAATTAACTCACCTTTTTGGATTTTATATTTCTGCTGTATATTGTGGTGACTGGCGCATCTTAACTTCACATTGCCTAAGGAATTTCTTTTTTTATAGTAAACTATAAAACTATTTTGCCCTCCATACTCCAGTTTCAGCTTCATTTGAGATTTCTGGGATTATTATTTTTTTACGATACAGTATTGAGTCAAAGCAAAAATAAATACAAGTGGAGTGTTCACAGTTTCCATGATTATCTTCATTCTTGGATTTTCCTTTTAGACATGTACACTGAATAAAAAATAAGTCCTTTTCTAGAGGAAACATTGAATAAATGTATTTTTATTTTGGTGCAGTTATAATCAGTGCACAGGTTGAAGAAACAGAAAGAAAAATCATTGCTTAAGATACTATTTAGACTATGCTTGTGTATCATGCCCATAATTCAGTCATTCATATGGCAGAAAATTACTGTTCAGAACCACTTCAACCACATTCACCACGCTTCTGCTTTATATTCAGAATGTATAAAGTGCAACAGAGCCTCTTTGTTGTTGATGAAAAAGCAGCATCAACTTTAAATGTGTTCTGTGGTATTGCCATTATCTGAAACAATTGATTTGCTTTAGACTACATTATTTGATCAACATGCCTCAAAAATGATTACCATTGTGCATAAAATTATTTAGGGTTTCTGGCACCTTTACTGCAATACTTGATTTGATACCAAAAGTGTTAACATTTAAGCATTTTAAAACCCCTTTATCTTATTTGGTGGAGGAAAGGAACAAATACCAAAATACAGATATCAAAATACAAATACAAATACCAAAATCTCTGATGCCAAAAGTTTGTTAACATGCAGTCTACAGAGTGTGAATCCTTCTGGAGGGTACCTGAGAGTGCAACTATAGGATGTTTGACAATAGTTTACCAGATTCTTATGGCTGAATTCAATATGGAAAAGAATTGCTTTGCTGTTCCTGCTGTGTGCCATCGTGTACCTTCCCACTTAGGATGACCCCATGGGTTACTGACTTCAGAATGGAAAGGAATTGTGGGGAACATATTCCAGTAGTCACCTGAGTTGAAGGTACAAGACTACAACCAAGTGTAATTCTTACCAGAGACAGGAGCAGGGATTCTTACTTAGCTGTGGAGATGGAAGAAGCCTGAAGTCTAGAACAATAAACACGTCAGATTAGAGGTTCCCTCTTCCTACTGGAAAGAATTCAGATACTTAAATGAGGCTTGGAAACACTTAGTGTTTTTGTTTGGTTTTGGGTTTTGGGTTTTTGTTCTTAATTGCTTAGAAGCAAAACTACCAGGCTTTGCATGGATTGGAATAGCTGTCAGCCTTCAGAAAAAGCAGCTGGCAGAGTTGGACAAGTTTGTGCTTTCCCTACCTGAGGAAGCATCGTTCCTGGGACCTCTAGGTACCATTATTTCCATAATACATCCCACAATCCTCTGAGGGACATATCTGTCCACTCCATGCCACAGGAAGGACACCCCACAGCATAAACAAGGAGGCAGACCTAGAGGTCTGGACCTTGTACCCTGTTGGCTGGGTATTGTTTTGACTGCAAAGCTGTGTGTTACTCACAAAAGTCTGCTACTGAGTAACTGAAGTTGGTTAATGCAAGCTTCAAAAATAGACACGTACAGATTAAAATTAAAACCATGAAAATCACAGTTGGACACCCCTTGGCTTCCTTATGATGCATAGCAAGTTTCATGTGCTGAGATTTGTGGTTTTGAAATTAAGACTTTGATGGGCAGTTGTGCATGGGAGATTACATTTCCCACCTAGGCAATATTTCTGGTTTAAGTAGTTTGTTTTTAGATCCATGCACTTTTTTGTTAGGTTTAGTTTTATGTTGCTTGTTATTTTGATGCTTCAGGAATGATCTTCCAAAGTCTACTGATGATAAAGCTGAATTTGAAGTATGGTGTCTTGAGTGTGCTTGCTTCCTGAACCATTGCAATAAATTATAACTTATACTATAGTAGTGAGCCATTTTAAAGTAAGGATTTAGTAAGCAATTACTTTAAATAACCCAAATTTTTATTCTTATCACCTTTCTTCCTTATAAGAGAAGGAAAATGCACTTTTTTCCTGCTTCGGCACATATAATGCTTTATATAGAAAGTATCCACAAATTTGTATTTCACTGAAGGCTTATCATGGCATCTTAGGTCTTTTAAAAGTGTGTGTCTTTTTGTGTGGTGTGCGCACGTTGTGTTGCATGCAAGAGTGAGTGAATTAATTGATTAATTGTCTAAAACAGTGTTTCTCAAATGATGAGGCAAGATCTCCTACCATGAAGGTATAAACTATATTGAGTGACTTATTAGTCACTGTAGACATTTGTATGTGGTAGGGAAGGAAAAAAATAGCAAGGAAAGAATTGGGAAGGGTTGGTGATGGTTTATTATAAGGAAATATAGAACTTATATGTATGGGGAATGAGGTGCCATTACAAGGAAGCTGAGGAGATTTATCCAAAGAAGCCTCTAAAAACATAAGCAAGTGGCAGGATCTAGTATCTTTGATAGGTCATAATTTTGAAAAGTTTGAGACACACTGGTTTAAACTGCTTTCCCAAAACTTAGTTCAGTGGCCAACACCAAAGTGTGTGTGTGTGTGTGTGTGTGAGAGAGAGAGAGAATGAGAGAGACAGAAAGAAATAGAATTAGAAGTTGCGCCAGTCATCACAGCCTTTCTTTCCGTGATATTGCATGAAGTACTAATTTTCAGAATGGCATACATAATTTTGAATCACAGATTCCAGTGAAAAACAGGGCAGAATGTTATCCTGCTTGGCTGTGAATCATTGCTTCTATCTGCTTCTGCGTGTTGCTTCGTCATTCAATGAGTTCAACTCCGGCAAACATCAACTCCTTCCCTACTCTTTCTTTTTCCTCCTGTCCTCCTTTTTTTTTGTGCCTCCTCCAGGTGTTCAGCATGTTTTTGGAAACTTTAGTAGATTTCATCCAGGTCCATAAAGAAGATCTACAGGATTGGCTCTTTGTGTTACTGACACAATTGTTGAAAAAAATGGGTGCTGACTTGTTAGGATCTGTGCAAGCAAAAGTCCAAAAGGCACTTGATGTGACAAGGTAATAAATTATTTGCTGTGTGGAAACAGATGAATGCTATTTTCTTAGTATTTTTATAAATACATCCTTATTGCATTTTTTTTTACAAATGATACTTTTCCAGATATCAAGTAATTGTAGTTTTAATATTAAGAAGATTTCAGTAAAAAGATCGGTGTATTTCCTTTGTCAGTAAATGATACAAGTATAATGAAACAAGGGCATGAGTGGAAGATTGTATTTCAGATCTTGAAGAACCAAATACAGTGGTAGCTCTACTTGCGAGTTTAATCCATTCCGAATGCATGCTCTTAAGCTGAACAACGCTTAAGAAGAGCAGCCCTATCTAAAAAATAAATAAATAATAAAAAATAAAAAATTGTAAGTAGAGCAGATCGCATCTAAAATTTGTAACGCAGCAGTTAAAATGCCAATGGTTTTTCACTACTAAGTCGAATTGCTCTTACGTTGAGCCGGTCTAAAGTAGAGGTACCACTGTACTTCATCTTGATTTTCAGTACCTCAAGACTGCTCATTCGTATAATGCTGTTTTTTTTTCCTCAGCCAGGAAGTATTCAGGCCTTACTAGGCAATATATTTTAATTTTAAAACTTCAGAAATATTTCCTGTTGTCTCTCTCCAAGAGCCCTATAACAGATTTTAAAGGCCATCACTTACCCTTAATTTGAATTCATCCTTGCAGAGAATCTTTTCCAAATGATCTCCAGTTCAGTATTTTAATGCGGTTTACTGTTGATCAGACCCAGACTCCCAGCTTGAAGGTAAGACCCTTTTCTGGGTTTTTGTGTTGTTGTTTTTTTGAAGGAGAATGACACTTGTAAAACTTCTGCTCATTAATATTTTAGTGTCTGTTGCATTCTCTGTGGCTGGTTTTCAATTAGTGGGTTTTGTTTTTTGTAAAATTTCAGACAGTCAAGCCAGCACTGCAGGACCAGCTTCGCTCTTTTTGGAGCTCCAAGGTTTTTGTCTGCATTATTGCCTTTTAACCTACTCTATGTAAATTTTACATTTCTCAAGATGTTATTTGTATGCATCCAATACGCAGCTACTAACATTTGCAAGGAATTTTGAGCATGCGTTTTGTCCAGTCAATGTCAAGCATTATGCTTCTGTTACAACGTTTGACAGTAAAACTTTAGAAAAAACACACAAGACCAACAAAATAGAAAACAAATGTATGGCTGCCTAACACTGAGCTGGTTATGCAAACTCACTCTTTCAAGTCTCTCCTAATGTTATGCTTGTGATTTCCCAATCCTCATTTTAAAGATAAACTTCACTTAGAGCTGAATTTATTCCTGGGCTTTCCAAAGTTATGTAGTCCTTTCTCATGTTCAGAATTGGAGCCATCTCTATTTTCATAATGATTTTGTAGACATTGTATAACAATGATAATAATTCAGACATGAATGTGGAGTCTGAAATTTAAAATGCATTGTAAAATAACCTTTCCTGGCAATGCATAGTTGGAAGCTTGCAGTCTTGGGTATAAATACAGCAGATGTTAAGAACTTAAACTGAGGTAGATTGGGAAAACAACAAGCATATGTATACTGCCAGCAGTTTTCCTCTATCCTGCACGCAGTAAATGTACACAGTCTGTTAACAGCTTTTCACGAGATGGCACTTTTTATCCTTGAACACAATAGCGCTGAAGTCAATAACACGCAACTATCTCTTCATTTGTTTGAAATTAAGCAGAATGTTGTCATACATGCTAAACAAAGATTATTTTAATGCAGTTGATTAGTGGAAACGTTTTTGGCTTGGATTTACAGTAGTTCTTTAAGTTTAAAAGAAATAGATTCCATAACTCCTTAAAATGAAACATCCTATAAAGAAGTTACTTAGATCAGTGCTCCCCAACCTTTTTGTCCCCACGGACCGGTAAATGTTTGATGATTTTCCGTGGCCCGGGGCTGGGGGTGGGGAGGGGGAGATGGGGGGCGGGGCGGGGGGGGGAAGGGGAGGGTGTGGGGGCGGGGGATGGGGGAGGGAGGAGGGGAGGCAGGGGTGCGGGGGGCTTGGAGCGTGTGCCTTGCGGGGGGCCACGGGGAGCGGCGGCGGCGGCGCGCGGCGCCGCCGGCTGGGGGCATCGGGCGTGCCGCTCACCCCGCGCGCACGGGCGGGGTGGGGGAGCCTGGGGCTCCTGGGCGGGCGGGCCCCCACCTCCTCTTCCTGTCGGCGGCCGCGGCGGCCACGGCAGCCGCCCGGGTTCGGCCGCCGCCCACCTCCGGCTGCGGCCTTCGGGCGGGCGAGCGGGAGGGGGGAGGGGAGGGAGGCCGGTGGGGGGGTGGCGTCCCCGCGCGCCCCCCAGAGAGGCCAGTGTCCTTTCCTCAGCCCTCCCCCGACACACACACACACACACACACACACACACACACACACACACACACACACACACACACACACCTGGCCACCTCTCAGGGAGGCGGGCAAAGCTCACCCCACGCCGCGCGCGCCCTCCCCCACCACCAAGACTTGCCCCCCCTCCCGCCGGGTCTCCGGGCCAAGAAGGGGGAGCCCGAGCGCCCCCCCGCCGCCGCCGCCTCTCTCACCTGCTGCTGGGCAGGGAGCCCGAGCTCTGGCCAGGCGCGAAACTCAGGAACTTGTCCGCTCTCCCAGGGAGGCGGCGAGGCAGCCGCTGGGGACTGGCGGAACCCGCCCCGCCCCGAAGGGGCTGCAACGAGGTCGGTAGCGCCTCCTCCTCCTCCTCCTCCTCCTCCCGCCGCCGCCGCTGGAGGAGCAGCAGCAGCAGCTGGGGCAATTGCGGCGGGGGGTCGCAGGGGCGGCGGCGACCGCGGGGGTCGCGGCGGCGAAAACACCCGGGCCAGCCGCGACGCCCGCGCCCGCCCCCAACACAGGTGTGGTCCGGCGGCGGCGGGGGGGCTCCACCCTGGGGCGCGGCCGCAGGGAGGGGCCAGAGGGCGCACGCCCCAGGGGAGGAGGAGGAGGAGGGGCACCCACCTCCTCTTCCGACTGAGGGGGCCCCCATGCTGCCGCGGCGGTGCGCGCGCATGGGGGGGCTCGCCAGCGCTTCCCGCCGGCCCCCGCGCGCCCGGCCCCCAGCTTCCTGCTGCTGCTGCTGGTGGAGGGTGAGGAGGAGGAGGGCGGCGGCGGAAGAGGAGGAGGCGCCGCCGCTGCCGCCGCCGGCGGGCAGAGGAGGAAGGCAAAGGCAAAGGTGGCGGCGGCGGCTCCTCCTGCGCTCCTCCAGCCTTCCTCCTCCACCGGCCGCCCGCGGGAGAGAAGAGGAGGAGGAGGAGGGCGGCGGAGGAAAAGGGGAGGAGCCTCCCCGGCCTCCCCAGGCGGCCCGGTGCCGACCGGTCCACGGACCGGCACCGGTCCGCGGCCCGGGGGTTGGGGACCACTGACTTAGATGACAGCCAGATTTTTCCAGATTGTTGAATGATGCCAGTGTATGTCCCTTTAGAGGCAATTATGAAATTATTTAATATTATATACCTGAGTAATACAAGTGCATTATTTCATGTTAATACGTATGCATTTCTGACTTTTTGAAACAGAAATACAACTCCATTATGAATATGAAAAGTATGGCATAATATCTATTGAATTATGTTCCAGAGGTCGTGTCTGTTTAGGAGAATATTGGATATGTATGCTTCTGATATTAACAAATTATTTCCTTCTTGAAATAAAGGAAACAATAGTGAAAAGCTTCCTAGTTTTCTACCAGATGGGCGATATAGAAATCCAATAAATAATAATAATAGTAATAATAATACCTTTATTAGAGTGGGCTTCCATGGATTGCTCAGTAGGGAACAATAAGAAAAAAGGAAGCAGCAAATTCTCTCAGCCCCATTCAGTGTATATTTTGGCATAAGACCAAAATTTTGGCTTATTAAGGAATCTTTCATAAACACACTAAAAAGTAGTGCTTGTTATGTGTTTTCAGATTGCACTGAGTCATCAGTCAGCAAGTTTTACAGTATTTTATCACAAATAACAGCTGTTTTGTATCGAATTATACCATACATTGTCTGTTGCTTGCGATGGCAGAATATATTTTTGAAGCAGTGGAGTAGTAAGATGAATAAATAATTCATTATTCTATATTCTTTGAAACACTTAGCACTATTGTCATATTTATCTAAAAAAACTAAAAGAAATGTACAGTTACATAAAAAAGTATGTGAACCTTTTGGAATTTCATGGTTACCTGCATTAATATGTCATTCAGTGTGATCTGATCTTCCTGTAAGTCAAGTGTATTGACAAATACACACACACACACACACACACACACACACACACACACACACACACACACACACACACACACACACACACACACACACACACACACACAAATCTAACCTTTAATGTCTTTATTGAACACACACATTCAACATTCAAAATGCTAGTAGGAAAAATGTTAACCCTTGAGTTGAGCTCAAAAAACCAATTAAAGTCAGGTGTTAGCATAGCTGGAGTCTTGTTAAGAAAATGAGTTTGGAGGTGTGAACTAGAACTATGTTGACTGATGAAAGCCTCTCACACCTTTTGAATTTTCTCCCCACAAGAAGAATTGTTTATGTGAGCTTTGTCTTGCCAAAAGAGCTTTCAGAGAATCTACAATCAAGAATTGTGGATTTACATAAAGCTGAAAGGGTTACAAAGTGATTTCAAAGACTTTAGATAGAAATTCACCAGTCTACAGTTAGGCAAATAACCTACAAGTGGAGACACTTTGGGAACATGGCTACCCTACCAAGAAGAGGGCACCCAGTCAAAATGACCCCAAGAGCGCAACCAAGACTCATCAGTGAGGTAAAGAAGCAACCTTTAGTGACAGCCAAATATTTGAAGGCATCATTAGAACTGGCTAACATCTGTGTTCATGAGTCTACATTACAAGGTATCTATGACAGGACACCATGAGGGAAATCGCTGCTTGCTAAGAACATTGCTGCACGCTTGAAAGTTGCAAAAGTTGACAGTCCACAGCAGTACTGGCAAAATATTTTGTGGACTGATGAAACAACGATTGAACTACCACATTTTTCGCTCCGTAAGATGCACCTGACCATAAGACACACCTAGTTTTTAGAGGAGGAAAACAAAGGAAATTGTTAAGGAAAGGAAAAAGTGTTTAGCGTAAGGCTTCATGACGGGAAAGTCCTGGCTGCAAAAGGAGATGGCAGAAGCTCTGTGGAGGATACCTTGCAAACCAATTATTTTTGACTGGGGAATGTTTGCTGCAGAAGGGAAGGGGCGAGGAGGTGCAAACGAGGTGATTGGGACTTGAGAATCCAAGCTGCAATAAGGGCGAGTTACAAATGAGGTGATTGGAACTCTGGAATCCCAAGCTGCAAAAGGGGATGGGAGAGACTCCATGGAAGCTTCTTTTCAAATGAGGTGATTAAAACAGTGGAATCCAGGCTGCAGCAGGGGACGGGAGAGACTCCATGCAGGTAACTTCTCTCTAAATGAAAATGTGTGATATATATGTAGTGGGGACTACTGTATTCGCTCTATAAGACACACAGACATTTCCACTTACGTTTAGGGGGGAGGTGTGCCTTATAGAGCGAAAAATACAGTACGTGGAAAGAACGTGCAGCACTACATCTAGCATAAAAAGGGCACTGCATATCATCACGAAAACATCATCCCAGTTGTAAAGCATGGTGAAGGAAGCATCACTTTTGGGCCTGGTTTGCTGCATCAGGGCTTGGCCAGATTGCTGTCATTGAGAGGAAGATGGATTCCCAAGTGTCTCAAACATTCTTCAGGAGAAGGTCTGTACGCCAGCTGAAACTCTGTAGAAGTTGGGTGATGCAACAGGACCATGACCCTAAACACCAGAGCAAGTCCACCACAGAATGGCTTCAGAAAAACAAAATCCACCTTTTGGAGTGGCCAAGTCAGAGCTCAGACCTCAACCCAATAGAGATGCTATGGAATGACTTGAAGAGAGCCATACACATGTGACGCCCAAAGGCTATGTGAGCTAAAGCATTCTGCCAGGATGAAGGGGCTGACATTGCTCCTGAACAATGTGCAGGTCTGATCCACAGCTATAGGAGGTGCTTGGTTGAGGTTATTGCTGCCAGGGGGTGGGGTGGAAGGTGTCAACCAGCTAGTAATTCCAAGGGTTCATTTACTTTTCCCACTAGCATTTTAAATGTTTTATTGTGATGCTATACTTATTTGCTTATTGTTATGTTCTCCTTTGTTGTAAACCGCCCGGAGTTCCTTTTGGAAGACGGGCGGTATATAAGCACTAAAATAAATAAATAAATAAATAAATAAATAAATAAATAAATAAATAAATAAATAAATAAAGAGTATGTTCAATAAAGACATGAAAGATCAGGAAAAATTGTATAACTGTGTTAGGCACATTATGTTGGTCAATACACTTGACTTAGAGAAAGATCAGATCATATTCTTTGACACATTAATGCAGAACACCATGGAATTGTAAGCAGTGCACTTTGATTTGATTTGGAATTCAACTTCAAAAATGGATTGCTATCTAGTCTCAAGGAGTTGTTGCTCAGTTGTTGTTTGAAGGACCTTAGGGATACCCTTTGCATAGTTCCATGGTTCTTGCCCAATATACATTTCTTGTTGCTATTAGAAACTACTGGGTTGGATCCAGAGCTGCTCTTTGGAATTTGTAATGTGTCTTCAACTCATGAAAGTTGCTGTAAAAAATGAAACTAAAAATATGATCCTTGTTGAGGTAATAACATTTTTAGGCCACCTAAAAAGTCAGGGCCTGTAAGATCTCTTAATATAAAACAATTTCTTCATTAGGCACAGTGTTAAAAGGGAGGGGCTCAGTGTTAGAGCAATGTAGTCTATGTGTGTAGTGCTGTTGTTTTTTAGGTGTAAAGGAGGAGAGTTGCAGGTTCATTGGGTGGTCAAGTTCACCCTTGCTAGTTCCTACTTATCTCTAGGTTTTTGTCTAGGAAAAGAAAGCATAAAAAGCAAGAAGCTTCGGATTTCAAATTTGAAAATACAACAGTCCTCTTGAAACCAACTCTTCTGTCCAAAATGTTCTACTTATACAGTAATATTACATAAAATCTTGCTCAATTTTTGTCTAGAAGTTTGCAAAGAATCAATGCCAACTGTTTCTCCATTCCTTACAATTCTTAGGATCCCCTAAAGTAGATTCTAAAAGTCAATTTCTTTAAAAATAACATTATGAAATTGGAAGGGAGGTCATTTTTCCTATCATGCTAATGTCGCTGTGTCATTCTGAAGTGGATGAAATTATCACCCCTTCTAATCCTATTTGCCTTTGACTGTCACACTGTATTTCTGTGTGTTTAATTGATTTTTGTTATTTTTATAGGTAAAAGTTGCCATACTTAAATACATAGAGACTCTTGCACAACAGATGGACCCAGGAGATTTTGTAAATTCGAGTGAAACTCGTCTTGCAGTATCTCGCATTATCACTTGGACAACAGAACCTAAAAGTTCAGATGTTAGGAAGGTATTTCACTATGCATTAACATTTGTAAACTTAGGGTTCTTGAGATTTTAATTCCATTCATGCCTTCAGAGAAGTCTACTTAAATGCTCCAATACTACAATGTCATGTGACGTTAATGTTGTTGTTAGAAAAATATTTTCCCCTTTTTATTAGGATGAGGAAAAGCTGGTTTGAATGTCAAGTTAATGTGATAATGATCGAAGAATTTGAAGCATGTAGTTTAGTAAAATTTATCATTTAATAAAAATGTATGATTATGAACAGTCAGGTTGGATCAGACCAAATGTTATCCAGCATTTTGTTCCCACAATGAACATTCAGAAGGGTGTGAATACAAATGATTCTCTTGATCCATTATTCTGCAGCAACTGCCAGAAGGAGGCATATTGCTTTTGATACTGAGGTGATTGATGGACACTCTGACTATTGGTCATGGAGAGCTCTATCTTCTGTGAATTTATACAACCCCAGTCAAAGCCATTCAAGTTAGCAGCAATGATTACCTCATGTGACAGTGAATTTCACTGTTCAACTGTGCCCTTGGGAAGGCATACTACTTATTTATTCTGAAACTCATCATTCAGCTTTAAATTAAAATAATTTCATACTTCTTTTCTACCAACCTTTAGACCTGCACCTATTATCTCAGTCTTCTCTATTTAAAGCCTGACCTAGTTACACAAATAATGTGATGTTTTGTCCTAGGCTGCACAGTCAGTGCTGATTTCTCTGTTTCAACTCAATACCCCAGAGTTTTCAATGTTGCTGGGTGCTTTACCAAAAACTTTTCAGGATGGTGCCACAAAGCTGCTTCAGAATCACCTCCGAAATACAGGAAACAGTGGCCAGGTATTTTCAGATTATTCTTCTCATTAAAACATTTGAGGGTTTGATAACTAAAACAAAGATTTAAAGCATGCTTAGTTAAAAGGTATATATACATTCCATAACATCTAGGATGTTAATTATTTGTTACATTTTCAAAGTTGATTTTTCTCAAGCTGTGTCTTAATGTCATATACTGTATATGCATTTGTTTATTGTTATAAATATAATCATAATAATAGAATAATGAATAAAAGGATGAACCATAGTATTATATGCAATAAGGAAGAATATATATTTCAATTACAGGGTTCCATGGGAAGCCCTTTAACAAGGCCGGTTCCACGATCACCTGCAAGCTGGTCTAGTCCCATCACCTCCCCAACCAACACATCACAGAATACTTTGTCACCAAGGTAAGACATGACTTAACTAAATGGAATCAAAGACCACTCCTGGCAAACAGAAGTATTCCTTCCATCAGCAGAAGGAACTGATGAAGGAACTGATGGGAGAACAGAGTAGAGAAGTGTTTTTTTTACAGTTCCTTCTTACTTTTGCAGCCTCCAGCACTATATGCTACTTTTTCATGATTCCCCAGTAAACACTTTAGAGCAGATTATCTGGGGCATAAAGGGCTGGAGGTGGGGAGAGGGAACAATTGTCCCTCCCCCGCCAATACACAGGGTTATTCAATCTCCACAACTCTAGATCCAAACTATCATACCTTACTGATTTTGTCTTAATAAAGCAGAGTTTTCAACAAAAAAGTGAATGATTAGCCATTATGTAGATCCATTCCAATAATATTTTAATGCACTGTATTTTTCACTCTATAAGATGCATTTCCCCCCCCCCAAAAAAAATAAGGGGAAATGTCTGTGCGTCTTATAGACTGAATATAGACCTCCAGACCTGGCAGCGGCCTCCCTGGAAGCTCCCAGCTGGGCTGGGGAAGAACAGCCCTGTAAGAAGGAAGCAGAAGCAGCTCCACGCCCAAGCATGGCAGTTGCTCCTGAATCTACAACTTGACCAGCCGCCGTAGGGAGCCTTGATTGCTCCGGCTGCCACTGGGCTGTAGAGAGCTGCGGGCAGCCAGGGAGACCTAATATCAATGATAAAAAGAAAGGTGGCTTTATCTTGCTTGTTCTGTTTTTCTACAGTGCATTTGATTATGATACAGAAAATATGAATTCAGAAGATATTTATAGTTCTCTCCGTGGTGTGACTGAAGCCATTCAGAACTTTAGTTTCCGCAGTCAGGAAGATATGAATGAGCCTATGAAGCGAGATTCAAAGAAAGAGGATGTTGATTCAGTGAGTATTTCAGTTAGACTGAAAATATAGCGAAAGAATTACAACTCCAAAAAGGAGTGACCTTTTAATTTATTTATTTATTTATTTATTTATTTATTTATTTATTTATTTATTTATTTATTTGTAAGTTATATTTGTCTCCTCTGTAGGCTGCCTTTTTCTGATGAGACTCAAGGTGGCCCACAGTGTTAATAAAAATTTAAAACACATTAAATTATACATTAAAACAATTAAACTATAATAGTAATTAAAATGAATTTATTAAAAACGTTTTAAACTTTGAAAACAACCCTACCTTAAAAACCAGCATCCTGGCATTTGGTTATGGTTATTAAAAGCCTGGATGGAGAGGTGGATCTTCAGCTGTCAGCAAAAAGATAAAACAAAGGAGGCTAAGTGTCTGTGAAGATTCTCAGTCATCCAGGTGAATTTATCTGGAAGTTGAATCATGGCTACTAGACTTCTTTTTCTTGAGAAAGATAAATGTTTTGCTGCTCATCCAAACAGCTTCCTCAGTCTGAATACAGCTAGTGCAAGTCCTCCATTTTATAGTCAGCTTTGACCTCTTGTCACCGCAGTACAGAATAGGCTCATAAGATGAACAATGGCCTGAATAGGCTTGTTAGGTAGACAATAGTATCCATAGCCTTAGGGTGAACAATGTCCTATGGTGCTGAAACCTATAAAGTATTGATTGTTAGCTATCGCCTTGGTGGTGAAGGCTTTTTGATTTGCCTGGGTATTGTTGAAAGCACACCCTGATAAGTAGCATATAGACCAGTGGTTCTCAACCTGTGGGTCCCGAGATGTTCCTGGACTGCAACTCCCAGAAGCCTCCACCACTTGCTGTGCTGGAAGGGGTTTCTGGGAGTTGCAGTCCAGGAACATCTGGAGACCCACAGGTTGAGAACCACCGATATAGACTATGCCTGAAGGATGGCCCAACATAGGAGGGGTAACAGCTCAGGACCAGAATCAGCAGTACACCTCCGCTTGAAGTACAAAGGGCAAAATCAAAATCAGAATCAGAATACTTTTTATTGGCCAAGTGTGGGGTTGGACACACCCAGAATTTGTTTTGGTAAAATATGCTCTCGATATAAAATAAAATATAAGAATCAGATAGTCAACAATAAAAACACATTCAAAGATGAGGATGTACACATATTAGACAGAGAAGATAGGTGATTTGAGAGAGGAGTCAGGGAAGCTATTCATATGAGCATTGAAACCCCCTCTCTCAACAGAGGTGGGGGCCTCAGGCATAGTTTATCTGCTTCTTATCGGGCAGTGCTTTCAACAATACCCAGACAAATCCTCAGGTTTCACCAATTGAAACATATCTATTATAATGGGACAAGCAATGCATTGCCAAGTTGTTAGCATCTGGTTCTTTTGCTGGAGCACATATTAAGCCCCTGACCACTTTAAACAACTCCATGGGGTGACTGTGCAGACACAATGGTGGCAGAGTATCTGGACGTTGAGTCATGGCAACTGGACTTCTTTTTCTTGAGAGATTGACACCCTGGTCTGAAATAGGCTCATAAGATGAACAGTGGCCTGAAAAGGCTTATTAGGTAGACAATAGACCACTGGGTGAGGTCATCAGGAGGTTTGGGCTGAGGAGTCAGCAATATGCTGACAATACTCAGCTCTACCTCTCATTTTCCACCAATTCAGGTGAGGCAGTTTCTGTGCTGAACTCGTGTTTGGACAAGATAATGGACTGGATGAGGGTTAATAAATTGAAACTCAATTCATATAAGTCGGAAGTGCTGTTCATGGGTGCTTTGTTGGACTGGTTAGAGGGCCATCTCCCTGTCCTGGATGGGGTTGCACTCCCCCTGAGGGACAGGGTCCATAGCTTGGGGGTGCTCCTGGACCCCGGTCTAACTGTGGAAGCCCAGGTGGACTTGGTGGCCAGGGATGCCTTTCTCCAGCTGCAGAAAATATACCAGCTACACCCCTACCTGGACAAACGGAGCCTCATGACAGTTACCCATGCGCTGGTAACAATCCTGTATTGATTACTGCAATGTGCTTTACGTGGGGTAGTCTTTGAAGATGGTCTGGCCATTGCAACTGGTTCAGAATTGTGCAGCAGGGCTGCCAAGGAACACATCACGCCAATTCTGTATAACCATAATTGGTTACCAGTTGCTGTCCAAGCCCAATTCAAAGTGCTTATTTTGACTTATAAAGCCATAGACGGCTTAGGACCTAGATACCTGAAGGACCGCCTCCTTCCATATGAACCTACCCAGCAATTAAGATCTAGCCAGGGAGCCCTCCTGAAAAAGCCATCCCTCAAGGAGGTGAAAGGGATGGCTTGCAGGTATAGGGCCTTTTCAGCAGCTGCCCCCTAGACTATGGAATGCATTCCCGAGTGAGACCTAGCTGGCACCGATGTTGATGACATTTCAGCACCAGGTAAAAAACCTTCCAGAAGTTTTTTAACTGATGATTGTGGCTCCTGGTGGCAATTTTAGTGTCGTGTTTTAATGTATTGTATTTATTGCACTTAGTTTTATTGCAGTTTTAAAATTTTAATTGTTTGAATTGTTTATTTTGATTGTGAGCCACCCAGAGACGTTTGGGTAGTAGGCAGCATACAAGCTAGATAGATAGATAGATAGATAGATAGATAGATAGATAGATAGATAGATAGATAGATAGATAGATAGATAGATAGATAGATAGATAGATAGATAGATAGATAGGCATTTACTGTAGGTGAAGAATGGCCTTAGGTGCTGAAACTCATAAAGTATGGGTCGTTAGCTATGGCCTTGGTGGTGGAGGCAAGAAGTATTTTTATTTGTCTGGGTATTGTTGAAATCACTGCCTGATAAGTGGCAGATAGACTGTGCCTGAGCCCCCCACCTCTGTTGAAAGAGGGGTTTTCAATACTCACACGAATTGCTTCCCTGACCCCTCTCTCAAACCACCTATCTTCTCTGTCTAATGTGTTGTATATTCTCATCTTTGAATGAGTGCCCTTTGTACTTCAAGTGGAGGTGTACTGCTGATTCTGGTCCTGAGCTGTTGCACCTCCTATGTTGGGCCATCCTCCTGTTTAATGGCTGTTTAGTTTCTCCAGTGTAGAGGTCTGCACACTCCTCGCTGCATTGGATCCCATATACTACATTGCTCTTTTGTGTTTTGGTTTCGGGTCCTCTGGGTGGATGAGTCTCTGCCTTACGAGCCTGTTCAGGCCGTTGTTCATCTTATGAGCCTATTTCAGACAAGGGTGACATGAGGTGAAAGTGAACTATAAAATGGAGGACTCACAGTTAGCTTTCCTCAGACTGATGAAGCTGTTTGGATGAGTAGCGAAACATTTCAGTCTCTCAAGAAAAGAGGTCTAGTTGCCATGACTCAACTTACAGACAAACTCACCTGGATGACTGAGAATCTTCACAGACATAATGGTGGCAGAGCAGAATGCTTTCTTCTGCTACTACTCTATTTTATTGTTTTGAAGTCTTTGGTCTTTATTAATTTTATACTATATTGTGAAGGGTATGAAACATTTTTTTACACATTGTGCATAAACCACTGCAAGATTGTAGTATTGTATATCTTATATTCATTCTTCTTAGTGGAGGTTGGATATTTGGAATATTTTTGCTTCTATACAGCCATTTTACATAAAATATGAGTTATAAATAAATCTTGGTCTACTGTCTTTTTAATGTACTTCTTTTCACTTACTAGATTTGTAGTGGGTCTGGAATAGTAGATCTGCGAGCTGGAAGTGGAGCCAGTGATACAGGCCGAACAGCTCTTGACAACAAAACCTCACTACTCAACACAATGCCTCCTCATTCTTCCCCACGGTCACGAGATTATAATCCATACAACTACTCAGATAGTATTGGTCCATTTAATAAATCAGCTTTAAAAGAGGCCATGTTTGATGATGATGCAGACCAGTTTCCTGATGGTAAGTCTACTGTGTTTCAGACAATACTGGGGAAAGAATATCTGGCAGGATCAGTGCAGAGGACATGGGGAAAATGACCTAATCAAAAGAGACCTGTAGCAGATGTAAACAGACTCTTACAGTTGTTGGCTTCTGACATGACATGAAACACAACTAGCACCTCAAACATAAGCAGCAATTTGTCACCAAGACACACAATTTCTCTTATGTAAATATACTATGGTAATAGAATTCTGGCCATCTTGAATTACAGCAAGTTAAATAAAATTTCAGAACTTGCTGCATTTACTTGAAATTACAGAAGGATTTATTTGAAAATGTAGTAGGATGAAACACTCTACTCTAAAAATATAAAACTGAATGTAAATAGAATCAGATCCTAAATGTGTCTTTTCTAGAGTATTCAGGCGTGTTTCTATTTAGATTATGTCGCTAACTGAACCTTTTTCTTTTTCTGAGTCTTCTAGGGTAAATTAGCAATTAAGCCTGAATAAGATATAATGAAATGCAGGCATATGAATTCTACTTAGGCTCAGTGAGGAAGGAATAGCCTATGCTTGCCAGCCTCCATAATAACAACCTGTGCCCATTCATGGAGATGTAATTTACAGCAAAATATAAATAGGAAATTAACAGGTCAAGTCAGGTTTTCCATAATACGTTCAACCAAAAGAAAATATACGTTTGGATAAAAATAATTTGAAATTAAAGAGGGAGATACTCTTCTCTTTTAATGATGAGCAGAAGCACTGCTGTGGTTTGCCAGGAATATATTTCTAGGTAAAATAACAGAATTCTTGGATTCTCTAAGCTACTTAAAAACAAGTTCATAAGAAAACAAAATCCAGCCCATATAGTTATATTGTCATAGTTTGCATGAAAGTATACTCCCCTGTTTTATTTTTAAAGTATCTGTAGAATACCTGGAAAGGCCATTGAATTTACAGACATGATAGGATCTTTGGCCATCTGGTGCATATATACAAAGGAGGGAATATGCAAAGCTGCTACATCATCATCTTGGTGTCCTTTCATGGAATACCAGAGGATTCGTATAGTTTTGTGTTTTGCCTTGTTTTTCTTTTCTTTCTTCTTCACTGGAAGAGAGCTCAGGCTGTATTTGAGGTGCTATTGCTTAATTAACTAAGTAAATCAAAATAAATAGGGTGAATGAACGTTATGCTTACCTGTGAATTCTGTTGTTTGTAGAAGTGTAGGACTCATTCTACCTTATCATAGTTCATATTCTTTTTTTGAGTTATTCACTTGGCCTCCCCGAAGTTTAGGAGCCTCCATCCCCAATTCCATTAGGTGTATGTTGGAAGTTTTGAGTACAGTATAGTGAATTATAGTTACAGTAGGACCCCCATATCCATGGAGGAATGGCTCCAGACCGCCATGCGGATACTGAAATCTCCAGATAAGAGTGAATTCTCTTATCTGAGGATAATGGTGGTCCTGTTAGCAAGGGGGAAGTGGTTTCAGTGGTAGCGGGGTGGCAAGGGTGAAAGCGGGGGTGCCATGTGGCAGCCAGCCAGCTGACCGTTCATGCCTCCAGTTCTGTCCAACCCAGGAGAGAGTCACTGGGAGGGCAGATGAAGGAGCTGAGCCACCTTCTCTCCTGGCTAGCCGGGCAGAGGAGGAGGAAGAATGCCAGCTCAGTGCCCTCAGCCCTGAGGGGCCTCCAAGCCAGTCATCCAGATTGCCCTGCACGATTGCCCCACCTGCCACACTCTCTTGCCTGCTTGCCTGGCTGGCTGGCAACTGGGCTCCATTTGTGCTCTGTTTCAGGGCTGAGGACACCGGGCCGGTATTCCTGCTCCCCTTCTGCCTGGCCGGCCAGGAGAGGGGGGGAGGTGGCTCAGCTCCTTCACCTGCCTGCCCAGGGGCTCCTTCCCAGTTGGAGCAGCCTTGGTGGCATGAAGGGCTGGCCAACCGCTACGCAGCACCCTCACTTTCACCCTTGCCACATCATCACCATTGTCGCCACTTCCCTCTCTCCACCAGCACCACCCTGTGTGCTGCCCAGCGGGGATGGTGGGGTGCTGGGGCAAAAGTGCCACCCAATCTGCTGCCCGGGCAGCGCAGCATAGCTTTCGCCTCCAACACACACACACACTGATTGCCAGCCGTGGATGGCGAATCAGCGGCTATGGGGTGGTACTGTACCTCACTAGCAAATATCTCTAGGATTGAAAACACTTCTTATTTGGCTCTCTGGCAGTATTTTTTCAAAGAACCTGAATTCCCCTGAATAGAGACGATACCACCTTGTGATGTGAACCACCTCTGTTTCATTAGTAGTAGTAAAATTGGGCAGTAAGTAAATAACCATTTTCCAGGTTTTGTATCAAATAAAATAAAATGCATATTATTTGGATGCTATAACAGCCATATCATACCCTAGAATGCACTTTTTGGTTCTGTTGTGGTACTTTTCAGATCATACCTTTTCATCAGGAAACAAAACAAAAAACCCAGACTTTTTTCTTTATTCATAGTTATTGATTCACATTTCCTTTGGCATAGAACCACCCCTAGATCATTCAGACTTGGTAGCAGAGTTGCTAAAGGAGTTATCAAATCATAATGAAAGAATTGAAGAAAGGAAGGCTGCTCTTTATGAACTAATGAAATTGACTCAGGAAGAATCTGTTGGCGTTTGGGATGAGCACTTCAAAACAATTCTGCTCCTCTTACTTGAAACTCTTGGGGACAAAGAGGTAACTGTTTTACTTCCATGTTGCTTTTCTGGATTTGGTACAAACCTTGATCTTAATGTTCTCCTTGAAGTATTCAATCGCTGAAATCCTGTGACATGATTATCAAACAGTGAGACATTTGGAAAAGAAATCTCAGTAAACATTATCAGTTGTGTACACAGTCACAACTCAGCATCCAACAAATAATGCCTGTCAAGATTTATTAACTTATGGCACTTTGTGTTATTTGGATAACTAAAAGTTATGCTGTTTGCATAAGTGTACAAGATTTCAGCCTGTAGGTGAACATTAATTAATGTTTTGTTGTTGGTAACTAACAGGAAACCAGGCATGTGTTGTTATCTTGGTATTGTCATCTCCAACAGTGCATGATGGCCTTCAGTTAAACCAGTGGTTCCCATCCTAGGGGTTGGGACCCCTTTGGGGATCGAACGGCCATTTCACAGGGGTCCCCATGAGCCAGTGAAGAAAAAGGCACAAACAGCTTGGGTCTGAAGGAGGAGGGGGAGGAAGGTGGGGAAGAGTGAGTTAGAGCTTGATAGGTTGGAGGGGATGTCAGTCAATGGCAGCGGAGGCTGCGATTGGCTGAGGGTGCCTGAAGAGGGAAGTTCTCTATGGTACCTGTGGCTTGTGACCTCTTCCAAGCAGGGCAAGGGGTCACCACAGCACGAAGAACTGTATTAAAGGGTCACGGCATTAGGAAGGTTGAGAACCAATGAGTTAAACAAACCATATTAAGCGCTGTTAGAATAAGTTGTTTTTTAAATGCCAGAGTTGCTGTTCATAATTTTTCTAACATGGAGGTGAATGGTTGTATGGGTGCACATGACTCCACCCCCTCTGTGCAGGGGTCCTCCTCCTCTGCACACCCATCACTATTGTTTATAGCCCCTTTGTTTCCAAGTGCATTGAAACCGTGGTGGGGGGTGGAGTTACATGTAGGGGGCTGCAGAGTCACTGTCTGAGGGGTGGAGTCCCAAACAGCAGGGCTGAACATTAGAGGGAATGTTGGAGGAGAACTGTGCCTCTCTGCTAGTAATGGTGCAATCAGAAGGTTTGTAGAGACTGGTGATACTTATGATCTGTGTTTACAATGGTATTAGATATGTTCCTTTACTGCAATTCTGTTATAATATATTCTGATGTTAGCACTAGGTAAATCCATCATTCACCACAGACATGCTGTGAGAAAATTGTATCCATTTTAAAATTAACAGTTAGAAATTGTTCTTATTTTCATAGATCCATGACAGTAGGAATTCTGGAAACAGAACTAAGGCTATGAGTAAACAGGGAAGCTGTCCCAGGTTGGATTAATCTTAGCTAGGTTGATGGGACTTTTTGAATAGAATTTAGATTGAAGTTTATACTCACATGGAAACATGCTAAAGTGCAGTGCTTATGTTAACAAGAGACTGCAGCTAGATGGGGCTGTCTGACACAGCACTGGATCTGATAAAGTAGGTTTTTAAAAAAAACAAAGAAAGAAAAAATCTTAGGAATAGAGTCAACAGAAGAAAAGGTGTTGTCTGTGAACATTGCCAGAGGAAGTTGGATGACCAGTGATGTTGAGTTGTGAATAGTGCATATCAAAGATTAATCTGCTTAGCAAAATGTGCTGCTTATATATCGCCCCATAGTGCTTAAAGCACTGAAAAAGAGAAAGACTGAAAAAGAGAAAGAAGAAACTATTTTAACTAATTTGGGCTTACTGTAGTTCACTTCATAGGATGTTTCCCCCAGCCCTGTGCAATCATCTTATCTGAAGGATCCCCTGCCCGTGATGTAAAAAATGTCTGAATGGCTATGGAAAAATGCTGGGCTAATTCTTGATTAGCTGTATGTTGTATAGTTGCTGTAAAATATAAACTTAACCATACCAACAGCAGGACAAATTGCAGACTCAATCACGACACAGCCACACCGTGTTTCCATAGCTCCACGGTAAGGAGTAGTTAGACTGAAGCTACGTAAAGAAGACTAAGCAAGTATGTTTACATTTTCAGCATGCAATTAGAGCACTGGCATTGAAAGTCTTAAGAGAGATTTTAAGGCACCAACCAGCAAGATTTAGAAATTATGCTGAGCTTACAATCATGAAGACTCTGGAAGCTCATAAGGACCCTCACAAGGAGGTTAGTATATTGTTCTTTGAGCTTGATTTATCCTTGAAGATGCGGAGAATCAATGTGGTGTTAAAATAAAACAAATATTATTTATTTATTATTTATTTTTCACACTTATATACCGCTCCTACTTCCCAAGCGGGAACTCAGGGCGGTTCACATAAAAATCAAAAGGAACAAAGACAATGGCAATGGCAGGGGGGGGACTTTCAGCATATGGGCCAATAATAAAACTAACTCAGAGAAACAAAAAAACACACACCCTCTAGTCATTTTTGAAGGCGTCCCTAAAAAGGAGGGTCTTCAGGGCTTTTCTAAAGGACGCCAACGACGGAGCCTGCCTCAGCTCGCTAGGTAGGTTATTCCAGATGGACGGCACCACCACTGAGAAGGCCCGCCCACGAGTGCTCGTTTTGCGGGCCTCCCTCGGGGGGACCGTCTGAAGCGAGAGGGCCAATGATGAATGGGTGGGTCGGGCCCGATCTAATTGTTGGTGAAGCCGCTCTGCCAGATAGACAGGGGCCAAGCCATGGAGGGTTTTGTAAGCCAAAACCAACACCTTGAACCTTATTTGGGAGGCAACGGGCAACCAGTGGAGGTGAGCCAGGATGGGAGTGATGCGGTCGAAACGACGCGCACCAACCACCAGCCTGGCCGCCGCATTCTGGACCCGCTGCAGTCTCCGAACAAGGTTCAAGGGAAGCCCCATGTAGAGAGCGTTGCAATAATCCAGCCTCGACATGACCAGTGCCTGTACCACAGTCCTCATATATATAAATATAGAGTATTGCATCAAAAGCCCATAGGCTGAACAACGGAGTATCATTCAAACAATTAATGGAAGTATACAAAACTCCAAGGAATTATAATTCACATTGTTCTGAAAATTTCAACAGAAAATAAATGCCTAATAGCACAGAACTTGCATGGAAGAACTATTTCTCAGTCAGGGCAGTTTTATAAGTTGCAATTTCCTTTTTTATTATAAACAATAAGTTGCACTGATAATAATGATACATCTTAGTGTTCAGACATCTAAAATAATCAGTAGTTCTGGGTTCTGCATAATTTTCCCACATATGAAGTTGCTTCATGTGTACTCCACCTTAGTGAGCTGGCTTGCATGTCTCTGTGAGTGCAACAAGATAATGTCTACCCTTTCTGTGATGTTGTTAAACCTTCCTTTATTTTCCCATCTGTGTCTTTTATTCACAATATGTAAATCAAGTTAATGAGCATCACTTAAGAAGCCAAAGTTATTCTATAAGACATAGCGCAACAGGTGAAATATTTGTCTCAGTGCCAGGCAGACACTTAAAGTTCTAAATTGCAAGTAATGGATTACAGTTTTGAATCAATAGGGATTTTAAGGTCCTTATTTTACCAGGATCCCCCACCACGACCAGTCCTTTTTAGTGAAAATTAAAGAAGCTGACAACATCATTTGGAATGAAACATCTAAATCCTTGAATGGTCAAATAAATTACTTCATTGTTAAAGACATCTACCGTATTTGTATTTTCAAGGTTGAGGGTGTTGTACGCTGTTTGAAAACATGGCTCCTGTTATTGAGAGGCTGCTGTTCTGACAGGTGTTCACTTATACATCAAAATCTTATTTATACAGTATTGCATTCTTTACATGGTTTTATCAAAACACACAAAGTAGAACTGAACTAATGCAATGTTATTGTTTCTCCATTTTTTTTTAATTTTAGGTAGTTAGATCTGCTGAAGAGGCTGCTACTATGCTTGCTACATCAATTAGTCCAGATCAGTGCATCAAAGTACTTTGCCCTATTATTCAAACAGCAGATTACCCTATCAATCTGGCGGCAATCAAAATGCAGACAAAAGTGATAGAGAGAGTACCTAAAGAAACACTTGCCCAGCTCTTGCCAGAAATAGTGCCAGGTCTCATACAGGTAAGAAGATAGAATACATGTACAAGAATGAGTTGTGGAAAGTCAGTAAATAGCACGTGTTGCAAATAATTAAAATCATATGGCTTTTCTATGACTCCTCAGTTTTTAATGAACATGTGATGTGCATATTTGATGCAGATTGAGTCCTCTGAATCAGATTAGTGTTTTTGTTCCTGGCCTAATTATATATACTAGTGAGGGATTTGCTTTTTAATTTTGTTACTGTATTTTGATACAATTTTAAATACGAACTTTTCTTGGTTTCTAGGGCTATGATAACTCAGAGAGCAGCGTTCGAAAGGCTTGTGTCTTCTGTCTTGTAGCTATTCATGCAGTCATTGGAGATGAGCTGAAACCACACCTCAGCCAGCTCACGGGCAGCAAAGTAGGTGGAAACCTGTCAATTTTTTTAAAAAAAGAGTTTTGCTTCATGTATCAGTTACTACGAAGGTGGATTTAAGGGGCAGGAAAAACTTATGTTACTGTCCACAATGGTTATCTTGTTGGATGAACACTAAAAGCAGTTGTGGAAAACAAGATATGTATATCACATCATTATATATGGCTATGGTACTGTTCATTCTAAAATCAGGATTGACTTAAGGCCCTATTACAAAACTAATTAGGCCGCAGAATGTGTGTACGTGATTATAAGTAAATTAATTGTACATTGCTGAGTAGTGGACATTTCCCAAGTTCTGACATTTCAAGTATCAAATAACTTATATAGCAGTGATGGCGAACCTTTTAGAGACCGAGTGCCCAAACTGTGATTCAAAACCCACTAAGTATTTATTTGCAAAGTGCCAGTACAGCAATTTGACCTGCATACAGGTGGCTGTGAAGGGACAATGTCAGGTGCCCAAAGAAAGGGCTCCAAGTGCCACCTTTGGCACCTCTGCCATAGGTTTGCCAACAGTGTTATATAGTGTGATCATTTGACTTATATCTACTTATTGAAAATATACCAACATCCCCCATAACTATTTGAACTGTATTTTTTATTTCATAATATCAGATTACAGCTAGAACTCCAGTAACTTGCATTTGAATCCTCATCGATTTATGAGGCTCCTTGTCAGAGGCTCTATCGTAACGTTTTCTTCCTCACAGGGACCCTTAGTCTATCTGCCTTCTTGCTGTGCACTTGCAAGACACAGCAATGTTAATTGGACTAGAGAGCCAGGGTGATCTTATACTTAGAGATTCACAGAGGTGTTGTGAGGATAAAAATTTCTGAAGCTCAAGAAAAGAAATGAAACGTTACTCCACATGCTTGTTGAAAGTGAAAGAAACATTCCCCTTAGTTTTATTTTTGGTGTAAATCTGACCTGCACAGCCAAAAGGTGAATTCATAACTTGATACCATTTCCACTTGTTATCTGGAAGTTGAGTCATGGCTACTGGACTTCTTTTTTGAGAGAGAGAAACGTTTCGCTGTTCATCTAAACAGCTTCATTGGTCTGAATACAGCTAGATCAAGGCCTTCACCACCAAGGCCATAGCTAAGGACCCATTCTTGATAGGTTTCAGCACCTTAGGCCATTGTTCACCTTAAGGCTAAGGATACTATTGTCTCCCTAACGAGCCTATTTAGGCCATTGTTCATCTTATGAGCCTAATTCAGGCCAGGGTGACAAGAGGTCAAAGCTGCTTATAAGATGGAGGATTTGCACTACCTGTATTCAGACTGATGAAGCTGTTTGGATGAACAGCGAAACATTTCTATCTCTCAAAAAAGAAGTCCAGTAGCCATGACTCAACTTCCAGATAAACTCACCTGGATGACTGAGAATCTTCACAGACATATTCCACTTGCTATGTTTATGTATGGTTTTATGGTACCCTTTCACTAGCATCAATAAAATAAAATAAAATAAAATAAAATAGTGTAATCTGCCGCCCAGAGACCTTTGGGTAGTGGGCGGCATACAAGCTAAATAAATAAATAAATAAATAAATAAATTTACATTTTCAGGTTCATCATTAGAAAAAATTTAATCCATAACAGCTCAGGTACATGAGATTAATATTTTTCAGGTGATGATCTTAAGAAAATAAGTGCTTAATGATGTACGACCAACTTTGCTGATTCAGGGAACTCTGAAACCTGCCTAATAGTGTATATTCATCCATTCATTGTTAGTAATTTTATAAAACAATGAATTTATTTTTCTGAAAGGATTGTTTTCTGATTGCTGTCAATAAAAAACACTCCTCTATGTAAGCAAAATAATGAACACATTCTGCTGATATGGCAAAGGCTCCTTTGAGTGCAAGGTTCACACCCTCCCATAGAACAGCATCCAGATATATAAGTTAACCTAAGTGATTGGCGCAATAATGAAAAACTTTAAATGAATTTTTTGCTATGCCAATTAAACTAGCAGCCATTTTTGTCATAATAGAAAGCAGTAGCTTTCCCATAACAAGAGCTTGGGTGTTTCTTCTGCCTTGCATTTGATCTTTTGCATTTATGAGGAGAGGAAGTTACTACCATTCAGTTTGAACTCCTACAATTGTCTGTGACCTCTGAAGTTGAGAACTGACTTGTTTAAACTGTGACTGATAAGAACAAGCCAGAATCAAATGATGATTTCAGGTCCCATTGTCTTCTCAGACTACGGTTCTCCCAGGTTGATATTTCACAGACTGATGGCTTGAAACAAAGGTTTCTTATTATGGGTATGAAAAAGAAATGCATATTTTCAAGGCAGTTCATCTTGGTAGCAAGTAACAACAGTATCCAATTTCTAATAATTGTACATTTATATCTTGTGGAGGCGGCTAGCTTGTCTGACGTGTGTATTTTTCATGAGTGACGTAAACTAATCCTTCCTTCACTTTAATAAGAGGTATATTTTATAATTTTCAAGAAATAGTCAGTTTTCCTTCAGCAATATGCATTTTCCTGTATTACTATAATTGAATTTATAAAATAGAAGTGCATTTTCTAACATTCAGTCTGCTGTAAATTTTAATCAAGATGTTTACAATTAAATCTGCAGATGAAGTTACTGAATCTTTATATCAAACGGGCTCAAACAGGCTCTGGAGCAGGTGATGCAGCAGCAGATGTTCCTGGACAAAGCTAGTGATGCTGATGCCTGCCTGCTTGATCGTACAAAGATACATCTGAAAAAGGAAAAAAATCTCAAACACACATTTTGGAACTCTTCATTTTTTTATTGTTTTGTTGTTTTCTTTTTGTTTCCCCTAAGAGAGGGCTACTCTCAGCCTGCATGACTGTTGCAGTAACTCCATATCCAAAGGAAAAACAGTATTAATATCACTTGATTGAAGCAGAATAAATTTTTAAAATCTAATCCATCATGTTTTCTGTTCACACTCCTCTGTGTGTTGTCCCATCGATTTTTATCAGTGTTACTGTACATTTTTCTTTTTCTAAAAAAAACCTAATTAAACAGGAATGCTTTAAGCTTTAAAAGCTAAAGTCTAAATTTCCTTGTTTTTATTTAGCTGCAAAATAATATGACTCCTTCTTACTGTTTTTATAAGTACCATGTTTTTTTGCAAGATGGTGGGACACAAGAACAAAGCTGGACTGGTCTGAACTGCAAGTAGATTTACATCCTCATATGGATGTCTTGACTCAAGAGAACTGAATCTGAACGCATGCAGTGTCCATAAAAAGCTGGATTGATCTAGCTCTGTACAAGTGGTTATAGTTCACTGTTTGAAAATGTTTGTTCCGTAAATAAAAATGCAGTGTGATCCAGGAGGACAAAGCTGGCAGTGCCTCCGGGGTGGAAGACAGCCTACTCAGATTACAGTATTGCAGAACTGGGGTTGTGTGGCAGCTTTCCCATCCAGGGAACAAGCAAAGTCCCTTAACAGATACAAACCATCCTTCTCACCATCCCTTATTCAAGCAGTATGCTTCAGAGTGGAGTGCTCTGCACAAGCATGCTCACTATGTATTTATCTTTATCACTAGAATGTTTCCTTGCAAGCTAATTACTGGAACCAGTAGTTATATCATTTTAATTCACATAGGGATACATGATGGCACTGCAGAAAACTTTTCAGTTACTATTACTTTTTGCAAGAATGGTGGTTTCTGCACTGAATATTAGGGGAGGTCTGGGGAAGAATCACAAGCACGATATACTCCTTGACACCATTGATTTGGGGTTCTAAATGATGGAGTTGCAGGAAGCAGCACTACATTTATTGCATGGTTCTCAAGATGATGTCATCAAGATCATTTGAATTAAGATATGGAAATGTTTTCGGGTTGTTTTCTGTAACTTTTTTTAACTTTATTGTGAATAAAGCATCTTTGTATTTATGGACATAAGAACTGAAGAGACGGTTGAAATCAATTAAAATGTCCCAAGAGGCTTCTGTTTCTGATATGTAAACACCAGGCTTCTTCACTCAAAGATGGGAGTGAGATCAGCACCCTTCTCACAAAGGCTAGAGCCAAGATTATGTGACTATCGTTACATTATCTAGTTTTGGGGATTGTGTCTTCACGGGAGAGAAAATAGCAGTGCCAGGGATGGTTTTTCTGTGCTAGGCTAAGATTCTCTCTACCTCTTCAGGGTGAATACTTTTGATTAAGCTGCTACCCATAATGTCTTGTGGAAAAATCTTGTCTATAGAGATATTTTTTTATGTTATTTTTGGTTCCTTTTGCTATTGTGTATTCAAAGCCCCATTCTTTAACATGCAGCCAAATATCATTTCTAAACAGAGCTAATAACACTTTATTTGCTTGATATCTTTAAGAGAAAAATTGAATATTTGCAGTTACATAATATAATAAGTTAAACTTGGATCAGAAGTGATTCTGACTGAGAAAGATGTGGTTATTGAAGAAGCAATTTGCTGTTGCAGAAAGCTGTTTATTGGGAAAAATATTTTAGAATTATATGTAAAAAATAATTGCATTATTCATTACCGGCTTTTTTTAGCAGCTACATCAGGAAAATAGTCTCCCCTTCCTCATTCCCATATATATGTGTTACATTTTGTTTTCTACTGTTCTATTGTGTATTTATAGTTCTCTGCTTAACATTGTGCATATACAGGCAATAAAATGTACATAACATACTTGAAAAAAAGCTTGTATACAGCTGTGTTTCTGCTGTCTTTAGTGTTAGTTTTTACCATTTTGAGTATGCTAATTATTGTAACATCATATTTTCATATTTTTGAGCCAGAAGAGTGAGTGTAAATGGTCTAGGGCGGTGGTCCCCAACCCCCGGGCCGCGGACCGGTGCCGGTCCGTGGACCGGTTGGCACCGGGCCGCCTGGGGAGGCCGGGGAGGCTCCTCCCCTTTTCCTCCGCCGCCCTCCTCCTCCTCCTCTTCTCTCCCGCGGGCAGCCGGAGGAGGAGTCGCCGCCGCCGGGCCCGGCGCACGGGCAGGGGGGGGGAGCCCGGGGCTCCTGGGCAGGCGGGCCCCGCCTCCTCCTCCTGTCGGCGGCCATGGCAGCCACCTGGGTTCGGCCGCGACTCCGCGGCCGGGCGGCGGGCGCCCGCTGCCGCTGCGGCCGGCTCGGCGGTCCCGGTGGCGCCTCGGGCCGGGAGACGCCACCCCCACCGGCCTCCCCTCCCCCTCCCGCCGCCCGCCCAAGGCCGCAGCCGGAGGCAAGCGGCGGCGCAGAGGTGCCCCACCGAGGCGGGCGGCGGCAGCGGCCGCGGGCGCCCCGCCGCCGGCCGCGGAGCCACTGCCGAACCGGGCGGCGGCTGCCGTGGCCGCGGCCGCGCCACCGGCCTCAGTTGGGGCACCTCTGCGCCGCCACTTGCCTCCGGCCGCCGACAGGAGGAGGAGGCGGGGCCCGCCCGCCCAGGAGCCCGGGCCCCCGCCCGTGCGCGCGGGGAGCGCATGCCCAACGCCCCAGACGGCAAGCGCCGCCGCTCCCGCAGCCCGCCTCGGTTGGGGCACCTCTGCGCCGCCGCTTGCCTCCGGCCGCCGACAGTAGGAGGTGGGGCACGCCCGCCCAGGATTAGCGCCGCCGCCGCTGCCGCTCCCGTGGCCCCCAGGTACACACGCCAAGCCCCCCGCACCTCCTCCTCCCCCATCCCCCGCCCCCCACACCCTCCCCTGCCCCCCCCACACCCCCATCTCCCCCCTCCCCACCCCCACCCCGGGCCACGGGAAAATAATCAAACAAATACCGGTCCGTGGAGACAAAAAGGTTGGGGAGCACTGGTCTAGGGAAGTATGAAATATGCTACAAAAATAAGGCATTAACTAACTCCACTCCAAAGTGCTAGCAGTAAAACCAATTTAAGAAAGTTAATGCAGAAAGCATGAAACATTAATAAAGCTGGTTCCTAGGATTATACCAATCTGCAACAGCCTACTAAGTGTCTAGGCAGCCTTCTACATACATTGTTAACTCCCATCAGGAAGCGAGCACATCTTTAAAAGGAAAGACAGATCACATGCTCAAAAACACTGCCAAATAACAATTAATTGAAGAAAAAGTATCCCATGGATATAAGTAGCTTTTCCTGCAGCATATGGGAGTAGAGTTCATTCATTTAGCCATATATTTGTATCTCACTTTTCCACTTAATAGTACCCAAAGCAGCTTCCCACACTCCCAAATAACAATAAAAATAGCAAATAAAACAAACAGTGGCTAAAATCCTATTATTTATGTATGTCTGTATAAGTCAAAATGGATAGAATCATAGAACAGAGTTGGAAGGGGGATAACAGGCCATCACACCCTAACCCCTGATCCATGCAGTAATACAAATCAAAGGATCTCTGCCAGTGATTGTCCAATTTTCTCTTGATTGCTTCTATAGGAGCCCTCGCCACTTTCAAAATTAATTAATTTCACTGCTGTACTGTTCTAACAGTTGAGAAGATCTTTCTGATGTTCAGCCTAAATCTGCCTTCCTGTGACTTAACCTCATTATAACATCTGGAAGTTGAGTCAGGCAACTGGATTTCTTTTATTGAGAGATCAAAATGTTTTGCTACTCATCCAAGCGGCTTCATCAGTCACAGTAACAAATTTCTGTTAGCTAAGATGAGGTTTTGTATTCCTTGTCTCACAACAGTTGGATGACTTGGTGTATCACACAAAAATGCAAGTCTCAACTCAAACCAGCAGTACATTACAGTCATCTACACTATTTGAATTAACATCTGTATACATAAGTAAAAGGATTCTGGCCAACAGAAACAGTTACAAATAACAGTTACATCAAAAGATAAATATGTAGCATGCTATAAAATACAGATGAGCTAAGTTTAATGAATAAACAAAATTAATTGAACTGAATGAAGTGAATGTATGTGGAAACTCATTAAAGTTTTTACATTCCTTTATTTGTTTTAGGTATTTTCATACTGCTTCCTCCGAAAGAGGAGAAGGACATCCTTGGAAGTGATTGTCCTTCTCAAATGATTTACAGGCAAGCTATTTTGACTAATCATATGGACTCTAGACTCCTGACACAGAGCATCTAGTTTAGTTCCTGTCTTCACTTCATCAGGCTCTTGTTCACCTTTTCATTTCTCACTGTTGTTCATCAATTTCTTCACCTTAAAAAGGAGGCTTTTTTCTTGTCAGTCAAGACCTTTATTTGCATCAAACAAAGCCATACAGTACAACAGGCAACATTATTTGCATAGATAAGGAGTATATGCCTGATTAAAATTACAGAGGTGCTAAAAATGCAGAACAAAACATGCTATAGCAAAAAAATAAAATAGCAGAATATGCTCATTTAAACTATCTGGCCATCAACTATGAAAATTTGTCCTGCCTGGGGATAATTATTTTCATCCTAAGAGTGCAAAACAAAAGGTTTTGTTGGGAATTGTAACCTGCGTCGCTGTATTAAAAGATCAATGTATATGGCAATCTGCCTAGTGTAGACTTTGTTCTTGCCTAAACTTGATAATCTTAGTTACACTACTTGTTCAGGTTTCCTTAGTACACCTCTCACTCCATAATAGTGTTAACCTCTGTCTCTGCATGTCAAGGATAGAAGATAGGAAGGCTGAGTACACTTCTAAAAATCTATGAGGCTTCTGCCACAGCATTCTGAGCAGCCACCAGGGCTAGAGTGATAAAAAAGGCCAGCCTATCTTTTGGCCCAAGATATCCTAAAACAATTATATAACATCAATTTTAAATTAAATCAAGGTCTTAAAATGAAATCACAATAGATGCTAGCCTGGATATCATATAACAGGCTTATGGTGCAGCAGTTAAACTGCAGTACTGCGGTTATCCCTTTGTTCATGACCTGAGTTTCATCCCAACAGGCACAGGTAGCTGGCCTGAGGTTCACTCAGCCTTCCATCTTTTTCCAAAGTCAATTAATTATCCAACTCTTGGGGGGTGGCAACATGTAGCCTGCATAATTATGTTGTAAACCGACAAGATTTGTACGCACTGAGCAGTAGCATATATGCATCATGCTTTGCTTTGTACAATACAATGCCCTGTTTACTGGTTTAAAAACTATCAGACAATTACTGAAGCCAAAAGCAGTCTCATATTTGAATAATCTGGGGGATACAAAATTATTTGGAGAATGCCTTGTTGCAGTCCTGGTGCAAACTAAGGACAAATTGAGAGACTTCTGGCCCCCGCAACAAGGAAGGATCTCCTTAAGAGTGCAGAGCCAACAGGGTCTAGAGCCCCACTGGTCAGAAGGGAATTACCAGCACAAGAATAATAGAAACCAGAGTTTTCAGAAGTAGATCACCACCAATTCCAACCCTTGGACAAAACAACCCACCAGAGGACTTCAGTCACCACATGATTTGGAGATAGCTTCAATACTAATTGTTTTGAAGGGAAACTCCACCTCAAGCAAGCTGGTTCTGGACCTCATCAGATACAGATAAGAGATACACTTTACCAGCAAATATCATTTCTTCAGTCCTCCAAGAAAAATGTGCACTGATGCTCCAGACCATAGAGCATTGTTGGCGAACCTTCAGTACTCCAGATGTTTTGGACCACAACTCCCAGAATTCCAAGCCTACTGTAGATTGCCAATGGCAAAGGACTGTGGGAGTTGTGGTCTAAAACATCTGAAGTGCCAAAGGTTTGCCACCACTGCCATAGAGCATCTCTTAGAAACAGGAGCAACAAAGCTTCTTCTGTCTTCCTAAAGGTGTTCTGGCCATTACTCCACATTCTTCATTGTGCTGAAATAGAAGGGGAGAGAGGGTGAGACTCAATTTGAAAAAGGTGAATTGGAATTTCAGACATCAAAAATTCCATGTATAAATGCCATGTGCTATTCTGGATGCACTACGGAGACCTGTTTGCAAATACCTGCCCATCTGCTTCACCATTACTACAGTATTTCTGCTGTCTAACCCCAGAGAGCATTTGCAGTGCAAGGTCTTGCCCTTTGTCTCTCCTCATCCCACTGGTTCTTTACAAAGATAATGCTGGAAGTGATGGACTGGCAAAGCAAGACGTGTGTGAATGTCTCTACTTGGAGAATCTTCTGATCAGATCACCACAACAAGGAACCAAGGATGTCTGAGAAACTGCAGTCTTGCATGAGTTAGCCATGAGGGTCAGTGGGGAGGAAGCATGTCCTATTGATTTTACTTGTCATGTACCATCAAGTTAGAATTGACTTATAGTGACCCTAATTAGGTTTTCAATGTAAGTGAGGTACTTAATGATCAATTTTACAAGTCCCCCCCCCCGTGAGTTTCCATGGCAAACCCTGATCTCGAGTCCTAGACCATTAGTCTACCTAATACACCACACTTGACAGCTCAGTGAGTTAGGTATCTGGCTGCAGAGCCAGAGATGGGGAATTCAAATCCTCACTGGGCATCCTGAAGCAGCCAGGCTGTGTGGCCTTGGGCAAGCTGCACAGTCTCAGGATGCTCCCAGAAGAAAGGAATGGAAAGCTAGTTCTAAGACGCCTCTACCTAGAAACCCCTTGAAAGGGCTGCCATAAGTACTCAGAACTAACTTGATGGTATATAATGGTTACTGGGTTTTGTTTTGTTTTTTGGTTTTGTTTTTTTGCTAAATGCCACTATAACGTAATTGGTAGACTTTTTTCATGTGTACATCCTTAGGTTAGCCCTTTTCTTCCACTTGGTTTTCTGGTACATTTGCTCTCATCTTCCCTGGCCACGTTTTGAGAAGCATTGTCCTTTTTCTTCTGATCACAGCCACAAATGATAACAGAAAATAAAATTGACTTCTGTTTTCTTAAGGTGCACCTAAAGTGATCTACGGTAAATCTCTCACACTTCTGATTTTCTGCCTTATGAACTGCTAACAAAAGCAATAACCAAATTCCTAGTACAAAACTTTTTTTTTTAACCACAACCTCAGCAAGATGTCAGGCTCTCTAGGAATGGCTGCAGCGTTCAAGGGTTCTTAGTGATATTAGGGAATACTCAAATTAGTAAAGTCATCACAGATATGATTCAAGGAAATGTCTTTTTTCCCTCGGACAAGATGGACAAAAGACGTCAGGACATTTCACAAGTTCTACGAGAGAATACAGCACCATTTACATTGCTTTCAAAACTTGGGGGTCCACGTACTGGAGCTAGATATTGTGACCTTGGACTTTTTTCTATACATGGCTGTTCCTGTGAGTACTCCTATCACATCAGAAAGATACAGCAACCAAAAGGCAGATACAGTGGTACCTTGTATAAAGGAATTAATTCGTTCCAAATGAAATTATGTGAAGCAAAATTTCCTTTATACAAATTTCCTATAGGAATGCATTGAAAATGGAGTAATCCCATTTTTATGTTGTACACATTCGCCCCATAGGAGATTCTGTTAAGCAGATTTCCCCTATCTCTGGAATTTTTATGTTGTACAGATTTTATGTTATACAAACCGTTTGTTATACGAGGGTCCACTGCACATGTCAACACATCCTAGTCTATCAGATAATCCCTGCAGTTACGGCTGTCTTGCACCCTACAATAGGGAAAACTTGCTATCTCATAACCTGCAGGTCACAACTGATGCCAGCTGCAGAGACATATCTTAACACACCCATGGCCCACAGCAGGTGGACCAGAGTAATCACAAAACTTGGACTCACTGAAGATAAGGGCAGTAGATTGACCTAATTATAATTCACCCAATACTATTCAGTCAGCAAGGTTAGTGTCAAGAATATCACCAGGAGGCCCCACATCAATCATGAAAGCATACCAAGATCTCACTTCTTTATGAGGAAAGCACCCTATTACTAACGCAGGTGAAGTCTCACCTTGTGCTAAAAGCAGAACATGTTCAGAGATCACTCAACACTGAAGCAGACTGGCTGAGCCACATGGATATCAAGCAAGCTTGAGTGCATATTATCAGACAAGATTATTCAATCTTCTAAAAAATTCACCTGAGCCTCCCAGTAGTGGTCCTCCTTGCCTCACCTACACAAGGTAAAGTGCTTTTATGCCAGACACAGGTGAGAAGATGGAAACAATAGATGTCCTGACATTCAGGTGGCCCCCAGGTCTCCTGTATGCCTTTCCACCAATGGCATTGCTGGATGGGCCATGAGAAAAATCAGAAGAATATCAGATAAAGTTTGTAACCCTGTATTAGCTGAGATGTGCATGGTTTCCACAAACAGTTGAAACAGTGCACGTATCTCTCAACACACCAAATGACCAAGACAGAGCAATCTGTCATCTACATCGTAGATTGATACAGCAATACTCACATTACAAAATGATTATTCAGAACATGAGTTTCTGCCATGTTGCCACCATACAGGAATACCCTTAAAACAGTTCTGTATGAAACACTATGGACAATCAAAAATGGGAAGCAAGCATGTGGCATCAAGATTTCTACCATATTGAGTTTCTGCAGGATGGCAAGAACAAATGTCTGTCAGTCAACCCCCTGAAAAGACAGAGTGGCAGGTTTATCTACAATTGTGTGAGTATAAAGGATATCCTTTGTAAATGCAGCCAGATATTAATTTCAGTGGTGGCAGGGGAGAGATGCCTCCTATTCATCACAGATACCATACTCTTAAAGACACTTATTGAATCACTAAACAAACTACCAATTGGAAAGTGCAATCTGGTGTCTTGCAGCAAGATAATTAATTGTATCCGTGTGGATGGCTAAAATGAAAGAACTTTGAAACTCATTTAAAACATGTTTAAGACAGCCAATTTACTGGTAATCCAGGTGTTTCTCTTTGTGCCATCATATCCTTAGTCTAATTAATCCATTGTTTCAATGAGCACCAAATTATTTTCCATGGCAAATCAACCAGGCACAATCAACGTTTCACCTCCAGGGAGAAAAATATAGCCACTTTTAAGTCTTGATAGTTCAGAGACTAACTTGAGATTGTACTACGAAGTGGCCTGCCTCGGTTGGATAAAAGATTGGATTACTTTAGTTGATGAGGATCTATTGGATTTAGAAGGTCATGATAACAGATTTGGTTGGCACGCTTATCTTTGGTATGACAAAGTGAAAGTACATAAAAGTTTTATGAATCATGTAATTAGAAAGTCACTACTTCAGGCCTGGGAACGGTTGAAACCCCTTTTAGAGAGACATACACCGAGATGGTTATCCCCGATTGAGGCATTGGCGATCAAGAGGAAAGATAAAGAAGGAGTGGGGATCACCTATGGTGATGTGTTATTCTTTTCAGAAAAAGGTCCTAGACTGAAGTCTTATGATATGTTGAAAGAGAAGTTAACAGGCTGGTTTCAGTACCATCAACTAAATGACATTTTTCAGAAAGATAGAAAGGTGTCTGGGTTTGGAGAGAAGGAATCTAAGTTCCAAACCATAATCATGGGCCCAAAAAAGAAATTGTTGACTAGATTATATAATTTTTTGTTGGAGTTGAATCTAAAAGATGAACAAGTTAAAGAATGTATGGTAAAATGGGCTATGGATCTGGGTCATAATATTGAGTTAGATGTGTGGGAAAGATTGTGGAAAAAGAATATGAAGTTTACCGCATGTACTTTGATAAAAGAAAATCTGTTGAAAATGATGTATAGGTGGTATATTACCCCAACGAAGTTAGCAAAGATGTATAGGATGAAAGATGACCACTGCTGGAAATGTAAAGAGAAACAAGGTGATTTTTATTATATGTGGTGGACTTGTGAGAAAGTGAAAGAGTACTGGGCATTGATATATGATGAACTCAAAAAGATGTTAAGGTGTATATTCCCAAAACGGCCTGAATTTTTTTTGTTAGGGTTGGTGGATAATGAAATTAAAGGAGCAGACAGGACTCTATTTCTATATGCAACAGCAGCGGCACGAATGCTCCTGGCACAGAATTGGAAGACAACGTATATACCATCTTTGGATGAATGGAGGGCGAAAATATTGGACTTTGCAGAGATGGCCAGACTGACGTGCAGACTGAGGGATCAAGACAACCAGAAGTTCCAAAAAGATTGGCAAAAATTTAAGAACTACATGGAGATTCATTGCAAGGAATTAAAGACTCTTACCGGATTAGGATAGAGCTCGAAGGATTACTACTTATTTTTCAAATCTTTTTATAAGTATATAAAGGGGTTTGTCTGAAAGGAAGGCTAGGAGATGAATAACGCTAAAACCACGGGAAGAACAGAGGGAAGCCAAATTTTAGTGGTAGAATGATTTTGTATTGTTGAACTTGACTTTTTTTTTGTATATTAAAATTTTCTAATAAAAACATATTTAAAAAAAAAAGATAGTTCAGAGACTAGACACATTCACATTTGGAGCTTCCAAGATAAATACACAGATCAAGAAAATATGAGCAGCAGTCCCCATCTGGATGCTTCTTGTCCTGTGTAGTTGCCTTTAATCGGCTTCTAAGAGCCGGATTAAATGACAATTATAAACTGAGCATATGTTTTACACATCACATGGGAAGATAAGAAAATCTGCCCAATTTTTTTTAATGTAACTGTTACCCATTGCAGACAGAGCTAAAGCGAGAGATGTAGCTTGTGCTCCGGTGCAGGGAAAACTCTAACAAGGTTCTGCCAGGCAACCTCTTAGAACATGAACACAATTGGCACCTTTTATGGCATGGAAACAGACACCAGCATTTTTAAAAAATGGGCATTGTGCTGCCATGTTGTCCATGTAAAATGCCAATAAAGATGAGGAAAACTGATTATAGCTAGTTCAAGGCAGTTGAGAGAAGAGCAATTAAATATTTACTTGTGCGTGGGGGGAGAACAAGCTATTCTCCCACATTCATAACACACACACAAACACACATTTCTATTGAATTAATGTTGGTTGTGGGTGCCATGTTAAAAAAAATCCTAATGAATCTAGGATGGAAAAATAATACTATATAGAGTAAACCACAGAAAAAAGGAAGTTTTGTACTTGTCCAACATGGAGCATTTGTTTTTCGATAGGTACCCAACTGTGCATTACTATCAGTGTGTTCCCCGCCATATGGACAATGCAAAGCGTAAACTGGTATCAAGAGTGCTAAAGAAAAATTCTCGCTTTCCAAGTTTTAAAAAACCAGTTAGAAACTTCCAATGTAGTGTTAATATAGTACTATAAAACAATAAGTGCATCAAAGAAAAGACAGCACAGATTGTTTTTCAAATACTTTGAACAATTTCTTGAAGATATGCTAATAAGAGCTGCACTCAATGGCCAAAATCCTGCTGCTTAGCAGAGTAAATCACATTAGAGTTAAGATAATCAATAAGAATTTGGTGAGTCATCTCCTCAGTAAAATCCATTGGTTCAACTGGACCTACTCTAGTACAATTTATTCCACTCAGCAACAGCAATTTTGCCATTAGATACCAATCTGTACAAAGAGGGAAGAACAAATATTCTGTCTGCAGCAATGGTTCTCAACCTTGGGTTGAGAATTCTAGGAACTGCAGTCCAGCTGTTATTGGACCACAATTCCCAGAAGTTTTTACCACCAGCTGTATTGGCTGATGTCACAAACTAAGAACATTTGCATGATCCCATTATTTATGCACTAGCATTAAAAGTGAATTGAATTGTGCTTTGAATTTTAGGAAATCCACACGCCAATCCTTTTTCTTTTCTTTTGATAATGATGCAGAAAAGTGCTTCACCATCATGTTGCGATGCTCCAGCCTTTAAAAGTATTTAGCCTCATTATGAGATCAATGTTAATTGGAAACCCATGTGTATTCATGTTGTAGTCATATCACACAGCAGCTAACAGATGTTCTGGGAGTCCTGACACACCTCTCCTGTTTACAACTTAATTTCTAACATGTACTATCATATCAAGACCTTGTTAATTTCCAAGGATAGGGACGCTGGTCATCCAAATGACTTGAGGTGGGCATTATTTTTTAAGAAAAGAAGTAAACAGCAGACAATGATGTAACTACTGATGAATGCCAAGAAGGATATGGCATGTCAATTCTATATGAACTTCACAAGTGAGGTCAGTTCTAGGAGTGGAGATGCTAGAAGTACTGTTGAGACCATTCCTCTGAAATAACTGGTTGCTGTCTCGCTAGATAGTGCAAGAAAACTGCAATGGTCCGTTTACTTTCATGCTAAATAAATTAACTTTCAGTAAACTGCAGAAAATACAAAGCCCAGAACATTTCAGTTATTAAACAACATGCATTATTTATTTAGTTAGTTTACATCCCACTTTTGTCTAAAGCTGTGCCCCAAGATGATTATCTACTCACAATCTGACACAGTTTGAGATGCAGTAATGTATTTCCTCTTATAGTAATAATGTCTAATTGTTAAATTTCCATATATTAAATTAGATACAAATTTGGTGATGTCTATCCTTCTTTTATGGAGTAGGAACTGGCAAACCACTCCAGTATACCTGCCAAGAAAACTCCATGGACATGGGGTCATGAAGAGCCGTTCACGAATGTAATGACACAACACACATCCTTCTTTTTGGCAATGCAGCAGTGGCCACCCTAAATCCTCCATTCTAGTAAGGCTATATCCCCTTCTTTCAAAAGAAAATAAAAATTCAAGTTCAAATGCAAAAGAATTAGCCATCCCTTGCTCAGGTGCATTAGAAATATAATAAAGGTGTATCTTTTGGAGGAAGGAAACAGTTTGTTACTCTCAAGCTCTGTGTCCACCTGCTCTCTGATGCAGATTGATTGAATGACTATGAAAAATTCTGGGGAAAAAAAGCAAAGTGTTCTGCTTATATACCGCCCCATACCACTTTAAGTAGTCTCTGGGCGGTTTACAATTTTTAATTACAGTGTGCAGGCTACACATTGCCCTCCCAGCAAGCTGGGTACTCATTTTACCAACCTCTGAAGGATGGAAGGCTGAGTGAACCTTGAGCCTGCTACCTGGGATTGAACCCCAGGTCCTGAGCACAGTTTTACCTGCAGTACAGGCATTTAACCACTGCACCACGACCCCCCAGTACAATTTTATCCTGCTGCCACACAAACTCTGTCCTGACTCAATAATGTGTGGACCAGGTAGCCAAATGACAACTATATGGTATATTTTGTTCCCACTCAAATTGTAGTTTAAATTAGAATGTCACCATGACACCTGCCCAGGTCAATACTGATCTGAAAGAATTCATCTTCCAGACAAGTTTAGGTTTCAAGTGAGTTCTTTACTGCTATTATGTTCCCTATCTATCTTTCCACTTTTAAAAAAAAGTTTAACAAGTTCAAATAAAAATTGTTAATGTATGGAAGAGAGTCAAACTCTGAAAAGCTAACAACTTACTTTACTGAATCTGAACAAAATGCATTAAAATCTGATTATTCAAACAACTAACCTTGGTCTGAATCTTCTTGGACTGCAAGCAAAATTCAAAGAAACGAAGCATTACAAAATACAAATGCAATACTAGTCTATAGGTATCAAAAACAGACTATTATATTTGAATGAGAGCTTTTCTGGCTCAGGTCTTTAAGGTGCCACCTATTTTTGTCTTTTGTTTCTTTGCATTTTGCCTGGATTTCTAAGCACCATACAGGACTTAAAAAAAAACAATAACCTATTTCTATGCCGCGTCCCGGAATCTTTGAACAATGCGAAGTTTTAATTTGTTTCACTCATTTGAACCACGAGGCAACGTGGCACTGACGACGGAATTCACAGCAACTTTCTGAAACTCGCACCGGATGAGTAACAACAGCCCCTCCGCTTACACACGTTGCCCCAGAGCGCCCGCCCAGAGCAGAGGAACGGTTTACCCTCGTACGGCTGCGCTCGGCGTTTCTGGGGGTAAGGTTTTTTCGCATGGCATCCTGGGTATTGTAGTCACCGCGCCCTCGAGCGCGAGCAGACGAAAGGGGAAAAACTGAAGAAGTGACCGCCCAGAGAGAGAGAGAGAGAGAGAGCGCTTTTTCCATTGGCTGACGAGGACATCCGTCTCCAGCTCCCTCAGCGCCGGACTCATCAAGCCGCGCGGCTGGTCGAAATCGTTTCCCAATAAGCACCGCCCGCGGAGACTGACGCACGCGCGCGCCTGTGGGGGAGACGACGACGACGACCCAGGAGGAGGAGGAGGAGGAGGAGGAGGATGCGGCCGCCATGTTAGGGCAGGCTTTGGTGTTGCTGCCGACGCGGCGCACCAGAAAGGAGGCGGGGACCCCGGAACAGCTCCGGCTGGCGGAGGAGCCGTTGGGGCTGGCCAGGCGGGGCGGGCGGCTCCCCGCGCGGCTGTGGCGCTGATGCGGGTGTTCGGCGGCGCCTTGGGAGCGCGTCTGCAGGGTGGCTGCTGAGGGGAAGCAGCGGGGACCCCAAACCCCCCCACCCCGGCGCCCGCCCGCCCGCCTGCCCGCCCGCCTACGGAGGGTGGAGTGGAGAAGCGGCGGCGGCGGCGGCGGGTGAGGCGGCCGGCCGCCGGGGAGAGCGCAGGATGCGGCTGAGCGCGGCTCTCGCCGTCTCGGGGTCGCTTCCTGCCCGCCCCGCTTCCTCCCAGGGGAAGGGGCTCCCCCGAGGCTGAAGGGCCCCCTCCCACCCCACCCCCTTCCCCCACCCCCATTTCTCCTTCCTCCCTTTCCCCCACGGCCCTCTCCTCCCTCCCCCCCTCCCCTCTTTCCTTCCCCACCGCACCCCTCTTTTTGCCTCCCTTCAACTCCCGGGTTCAACACTCCTCAGCCCGACCAGAAGCTGTACCCCACCGCCGGAGGGAGGAGGAGGAGGAGGAAGGGAAACGGGTCCCTTCCTCCCCGCTTCCCCACTGCGGCCGCCCTTCCTTCCTTCCTTCCTTCCCGGGACCGCGAGCAGAAGAAGATGGCGTGGGTGCTGAAGATGGACGAAGTGATCGACTCCGGGCTGGCCCATGATTTCGACGCGAGCCTCTCCGGCATCGGGCAGGAACTGGGCGCCGGCGCCTATAGCATGAGGTAGGTGGGTTCTCCATTGGGGGGCGGCGGGGGGGGGAATGGAGGCAGGCGGGGGTGGCTGGCTCGTCGCTCTCCTGGGGGGGGGGGCTAGGCCACGCGGGGTGGGGGGGGGGGGCGAGGCTTCTGCTCCCCTTGGGCGACCGCCTCCCCCCCCACACACACCGACCTACCGTTTCTTCCCTAAAAGAGGGCGCCGTGGTTGCGAGCAGGAGGCCCGGGTTCTGGGTGGCCTCCTTGGGACTCCTCTGGCCAAGGGCTGGTCCCGGTTCTGAGGGTCTGCCCTTCTTGATCGCAATGAGAAGCGAGATGGGATTGGCTTCGGGTGGGGTTTGCCGACCCGATCGTAGCCCAGCGTGGTCAGGAGGGTCCCTGGGCCTGGGTCCCCACAGGTGGGCCACAACGGTGGGGCCCTGTCCGTTTCCAGACCATGTGGGTCTCCTGCCTGGTCTTGTGTCGGCAGAAGGACTTCCCTTCCGGGTGCAAGTGGGTGTGGAGGAGTGCCGTGGAAGGAAATCCCATCGCGCTCTTTCATAACGGGTACTGTCAACATTTCAGTTTTGCAGGATCCAGAACAACATAATGTTTTTTGCCAGGTACACCCTACCGGAGTGCGGTTCTGAGTGCTCAGATTTTACTTTCTTAAAACAAAGAAGGGTGGGGGCGTCCTACAGGATCAAAGAACTCTTTAAGTTACAAGGTTTTTTTCTTTCTTTCTTTCATAGATGTGATTGAATTGCAAGGGTCTGTAGTTTTTTTAAAAACGTATGTCATGAATATACAATAATGTGTATGTTTGTTATGGTTAAATGGAAGAACTGTGGAGGAAGTAAGCTTGTGAATGTGTCTGAGTGTGTGGAATAATTCAACCATAATATTGTGATATACTGAAGTGAAGAGTTTCAAGCTGTGTGCCATGTTATTGTTTTGATTTTGACATTTGTTGGGGCTTCAGCTCCAGCGCACTGAGGAGTGGGACGCGAGTTGGAAATGGGGCATGTGTTGTAGTACTGTGTACTATAAATTCCTGTCTGATATAGAGTATTTTAAATAAAGAGCCACTGGACAAAACTAATGTTAGAAAAAGTAAAATAGGAGAATAAGGCCAAATATGTGATGACCTGCCTGAGTAAAGGAAGGTGCAGCCTAGTCTGCAAGACCTGAAGAAAGCAGTTAATGATAGGACTGCTTGAAGAACCTTAATTCAGTCATCATAAATTAGAAGTGATTTGATGGTATGTAGCATGTACCAAATGTGCTTAAGTTGATCTTCACTTTGTCTAGCTTGTATCCATTTGTCACTTCTAAGCTTTCTTCCCCAATACCACCTATTGTCATACTCATTCATAACTTTGGAATCTTCTCTTACCTCCATTTAGGAAGGGTCAGTATCCCCTCCCCCACCCATGTGTGATTCATTTCAAAGTCATTCATTACTACTTTTGAAACAACATGCTCAAGGATGAGCCCCTACTTCCATCATTTTGAGCTGGGAAAACATATGCATCAAAATGATAATGCTCCCTGCTACTAAGTATAATTGTAGTTATTCTGTTAGTAAAGGCAAAATTTCCCACTGACAGTTACTTCCAGTTGTTTCCAACTATAGGAGCCACAGTTCTCCATTTGAAAGCCAAAGAGCTTATGTTTATCCATAGGCATATTTCTATGGTCATGTAGACTAAACACACAAGTGCACAGAATATAATTACCTTCCCACTGAAGGAGTACCTGTTTATCTGCTTGAATTTTTGCATGCTTTCAAACTGCTAGGTTGGGTCAAGCAATGACAGCTCACAACATTGTGCAGATTCGAGCTGCTGACCTTTCATTTGACAAGCCCAGTGGCCCAGGAGTGCCACCTGCATCCCTGTTAATATTGTTTACTGAAAGATGTTGTCTTTAAAATCATGACTATATTTGGTATATTATGGAAATTATTGCCATAAATGACAGTATAATTTCATATTAGTCCTTGTTTTAAGACTCAGAATGGGCCAAGTATGACAAGGGAAGTTTATATTTACTTCTATAACTTAATTAAAGTAGCCACAACTTTCTAAGGAGATAAGACAGTAACACAGATTAATGAAATAAATTTCTGTGAGTGTACCCAGAAGCTCATTTGATGCTGCTGTTCTTGCTAATGTTGGTTTCTTCTGTTAATTGTCTTATAGCTGAAAATTCAGTGTGATCCTAGGAACATAGTGGCCAAAATTCTATTGCTGGTATAAAGTGAGTGGGATAATGTTGGTTGTAAACTGCTGCAGATCGTGAAGTCAGTGTAGACACTTGTGTTCCAAGTTGGAACACAGCGTATGACAGACAATGTGTACATGTACAATGACTTGATCACTTGAAGCAGTATGAATTACACTGATAATAGGATTTTCATCATTGGATACTAACTCTAAATGTTTGGGTACTGTAATGTTTTTGTTCAGTGCCAAGTATAATTAAAGATACCATATTTTCAGTCTAAAAGACGCTCCCATGTATAAGACAAGACACTCCCCGCTTTTCCAACCCAAAATTACACTTTCACAACCGCATGATTCTCTCTTCAGTTTACTTCTGTGTGCAAGATGACCCTCAATTTTTAGTCTAACAATTTCCGACAAAAATATAATCTTATACATGGAAAAATACTTTACATACATAATATAATAGAATGCAGGACTGAGGTGCAGACGGAGAAGCTGAATGAATTTTAGAGCTTTGAAACCATATTCTAAAACCTCTTGCTAATAGGCAATGCCCTGGCTCAGTGTATCACACAGCATGCAGGTATGTAGATGCTATTGCTAAATATTATTGCTTAATGTTTAGCATCAAGTTATTTTCAAGTGAATATATTCCTTAAGACAACAGTACTCATTCAAACTTAAAGGTGGCATACGGTTTAGGTTGCAACAACGGTGCATGTTGAGTGTATAAAACATACCTGTATAGGTAGAAGAGCTTGGATTGATTTATTGTATTGCAAATGTATATTCTGCCTTTAACATGACCTTCAAGGCAGTTAAAAATAACAGTCACAAAATGAGACCTGGGGTGGGGGGGGATAATGTAAAATGCATCTAAATTACTTTGAAATAACCAGTTTGTGGAAGCCCTGAAGTTATTTTTTAAAAAAACAGGCTTCACCTATGTCCGTCTGTCTGCAGTCTAAGATCAGTCGTGGGTCCTGTTGGTGTTCCCATATGTTGGAACAGCTAGTCTAAGTTTAAGAGCCGTGGTTGATGCCTATAGAGCCCTGTTCTAATAAAAATATGCAAGTTCACATTATAGTTTTAAGCAGACCCTTGAACACCCATGTTTCATAATTGTGCTCTAAATAAGGATGTTATTGAATGTATAGTGCTGCTCTGATTTTTAATTTATCTTATTTATTTAGCTAGCTACCTAGTTGTAAATGTTTGTTATCAATATACAGTAGTTACTGGTTCTTACCTTGTTCATTTGTAGAACTGCCATGCTGCTTCTGTCACAGAACTAAGGCAAATCACAAGATGTCTTATAGATATAACTGTTGATAACCAAGTCTAATATTAAGATGTAACACCTAAGCTGGTGGCAGTTGACCTTCCCTTCCCCTCTCCCTGCTTCCCCTAGTTTAGTTGTCATACTTTGTGGAGACTCTGGGCTCTCTCTCTGTGCCTAGATAAAATGGTGTGGAGAAAGAATTGAGAGAATCCTTGAAAATAAGGATTCCAGGCAAAAATTAAGAAAAATAAAAAAACAAAAGACATAAAACATGTGACACCTTAAAGACTAACTTTCATATTTTAATGTAACGTTTTGTGGACATGTCCACTTCTTCAGACATATAGCAGCAGAATGAGGTGTGCAATATAATATGTAATGGAATATATGTTTCATACCAAATATTCATTGGATGTTGTATGTAGGCGTATTTGCATGCAAGCCCAGTTGTAAACTTCTTCTTTTTAATAATAATCTTTATTGTCAGTGTACAACCAGCGTACAGTGAAATTGGCTGAGCCTCCCCAAGTCTTTGTCCACCTGCTTAAATGTCATGCATAAAAAAGCCGATTCATGCTTTCAATATGTATGCTGTAATCTGTCTGTGATGGACCTTAAACGGCATTTTAGGCACATTTTAAATAAATACTGTGTATAGTACTTGTTTAGTAAATTGAAGGATATATAGTAATTTGCAAGGAGTATATTGCCTAATTTGGGCACAGCAACAAATTGTGGCTTAGTGTTTCATGAAATTTTCTTGGACAAGGAAATGGAACCTTTTGCTTCCATATTAAACTCTACATGACTAATTGTTATGTCTAGACCTGGAGGAATTGAATATTGTCTGAGCTAGAGTTTACGGAAATTCTAGCCCAAAGACCACCTTTGAGCGTAAATACAAGATTTGGGGCCTCGTGATGGTCACTAGTCTTGTTAATTTGAAAGCATTCATTCATTTTTTCCTCAAGAAACTTGTTTTATGATCTTCCCCACTTGGGATGAGAGGTATGTTCTGGGTTTTTTTAAAAGTGAAAATTGCACCAAAATGAGATGTCACACTGTAGTTTGATACTTTGTGTTATTAGGTCATGTGGTTAAATCTGTCCCCCTATATTGAGACTTCACAATAACCTTCTAAAACTTTATGAAAACCACAATGGCACATATTAGGAAGGTGATTTGGGTCACTTGGCTCTGTTCCACTTAAGATTTTGTGAAGAGAAATTAGTACCTTGGGTTTCATTTGGTGGACATGTGAATTTGTTAGCATGTGTTGGCTTTCAATTCTAAGTGGCTGAAGATTTCTCTATTCTAGATAAATAGTAGGGTATGTTTATTTCTTGTTCACATGATCCAATATAGTTTTATGTTTGTTGATATAGTGTCATTTTCAGCTGCTTGGAAGAAAGAAAAAATACATTTTTATTCAACATGGGTAGTATGTGTCTTTTACATAAGGCATTTTAAAGAATAGAAGTGATTCCTATGTACATGGAAGATTTAGGTTCACTACATTATTGGAGAGGATGTTTTGAGACAGCAGCTCCCAATACTGTTACATAAACATCTGTGAAGGATGATGAGATTTGTAATGCAACCGAAGTAAGTCCCAGTAATTCAGTGAGCCTCTTGTACTTGGGGCTAAATTGGATATAGCCCATATACAGTAAACTAATGCAAGAGTCATACCTGCAATTAAATAAAGCTGCCAACTGCACTCAGCTTTGTCTTTCTTATGATTTGATCCTTATTTTTACTGCAAAGAAATATATTGAATAGCACAGAAGAAACTAGTTTGCAGTTCTCTTACTGGAAAATATTTGCAAGTTTGTTATGAATTGGAAAGGCACTTATATTTTTGAGGGTTTACCTTTTGTAATTATTTGGGAGGAAACTCCACTAAGCAGAGTGAGTGTAACTTCTTTGTAGACATTAACTGAACTGGGTTGTACTGTATCATTCTTGTGAAACAGCAGATAGATATTGCTGGGGGGTACTCCTTCCCCTGTGACCCTTAAATCTGTTCTAGACAATTTATGGATCCTTTGAAGCAAATTGAGGTTCTGTGCAGACAGGAGATCCCTGTAACCCACCTAAGAATTGACAGGTATTTCAGACTAAAGGCCACGGCTTCCATTACTCAAGTCAGTCAATCTCATGTTCAGGCTTCCTCTTTCCCCAGCATTATTGTATTTTCAAGTGAATTTTTTCTTCTCGTGCTCCAACTGCATTTATAAAAACCTACTGATTTAAATTATTCTATTCAGTAACTTTCCTAATATGCTAAAGTGTATAGTTTAATATACTAACTGGTAAATTATGTACTTTATGTTGCAAATGTGGTAAAATATGTTAAAGATTTATAATGAAATAACTGTTCCATATATATCCAGTCCCTTCCCCTGCCCCATAAATATTTGATTTTTGAGAAGTTTTTTCCTCCATTGCTTCTGAATTTTTAGAAATTTTACACCTCAGTTCTTGTGTGGCCTTTGAATTTGATAGGTGATCTATCTGAGGATTTTTTTTTTGTAGATTATTATATTGAAGAGTGTTTTTGTGGTTTAAGAACTGGTGTCATATAATGAGCAGCAACTGCTAGTGCCACCAACTAGATACAAACTGAAGATTTACAAGACTACTGTTAAAATCTCTATGGCTTTTATGGTGGATGGTATTTCACCATATGTCCAGTTTTTAAACCCATTTAATAGAATTGTATCATTTTTTTCAACTGGTTCTGTTTAGAAGTTGCATTATGTAACACATGCAAAATCTGTGCACAACTTATAAGATACACTGACTAAATCTTATTGCCAGACTTTATGCTGCAGGACAGGAGGAGGTCTTTAATTTCTGAAAGTCACCACTGCTATTTTAGGACATTGTTCACAAAGGGGCCTTGGGGGCAGGGGGATCAGAAACCTTTCAGTTCTGAAGAACGTCTGCAGCTGATGAAATCATCAGCCTTAGATATAAATTGTGCAACAGGATTTTTAACATCCTCATCCTTCAATTTGAAACAGGGTGCTAAATTTGTAGCTTTCTACAAAGCTATGGAAACTCACTGGGGAAGGGAAAGTGGTAAAACCACTCCTTAAATATCCCACTTACCTTGAGAGCCCTTGTAAGTTTGTTGTAAGTTAGTTCTAACTTGATGGCTATATATCTTCAGAACTATATATCTTCAGAACTTGGAATGCTAAAGCAAGAATTTTAACACTGTCAGGGATAGGGTTTTCAGAGTGAGGTCACCAGAACTTGTTTTGGCTTTCTTTCTCTCTCTCTTTTTAGTGGGGCTTCATAATACATTTTGTACCATAAGAATTTGTGTGACTGAATTTTCAGCTTCCTCTTAGACTTTTGTTTATACCATTCATCTTTTTATACCATGTATAGTGTTGTGTAATTTTATTTTTATTTATTGAGCTGGGGGAATCTTATATTGGAGGTAAATTATATCTGGATAAAATAATACTGGGAGTTTCAATGTTATTTAAAAGGAGCAAAGAGGAAGTTGCTTCAGGTTATTTTTCCGAGTAATAAGAGCTTCCTGTGGTTCCACAATTTATCTAATTGGTGCTTGTTCATAAGGTAAAACAAAACTAGAGCTTCTGAAATCTAACAGTGTGTTGTTTTTTCTCCCAGTGATGTTCTGGCACTTCCAATTTTTAAGCAAGAAGATTCTAGCCTTCCATCTGACAGTGACACAAAGAATCCACCCTTTCAATATGTTATGTGTGCTGCAACATCTCCAGCAGTCAAGTTACATGATGAAACTCTCACTTATCTAAATCAAGGTTAGATTTCCCCCCCTGTAAATAATCTTCTGTTTTGCATTGCTTTGTGGCTTTAATAAATACAGAATGTTATCTATCTATCTATCTATCTATCTATCTATCTATCTATCTATCTATCTATCTATCTATCTATCTATCTATCTATCTATCTCAATTATTTGTTTTGAAAAGCATAATTATAAATACACTTCTTTTGTGTACCAGGATCCTAGTATGTGTATTGAATGAGCAAGAAAATGATTGGGTTTGGAAGGTTAGATTGATTATGCAACACAGAATTAAACATTTCATTTAAAGGGAAACATGAACCTTTGTCTAAAAATGCAAGATAATTAGGCTGTGATCAATCCTTAGTAAATTCTTGATTACAGACATAAAGGTTTCATGTTAGTGATTTGTTTCTCCCAAAGGAAAGAGCTAAAATTCAAATTCCAGCCATACATATGTAACAGTTTTAGTCAAGGTTAATAGTTGTTTCACACTGACACATCCATTCATTTAATCAGATTTTTTTATGTTGCAGGGAATATTAGGACAATGGACTGTATTTAGTAGTTTATGTGAATGTAAAGCTACCCATCAAATTCTAATTCTCCTCTTTTGGGTATTGGACCAGAGACCAAAGATGAATTTAAAAAAATAAATAAAAATAATAAAAAAGTAACAACAATCAGTGGAACTTGGTAAGTCACTGCAGAAGTTCCATTGATTTCATGGGTCTGTTCCAGGTGGGGCTAATTAGATTCTGTCCAAGATGTTAGCTGTATTGTATGGGTGGGGAGGCCAGCCATGAAGGGTCCAAGGCAAAAGACTTTCAGACTTCAGTAAAGCTGCACCTGTGGCCACAATGCCCATTTCTGGAAAAGGCTATTTGAGGTCTTAAGACATCCCCGAGGGAACGGAAATAGCCATTTCAAATACGGCCTTGTGCCCCACTCTGGATGGAGGCTTTTGTGGTCTTTACCAGCCAGTTTTATTTTAATTTTATTCCAGTTTTTGTTGTTTTTTAAAGCTGGCACTTAAATGGGTTCTGCCAAATCACATCTTGCCTACCACTGGTTTACATAGCAGCTGGCCTCCTAACAGCCGAAAAATGAATCAAGAGACCTCAAGACAGAGGATAACATCTTTTTGTAAAGCACCTGAATAATTGTCTCATATACATAGCCATATTAAGAAATTTTCTCAGCTTTTTTTTATCAGATTGTGAGAGATTGCTAATTAGGTACTGTTACTAACAGGTGCTGTTACTGCTGGTGTATTAGAGTGAGATCATGCAAAACTTGTATGGTTTGTGTTGTGCTGATACATACCTTAATTTTGTGTTAATATGCAGCTTAATACTGCATTTAAATACTAGTAATAGAATTCATCATACTAAACACAATGCTACCTTGATGGAAGCATGCAGATGGTGAGGTGAGATTGTATTGTTACAGGAATGAGAAACACTAGAAGAGAAGTTCTTAAATGAGTTAAATGTTACCTCTCATTTACAGATATCTTTCTGCCTGGTAGTTGTGAGACTTCATTTTTTTTTACAATTCACTTTTGTTTTAACTTTCATGATTGCCTTTCCATCTTTTGCATTATATTTAGAACACAGTAGTTACTTACAAGAGTTTGCTATTCTAGTAGTGTCCAAGCTTAATTTTATACTGTCTTCCTTTAACAGGATAGTTTGTGTGTATAATGGCAGTACTGATATTCCAGGGGATTGAATGAAACAGGCACTTGCCAAAATTCCAGATGTACTGTGGTAACCTCAGACTAGTCAGCAGTCTACACTGTTATGGGACTTAGTAATCAAAACAGCAGTTAGTAGATGTAGGGGTCATTTGTTGCAACAGAACCTTTAATATAGGGCTACTTCCTTTGAGCCTTGGTATCTATCCCTTCTTCATCATATTTACTAAAGTGCTTAGTTAATAAGCTTTTCTCCTAGTGCTAGAGAAGCCAGTACTGGCTTTCACAGAATTGTTTTTCTCGCTCACTCGTACACTAATACGATGTATTACACTTCATTGAACTTAAATAATCCACTCACCATTTGGCAAATAAACTGATGACTTATAGAAATTAAATGCCTTTTTTCTCTCTGAAAGGTCAGTCCTATGAAATTCGACTGTTAGATAACCGGAAGATAGGAGATATGCCAGAAATCACTGGGAAGCTGGTAAAGGTATGTTGGTATCATAGTCTTTATTTATACATTTTTGTGCTTGTTAATGACTATTAAGGTAGTGTCACCTGTACAATTTCCCTATCTTCATAGAAAAATCAAGGTGGCACATTCAGATATTTGTTGTGACAGGAGGATGCACAGATACGAATTTACCAAGCCATTTGCATCATTAAACTCGAGGCATAACATGGTAGACTATTCCTTTATGATGTCCTCCTGGTTGTCACCATGTGGTACATTCATAGCTAAAGCCTCAGCTTGACATTCCAGTGTAATCTAGGTTCATGCCTTAAAACAGGGGTCCCTGACCAGACCACACAGTGCTTGGGTGGTCCGTTAGGTTCCCTAAGGTGTGCATCTGAATGGGTGCACTTGATTCTCCCCTGTTCCACTCAGGGCTTTTCCTCCCCCGTGCAACCGGTCTTGTTTTGGTTGTGATGGAACGGTCCCTGGTTCCAAAAAGGTTGGGGACTCCTGCCTTACAGAACGCCGCATCAGCTCACATTGCTTGTAGTTCATATTTATATTTGAACAGTTGAATGCGGGAATTCTCCAGGTATACGAACTGATTACCTGGTTGCCCCTTTATTTAGTCTCCAAGCTCTGGAAAAAAGACTTTTTCTGTGTCAGTAATTGGCACTGTTCAAAGTGCCAATTGGCAGTGTTCAAAGCACCCTTTAATAGATATGTAGGTATATGTTGGTAGAAGGGAAAATGAAAGCTTTTTGCGCCAGTGTTTAAGGTTGCTTGGTACAGAAGATGCTGGAAATCCTCACCACCATATATTAAGGAAGAGTCAAGCTTTGTGGTCATGCTCATCAGTTTAGATGGGCTCAGAAAATTTGACACAGTGCAGGGGAGATATTTCTCAGCAAAACTAATTTGGAGGAAGCTTGCCTTTCTCTACTCAGTATCCAACTTACTAACTTTTCTGTGTTTTCTATTAGTCTGTAATATGTTATTTAAGAGATGGTGAATTGATACAGTGATTGAATGCTCAGTTGGTGGACACACTGCTCACCTACTCATAGCAGCTGTGAATGTTTATCACTTCAGGAAAAACAAACCTACCACAGTTTGGCAAGTCAGTGAGAAAGCTCCTGTATCTCATGTCCCCCAGTCCCCTAGTCTGTTGACGTTACCTGAGACTTCTAAATCAGTGTTAGGGCTGTAGTCAACAAAATAATTAAGAGTTAATGTCATAGGGTACATGAGCCCATTTTAGTTGAGCCGTATATATTTTCTAGCCTCAATGCTTGCTTCCCTTCTCTGTAATAGAAAGGAAATTAAGAAGGGAGACCTTGCAAGACAGTCCTTTCCAACTGTTTTGAAACCCTGTGCTTCTTCTTAAGGAAAAAACCACATGCAACAATCTTATTTGCCAATTGAAATATAGTGACTAAAACAATCTGACTAAATATCTACATTCAGAAAGGTGATAATTTGAATCTTTGTCTTGTTTGTTTTGTTTCACAGCAATTAAAACTTCTTTACACAGGTAACTCAGACAGGTAACTGAAGCAATCTTCAGTTACCTGTGTGAGCCTTGAGGCTATACTCCCAACTCTTTGCCACCCCTTTATCATCATCCAGCCACCCTCTGAATGAAATTATTAATCTACCATGTGACAAGACAAATTTATTTGTGTGTAACCAGTGCCATTACAAAATAAGTTCAAATGATATAAACTTATCAGATACATTACTAGACTAAAACGATCTAAAATCATCATTCTCATGGACAAAATTCAGTTAACACATAAACCTTTGCTCTAAAAGTAAGGCTAGCTGCCTTTTCATAAGTAAATTTTCATATGGTGTATTTATCACCCGGTAGAAAATTTACTAGGTATGCAGGAGATCTATGAAATGTGAGATCTAATTCTTTGAACAGAACTTATCCAAAGTCTTTATAAATTGGACAGAGAAGTAAATAATGTGTTAGGTCTTCAAATGCATTAATTCTACATGGGCAAACTCTCCCCTCCAGAGGAATCTGTTAATAATGTCCCTCAAACTGCTGCAAAACTCATGGATTGGCCATGTTAAAGCTGAAAAAGCATTTCTCCATTTGAAATTGGATGTGAGTTAAATACATTGGGTGAGGTATTTGAATAGGTAATGTGGCATACCAGAGGAACACATTTTGACAAGCAGGCAAAGGAACGGTCAGCTGAAAAATTAAAACACAGGACTTCAGGAAGTTTGCTTTCATTTCAAAATGTAAAGATCCTGAGAGAATCCATACATATCAATAATTTCTAAATGTCCTGGTTCCAAGATAAAATTGTCCTATCATTACAGTTCAGCAACTCTTTAAATGCAAACAGTATTAAAACCGATCTGATCACCTTTATCAATTTCAACCAGAATTTGATAGCATGGATATGTACTATAGCCTTCACTGTCTGAAGGTCTGCTTCCAGCCAAATAATAGAGGTCTCAGTTCCTTTGAGGAGAACTGGAATTTTTTGAGGTCTTTCTAGATGCATTTTCTAGGTGCTGCTGTATAATCCAGCACCATTGCATATATGTGATATGCTATGTGTTATAAAATTAAAAGTAAATACAAACTTAATATTATTTTAAAAATAAGCATAAGTAGTTTTTCTTGAGGTGTGGTGCATTCTAAACATGTATCTTACAGAAATTAGGTTAAGCTGATGAAAACAAATTTCTTCTTTATTAAGGTCTCAGTCTTGTTCCCATTCCTCCACCCTTTATGATTTCAGCACACATGTGAACACCCCACACCAGTATTGAAACTAATACTCTGGGAAACATTTGTGAGGGGCACCACATATACTTTTGTGTACTATTACATTACCTCCTGAAGAACATCCACCTTGTACTTGCTACATTACTTGTTAGCAAGCGAATTCAGAACTCTAAAATGTCACTTCTAATTATACATTCTAGCTGTAGTCATTCTCTAGTTATTGTTTCTGCTTAAGTTCACTAAGGATCTGCTCAATTTTTGGCTGCATTTTTCCTTGTTTCAAAGAGTATCATAAGAGTTGTGTTCCATGACAGAAGACTGCAATACACTGAGCATCAGCAGTTAGAAGGCTGGAAGTGGAATCGCCCTGGAGACAGATTACTTGATTTAGGTGGGTGTATGAATTAAGATTGTCTCTTCTGTAGAAGGGATGGGTAAATGAGAGTGCTTACTAATACACAATACTTAATGTTTAAATATAATAATGTGTTGATTTCCATGAAGGACATTAGAAATGTAAATACATTTTAGAGATCCTGTTTTAGTACTGCCACATTAAATAATAAACTGGGTCTGAGCATATAGTCTGTCTGAAGGAAGAAATGGACTTTGAAATTTAAATTTCAAAAGTATACTAATCAAAATATATATTTACATACCGTATTTTTCCATCCATAAGACACTGTCATATATTAGATGCCCCCCATATTTAAACCCCTAAATTAATAAAATTAATAAATCTTCCTTGAGTTCTCCACGCCATCCGCATTGTTTCCTTTCCTTTCCACATTCTGAAGACTTCTCTCCACTTTGCTTCTTGCAGTGATCAGAGCCTTCTTTTCAGAGGGGAAATGCTTGGGGTTTGAGCAACCCATTAAGTGCCTTTCTGCACTGAAAAGAAGGCTCCAATCCCTGCAAAGCAGAGAGGAGGGCAATAAAGTGTTCCCAAAAAGAAAAGAAAACAGCAGGGGGTTGGGAGGAGGAGAATTCATTTGACCTTACTGTTTTACTTCTTCTCTGGCAATGCTTGATTGCCCTCCTCTCTGCTTTGCTCTTGTAACCTTCTTTTCAGGAGGGAAAGGGTTGTTAATGGGCTGTTCAACCCCCAAGCCTTTCCCCACTGAAAATAAGGCTCCAATCCATGCAACAGCAAATCATAGAGGAGTCCTCAGGACATGGAGAGTAAATGGACTCCCGGAAAAGAAGGGAAACAGCACGGGCAGTTTGGGTTCTCCTCCACCCCACTTACACCTCTCAGGAAAGACTTACGTCCATGTATATGACACCCCTGATTTTTTAGTGCCATGGTGTTAAGAAAAAAATAGTGTCATATACATGGAAAAATACAGTAATGTATAATTTGCAGATTCAAAATTTTTCACTGCCTGTTTCTCCAATTTTTTTTCCTTTCAAGTAGATATCCCAATGTCTGTTGGAGTAATTGATATAAAAACAAATCCAAGCCAACTAAATGCAGTTGAATTTCTATGGGATCCTGGGAAGCGCACATCTGCCTTTATTCAGGTTTGAAATTTTTATTTTCTTGACAAATTGTAGTTTTATATAGTGTTGGAAGTTGTTGAAATTCCACCTAATATTATTTGCCGTTATAATATTTCTGACCAATAAAGTGTTAGTATCTTATTAGTTATTCTCATAATTGCCAGAATCTTAAAAAGGTAATTCTGTAACAAGTGAATATAAGTAAACACAAGTTCATTTTTATAATTAAATGTAAGAGCCCTGGTAAAACACAGATGGATTCAAAAGAGCACATACAGGCAGCATTCTCTTTCAGCTGTACCTGCTTTGCCTTGGCTTGTAATTTGGTATATAAATGTATGCCTGAGTTTGGAATTTCCATTTGTTTAGTCTTGTGTTGTTACACTTAAACTTCATTAATGTATTGAATCAATTTTAAAAAAAATCTAAGTATTGACTTACCACATTATGTGGTTTAAAAAAAAACCTAAGGTAAATGCTGCCTTACATGTTAGTAGCAACAATTTTTTTCTTTAATTCAGAAGGGCTCTGACAGAAGATATTGTATCTCTGATTAGTTTCCACACATAAACCTCTACTCCACGTTCTCCAGATGTTTTAGTACAGATGATTTCCCCCAACATCTGTACTGCACCATGCTGAGGGATGGTGATATAGATCACAACTTGACATGAGTACGTACTGCCACTTCAGCCGTTTATAATGGTTCATTCTTCGGACATACAAGCGTTCTGCAGGAGCCTAGGCCTCCCTGCCCTGCTTCCTTTTCTGAGTGGCCACCCATGAGAGGAAGTGGGAGAGGGAAGCCAGAGCATCTGTGGAGTACCTGTGTGTCTAAGAATGAACTAGAGCAGTGCTCCCCAACCTTTTTTTCGCCGCGGACCGGTAAATGTTTGATAATTTTTCCCTGGCCCGCTTGTTTTGATTACATAGGTGTGAAAATCCTCGCACAATTGCAAGCAAGCTTCCTCGGAAGTAACGCCCTCTAAGCTTAAAGAGCAAACATGTTCTCGAAACCAGCGGCCGGCTGGCGGGAGGGGGTTTTGGTCAGGAGGCAAGCAAACTTTTGATTTCGCACCACAGCGGTACAGCACACTTCAAGCCTCTCGTGCAACATCTGAGATCTCCCGGGGTGAGGGGCATCACCCCAAACTGAAAGGGGATCCACTGGGTCCGGGGGTCTTTTGGGGTCCCCCGGCAGCCCCTCCCTCTCCTCCTCCCCCTCGCAACCCAGGCGAAAGAGGCAGGATGGACCCCATCTCCACAAAAGAAGGAGACCTAGATCCTCCCCAGCCCGGCCTCCTCCGTACCCACGAGGGAAAGAAATCCCACAGCTACCCCTCCCTGGAAGGATTCAGGCAACTGTAAACAGCACCAAATCTAGGCATCGACAGTGAGTGCAGAAGGGGAGCAGGGGGTTCGGCCGTGGCAGAGCTGCCCGGCGCTGCCCCAGTTGGCCAGCTCCAGGCGTTCCGCGATCACCGCCACCGCCATGGCCCCTCCTCACCTGGATGAACTTGCCCACGCTGGACATACACTTTTCCTGCCCCGGGACATCCCTGCAACCCGCGGCCATGGAGGAAGAGCCCCGGCCAGGCCAGGCCAGGTGAACCAGGCACCCCGCTGCCGGAGCTCCTCCCCCGAGCGGCCACCGCCACCGGTCCCGTGCGCGCCCTCCCAAAGCAGGCGCCTGCGATCGCGGTGCGCAGAAGGCAGCTCCTCCTCAGCAGCGAGGCGCAGCCTTCCTCCTGCCCGCGAGTGGCGGCGGCAGAGTGGAAGCCCCGGGCAGCAGCACCCCAGCTACAAATGGTGAGAGGAACCTGTGTGCAAATATCTATGAAATGCATCAGTGGGGCAGGGACTTCGCGGCGCCGTGCCCAGTGGAAACGGAGGCACGGAGGCGGGGCCTGGCCCTTCATCATGCGGGAGGGCCTCCGGCGCTCCTCCCCCAAAGGGTCTTTTCTCGCCAGACTTGAAAAATGCAACAGCCCACTCGATTTGACTTTTCTTTGGTTTATCCACGCTTCGGCCCGGTGCCGATTTTCCAACGCACGGTCCGCGGACCGGGGTTGGGGAACACCGTACTAGAGTGCCAAACCAGCGGCTCATGCCCATCTCTGATAACAACTGGTTTACTTCTTTTCCAAGAGAAGCATAATAGTAAAAAACAATAACACACTGTTTGTTTTTCAGGTACATTGCATCAGCACTGAATTTACACCACGTAAACATGGAGGTGAAAAAGGAGTTCCTTTTAGAATTCAGGTTGACACTTTTAAACAAGCAGAAAATGGAGAATACACTGATCATCTGCATTCAGCCAGCTGCCAGATCAAAGTTTTTAAGGTAAAAGATGCAAATAAAGATTAGGAATCATGACAAAGTTATTAAAGAAAAGCTTGTGGTATTGTTTTTGCTTTTAAAGGGTTTTTAAACAGAGTTTTCTGTGTATAATTTTATTTATAGCCAAAAGGGGCAGATAGAAAACAGAAAACAGATAGAGAAAAGATGGAGAAACGAACTGCCCATGAAAAAGAAAAGTATCAGCCTTCGTATGACACTACAGTTCTTACAGAGGTAATAATATGGAATTGTCTCCATTTGCAGACAGAAACGGCTTAAAGTACACATAACATATCAGTAATGCAAGTTATCAAATAGCCTCAAAGGATGGGTATAAGCTATTGTATCTGAAAAGTAAGCTTTTTTATTTGATGTATTTCACAAGAAGACAAAACAATAATATAGGATGAAACAGAAGTAGATAATTTATTTAATCATTTAGTATTGCTCAAGGAAAAGTAATGTATATGTTTTAAACCCTTCTATGTCAAGCAAGCTGTTTTAGAACTTATTTTAAACACCAGTGAGTTTCCTCTAGCTTCCTAAAGATTGCAAAAGTTTTTAAAAGGCTTAAAAATTTTCCTCACTGTATAGTGAAAAGAAATTGATCCACATCTTTGGTGTTTGTCCAGATGAGGCTTGAGCCTATAATTGAAGATGCAGTTGAACATGAGCAGAAAAAGTCCAGCAAGCGGACTTTGCCAGCAGACTACGGTGATTCTCTGGCAAAGCGAGGCAGTGTAAGGGACTTCTGCTTACTTTTCATTGTGCAAGTTATCTTGTGCAGTGTTAGATATAGGACCAATTTCTATCATCAAAATCAAAACACAAAGATTTTGACTGCCTTGGCTTAATTTAATTCACTTTTGCTAGCCACAAATTCCTTCACGTTTGTATTGTAGTGAGAAATGCTTCCTAAATCTAACACATAAGTAAAATGTTAGCAGACTTTTGACTCCTTGTTAAAATTAAGGGCTTCAGTTTACACATGAAATAGCTGTATTGAATAGGTGTGTTCCTGAAGGCTGTTTTCTCATATGTAATTAATGGAATGAGAATTAGCAATAGCATTGCATTGAGATGTCTTTTTCTTTCTTTCCACTTGCATGTTTTTTACAAAGAGCAGTTGTCCTGGCCCTATATTTTAACAGATCTTTTGCCATATCGATGCTTACCTGTAGGGATTACTGCCATTCTAGTATTTCTAACATTCTTTTATAAACTGCAAGTTCAAATACTACTAATTTGGACTTTGTGCATTTGCTTAGGAGCAAATACAAATATAATGTAGCTGTTAAAATGTAAACTGATAGTTCATCAATGTTATGTGTCTTCATTACTGTATTTTTCGCTCTATGAGATGCACCACACCCCCAACAGTAAGGAGAAATGTATGTGTGTTTTATAGGGTGGATACACCCTCACCAGGAGCCTCCAGAGAGGCTGCTGCGGAGGCCCCCAGACCCGGTGCAGGTCTCAGCCCCAGCTGCAGCACCAGCAGAGGCTTCCCAACCCAGCTGTTTTAAAAAAATGCCTTGCACAATTAATTTTTTTTCATAGAATAGAAGAGGGAGAGTAAACAGCCCTACCAGAGACCATAGAGATGAGAAACGAGCTAGAAAGTAACCACCCACCGTGATGACCATAGACCCGCTCTTCAAGATGGGCAGAATATGAATCCAGGGAACAGAGCTCTCCCATACCGCCCATCTTGAAGAGCATCTCTATCTATGGTCATCATGGTGAGTGGTTACTCTGTAGCTTATTTCTCATCTCTGTGGTCTCTGGTGTGTTCTTTTACTCTCCCTCTTCTATTCAATGAAAAAAATCAATTGCGCAAAAGAATTTTTTTTAACAGCCAGGTTGAGATGATTTTGCTGGGGCTGCAGCTGGGGCTGGGACCTGCACCAGGTCTGGAGGCCTCTGCAAGGGCCGGAGACTTCTCAGCCAAGCCTCCCAAGACCAGCTTGGCTGGAGAGTAAAATGTGAAGACAAGCCTCTACCCTCCACCCTTTGCCCGGGTGTCTGCGTCAAAATGTCTCTACAGGGACACCTGGGCAGGGGCAGCGGCTTGTCTTCACATTTTACTCTCCAGTCATGCCGCTTGCGGACTCCCAAGAGCCACATGACTGGAGAGTAAATGAGGGCTGGAGATGTAGCAGGACTGCAGTATGTATGTGCATCTTATGGTCCAGTGTGTCTTATGGAGTGAAAAATACGGTATTTCCTGAATAATTTTTGTACATACCATAAAATAAGGTGGCTGATGCAATAGTGCTATCACAAGACAGCAGTCCCTCCTTACAGGTTGGATTGAAGTGAAAAGGAAACTAGTTTCAGAATCTACCCTTTTAAAAAGTTAATACTTTTATCTCCTTTCCTTAAAGGAGCTTCAGCAGCTTTCTGCTTTTCCATTATAATTGCCACAAATAATTCTTTGAGGCAGATGGGACTGAGAAGTAATGAATGATCTAGGATCACCTAATGGAGATTTCAACTTGAGCTCCCTGAACCTATTGTAACCATCCCTTATGTTGTTGCTTCAGCCTTAGAAAACTCAAAACAGTGGTTTCTACTTGTTTCTTTGCTCTTCCTCTGTTGTGATGCAGCAGAGTAGTAGGTCATGGCCCAAGTGCTGTACTTCCTTGGCAGGCAGTCTCCCTGGCATTTTCCAGGAATTTAGCGAAGAAGTAGCAAGCACATCCACATTCTGACCTTTATGGACCTTACCATAGCCTTCTCAGTATGTACCAACATTCAAGCTCCGGCATATAGCATTTCTTATGGCTCTGGAAAGGTCATAGCAATGGCTGTAGGAGCCACAGAGTAACTTTCAAGACAGTAAAATCTACCACACATTGCATTCCAGATTAAAAATATTTGATGTCCTATCACACTGTCTAGTTATACAGCTGATCAGTATTTCATAAACATGTTTATCTAATGATTTCACAGAATAAGAACTGTTGTTGCCAAAAAAAAATCATTGAATCGGAGTTTCGAATTTTCTTTGTTTAAATAATCATAGGCAGTACCCGTAATCTTCTTTGTCTAAATAATCATTGGTAGTAGTATAGGAGAGGTAAGCATTTGTACTGTGTTGGGAGTTAGTAATTTTTATGTTATATGTTCTCACTGTTGTAAATGTTTTAGAAAAAGTTAAAGCTTCCGATGCATACTTTACATATTCTTCATTCACTATCTTAAATGAGCATCCTAAGCAAATAAGATCAGTTCAAAAATGCTGCTCAAATATACCTGAAAAAAGACACAGTTCCAATGTACCTGAAAAAAAGAGATTGCTCTCTCACTCCCAGCCTCCCCACAAACCAAAACCAACTGATTTTTTAAAATGGTTCCCAGTTTCTGTTTTCTTGTCCTATCCAAAAGTTGTTTGCCATGAAACTTCATCCTTAAAAATAACATAAAGCTAGAATTGTATAAAATCTTTGCATTCTCACCCCAGTGAGAATTAATTTATTGAGGTCATAAACCAAAAACAGACTATGACCAGCAAGTAATGTTTGCATGTGCAGAGTCAAGTGTACTCCACTCAGACACCAAGAACCTAACCTAGATCTGAGCAAAACACAACAAAATGTAATATATGCTTTTTGTAATATGGCCTCAATGAATTCTAATGTCCCCCACTAAAATAAATATAATCAATTATATCCATCTCATTTAAGATAAATAATGAATTTAATATCAATGAATTGCCCTCAAATCCGGTGTGGATTTTCAAATTTATTTCATTTTTGTCTCAAAACAATATATTGGCTAGAAGCAAAACAAGAAAGTTAAAGGGTGGTGTCAGTAAATGAATAGGGACTTTTTTGTCCCACTTTTGGCTTGTTTAATTTTTATAAAGGAAAAGCTATACATGACAAGTGGCTGAATGCTGGGGTGCATTGTTTGCAACTGCAAGTAGCAGGCTTTTTTAAAAAATTCCAAAGTACAGTGGTAACATGTATAAAGGAATTAATTTGTTCCAAATGAAATTCTGTTAAGCAAATTTTCCTTTATACAAATTTCCCATAGGAATGCATTGAAAACAGAGTAATCCTTAAACACAACTATTTTTATGTTGTACGGATTTGCCCCATAGGTGATTCTGTTAAACAAATTTCCCTATCTCTGGAATTTTGTATGTTGTACAGATTTTATGTTATACAAACTGTTTGTTATACGAGGGTCTACTGTAGTAAGTTGAGATCTGAGAGGGTTCTGCAGCAAAAGGTGATTCTTGTGCACTGAAATGTCCTATCCTAGCGTGTGAGGGTAAAGGATTGCCCGTTTGTAGCATGTTATAATCACATTATACCTAGGACCTTTTTCAAATAAAAATACCACCTTATACTATGAAATAATCTGGTCAGGAGCAGAAAGTGATTGAAAGCATTATAGCTGTCTGCCAATGGGTAGGTTGGAAAGTAGCCTGGAGATCAGTAAATACCTTCCTTGTTTTAGTTTGCTTCTTACTAGATTGTTTGGTCCATGTTGTGTAACAGTGTCTCAAGAATTCAACCATATTACGTTTGTGGTAGCAATGCCTGATAGGGCTTGTTTTTTAAACTTGATTCACCCTCTTTTATCTGCAGTTGTGAACAGTAGCCATAGCGACAGTAGATGTTCTGAAATCTGGAATCAGCACAATTTCAGGGAAGGGAGTCTGAAGTAGAGGGGGCTTTGTCTGTCTTTAGGCTCTACATACGAATAAGAATCCTGGGGGGAAATCTATGTTCTTGCTTTTGGGCAGAGGCTACTTGTAAGCACTCTCTTCAGACATGACATTGTCTGTGTGAGCAAAGCAAGACTAACCTATCCCTGTAATTGTGTTGTTGATTGTCTATTTCAGTAGGGCTAGTGAATACACAGGAATAGCAAAATGCTGGTTCAGGAATTAAAAATAGGTGATACAAGTCAGATTTCTTTTTTTTTTTTTAAATCTACTTGCCTGATCCAATGATAATGTTTCTACTGCAGAAATCTAATTAGTAGTGCTCTTAGTTGTACAGTACTGTCTGTTGTCTTAAGTGCTCTCCAGAAGCTCTTAAAACAGTTTCTCAACATGTAGTGTTCTTAGGGACCCCTCCCATCTTGTATCAGCTATGAAGCAGAATTGAATCCAGCCTGCTGCAGCTGATTGAGGAAGGACAATCCAATGCTCATAGGATCTCACATTCTTAGTCAAAGTATGCTTTTGTATACATATATCTCAGAATTTGCAGAACTGAATTGAGATTTAATTAATAATAATAATAATAATAATAATAATAATAATAATAATAATAATAATAATAATAATAATAATAATAATAATAATAATAATAATAATAATAAACTTTATTTCTTTGCCACCTTTCTCCTTGAAGGGATGCAAGGCGGCTTACAATACTAATTCAATACAATTAACAAATTAAAATCAAGGAATGGAACAGACTGGTTGAGTCAAGGGGTACAAATAAGGCAAGGGGGGTAGCAATTTTAACCCGCTCAAGGTTAAAAGTAGAAACTCTAAGGGTACTCTCAGACAAGGAAGGGAGATATGTTTTCTGGAAACTACATGTGAATGGCAAATTATACACATTGGCTAATATATATGCACCCAACAAAGGACAAAAAGGGTTCCTAAAAGGAATTCTACGGAAATTAAAGAATTTTTATGAGGGTGAGATTATACTGGTGGGCGACTTTAACTGCAATCTGAGAGAAAAAGAAAAAGGAGTACTGAAGGAGTTGAATTTAAAAGATGTGCATGAGATTGTATCCCAAAGGAAGAAACCTACTTACTTTTCTAAAAGGTACAAAAAGTTCTCTTTCCTAGATTTCATTTTAGTTAAGGGGAACTCTCAACTAGAAGTCTCAAGAGTAACAACAGAAACAATTTGGTTGTCAGACCATGCACCACTAGTGATGGAATTTAAGACATATCAAGAACAGAAACTTAAGAGATGGCAATTTAATCCTAGATATTTCTGGAAAGAAAAAGATATAGAGGATTTGAATCAAAAAAATAGAGTTATTTTTTAGGGAGAATAGCAATTCAGCTGATATGGAGGTGGTCTGGGACGCAGGGAAAGCTGTAATAAGAGGATACTGTATAGCAAAGGAAATCAAATTTAGGAAAAAGATGAGAGAGAGAAGACAATTGAAACTTCAGGAAATTGGAGAATTGCAGAAACGATTACAAAGAAAGTACAGTAAACAAGTCAGTGCTCAGTTAGAGAAGGCTAAAAAGGATCTATATGAGTTGGATTGGACATGGGTCTGGAAACGAGATTTATTGGTGAAAAATGACTTCCAACGCATCAACATAAATACTGTAAGAAGGCTATCAAATTATTTGAAGAAGAAAAAAGATAAACAAGCTATAGGGGCAATTAAAGGAGGAGAAGGTGTAAGATTATATGGGGATAAACAAATAAAAGAGGAATTCGCTAAGTTTTTTCAAAATTTGTATAAACAGGTAAAGCAAGAGTCTAAGATAGCATTATATAAAGACCCAATTAAAGAAGATGATTTGGAGAGTATCAACCGGGAAATAACAGATATTGAAATTCAAGAAGTAATTAATGAATTAAAGAAAGGGAAATCTCCGGGGCTAGATGGTTATACTCCCGAGTATTACAAAATGGCGGGGAAACACTTAATACCTGAAATGAGAAAGTTGTTCAATAATATTCTGAAGGGTGGCAAAGCCCCAGATTCGTGGAGAAAAAGTGAGATAGTACTTATACTAAAAAGCAAAAAGAACCCCATGGAATGTAACTCTTATAGACCTATAAGCTTGGCAAACCAGGATTATAAAATCTTTACTAGAATATTAGCAAAGAGGTTAGCAACCCTTCTACCAAAGCTAGTGAATGAAGATCAATATGGATTTGTTAAAGGGAGATTAATAGGACGCCCCTTAAGAAATATAATTAACATCTTAACACATAGAAGAGAGTCGAAACATCAGGGAAAATTGGCATTACTAAAACTTGACATTATTAAGGCATTTGATACAGTAAGTCATGAATATTTAATTCAAGTTCTAGAGGAATTTGGATTCAAGGGCAAAATACTGCAGGCAATAAAATAAATTTATAGTAACAGCAAAGCTGTTGTCAGGGTTAATGAAAGCTGGACAAATGAAATCTTAATACAAAGAGGGGTTAAGCAGGGGTGTCACATATCTCTGTAGTTATTTATCCTAGCAATGGAGCCTTTGACGGACAAAATTAGAAATGCGGTAAGGATACAAGGATATAAATTGGAGAAGGAAGAAGTAAAAGTGAACCTTTTTGCTGCTGATGTCTTAATAGTTTTACGGAACCCATTGGAGGGATTGAAGGAAATCATGATTATATTAGAAGACTTTAGAAAATGTACAGGATTAGGCGTGAATATTAAAAAATCAGAAATAATGTTTTAAAATGTTAAATATAGGGAACAAGAGGAAATAAGGAAATTAACGGGAATGACAATAGGGACAAAAAAACCTAAATATTTGGGAGTTATCATAACTAAAAACTTAAATAAACTAAGAGTAACAAATTTTAAGATGGTATAGAAAAAGATACAAAAGCAACTGAGGGAATGGAAGAATAGAGTATTAGGACTTATGAACAGAATTAGAACAATTAAGACATTTATAGTCCCTAAAATATTGTATCTTTTTCAAGTGCTACCTATATGGATTCCAAAAAATGTCTTGAGAGGATGGGATAAGGAATTAAGAACTTGGGTATTTGGGGGAAAGAAGGCAAGGGAAGTCCAAAGATTGATTTATATGCCACAAGAGGATCTGGGATGGGGTCTGCCGCGGTTGGAATTTTACTATGAATCATTTCAATTGAAATATCTACTGGAACTCGATGGAAGAAACAAAAATAAGTGGGTAAGAATTGAGGATGAAATAAATAATGGAATTGGCAAATTTGGTATCTATACAGATAGGGAGCAAAGTATTCTTAAGATAACAAGTGGCCCTAGAAAGGTGGCCTTTAAGATATGGGGAAAATGGCAAGCTAAATGGAAAGGAGGATTTGTACAGGGTAAACCTTTGGAAAGTCTAAGAAAGGAGGGAGACTCATTTGAGGAAGGTTTATGGAAAAAGTTAGTGTGTAAAGGGTATTACTGTATTAAGAATTTGCATAAGAATGGCAAACTAATTCCTTTTCAGGAATTAGTTAATGCTGTGGGGGGAAAATATTGGTTGAATCTGTTAGGGTTATATAATAGGGTTAAGTTATATTTACAAACTGAAGGCCCCATACAAGAGGAAAAGAGGTTTGGGAAAATTCATAAAATTTTAGATTTAAAGGGAAAAGGATTGACAGGTCAAATATATAAACTTATGGTTACAGATAAAGATTTTTTGTTTAAAGCATTGCAAAATAAATGGAGCAATGAAATGATATTAACAGAGGACGATATAAGGAAAATGATGAAAGGTATTAGAGAAATAAAATTGGTGAAATTTAGAGAATTAGAAAGGAAAGTTATATTCAAATGGTATAGAACACCGACACAACTTGCATACATGATAAAAGGATTTAAACCAAATTGTTGGCATTGTAACAATGAACCAGGTTGGTATTCCCACCTTTAGTGGGAATGCGTTAAAGTTAAATCATTTTGGAATATAATCCTTAGGAAAATAGAACATTGGTTCAAAATTAAATTAGAAATTAATGGAAGTTTATTATTTAGGGGTATATTGGGTTGTGAAAAATTAAGGGCCGTAGACCAATATTTATTCAAAGCAATGCTAATAGCGGCACATGCAGTGATCACATGGGGATGGAAAGATTCCACTAAATGGAATGAGGATAATTGGAATCTATATCTTCTTGAAACAATACAATCAGACATATTGGCAAGATTAAAAATGGGAAGATAGGGAAATTACGAAAAAGAAAAGTGGTATAGTTATTTTAGATGGATTAGGGAAGAAAAAGTATCCAAAGAAATATGGAAGAAATGTAAAAAAGTGAAGGATTGGCTTAAGCTATGAAGAAAGTAAGGAGGTTTAAGAGGAAGCCAAAGACATTGGTGGAATGTACTAAAGAGATTGTAGGAAAGAATGGAAAATAAATTGTTCTTCGGTTCCAGGGGTTGGGGAGGTGTTGGGGAGGGGGGATGCAAAAACAAGCGACGTAATTACGTATTATTCTGTATGTATTACTTATTAGTTTCTCAAAAATTAATAAAAAAATTAATGTTATTATATATATATATATATATATATATGCATGCATGTTAGGGTGGATTCGGGTTTCTTCCCGTGTAGAAATCTGGTTGTTTTGGCGACGTTTCGACGAGGTCTCACTCGTCATCTTCAGGCTGGTGTTCTGGCTTCTTTCTTCTTGAAGCAAAGCGTGGTCTCAGTTGAAGTCCTTCTATAAATACTGCTGGGGGGTGTGTGGTTTGCTTGCTTTGTTGCTGATTGCAGGTTCCTTTGTTCCTTTGTTCTTTTGTGATCTGCTGTGTGGCTGAGGCGATCGTTAAGGGATTAACTGCTGGTGGCTGTTTAGATGGCTGTTTAGATGCTGGTGGGTTAGATGGCTGGTGGGTTCTGGCAGTATCCTGGGCTTTGGTGGAGTGGGGTCCTGTGTCTTGTGAATTCATTTTGGTCTGGCTACGTGTCTGTGGTCTCCCAATGTTTTTTTGGGGTGTGTGAGTGTGCTCCATGTGGTGACTGGAGTGGGGTGCGCAGTAGATGGTGCAGTCGTGGTTTTGTTATTGGATGGTGGTTTCGTTTCATCTGTGGGAAGGGTCTGGGTTTGTGTTTGGTGTGGATGGAAGGTGGTGGCATCTTGTGTCCTTTTGGACCTGGTGTCAGTCTTTGTGACAGAGGCTCGTCTGTTGACCAGGGCTAGTTTCCAGATGTCAGGCAAGCGGGAGGTGTCATCACGTTTATTCATGTTGTTTGGGTGTTTCTCTATTTCAATGGCTTCCATGATTATTCGACTGTTGAAGTGTTCAGTTTTGGAGATGAGTTTGGTTCTTTCAAAGTCAATTTCATGACCTGTTGTTTTTATGTGCTGGAAGAGAGAGGAAGATTTTTCTTCTTTTTGACTGCGTTCTTGTGTTCTGCGATGCGTGCGCTTATTCTCCTGTTTGTTTGTCCGATGTATGTGGCTGGACAGACTTTGCATGGTATTTCGTAGACTCCTTGGTTTTCTAGCTCAATCTTGTCTTTGGGGTTTCTTAAAATGTTGGCTATTTTTTGGTCGGTGCAAAAGGCTGTCTTGATATTGTGTTTGTGGAGAATTTTGCTGATTTTGTCTGTGGTGCCTTTGATGTAAGGGAGGAGGGCGGTGCCGTTGTTCTCTTCTGTTTCTTGGTTCTTGGGGGTGTTTCCTTTTGGATTAGTTTGGTGATGGTGTTTTGGAATCCGTTCGCAATTAAAACATTCGAGAGAGTGTGTAATTCAGTTTTTAGGTGGTCTTTGTCAGCGAGGCGTTTGGTTCTGGAGATGAGGGTTTTGCTACGGAGTTGATCTGTGCAGGGTGGTGGTGTGATTGTGCATTTAAGTAGCGGTTTGTATGTGTTTTTTTCTGGTAGATGGTATGTCCTAAGGACGGGGTTTTTGTAGATTAGGACGTCCAGGAAGGGAAGTTGGTTGTTGGCTTCTATTTCCATAGTGAATTGTATTTTGGGGTGTAGGCTGTTGAGATGTGTGAGGAAGTTGTTCAGTTTATCTTTCCCGTGTGGCCAGATAACAAAGGTGTCGTCAACATATCTGAGCCAGAGTTTGGGTTTATGTTCGGACTTCTGTAACGCGTTGGTTTCAAAGTGTTCCATATATAGGTTTGCGATGACCGGTGAGAGGGGTGATCCCATGGGTGCTCCTTCTATCCTTCTACCCATGGGATGGGGTACCACAGACAAAGGCACCACAGACAAAATCAGCAAAATTCTCCACAAACACAATATCAAGACAGCCTTTTGCACCGACCAAAAAATAGCCAACATCTTAAGAAACCCAAAAGACAAGATTGAGCTAGAAAACCAAGGAGTCTACGAAATACCATGCAAAGTCTGTCCAGCCACATACATCGGACAAACAAACAGGAGAATTTGGATCGCAGAACACAAGAACGCAGTCAAAAAGAAGAAAAATCTTCCTCTCTCTTCCAGCACATAAAAACAACAGGTCATGAAATTGACTTTGAAAGAACCAAACTCATCTCCAAAACTGAACACTTCAACAGTCGAATAATCATGGAAGCCATTGAAATAGAGAAACACCCAAACAACATGAATAAACGTGATGACACCTCCCCGCTTGCCTGACATCTGAAACTAGCCCTGGTCAACAGACGAGCCTCTGTCACAAAGACTGACACCAGGTCCAAAAGGACACAAGATGCCACCATTCCTTCCATCCACACCAAACACAAACCCAGACCCTTCCCACAGATGAAACGAAACCACCATCCAATAACAAAACCACGACTGCACCATCTACTGCGGCACCCCACTCCAGTCACCACATGGAGCACACTCACACACCCCAAAAAAACATTGGGAGACCACAGACAAGCCAGACCTTGACACAGGACCCCACTCCACCAAAGCCCAGGATACTGCCAGAACCTACCAGCCATCTAACCCACCAGCATGTAAACAGCCATAAACAGCCATCAGCAGTTAATTTTTCGCCTCAGCCACACAGCAGATCACAAAAGAACAAAGGAACCTACAATCAGCAACAGAGCAAGCAAACCACACACCCCCAGCAGTATTTATAGAAGGACTTCAACTGAGACCACACTTTGCTTCAAGAAGAAAGAAGCCAGAACACCAGCCTGAAGATGACGAGTGAGACCTCGTCGAAACGCCGCCAAAACAACCAGATTTCTACACGGAAGAAACCGAATCCACCCTAACATGCATATATATATATATATATATATATATATATATACATTGAAATATTTAAAATATAAAAAAACAAAAACATTTAAAAACAATAATAAAAACACTATAAAAGCAATACTAAACAACAGCAGCAGCAGAGTTTAAAAGGCCCCCAGTCAATGAGACTGAATATTAAGATGTTATAAATAAATTTTAAAAAATTAAAGGCTGGGGGCTCAGAAGGCTTGCCTAATAAAAAAAAGTCTTAAGACCTCGTTTAAATGTTTCCAGGGAGGAGGCAGTTCTCAGCTCAAAGGAGAGGGAGTTCCATAATATTGGTGCCACTACTGAGAAGGCCGTATTTCTTGCCGCCGCCCCTTACACTGCCCTAGGCAGCAGCACTCGTAGAAGGACCTTCTCCAATGACCTAAAGGGATGGACCGGATTATATGGAAGTAGGTGGTTTCTCAGATATCCTGGTCCCGAGCTGTATAGGGCTTTAAAGATCCTAACCAGCACCTTGAATTGGGCCCAGAACCTGAATGGGCAGCCAATGCTGGAGAAGTGGCCCAACAGGATCGAACCACCTAGCTCCAGTAACTACACAGGCCGCTGCTCTCATTTAAGTACATTAAAAGAGAAGGCTTATTGAAATATGTGATACAGGTTACTTATGATTAACAGAAAGTACTAGGTAGTGGTGATTTGCTTCCTTGCAGTTTTCAGTTTCTAAGATGACCTTGAAAGAAAGACATGTCTGTAACGCCAGTTTAATGTGTGGAGTTTATATCCATATAAAATAACCAGTAATTTTAGTTACCTGTAAATAATATTGTCTTTAAAGATAAATCTATATGAGAAGGCTCAGTTTTAAGTTCCAAATACTGTACTGAATTAGAAATGCAGGTGCTTTAAGTTAGAATGGAAGGAAACTCAGTTAATTGAACACTTTCAAACCATACTTGTGCTTCTTCATATTTCTGCTTTTGTCAAGCAAAATTACTGCCTTCATATTAACACTGACAAAGAGAAACTTGTGATATAGTGGCTGTCTTGAGTTGTGTGCATGCATAATAAATATGTAACGATACAACTGAGATAAGTAAAGACTGGAACTTGTAGGGTTAAATGCTGTTTTTAATGATAAACTTGCTGTTTGATATTTATCCTTACTCTAGTGTTCACCATGGCCTGATACACCTACTGCATTTGTAAACAGTAGTCCTACACCAACTCCAGCCTTTTCTTCTACTCCACATACTACTTACAGTGTCCCAGACAGGTATTTATTTCTTCTAAGTTAACACACCTATCAAGGATGAAGTTGAACATAATTCTGCTGCAAGTGACATATTTCTGAATGGGAGAATTACATATGTTCTCAATTGCCTCTGTTGAGTTGAGATCAACAATGCCTCATGACTGAGTGGCCACATTAAACCCAGTGAGGCTGCATTGCCACAGTAGCATCTTAATTTTGCTGCCACCGTTGTTGGAATTCAGAAGTCAATATACTGGCTGTCTGATGTAATAAGGTGGATGGGAGGGGCAGGTGTCAAGGCCTGCAAGAGTAATAATCCAAACCATGAGGTTGGGGATGGCTGATATATAAACTTTTTTTTCTGGGAGTTTTTTCACAGTTGACCTCAAAAATGCTGCCTCATCTCTCTCAAGGCATTGGTGCAGTACACAATTACAGAGAAGGAAATGTTAAAATAGCTCTTATACAGTGGAGGAAGCTTCTCTACTTGCTGTTTTACTGCCAAACAACAAAATTGCTTTCTCAAGTTAAAAAAAAATTGAAGGAGCAAGTTGGATCTTGCTAGGGGAAAACTGCTAATAGAAAGTAATAGTGATCTGTTCCATTGGTCATAGCCTTAATTTTTTTTTAAAAACAAAGCAACTAATTTTATGATCTTCCTTTTCCACATCCTTTTCCGTCTAGTAATTCATCGTCTCCAAATCACCAAGGGGATGCAGTTCCTCAAGTATCTGGAGAGGTAAGTGACAACATGGTTGGCAGCCAAGAAACTCATTTAATGTTTTGGAAAGCCATGAGTTGTATATTAACTTATGCTAGAACAATATCTGAGGCAAACACTGATCTCTCTCCAATCTAGCAACTTCATCCATCAGCCACAATCCAAGAAGCCCAACAGTGGTTACTTAAGCATAGGTTTTCCAATTACACGCGGCTGTTTTCCAATTTCTCAGGTATGTAACCGGATATATTTTAAAGGTTTTATTTTGTAATTTCAAAGTAAATTTCCTTGTATTAATTTATTCACATATGGGATGCCATGGATGCTTGATTTACAGTTGAAATGTATTTCACAAGGAAAAATGTAATATTTGACATATAAAGATCTAAAAGTCTAACAGTCTAATATTTTAATCTGAAATTTAATCAGATTTCTTTCCATTCTTGTGAATTCTTTCCAGTATCTGCTATTTGCTGGCATTTACCCAGTTCTCTTTCTTGGATGTATTTTAAACCAACTCTTTATTACATTAGACCAAATTCTGTCTAGATCAATGTCCTGAATCTATTGGTTCTGCCAGATATTTCTATAAACTATCCTTTAGTTTTCTTACATTCTGTAAAGTCGTCTGTGCTTTTTGAAATACTTCTCTTTCAGCTTGTTTCTATTTCTAATATACATTGGGATACATAGGAATATGCCACAATATTGCTCAGAACTATTTATAAAATATTTTTATCCCGCCTTTCTCCTTAGAAAGGACACAGCACAGTTAAAACCCTATAGCACAGTTCTCCTGAGTTCTGTAGAGAGCAAAGAAGATAGGGCAGCTTCACTATGTGTCCTATAGTACATCTGCTGTCCGAGACTCAAAATATGCAGCAAGCAACTGTATTATGAGAAGCTAATTGTGCCACAAATGGAAAATTTCCAATTAGAGAAGCCGGAGTACAGATGACAGTCAAATTGGTAGTCCTTCCTCTCATATTTTAAAAATTACTTTTTGAAACACTGCTTTCTTGGCGAGTTTCTGTAAATGCAACTTAGGCAAAAATAATATTGGTCACTAGCCGAGGAATTTTTCTATAAGAGTATTAATATTTGTTGTCTGAATACCATCACTGAAAGTGCTTTTGTTGTGTTATCCCCACGTTTTAGTGTAAGGGAATCCTAGGTAATTGACCATGTAAACAGACTGTAATTCTGCAGCCAACAAATTGTCCAAACAGAAGTAGATACTTGTGTATGCATCTCATTTTAGCTAAATGCTTTGGAAGTATTCATTGGAATGCATTGCAGGTTACAGTGGCATTATCTATTCTCACATTAGGAAGAAAGCAAACAAGGAACTTAAATACACAGTAGTAAATTCAATAATTTATTTTGCCTTCATTTTCTAGACATATTTGCAAATCATAAGCATGCACATTATTGTCTGATAGAACTGTCTGATTATGCATCAGAGATTATGAAACCATTATAAGATTATAAGATACAGATATAAGATAATTATCTGTGAAGGTTTGAGTTGTTCTTAATATCTTTAAAGCCAGACACGTTAGTGAGAGTTTTTAGTGACTTGCGCAGAAACGTTGTCACATACTTCCTTTTCAAGTGGCATATTTCACGTGCTAATCTAGACGCTGTCCTATGTATTTTGTAGGTGCTGATTTATTGACACTGACAAGAGAAGATCTGGTACAAATCTGTGGCCCAGCTGATGGAATTCGGCTGTACAATGCACTTAAATCGAGGCACGTAATAACATTGTGTCAGCTTGTTTTTCTGTCAGTTCTGTCAGAAGTCTGTCTGCAGACGGGGATTTGGGAAGTGTTAATTTAGATTTTGCAATTGGCTTATGCCTGTGTGAGCTCATACAGGAGTTGGAAGTACTGTGCTCAAAAGAAGAATGTTTTGTTGTACACCTTCAGGGCAGGCCACAGATATGATGCAGGCACTGATGAGCTCAAAGGTAGACTGTAAGACTGGTAGCAATGCAGTTGGGCAGTTCTGATTTCTTGAAGACGGATGGGTTTGTTGCCAAGAGACAAATCTTCTCATTTAGGTGAGCTATAACCAACCTAAAGTTCTTGAGGTCATGGCTACTAAATATTAACAATTGCAGATTTCTAACTGTGAATTAAGCTTGCATAATGATGTTAACTTACTGTTACCTCTGCTACTTCAATAGTTGTATTACAGAATTGCACCATACACCAGCATCTTAATTACTTCAATTTAAATTTGAAGATTAATTCACCAGCATTAAACAATATCAGTGGTCCTCAGATTAGTTATTAGACTAAACAATCTTTGCTAGTTTGCATCAAATTTTCAGTAGTTTCTAAAGAAGTAAAGAGTAGCATTAAAGTAAAAAAATGGCTATATGTCAGTGATACTCTTGCAGGAAGATTTATTTTTGTCTTTACATTCCAGGTCTGTTAGACCACGTCTAACAATCTATGTATGCCAAGAGCAATCAAGAAGTGTACAAGTTGAAAGGCAGCAAGACTCAGGCAGTGGAGAGAACAGAAATGGTGCAATATTTGGTATGTGTTATTAGTTACCTTCTTTTGGTATCAAGTCTTCTGTTTCTACGCAGTGAAGAATGCAGTTTATTCTTCACTTACTGCCATACAGCATAGGACTACAGATTCTTGATATTTACAGACCAGATCCCGTTGAACTTCCCGCTCGGGTCCTGAGTGGTGGACTGGAAGTTTTAAACTTCCTGCTCGCGCTCAAACCTCTGGTCTACCGTTTGGGACCTAAGCGGGAAGTTCAAAGGCCAGTTGGCCAGGCGGGTCCTCTTAAGTCCTCAACTCACCCCTTCAGAGAGCAGCTGGTGTGCGGTGCCAACAGCAAGGAAGGTGGCTGGCTGGCGGGCGGCAGGGGCAGCAGTGAGGAGGGTGGCTGTTGGGCTCAGACCTCCCCTGCACCTGCTAATCACCAACCGCAGATAACTGAATCAGTGGATGTGGGGGTCATACTGCATAAGACAGTGGACTCATTAGCTTTGCTGCTAACAAAACTTAAGAGAAAATATAAAATCTTGAAGAACAGAAAATGTGGACTAGTGAAAATAAAATGAAACTGAAAGAGACACAAGTCAAGTGCTCCATATTGGAAAGGTTGGATACACAAGCTTCGGCCAGTATCTGTGCTGTAAGCCCTTGTAAGTTTCTACTCCAAGTGCTATCTGGAGCCATCTGTGGACAATAATTTGAAAGGGCCTTTGGCACACTGGGAATAGTAACCAGGTAAAGTACAAACAAGGCTTTTCCATTGCCACTGTGCTGCTCTACCTCAGCAGCAGTGGTAAAGGTGTGTGGTCCAAAGAGAGAACATACATGGTCATGTAATGCAAGCTATGTTATGTGCAACCTAAAATGAACTTGAACAGGTGCATCTGCAGATATCATGACTAAACATAAGTATCCTCATCAAGTATATGTCTCTCCTTATATTTCCCAATGATGCTACGGTTTGAAGCAAGCAAGGAGCAGCATGAGAATTTGTTTTTATGGCGTTCTCTAATTGATAATTAAAACATGATTTGATTTTGCTTGTCTCTCAAGCTTTCTCACATCTTTGCCATCCTGTTCTTAGACTTGTTTCTTGCATGTGTGGTCTGTGCTGAATACACATACAAGAAGCAAGGCTGTGCACATCCAGAATGGGGTGCTTCTGTTTTCTGAAATGTCTGACCCTGAGAAGAAAGGCAAGGACTTATGCTGCTTCTCTTTCAATGCACACCATGGCATTACCATAGAAGCTTTTAGTGGCCTTCTGGATGCATCAGAGCCCTGTTGGTGTTCATCTAAGGCCTGCATAACTTCCCATAGCTAAATATGGCTGGTTGACAAAATACCACGCCATGGCACCTTGCCAGTTAACCACAATAAGGTATGAAAACTTTATGCAAATAAAATTAGAGTCATTGTATGTGAGATTTGGAAGGTGATATTACTTTGCTTGCACTTCATTTGGAGATCTGCCTTTGCTGATTTTTTTTCTAGCATTCTGTGGAAGGAAATGATGATATATGTTGGAATTATTCATTATTTATTTATTTATTAGATATAGCCGAACGGGCGTCTGATGGCCTTCCTGGGCCTGTCGGAGGACCCTAAAGTGTTTTCCGGTTAACCGGAAGTGACTTCCAGATCACCGAAACCCCTTCGGAGGCCTTCGACAGACTTCTGGGGCCTATCGGAAGCCCCAGAAGTGCTTTCTGTCAAACCAGAAGGGACTTCTGGTAAACCGGAAAGCACTTCTGAGGCCTCTGACAGACCCCAGAAGCCCATCGGAGGCCCATTTGGGGCAGTGTCATGCCTCGGGTAAGTGTAGGAGGCCCCATATAGCCCCCCAGACCCCACCCAACCCAGCATCTGTCTATTCGCGGATTTTCAATTATCACGGGTCAGGTCAGGTCCTAAACCCACGCGATAGATGGGGGATTACTGTAATATACAATATATTTTTTCGTTCCATTGTATGTATATTCCATACAATATAAATTTTTCGTTCCATAAGACGCACTTCTTTCCCCTTCAAAAATAAGGTAACCAGTGGCAGTGCATTTTCTGGAGCAACATTCTCTATCAGTTGAGCATCCTGGTTAAGTTCTCAGAGCATTTTAGAACTTTTATAAAATGTGACCAATTTTGGATAGAACTCCAGGATTTATCACTTTGTAGCTGAAGAAGAAACCTCGAGTAAGATAATGGGGTTTGATTCAAGTACATATTCATCTGAGGAGTATGTTCTTAGATGTTACACATTTCAGTAGTGTTCCAGTTTATAACGTGAAACAGCTTGAAATGAGCCGAGATGTTTGATGTGTAAATGATACCATCACTTTATTTAGAGAAGTAGAAATCACAAAATGTGATAGAAAAGAAAGGTCAGGTAGTAGAAATGTCTCAGCATGGAGACCCAGGCCGGGGAAGGGGGCTTGTCTTCACACTTTACTCTCCAGCCATGCCGCTCTGGGCCTCCCAAGAGCAGCATGGCTGGAGAGTAAACGGGGGCTGGATATGTACCGCAGTATGTATATGTGAATATTTTAACACATCTAAAAACTAAGTGCGTCTTACGGTCCAGTGTGTCTTATGGAGCGAAAAATACGGTATATATATTGTATTGTTTTTATATATATATATATATATATATATATATATATATATATATATATATAAACAATACAATATAATATACACAATAAACATAACTAAGTCAAATCAAATATATGGAATACAAGAAGGCAAAAGAACTAAAGGCGGAGCAAGAGAAGGTGAATGAGCAGCAAGTCATAACAGAATAAACTAATAGCTAGGGAAAGCCTTTATATACAGCCACATCTTGAGATGTTTGTTACAAAACGGACAGTGTCGCGGGCCAAACACATCTCCAAATGAAGTCCGAACAAAGTAATATCACCTTCCAACTCTCTCATACATTGACTAGAATTCTGTTGGTTCCAAAGTTGAGGGGCCACCAATGAGAAAGCTTGGTTCCTTGTTAGCGATTTACAAGCCTGCTTCAGTAATGGCACCCGCAGATGCCCTGCCTGAGATGATCAGGTACAATGGGCAGTACAGTCACCCCCTGCCGATCGCGTGAAAATCCGTGATATGCAGAAGCAGGTGGGGGGGGCGATCACGCGGCTGTCCAAGGCTTCTCGGAGGAGTGCGGGGGGCGGTGCGGAGCGACCCGATCGCCCCCCCACGCGGCTCTGAGGTGCAGGTACTGCGATTCTGCAATGTAGTGGGACCGCAGTACCTGAACCGCGAAATGGCGGGGGGTGACTGTACTTTGCAATAGGAGCCACTCTTGACAGATAGGTCCCAAACCATTTAGGGATTTGTATGTCATCATCCATTTATCATCCATATTTATTGCATCTACATGTTTTATTGTTCTAATTTTATTGTATTTGATGTTTTAACTGTTTATTCTTATTGTGAGCCGCCCAGAGACCTTTGGGTAGTGGGCGGCATACAAGCTAAATAAATAAATAAATAAATAAATATTAAGACCTTGAAGTCAATGCGGTAGTGGATCGGCAACCAGTGCCATACAGCCAGCGTGGGGTAATATGTTAGTATTTATTTAACCCCATAACTAGTCTAGCCGCAGAGTTCTGCACCACATTAACTTCAAGGGCAGCCCCATATAAAAACCATTGCAGTAGTCTATCTCGAGACTACGAGTGCATGGAACAATGTAGCGAGAGCATCGGGGGCCAGGAAGGCATGGAACTGAGCAATCTACCTAAGCTGGAAATGGGCAGAATGGACCACTGACACCACCATCTGGGCTTCCAGAGAACGCCATGGGTTCAGTATTAGGCCCAGACTCCGTACCTCATCCTGCACGGAGAGAGCTGCCCCCCAAAAAAAAACACCTGAGGGAGCTTCACAAATTGGCAATGCCCAGCACCCCCACCCAGAGGACCTCCGCACTGCCCAGGTTCAACCTCAGTCTATTCGCACTTATCCATCCCAGTACAGCCTCCAGACAAGCATCCAGGGATGAAACAGCATCCACTGCAGTTAGAAAAAAGGAGATACAGAGTTGGGTGCCATCAGTGTACTGATGACATGAAACCCCATACCTCCTGATGACCTCCCCCAGTGGCCTCATATAGATGTTAAAGAGCATGAGGGAGATGACTGGCTCCTCTGGCACCCCACAACTGAAGGACCAATGGGCAGAGGTTATCTCCAGCTGAACTCTCTGGGGGTGGTCCTCCAAAAAGGAATTGAACCACTGTAAAGCAATGCCCCCAATTCCCAACGTGAAGAGCCTCCCCAGGAGGATACTATGGTCGATGGTATCAAAGGCCGCTGAGAGATCAAGGAGGACCAACAAGGACGATTTGTCCCTGTTGGCCTCTCTCAGAAGGTCATTGTGCAGGGTAACCAATGGCATTTCTGTTCCATTGCATGGCCTAAACTACTGGAATGGGAGAAGGGTGTCAGTTTCATCTAGAAGCATCTGGAGCTGATCCGCCACCATGCTCTTGATCACCTGTAACTGTCAATTTGGTCCACTGCCAGATGTGCCTTCTTCTGAATGGGTCTAATGAGTGTCTCCTTGAGGAGAGACCCATTAATTATTACAGTGACCCGTTCTAGCCACCTCCTATTCTGTTTTAATGCCCAAAGGTGCTGGTTAAACCAGGGTGCGCCGCGAGCTCAGCGTTGATGGGGTGTTCAGGAGTGAGCATGCCAATTGCCTTGGAGACGGCAGCATACCAGACATCCACCAAGCCTGCAGGGGTGTCCAAACTTCGGCCCTCCAGATGCTTTGGACCACAACTCCCAGAATTCCAAGTCATTATTGCCAGTGACAAAGAACTATGGGAGTTGTCATCCAAAACATCTGGAGGGCCGAAGTTTGGACATCATTGCCAGGTGACCAAGGCATTGACAGGCATATCAAACAGTTTTGGGTATCTCACGCATGGCATCCTGGAACCAAGAGGGATCAATTAGCCTGTGTGGGTGGATCATCATAATGGGTCTGAGTTCCCTTCAGAGAGTGGGTACAAGGCTACATTTTAGTAACTGGTCTGACTATGACAAGGGGACCAACAAATGTTTGGACCACTCTTTCTCTGTGCATTGGAGAAAACCATGTCCAAAGTGTGACCTCCCATGTGTGTGGGGCCGTTGACAAGTTGAGGCAAGTACAAGGAGGCCATGGTCTCCAAGAACTCAAGGGCCGGTCCTGTGGCCTGTGCCTCCTCATGGATGTGGAGATCACACACAACAATGAGCCGGGGAGACCTCAACAGCGCCACCAGCTTTGGAAGGGAATGTGCTGGGTCGCACAGTACACCAGCACAATCCCAGTTCCATCCCTGTACCCTACTGACATGTGAAGGGCTTCAAGACCCAGTATGCAGAGAGCCTAACAGTCTTCAAAGAGTTCTTTTATACAGTGGTTGCCCCCTACCCCTACCCCGCAGTTGACCCTGGTGCCAGATGGAGTACCCAAGTGAGAAGATGAAGCAGAGGGTAGAACCACCCTTCATGCCCAACCAGGTCTCCATAATGCAAGTCAAGTCCGCTGCTTCATCCAGGATCATTTCCTGGATGATCTGGGTCTTGTTTGCAGAAGACCTGGAATTCAGCAGCACCAAGGGTAGGGCGGATCAAGTTGGTTACGTTGTATCTGGAGGGGGAGGGCAACACCAGAACAGGACACAGCTTTCAAACATCTGTACCCAGTTCTCAAAGGATGTATAGGGTGAGACATCGGGCGTATCTACCTCTGTCTGTGATAACACCGATAGACATTGGCCCCATTCTATGATTAAGGCTATTAATTTCCCATGCTCCTTGGACGTAATCCATAGAATTTAAAGGGGAAAAAAATCTGTTGTATTGCAGTTGATCCATATCAAGGCATTGGGTGCATGTTACAAAAATATTCCATGAATGTAAAATACAAGAAAAAATGTTTCTGATACATTCCTATATTTAGGAAATCATAAGGTTTAGAATAAGATTGAAACAACTTTTAGAAATGAAAGAAGCAAGGTGAAAATTACATTTGATGAATGCTGCAAGAATGCTTAATATTTTTTTTTAAATTCTAGTTTATCATGCAATCTATTTGGAAGAAATGGCTGCTTCAGAAGTGACCCGCAAGCTTGCTCTGGTGTTTAATATTCCATTGCATCAGATTAACCAGGTTTACAGACAGGGACCTACTGGTATCCATATACTTGTCAGTGATCAGGTAAGCCTCCCCTTTTTTGTTCACATTTTTAAAAAATATATCTCATTTGATTACAAATTCAGATGCTAAGAAATAGGGTACAGTGGTCCCCCATCTGTTCGCGGTTCATATATCACAGTCCCATTATATTGCGGGACCGCAATAGATGAAAAAAGGCCCCCGGGGTAAGGGGGAAAGGCCTGTTTCAAGCCTCCAGTACTTATCCCAGGACTAGCGCTGCCCCGAATGGGCCTGCGAGGGCCTTCCTGGGCCTTCTGGAGGCCCAAAAATGGCTTCCCTGTGAACTACCAAGAAGTGGGTCTCATCCAAGTCTGTTTCTCCTTTCTATCCGATTTGGAGGAAGCTGTTTTGGTTCTAAACCTGTGTGTCATATCAGTAATGGATTGGATGAGAGCAAGCATGCTGAAATTTATTCCAGAAAAAAATAGTTATTCTTACACAGTCAAAAGGCAAGTAAGGGAATAAGCCTTCAGTTTGACCCAGCCACAGTGTCACGTGCCATCCCATTTGGATTACTGTAATGTACTCAGTCAGTGTCTATCTGCCTTTGAAAATGGTTCAGAAACTTCAGCTGGTTCAAAATGCTGCAGCCAGGGTACTAAATGGAGCTAGATACAGAAAGCATTTAACTCCCTTGACATAACTGCTTGACTGTCTACCAGTCAATTTCTGGACATAATTGAAAGTGCTGGTTTTGACATGTAAAGCCCTGAATTACTTGGATCCAAGCTGTCTGACAGACCACATTTCCACTGAGTAGGGTTTAAAATTATCAAGGGAGACCCGTCTCTCCCACCACATTCACAAGAGAGGACTTCCTCTGTCACGGCTTCGCCCCTCTTTTTGCAGCCAAATTTTTTAGCCTTTCTGCTTGTTACAGAAAGTACCATTAGGAGTAGTGCATTGAATATTTAATGTTGTATGATGTTTTCAAGTATATTCTTGGGTAAGCACATTTATTATAAGTATTACTGTACTCTTTTTACCTGAGAGACCTCAGTGCCGAGAGCTCATCAGCATTCTTCTAAGGGCTGTTGGTGCCTTATAATTTTTTTCCCCTCTCTCCTGCCTGTCCATCCCGCCATAGACCTCTGCAATATTATGATGATGTTTTTTTTTCTTTTTTACTGTTTTTATCTGTTGTAAACCGCCCAGAGTTCTCACCGGAAGACGGACGGTATATAAGTATTAAAAACACTAGGGAAAATTCTGTTGCTTAGCATAATATATTGTCTAAACAGCAGCTGACTGTGTTGACCTAAGTTGCAATTAGAGTAGGCTAATTTGAATTAGCAGAACTTACAGAGGAGTTGACTCAGCAAATCCCCATTGACTAGCCCCTGCATTATTGGTATAACTGAGGCATCAGCCATATCACTGTCACATTTTCCCCTGCTGTAACTGGGTCTTATTCATGAAACTGATACATTGTTGTGCATTCTATTTGCCATCCTCCACCCTAGATGGTTCAAAACTTTGAAGATGAGAGCTGTTTCTTAGTCACCACAATAAAAGGTACGTAACTAATAATGAAAATTGAAAAATCCAGAATTACAGTATCCATAGGGGATCAGTTCAACAATCTACTAGCAATGCCTGAAACCATTCATTGGAGGGAACCCTATATAAAACTTACAAAGGGGCAGGACAAAGGCCACAAGGAGGCATCCTTGTATTTTTATATAGGGCTGTTGCAAAACTGAAATAGCAACTGTCAATCCCACAGATACAGGGGTGTGCTGCATGAGCTGGTATATCAGTTTTCCCCCCTAAAATAACACATTTGCATGTATTTACGCAGTTAGTTATTTAGTATCATCTGTAGGCTGCCTTTCTCCTGATGAGGGGACTCAAGACAGCTCACAGCATTAAAACAGGCAAATTTAAAACATTAGTAAATTGTTTTTACATGGGAATAGGTTTAGGTTTATCACAATTTCTGAAGGTTTTTTTTTTTCAGTCCATGAATTTGCATGTAATATTGAACATTATTTTAAAAGATGGAATGCCATAGCACCATCAAGACAGTCCCTCTTTCAGGATGAGTACAGGCCAAACACATGGTGGAACTGTTGCATCAAAATAATTAGGGGGATTAATTACAGTAGGACCCCAGTAAATGCTGGGGATTGGTTCCAAGCCTTCCCGTGGATAATGAAAACCGTGGATAAGAGGGAACACCAAAATGTCCCTAAAACTGCTGTTTTGTGATAGTAACTTGCATTACAGCTGCTTTTTTGCAACAGTAGCTTGCTTTATAGCTGCTCTTTGTTACATTAGCTTGCTTTGCGGCTGCTGATTTATTTATTTATTTATTCCCCTGCCAACCATGGATAACTGAATCAGTGGATAATGAATCAGTGGATACGGGGGTCCTACTGTAGTTCAAAGTTAAGGTTAGAACTTTTTTACATGTCTGAGGTTGAAAAACCCGTATTTTTCCCCTTTTGGACACCATTAATGTTTATAATGGTGTATTTTTATTGTTATTTTTATTGTTATGTCTTTTTTCTCCTAATATATCTTACAGTATTTTCAGTGGGGACTGTTTTGTTCTTTTAACTGATTGTGAACTACCTTACGTCCCCTGTGGGAAGAAAGATAGCATATAACTGAACTTTAGGGGAAATACTTCAGAGTTCTGTGTTGTGTTTGTATTAGGTCAGTGATTTGTAATTGGTAAGTCAGGTTCTGTTTTGGGGACAAAGTGGGGAGATTGATAAAACTAGAATTCAGGGCTGACTGTGCCTTCCTACTTTTTTGTGCCTAACTTGCTGGGCTCACATGTAGCGGCATAAACATTTTAATTTCACTGAATACACGGTTTCATTTTTAAAAAAATCACGTGACCTCGGAAGCCTAGGCTTTAGGAGATTAAATACAGTAAACCCCTGCCGATCGCAGGGGTTAGGGACCCACCCCACCCACGATCCACGAAAATCCGCGATATGCGGAAGCAGGTGGGGGGCGATCCCGCGCCTTTCCCAAAAGCCTCGGAGGAGCGTGGGGCGGCGGCGCAGAGCAACCTGATCCCCCCCGCGCGGCTCCAAGGCCTTTCAGAGGCGCCCGGGTGGGCGACGGAGAGGGACACTGTCCATCCCCGCAGCCCTTCCGCGCAGCTCCGAGGCCCTCCGGAGGCGCCTGGGGGGGCCGCGGAGAGGGACGCCAGCCCTCCTGCGCGGCGGTGCCCGGGGGAGCAACAGAGAGCGACGCTATCGCCCTCCCCCCGGTTTCTCGGAGGTGCGGGGGGAGTGCACGGAGCGACCAGATGCCCCCCCCCACGGGCAATGTAGCGGGACCGCGGGACCTGAACCGCGAAATGGTGGGGGTGACTGTATTTGTTTTACAAATGGTTATTTTAGCATAACTACTATGCTGCATCAGATCAAAGGACTGCATTTTCCAGCCTCATGACTGGCTTGGAGTTGGTTCCACCCATTCAACCTTTCTTCTGTTTAACCAGTTCTGCACCTTCTTGAGGTCTACAATTTTGGTGGTTTGGAACACATTTGCAATGTCAAATGTGATAACATTAGGTTTTTATAAAGGCATTGTGATATTTAATGATACTTTTAGTTCAGGGGTGCTCAAACTTTTTGTAAGGAGGGCCAGATTTGGTGGCTGAGAATGTGTCAGGGGCCGGTTGCTCCCCGACCCTGCCACGCCACTGCAGGCCCCACCCACTGACCCCTTGCAACCCCACCCACAGGAAGGAAGGCGGGGACCAAGGGAGGGAGGGAGGAAGGTGGGGAACAAGGAAGGGAGGGAGGGTGCATGTACGCCTAGCTTCACAAGGTTCCCCATGATGCCGGTGGCGGCAGCCCGCCTGCACGCCACCCCACTGCACGCACCCAGCCCCACAAGCTTCCCGGCGGTGCTGGTGGTGGTGGCCCGCCCCTCGCCCACCCACCCAGCCCCACAAGCTTCTGCTCACTGGCTGGCTGCCCGGCCCAGCCCCTCAAGCTTCCCGGCAGCGTCAGTGTTGGCGGAAGATTTTTTTAAAAAAACAAAAACATGGGGTGAAGGAGGGGGAGGGAGGGGCAGGCCAGCCAGCCGTGGGCCACTCAGCCTGGCCTGACGGGCCGGATTTGCCTCCCCCCCCAGGCCGGACTTTGAGCAGGCCTGCTTTAGTTCTTTAGATTTCTTTCTTAATGACCCAGCATTATTGATATTAAAGCTCTCAAAAAGGATTTTGGGCAAATGACTATGGAAATTAAAAGCATAAAACTACCCAGCATGGGATTATCATTCTTTACTGTCACTAAATCACTTTCATTGACTTGTCAATGTAAACTTCCAAAATCCCTTTCTTGATCAGCCATTGCAGTTCAGACCTCTTAGTAATTAGATGCAGGGATGTGACTTTTGGTTTGTTAAGACACCAACTTTCAGAGTTTACCAAACATTCCCGTGGCTAAATTCTAGAAGATGCAACCTCAAAATATGCCTGCAAACCAGCAGTCCTCACCTACACTAGTGAATTCCTTGGCCTGTTAATAGTTTGAAAAACAAGGGAACTGCCTGGTGTTCTTCAGAAGTTGCAAGTCTTTTTGGGAAGGTAGTTCTTTGGAAGGAGGCATCCTCCATAGAGCCTAATGGGCAGTGGAACTAACCCTCTCAGGAAGCCTTTTGCTTTAAACAGGAATTCTGCTTGCACAGGTGCTTGGCGGATCCCCCCCCCCCAATGAGGAAAGGGGAAAATGCACATGGAACAAACTGTTTTGCAGTAAATTTGCAGCCAACAAGATAATGGCCACCAGAGTTCCTCTGTCAGAGATACTGCATGCTCACATTGACACACACTTGCCAGTTTTGAAGAGCTCTTCATCTCACATTGTTTCAGCTACTTTTCAGTAACTTTGTGACATCCACAAACTTGGCTTCTCCAGTGCACATTCTCAAATCCTAATTGTTCTAAACCAGCTTTGGAGGTCTTCATCAGGCTCATTAAAATAGATTGCAAAAATTGCAAGTCTAGAAACCACAAAATAATTGATCTCAGGATATTGAAGTACAGTTTTGTGGATCTTAGAAGCTATTTTTAATAACATTTACTTTGGATTTCGTCTTCTTTTTATATAGCCATACAATATTACGAAACAGCTGGGTTACAACCAGAGGTGGTCCCTAAATGGATGGAAGAGCTTCTGTCCCCTCCCACAACCTTTATCAGCACTTCACATACTGCAGCAAATACATGGGAGGCACTGTTAATAGCCTGGGAGGGGTGGGGAATTGTACAGATCACTTGGTATCCCTTCCAGATCTTGGAGTTTAGCATTATCTGTTCATTTTTAAACTTTTAAAATTGGTATAGTCTACAGGCTATTATGATATATATATATATATGCATGTTAGGGTGGATTCGGGTTTCTTCCCGTGTAGAAATCTGGCTGTTTTTCTACACGGGAAGAAACCCGAATATAACATATATACCCGTGAAAATACGAAAACATATATATATATATATATATATATATATATATATATATATATATATATATATATATATATATATATAGTATGTGGAGATTCCCTTTTGATTTAGTCTTCTTTTTCTTCTACAGCTGAAAATGGCGAAGGCTTCCATATAATTTTGAAGTGATGTTGCCATACATGTAATGGACTGACACTCCAGTATAGAATGAAGTCATACTCAAAAACAGACAAGTAACATCCAGTCTCTTCAGGGATCTGACTTCACCATATAGAATGTTTCATATTGAAAACACAAGATGTCCTTTCTAACGAGCTATAGTAGATGAACTTACCACTGCCATAGCCAAATGTCCTCATAAGAGGTATAAACGCCGCGACAGCTTGCATACAGGCATGAAAAAACAAAGATATTTTCCTTTCTCTGAAAAAGGCAAGCTATGGCCAGTAGATGCAGTTTCTAGAAGCAGTATTGCTTTCCTATTACACTGTATCCAGTCTGAATGTAAACCTCTTCTGGGCATTTATCTTTCTGTGCCAGTTTGTCTATTATTTGCTTGTACCTGTATGCTGATTTTTTTGTTTGTTTTTTTTTTTTGTTTTTATGTTAGCAGAGCACATTGTAATTTGTGTGGAGATAAAGTAGTAACAATGATAGCAATCAGGTTTGGGATCTTGAGAGTAAAGCTGTCAAAACAGCATCCTCTGTATAAATTGTGTATAAGCGTGAGTGTAAGAAGTATAAATGTCAGAGAGGGGCTTCTTACTCAAGTCCTAGCCAGAAGAAATTAAGCATGAACCAGATTACTGCAAGAACCTAACAGAGAGAATTAGAACAAGTCCCTATGAGCTATAATATTTTGATTTGCAACAGTTCCATTGGTGAAAATATGCCTATGCATCATGTCTTTAGTTTCTCAATAAAGCACTCCCACAGTTCTGTTATATTTTAAATCACACTATTAAATATTGGTGAGTTAGGATATTCTAATGAAAAAGGGTTATAATAATAATACTGAATGATTAAAGCAAGAACCCACCCTTAAACTACCAAATATTAAAAGAATGTTTATCTGACTTTCATCCACAGACTAGTGGTTTCACGTTATCACCACTGTTGTAAAGTGTCATTTACTTTTTTCTTTCCTCATGAAAAAACCATAGGTACAGTGCCTCTTCCATACAACCAAATACTTCATAAGCAGTTGCATAGCTTAATGAATGAACTGCAAAAATGTCCTTAAATGTTAACCTGATAATGCTTCCAAGAATAGATGTTTAGGTCTGTTCTGGTTTGTGTATTAATACAGATGCTTGGGGAGACTGTAATAGAGAAGGCAGCTTATTCAAATAGTTAAGATATTGAATGATGTCATGAACATCCGAGCAGAAAAAGAAGCATGTCAAATACTGTTAATTTCACTACCATTTTTAATTATGCCTAGGCTAAGTGCTTCAAGTCTAGTAATTCTAAGAAAGTTGCTTAATTACAGGCATTAGGATGCGTGATTGCTCCCTCCCACTTCCCAATGACTTAACTATTCTGCACTGATGGGAAGGGAGAATAGAGTTTGTGAGCATGAACTGTTTTGAGTGGTTCTTGCCTATAAATTATTTTTAGTTGTATTTGGGTGTTTTCAACTGATATGATATGTCATCTCAGCACCGTTTTTCCAATTTGTGAAGAATCTTTTACTGAAAAATGTCACTAAAAGCTGTACAGTAGTTTGGTTCGTTTGGATTTAATTAATGGAACCAGCAAATTGCTTTTTGATTTTAAATAAGATGTATGCATTTCAATTTCAGTAAAAACAATTTTCCAGTAATATTTTAAGTACTCTATTTGAAGTTTGCTTTTGCATGTTCTAATAACACATCCTTCACACCACAGATGATACTGAAATACCAACTAGGAAAAAACATCCAACAGTTTCCAATTACATTTTTGGGTCTGTTAATAATACAAATGAACATGGTTCTAAGAGAATCATACATACATACAGTTGACGTTAAGTATGGTGCTGATACAAGACCTCAGTAGTGGAAAGTAGCAAACCTATGAATGCTTTTATATAACTGGTGTCTGGTACCAAATTATTTGACCAAGCAAATACATGTTTAATAACCTGAATTTCATAAACACAAGAGCTTACAAGAGTAAAATGTATAAGAACAGTTGTTTGACAACCTACTTTTCAACACGTTAACGGACAAACATACTTATGAAGTATTTCTGTAAATTGTTCTATAGCAGGAGAAGGAATCTATTATTTTTACCAATGTAGCAGTCATATCCTCCATGTATGATTGATTATAAGTAATCTGAAGAACATTAATATAAAAGTCTTGCTCTATTTCTAGTAATATCTTTGGGGGGGCAGAATAATGTGTCTGAATTATTCAGTTCCAGTTCTGCTAACCTGTTTTAAAAGTTAAGAGAAACAACTTTGAAATGATGTAATTCACAATTTTTACAGATTTATTTCATATGCCCTCTTTATCTTAAAGAAAATAGGCTGCATACATATGTGCCCACACCTCCTAATTCAGCCTTATAAAATATATTACCTTATATAGGAAAATGTTTATAAACAACTGAAGACCAAACATGTTTTTAATTTCAGTGAAAAAGTTAGCTGGATGTAAATGCAATGTAAAACTATGGTTTACTGTTAAATAAATTACCCTTGGACTCATGCAGTTCCCTCCTCCCCTCTAGCAAAACCACAAGGAGATCAGAAGTATTTCTATTTGTCTGTTCTCTTAGTTTAGCATCACAGTTTAGCATCACAGGTGGGCACATGTTCAGATTAATTTAATATCCTAACATGGGTCAATGACTCTTAATTGTTGTGTGCTGAAACAATCCAACTTCAAATTACAGTTTATTAACCTGTCTCGTTTCAGTAAAACCACAGTTTAGGGTCTGGACATGATAACATGCTGGGATTAACTAAAAATATAAGTGAACACATGATCTCCATGCAGCTGTGCTGAAGGCAGGAAGCAGCCATATTTGAGCCTGGTAGCCTATTCTTAGTAACCATAACCTTTATCATAACTGGGCAAATATATATATACACAATTAACTGCAGACAGTGGCTGATATGCATGAAACCAAGTACATCATCAATGGTCTAAGTGACAGTTGTCTATCAAACAGCATGCCATAAACCATCTTCTTCCTGTACTACACCTTGTTGACAGAATCTACTCGGTGCACTTGGAAAGGGCACATCAGAAGCACCATCAGTAATAGTGTGTAGGCTTCTGTGCTATCATTCCTTGGAAGTGCATGAAACAGGTGTTTTGTATATGAAAGAAAATCTCAAATTTAGATATCTTGAAAATACTCAAGAGTTATGTTGGGATGTTGCAAGTGAAGTATTCAAAGTAATACTTAAGTATTCTATACCGGTAGCATTGTATTTAGTGTTGATACCTGCAAGGAACTAGATTATCTTTGGCATATACCTCCAAAAGTTGCTTGAGTCATACAAAATGCTTAATTGCTATCCCCCATGCAAAAAATATATATATACAGGAAACAATACAAGAGTTGAAATCCTGTTGCTGTAAGCTACACCACAAAGGCTGATGATGTCACCAGGTGCAGTGATTTGATCACTTTCTCCCCTCGAGGCTTCCAGCCTCCCATGGGATCCCCTTCATTTTCAGAAAGCCACCGGGGGCCATGGGACAAGAGGGCAAAGTCTTCATGAAAAATGACTCCTACTGGGTAATGCATAATTAAGATTTGTCTCCTGTCTTATGGCAGCCCAATGATTTCATCATGATGAAAGGGATTCCACCAGAGGCTCAGGTTTTGGAGGGAAACATCAGAAATGTTTCAGGTCATCATTAATATTAGCAGTATACCTAATGCAACAGGATTTCTTCACAACAGCATTTTTGAAACTTTTGAGGAATTAGTTTAGCAATTTGTTTACAAGTGCCCTTTGGAAGCAGCCTCTGGAATTTCATCCATACAGCAAATGTTCTTTCTTAACAGGAAAAACAATGTATGTGTTTGAAAATATGACACACAGGTTTAATTCACTCATTCTTTTCAGTACATTTACTAACATCTCCTGAATGTTTCTCTGCTGATTGACTGACTGGTCAGTACTTAAGGCCACCACTCATATAGTAGTGCCATTCCACTTGTTGGCATTTAGTTCTGTGAGCCAGCAGAATCAATTAATATGATACTCCTATCTGCACATTAGACAGGATGTTGGCACACCAACAGCAGGTAAGACATCATTCAAGATGCCACCATTACTCCATATCTGCTTAAGATGTTACCTGTAACGCTGCACTAGACTAATGCTTGATGCAGCTGAATTCATTTTTAAAAGCATAGGTTGACAATGGATGCTTCAATCCCGCTTCCCTTTATCGAACTTTGGCAGTGCAATTCTTCATCACTTAAAGAATAATGCAGCAGCAGCAGAGTTGCTGTCGGGTGCCTCCTACAGAAGGAGGTGGAGTTACTGGAGCAAAGTACGTGTGAACTTTTACATCTGGCAGTTGAGCCTACAGCCAAAAATCAATTACTAATAAAATGGCTTTATATCTTATGTTCTAATATAATAAATTGAAGTCTTTGCCATGAATTCTGTGCCTTCATACTGATGTGATCTACACTTGAGTAGAACTAACCTTTCAGAACCTATTAGTATGAATGCATAGAAAACCACTCAGAGATCCAATGTTAAAGAAAAAGCTGCTGCAATGTTTCTTAGGTCACTTACACACACGCATGTATGTCTCGATTTTGTAACACCTTAAAGCACAGTGGATGAAGTGCAGTTTTCCTGTTGTTTGTGGACTGCAATACAAAGCAGCATGAGAGTGGACATTGCAAGCTAGCAACATAATAAGTAGGGCCACTTCCTGCCCATCACTGACACAATTACTAAGTGGCACTACTAATAAATTTACACAACTCTTTCGTAAAAAATGTTGGTCTTTTGTTTACTGTCAGGAAATCATAATAGTACTGCTCTTGGTGAATGGGTTACTATAAACTTGGGGTTCACTGTTAGGTGGAAAAATTGGGGAGAAGAACTGACTCTCCTTCATAGGGCTATACATGGGGGGGGGGGAATTGACTAGTCACAAGAGGAATACTACTGGCGAGCTATTTTGCCCTAGGAAAGCAACTGCCTCTATGGCAGGCCTGCCCAACAGGTAGACCGCGGGCTACTGGTAGCCCGCGAAGGGTTCAAAAGTAGCCCGCCAGCTATCAGTAAAAAAAGTGAGGGGGTATGTTCTCCACCCCTCCCTCCCCCATCCCAAGGACCACCACTGCCCCAGCAAAGTTCTGGGTCTGCTAGCCCACTGTCTCAGCTGAGTGGGGCAGTTCAAGGGCCATGGCACGTTGAAATCTGTTCCCTCCAGAATGGAAGTATTGCTTTTCAATGCATTCCTATGGGAAACCGCTGCTCTACTTACAAAAGTTTTTACTTATGAGCATGTGCTTGGAATGGATAAAATACATAAGTAGAGGTTTTAGTGTAGTAGCCCTCAGGCACTTAGGGCCGCAAAAAGTAGACCTTGACGTGTTCAAAGTTGAACAGCCCTGCTCTATGGAAAGTTTAACTTTTTCTGTTTTAGACAAAAAAGGTCTCAGTGGAGTACAGAAGAACCAGCAAGCTACATATTCAACATATGAAGTTCCTGAAAAGAGACGACAGTTTGATGGCTTAAAGCAATTAGTAAAACAGAGGAATTATTCACTGTTAAACTTGTTCTATGTGTCCAGAAAGTTAATATGGCATGAATCAGTTTGGATCAAATGGTACCGATAATGGTTGGACTTAGCAGTCCTCTATTTCAGTCTTGTAATTACAGTTAGTATTCCATCTGACTTGATGCTGTGCTTAATCCTAGGCCACATTATAAATCAGAAATGTGGTGCTATTTCATTTCAGGATGACTATACAATGGTTATCAATAGTTTTTCCCCAAATTAAAGAGAAGCCTGAATGCCCATGTGAGGATAAAATGTATACTTTAGTGATGAATTGTGGTTTGGCTATTGTATAAACTTAAGGTGGCACTATGCTCAGCCTGATTCCAACAAGACTGGTAAAAATTTGCCATTACACGAGTTTTCATAATATCCCTAAATACTGTTTCGCTTAATCTTGTTCTTCAAAACATAGCCAGCAGAAATCAACCAAACACCCTACTTGAACCAGCAGAATCTCTGGGTCAGTCTCACCGCTTAAATTCATAACTAGGAAACCAAGTAAGTATGCAACAGTGTACCCATTAGTTTTCCTGGCTCTTGATAGGGAATTCTGAAAAAAGTAAGCAGCGGGCTCTTCCCATAAACTCTTGCCAAAGATCTAGAAAAAGAAAATATCATGTTGCAATATTGTGTTCTGCACATTCCACAAATTTAAATAGCTAGAGATGACTTCAATATTGAGTGTCTTTTCTGAAATGTCTGCAATAGACACCTGACCAATGCACAGCATTGGAACTAGCCAGAAATATTAAAACAGACACTGGACCTTAGTGCTGTTGTATGGTACCTACTCTTATCCTTTTGATGCCTGCACGGGTGACTTGCTGACAGTCATATAATTCAATTCTCTGTAAATTGTGACAGTTCTCAAGGTGTTCCAGAGTGACATCCGTAATTAGAAGGCAGTTGTCCAACTCAAGTATCTGGAGTTTTTCATGCCCGCATGTGCTGCTGCTTAGATGCAAAATCCCATCATCTGTTATTAGTTCACAATGGGCCTTTTCAGACGACCCCTAAGATCCGCTGGCCACTTAAATTCGGACCAGAGATCTTAGGGGTTCGTCGCTCTTCCTGTGTCCCCACCCCTCCGCACTTCCTGGCTGCTGGCTGCGTGAGGGGAGGGAGAGAAAGAGAAAGAAAAGCATGCCGCTCACCTCCGTTCTGCCTCTCGCTCTTGCCGGCAACATTCCAGTCACTGTAAAAGTCACTCTTAAAGGGGCGGGAGCCAAAACAACAACAAACAGAAGCGAGGAGAGCCCTGCACTCACTATCGTTACACCACATCAAAGAATTTTCACCTCCAGAGAGCAGGTACTTGAAAGGTGCGCTGGGATGCGCTAAAGTGGGCGGGGTCGCACTTAATTTCCTGTTAACTCCGGAGCTGGTGGGTAAACATTTTTAAGCTAAGGTAAAGTTTATTGTCACAGCATCAAGCCAGACATAAGATAAAATAGAATAGAGCAGAATAAGATACAATATAAAAAACATTAGCTAGAAAGTTTAAAAACTGGCAAACATTACATTAACTTCTCTATAGTATTGGCTTAAGATAAACCTCAAACCGCAGGGATTAACCCATCTACTTTTAGTGGACAACTTCCAATCTAAGTGGTTAAAATCAGTCCTAAATAAATTGCGAACTATGGGTCTTTCTTCCCAAGCAATCTTGAGCATGCAATGGGATGAAGCAAAATCAGTCCTTAAACAGAGAATAATGGATATGGAGAGACAGGCAGATCTCAGTAGTTGCCCCAATTTAGATAGATAGATAGATAGATAGATAGATAGATAGATAGATAGATAGATAGATAGATAGATAGATAGATAGATAGATAGATAGATAGATGGAAGGAAGGAAGGAAGGAAGGAAGGAAGGAAGGAAGGAAAGAAGAAAGAGGGACTAGGAAGGGATAGAGAGAGAGATAGAGAGAGAGATGGAAGGAAGGAAGGAAGGAAGGAATAGATAGTCCTAGTCCTAGATACACATAAATATCGCTCACTCCCCATGGCCTATCTGTCACAGCTGGAGACGTACAAGTTTAGGAAAGCCTTTACTCTGGCCAGGTGTGAGGCTTTCCCTTCTGCAGTGCTGGAAGGCAGATTTAAGAGCATCCCGAGGAACAGAGACTCTGCCCTTGTGGCTCTAATGAGATAGAATCCATTGAGCATACGATGCTCAGATGCAGTAGGCATAAAAAGACCCAGGCAAAATACATCACACCACTCTTAAAAGATATGGCAGGCCAATCGGACTCGGACTATTGTAATCAATTGCTAATTGACCAAAGTTGGACTACTACTGAACTGGTGGCAAAATTCTGGGCAGCATGTCACAGCAACAGATAGATAGCTGAGCTTTTAAACCTTGTTTTATATTGTTATATCTGTTGTCTTAAAGGCTCACCCACCTCAGTCCTTCAGAACTGCAATTTCACACTGTATGGGGAGTATTTAACAAAAGAAGGAACAATGAAATACAAGAGTATTACTAACTTCTACGTCCGTCTGGAAGTTAAAAAGATCTATGCTTTGCCAGTTACTTCCATCCAGGGCCAAAACATTCCAAGACTAAAATATATAAAACACACACACACACACACACACACACAAAATTATATTATTTACATATATACTACACACATTGTACAAATATCATAATAATTACCTCTCAGTAGCCTACTTAGGGCGTTTATACATGACCCCTAAGCTCCGCCGCAAATGGCTGCAAGGTCCGGACCTTAAAAATGTTTACCCACCAGCTCCGGACTTTGCAGACAATTAAGTGCGACCCCACCCACTTTAGCGCGACCCAGAGCAGTTTTCTTGTACCTGCTTTTTGGATGTGACAAATATTTGATCCAGTGTAAGGATAGTGAGTGCAGGGCTCTCCTGGCTTCTGTTTGTTCTTTTTTTGCGCCCCGCCCCTTTAAGAGATCTGAATGCTGCCGGGAACAAAACGGAGGTAAACCGGCATTCTTTTCTTTCTTTTTTCTCCCTCCCTCAGGCAGCCAGCAACCAGGAAGTGTGGAGGGGGGTGGGGACAGAGGAAGAGCGAGGAACCCCTAAGATCTCTGGTCTGAATTTAAGTGGCCAGCGGATCTTAGGGGTCGTGTAAAAAGGCCCTTACTTGCTTGCACATCTGCCATCTTTCTCCTCATAAGAGATATAAGGAGGCTCACAACAATTGCAATTACTATACAAAAATAAACAGTTTCAGAATACCATAGAAACTATATTTTTAAAAATCAAGCATTTATTAGTATTAAAACCATGCAGGACCATCACCCCAGAAAGATACCACTCTTAAAAGTATTGAAGGCCATTGAGTGGTCCAGCAGAGCCAGTAGGGACATACTCTTCCTGACCATTTCCCAGCACAGGTCATCCACTAAGATGACCAAGTTTGTCTTTGTTCCATAACCAGACCTGAAGCCAGACTGAAGTGGATCTAGGAAATCTATTTCATTCAGGAACCTTTTTTTCTCAAAGGCAACATACAGACATAAACTCAGAAATCTATTGTTCTTGTTAAAGATATTCTACCATAGCATTAGACTAGTAACAATTTAATTGAGCCAACAATAATTCAGTATTCTAAGCTGACATTCTCAAAAGTGCAAAAAAAATTGCCCAATAGATACACAGCATTCATGCATGCACCATTTTTGATGTGGCATACTGGTTGCAAGTGTGAATCATTTTCACAATTCACCTTGGCAGGAAGACGTCTTAGGCAAACTGTTGTTCATATGGGCTCAATCTTGCTACATCTGCAGTGTGGAAACTATCATATCATATTAGCTATCCTCATACTACTAAATCCTGGGCTTTGGGTCAATATGTTTTACATTACTCAAAAGTAAACTATGCAAAATTCAGTTGGCAGGTAAGTAAGTATAACACTGCATCCTGAGATAATTATTATTTTGCCATATAAATGACAAAAATCACTTCATCACTACAAGTAAGGAGGCCAGCACCAAGCTTAAATATCTGCAGCTGAACCAGGCCATGGAATATTAATCATGAGTGTAACAGAAATAATGAATCTGGAGGTAACACATTACAATTACCTCAAAATAAAAAAATGCTATCTGGGGGTATAAAAAGAGTATATACAATGCTCCTTTTGCACAGTAATATAATGACTAGTAATGATAGCCTTCTCCCACCCCCCCACCCCACTGAACCAGTGAAATGTATGCATTTTTCACACAGCATTTGAGAGGGATAAAGAATGTTTTAAGGAATATTATAGGTGATTATTTTTCACATCTAGGTGAGGGAAATAACAAAGCAAACAAATCTGCAAACTACAGGAATGTGCTTGCTATAAAGATATTTCCAGCAGTTAAATTTCACATTCTAAGGGCAAGCTATCTGTAAGTGCTCTAACATAATAACCAACATAACATATACCGCGCCAATTTCCCGGAGGGAACTCTGGGCGGTTCACATAAAAGCACTAGAGATCACAGAATAATAATAATCAATGAGAAGATAATAATAATAAAATAAAATGGAAAATACTGAAGAGCAACAGAAAAAAAATAGTAATTGGCAAGAGGCATAGAACTACTTATTAAAAAAAAAGGGGGGGGACAGTGAACCAAACCCTAGCGATCGCCAAAGGCATCCCTAAACAGCCAGGTTTTAACCGCTTCTTTAAAGGATGCCAAAGAAGGAGCCTGGCGTATCTCGCTCGGTAGTTCATTCCAGAGGGCCGGGCCGGCCACCGAGAAGGCCCGTTTACGTGTTGCTACCTTTCGGGCCTCTCTGGGGGTGGCCACCCGGAGCGAGAGAACCATGGAGGATCAGGTAGATTGGGCCAGTTTTGATCGTAGGGAGATACGCTCTGCCAGATAGTCAGGACCCAAGCCATGGAGGGTTTTGTAAACCAAGACCAAGACCTTGAACCTTATTCGGGAGGCAACGGGCAACCAATGCAGGCGAGCCAGGATGGGGGTGATGCAGTCAAACCTGCCCGCACCAACCACCAACCTGGCCGCCGCATTCTGCACCCACTGCAGTGGCTGAACAAGGTTCAAGGGGAGCGCCATGAAATGTTCAAAGGTTATTGGGGGTGTATGTGTGGTCCAGTAGAGTTATATAATGAGGCAATTTTGAAAAGTGTCTTCCCAAGCTCTAAAACAGCTTTTCAACGAGACACCATGTACTAGAACATGTGGTCATTTTATATGGAGCTCTGGATCATGGGAGAAAAAGAACTACTAAGTATATGCTACATTTTTTCTACACTGAAATAATAAATTTTGGCTGTGAATCCAGTTTAAAATATATTAAAATAAGTAGAAAACATTTATTTTGTTCACAGAGTAACAACTATAGCAAAGCAAATACTTAGCTGTACCTTAGAAACTTGAGCACATCGACACAAAGTAATTATGTCCAAAAAGGAAAATATTCTATGAAAAAGGGGGGGGGAGTAAAGCTATACTTCAACAATCCAGAGTAACAAGCTCATGTTAACATGCTAATTTAGTCTAATAATATAGGAGTCATTAGGCTAGATCAGGACTCCTAACTATTTAAGAAGAAACAAAAATAATGCAGTTGATGTTTACTCACTTATCTTCGCAGATACGTATTCACAGTTATACAGTGGAATATATTGCAGAAAGATGAGAAAATGTATACAAAATATAGGCTGAAATGTTGTTGCTTAATTGTGCCTGCAAAAGGCAAATAGTGTAATTTTCAGTGGCTCCTTTTGGCAATTAATGATGTTCAGGGATATGGCAAAATAGCAGGTACACACATGACTAAGAATCTAAGGGCCTTTTGACACAGCCCCTAAGATCCGCTGGCCACTTAAATTCGGACCAGAGATCTTAGGGGTTTGTCGCTGTTCCTGCGTTCCCACCCCCTCCGCACTCCTGGCTGCTGGCTGCGTGAGGGGAGGGAGAAAAAAAGGAAGAAAAGAATGCCGCTCACCTCCGTTCTGCCGTCCCGGCACTGCATTCAGATCTCTTAAAGGGGCGGGGGGCAAAAAAGAACAAACAGAAGCAAGGAGAGCCCGGCAGTCACTACTGTTATATCCGCATCAGGAATTTTCACCTCCGGAGAGCAGGTACCTGAAAAGTGCGCTGGGACGCGCTTAGGTGGGCGTGGTCGCACTTAATTATCTGTAAACTCCGGAGCTGGTGGGGAAACAATTTTAAGCTCCAGAGCTTGGAGCCATTTGCGGCGGAGTTTAGGGGTCGTGTGAAAAGGCCCTAAGTGGTATGTGTGAATGCAAGTTCTCACCTAATCCTCTTTCAGAGTTGTATATTCCCATGCATTTGAAGATAAAACAGCTACTGAAGAAGAATGTACAGGGCACTCCTGAATAAGTCAGGACCCTTCTGCCCAATTGTATTATTCTGTGCAGCTAAGATAAACAGCAAAGATACTAGTTCAAAACCTAGCAGAGCAACTGAAATGAGAGGGAAACCTATGACCCTTCAGATGTTCACTAAGGCCCATGTGACCTACAGTCTGACAATGTGTTAAGGCCAAATTTCCTCACCTCCATTCTCCCAACTTTTTTTTACAATACAGACCAAAAAACCACATTGCATAATAACATATGTGAAAAACAAAATTACAGTGGCTTCTTGCCTGGAACTAACAATTTCACTTGGATTTTTAGGCACATACCAGACTAATAGGTTGGTATATGCCCTTAGGCACAAGCACGAGATTGTAAATTACCAGTATGAAGCTGCTGCAAGTTACACCATTTGCCTTCCACAGGTTTGACTACGCAACTGGATTTTGACTTTTCAAACAATTCACCCATCAGTAAAAGGACTCAATTTTATTACATTTGTTCAATGTATCAATATCCCACTCTTCTTCCAGAGAACAGTGTGCGCATCAAACATATCAAATTGTCACTGAGAAGCAATGTTCAAATGCATAGAGACCTGGGTCTCTACAATCTATATACTAACGTTCTACAATTTTTCCCCTCAAAGAAAAAAAATGTTACTTTTTTGATGTGTAGTGTTGGTTGGCAGGGAATCATTCCAGAGACTAACATAAAGATCTGCTGCACATCATTACACCCATAGCTGTTGAGCTATCTGAAGTTCACAGATTAACAAAATTAGAGGAAAATAAAAGTATGCTGTTACTGTTCTTTTCACAGCCAGAATTTATTCTTTTTGGTGACTTTTTGAAGCTGAAAAGAAAGGTAATGCCAAGACTAGCCACAGATATACACATTTTCTCATCAAAAATTTCACAGTATGCCTCAAATATTTTACACATTATCTGGCAACTTTCCTAAAGAATGGAGATTTCATATTTAACTCTTAAACATAAGAGCAATTCCTAATTAGCATCAATACAAGATTAATTGCTTTCTAGATGCTTTCTAGTCATGTATTTTAAGAATTACAGTATCCCTAAACTAAACAAAGACACATTTTACAACAGAGACTATTACACTAACTGTTCTAAATCTCTAAATCTCAAACATGTATTCTATAAGAACATCCAGGTTACAAATACATTTTTCAAAATTATCTTAACAAAAGTTCTCTGGGTAACTTTCTGTTAATCAAGCCTTCCTCATCATTTGAGAATAGCTAAAAAATAAAAAGAAACAAAATAGAATTATGCTTAACAGGCATACATTTGTCTAGCAGGAAATCAAGAAGACAGTGTCACAACATGGTGGGTTGAAAGCACTGATATAAATCAAATTTCCCATTTTGAAATGATTTCCTGAATAAGAAATCATGCTGCTTTGAGAAATATTGGAATGCATCCAAAAATTACTGTATAAGCACAAGGAAATCAGCTGCTGAAACTGTTCAACACCACTTTTCTAAGAGCATGTTAAAGAATTCAAAATGTATAATTTCTATATAATTTCCCATATTTCCAGGAAGCTTTTATACCAACAGAACATTTTTCAAACCTACTCTATACTTTTCTCTCTAGCAAACTCTCTAATAAATAGTATGAGTTCACCAGAATTATATGAATTTCTGAAAGATTTACATCTATTTTTGCTCCAGAGTGCTTTTAGATTCAGGTTCCCATTCAAAGTGCCCTTGCTCTCTCACTCTGCATGTGTTATGCCTTCTTTTATTGTGGATTTCAGCTGTTTAAAGACTCAAGACTAGAGATGAGAAGGGGGGGCAGAAAAATATTGGGGGAGGGTGGGAAAGAGGTTTTTTTCTATTTTTTTCTTAAGCTTTTTAGTTTTTGTTTTCTGAAAAACTGGAAAAATTTTAAAAGACAAAATGACTATGGAATGTTTTACTTTAACATAAAATATTTTAAGACAGGGTGTTCATATATTTTCCAAATCATTTCTAAAAAATATCATTGAAACTTAGTCTCACTCCCTTGTATAGTTTCCCCTTCAATTCTTTTTATGAGAATGAGGTTTTTCTTTTATTTTTATTTAATATTGTGGAGCAGAAATATAAATAATTGTTAATTCTGGATTTTCAGACATTGTTTTGTAGAGTTTTTTTCCACATAAACTAGTAAACAGTTCAGGATATTGTTACTCCATTTGTTAGTTATAATCACAAATATTTAAAAAGTAAATGCTGTTTGTAATAATTGTTTGGATACACTATATTTAAATATGCTAGTTGTGATAATTTTATGCCAAGTCAAATTGTCCATAATCATATTTTATGTTCCTAAAGTAACAGAATGACTTTCAAGCTGTAAAGGGGGGGGGGTGCTAAAAAAACATGCAAAAATTTTTGCCCTTGCAATTCCAGGGCCATAGAGTCCATGGAGCTCATGCTTCTTTACTGTGCAGTATACAGCGATATCCATGTACTGTATTACTTTTGGAACCAAATCTGTTGTTGGGCGAGAACAACATTTACACCAGGCAGATCGCCACCCATATTAGCCTACTTATACTGCAACATAGGTTACAATTCCCAATACAAGCATTTGCTTTGCACTCACAGGATGGAAGTAAATATTCCCAGGTATCCTAAAGCTTCACTGTTGATGGCTACTGTCCCTTCAAATGAACATATTATGTCATATTAAGTTCTGTTATATCATGTGTTCTTTCTGACGTTTTGTCAGACTCTGTGGCGGGCATCTTCAGAGGGCAAGGAGCTCAGGGCCACAGAGTCTGGCGAAATGTAAGAAAGAAAAACTTTCAGAACACGGCCAAACAGCCCGAAAAACTCACAACAACAATCAGATCCTGGCCATGAAAGACTTCAAGAATACATAGATTTCTATTATTAGCTATTACTGTATATCTGGAACATGTATCACCTGATTGGCTATATAATTTAATATTTTGAATACCCAGGCTTTCTACTTTCTCTGATATATACCATAAAGCCTTAATAATTCTAGTTATCTTGTTACCACTACAATACATACAGTGGTACCTTGTATAAAGGAATTAATTCATTCCAAATGAAATTGTTAAGCAAATTTTCCTTTATACAAATTCCCATAGGAATGCATTGAAAATGGAGTGATCCCATTTTTATGTTGTACAGATTTTCCCCACAGGCGATTATGTTAAGCAAATTTCCCCTATCTCCGGATTTTTTATGTTGTACAAATTTTATGTTATATAAGCTGTTTGTTATACGAGGGAGGGTCCACTGTATTTATCTTCCCCTGACACTCTTTTAAATACTTTTATCCAATCTTCATTGGTAACATCCAAATCAGAAAATTTAATTTAGGAATTATTTTAATATTAGATCAGGTCATATCAAGGGATTTTTTTATTTTTGATATTCTTTTATCTGTTTTATTATCTCTTTCAGTTTTTCTAAATTCATTAGAAGTATCTCTTGTAGATTTCATACAATTTTTATTCCAAAATAATTAATACTATCTATTTAAAATACTTTTATCCTGCTCTTCACCTAATGCAGGTGAACCAAATGCAGTTGTAATCTGTCCTCTTTCTTCATGATCTCTATGCCCACACACCTGAGTGATTCCCAAGTTTACCAGCTGATGAGATATCATACAAACAAAAAATACCACATTGCATGACTGAGTAATGCATCCAATTTGCCTTTAGCGTCTCATCTGTAATGGTGGACAAAAGTCATAGATTTGCAAATGCCTTGCAAATTGACTTGCATTGAAAAGGCTGTTGATGTCCCCACTGGTAGCATGGACTCTCCCTTCAAATGCATTGGTAAGGGGCATTTGGCCAACTGATAGAAGGAGATTGCCTTAACTACCCACTATGATACCTGCTCACCTTTTATATTCCCCTGGTAACAATCTCCTAGTTATTCTAAAACAGGGGTTCTCAATCTTAGGTCCTCATTTTTCTTGGACTACAATTCTGTGAGCAGCCCCTGCAGCCCCTTCTATAATGCTGTGACAGGAACTTGCAGAAATGAGCTCTTTAAGATGTTCCACTGTTCTAATAAGAAGTGCCAATGTGGCCAAACAACAAAACTTAAGACCTTTAGGGTGCCAGGGACTTCACTCTCGACCCAAAGTCTTTTGAAAAGGAAAGAAAGACCTCTCAGTCTTTTACTGACAGAATCAGAGCCCCACCTCCTCTACCAGTTCCAGGAAAGATCTCAGGTACACCAGACACAACACAGGTGTTGTATACACAGTCAGCTGTCCCTGAAGGCATGTAGTATAGAATCCTTCTCCTGCTATGGCTCCAGAGTCCCAACTATTGGCATCCACTTTGTAGGTGTAGTAATCCTCTTGAAAAGCATGACCAAACTCTACCCAGACCTGCCTAGGTTCTCTGGTGTAGAAGGGACCAGAAGGGGGGAGATACAGGAGGAGAGATGCCTAGCTGGCTGCACGTGGGCTGATGGGAGTCTCTGCTATGGAGCTGTTTGCACTTGCTGCTTCATTTGTCAGCAGTGTGCCCATCTCTGGGTCTCGTGCCTCTGAGCCTCTTGTTACCTGGTCTCATTCCAGCAAACTCAGCCAGGCTTTTTGGGTGCCACAAGAAACTTCACTCAGGATCACAGTGTTGGATAGTCTCCCAGCCAGCTGTCAAATGTTGTGGCCACAACAGTACCTCTTGGGACTCAGAACACCTCTCAGTCCAGTGTCAGCCCAGCTGTCCTCTCCCACCTTGATCTCCTCCTTAAATCCCATCTCAGCCACTGCTACACCTATGACCCCAAGAATGTTATACACATCTCTGCTATCAGTTCTCCATTCCATGGGTGAACTGCTGGTTGGGAATCTCACATTGACTCTCAACGAGGAAGAGTGCCCACACTCAAAGGTGGGAGGGATCAGGGTCAGGCCCATAAATTGCCAGAAATCCTGGCCAGCAGATTGAAGGCTTCTGGAAGTTTTAATACAAGAACTCTCTCACACACACACCTCTCTGCCCCCCTCTCTCACACACACACCACACACACATATATAAGTAATATGGCATAGGAATAGTATGACAGAAGAAAAACCTATTGGACTGCAGTCTTTCACTGCAACCCAACACACACGGGGGGGGGGGTGAAGAACCAGAGGGAGTGAGGGATCCAGCAGCAGAGCTGGAGAGGGAAGATACACCATTAAGTAGAAATTTACAGCAGCCAACAGAGAAAGGTTGGGTGGGGAAAAGCAATCTCTCCTTCACAAGCCTAGAAGCTGCCCATCTTGTCAATTCCTCTGGTCAGTTTCTCTTTGCCAATCACTGGACTGCCTTCCCTCTCACTAGCCAGTTGCAAGATCCTCATCACACTCTTCTCTTCACCACTGTATTATATGTGGTAGGTGGGATTTTTTTTCAGTCAGTCAGTCTGTCTATAATGGCTCTTACATAATGAACAGGATTCATCAGCTGAAGATCTGTCAGTCCAAGATCCAACAGTAATTCTAGCACCATTCTTACACTTTTTAACTTTTTTTCAAATTATTTCAAATTCGCCATGATCAGCCAAACGTCCATGTACAAGAAGATATTTACTCCTCTCACTCTAAGATATGCTACCACTGGTGCATACAGTTCATGACAACTCGGTGTTGTAGAGAGGCTGAAAGGGAGTACTGTACCTTAGATTCATATATCCAAAGATGTAATGAAAAATGAAGGAAAGGGTCGTGGTTTGGTGTCATCTCTATGTCAAAATAAGCAACCCTCCAATCTATCACTGCAAATCATTCCATTTCTTTGAAGTGGAAGCATATTTAACAGTATCAGTATCTGGAAATGTTTTGTGGTAATGTAGCTGCACACAAGTAAACATTGTTTCAAGTTTTTTTCACTTTTCTGCAGGCCACTTTTCTGTATTTTGGCCAAATCTGTTTCTGTTTGTAATCACTTAAAATGGTTGTACTAATGTTCTTTATTCGCAACAGGTGATTTTCTGTGATAAGCATGTTGTCTTTTCCAGTTCTGTATTGTTTTTGAGTGTACTGTGAGGCTGCCCAGAGACCTATTTGTAGTGGGGCAGCTACAATTTTTTGTAAATAAATAAATAAATCCCATACATTTCACTATGTATCTCCTTATAAACAGGTCATTTTTATGTTGAAAAAGCCTTCTATATCATAAGGCAAGTCTGCTACACAGCTTCTATATTGTTCTGATATACAACTTGATGAACTCAAACTTACCTCCTTAATAAAACTACCACAGGCATATTTTAAGTGGCATAATCTGTGGTACTGTATGTCTAGCCAGATAAATCTTCTGGGATGCTAAACATAGTGCCTTCTACTGAAAAGTTAAACCAAGAATTCTTTCATCTACAAGCTGTCTCATCTTTCCCCCCAATAAGTCGTGATAAGTCCCACTGCTGTCTGACAATTAGCTATTTTGCTTTCCAAGGCAGATGGAGAATAAATGGGTCTGCCTCTAAAATCCATTTTTCAGTCCTATGTATTTGAAGATTCTCAGTCAACCAGGTGAGGTTATCCGGATGTTGAGTCATGGCAACTTGACTTCTTTTCTTGTGAGATTGAAACATTTCACTACGTTCTCATGCAAGTAGCATCTCTCACAAGAAAAGAAGTCCAGTTAACATGACTCAACTTCTAGATTTTTCAGCCCTCTTTATTCATAGATGTGGGGGGTTGCTTCCTTTAAATCCAGATTGGGAAACTTCCACTGTTATGGAATTTGGTTGTGGATTTTTGAGCAGGAAGGATGTTCCTTTTGTAGCAGTTATATTGTGTTTCACTGAACTTTCTTGAACACTGGAACTGATTTTGGTGGCACTGATTTATGCACTTCCATTTGAAAGGATTTTGCCATCCTGAACATCGTATAAAAATATGTTCCTATGTCTTCTGAGGGTGAAAAAGCATTAAAATCTCTTCACAGACAAAGCTCAAAGCTCTCTTCAGTACTTGAGATTCCAAATCTGTAAGAGGTCCACTTGATAAATTAAAAATTAGATCCCCCTCCTCCTTCCCCTTCATGGTTGAAAATCTTGATCATTATTCCTAAGTCTCTTGATAGGTCTCTTGTCTAGATGCTCTGATAGTACTGTGTGCTTCTGAATGAATGTCTGACCCTGAGGATTCCACCTCTGATTGTGATAAAGTTAAATCAGCCAAAGAGGCCAGTCTCCTTGGATTCCAGGGCATGTCATCTATTTATACACACAATTGAAAGAATAATATTTAATGTCTCTCTGAAACTTCTTGATTTTTCTCTCCTTCAGGTTGGTTTCTGCCTTTTCTGAGTTCCTCTTCTTTAATTTCTTGCTCCTTGAAGCATCATCCTAAATAGAGAATCTTCATTCTGCCAAGAATTAAGCAAGGTTATCATGGACAATTTATGACCTGAAGGTCATACTTTTCAGACACCCAGAATAACTGTCATCAGTAGCATATATTATGGGATTACTGGAGATATTTACATTGTGAATATGTGATTTGTTTGTAAGTTATGTGTGTTAAAGTTTGGTTGGTGGTTTCAAGAGTTGTTTATGATTTGTTATATGCTGTTTTACAGAATGTGTGATTTAATATAAAGAGTTTGTTTGAGTAGTGTATGTTCGTATTCCATACTCCTTCTTTTGGATGCATGCTTTTAAAATTGAAACTCGGTTAAAAACAAGACTAAGTATAGGAAATGTAGGTATAAGTGACTATAATGATGATATTAACTTTTTCAAGTGGATTTTTTTAAAAAACCATACTGAGTGAAATCTAAGATATTTTCTCATCCCATGGGATTTTCTTATTTTATGGGACAAAACTGAGGTTGGAGTTAGTTAAGGGTTACATTTACACTTATTCTCCAAAATCCTCCTGGTAACATAGGACTAACTTTTTGTGGCAAAGTGCTACAAATTCAGTATAAACATTACCTGATGCATGAGTTGCACTACTCCATACACAACAGTTAATATCTACACTTTCTAACTTGCAGCATTTCAACACAAAAAGTTCTGGTTCTTGTATTTACACTGGCAATATGATTTTGGTCATTGCACTTCGTGAAAAAAACGAAAATTAATGCCATCTTTCAAATGGACTAACCTATTAACAAAAACACACTACAGTATATCAGGAACAAAAACATATGGGCAAAAGGCAATAGATTTGTTAGGGCAATTTTCATTTCAGCTTTTTTTGCCTATTAAACAACTACCTGTTCAACGACTGGAATTCTGGGACACTGACCACAATACTTCAGGTCTGAGCAAAGCTATAAAATGCCCGGCCTTACAGATCTAATTATGTTACCAACAATTCTATGGAAGTCTAAAATATCTCAGTGGGTAAAGGGAAAGCAAGTCAACTGAATAATTCGAGTAAATACCATGGAAACTTTTGTGCTGTCATACATATTAAAGTTATAGTACCTGTACAACCTTCACAGCAGACTAAATACAAGTCAAAAATGCCAGAAGCTGCAGTTTGCTTTCCTATATGACAGGACAACAGGTGATTTCATTTCCGGAATATACAACAGCCACATAGACAAATAGGAGGTGGGATTGATCCTGCCTCTTAATTATCCATTCATTCACAGATGGAGGAAAGCTTTCCAATGGAAGCAGGGCAAAACTTTAGGTATCACAAGTGAAAAAATCTGCTTCTATTGTTCTACAAAACATCAGTCCTGCCAATTCAGGGCCCTATTAGACATGTCTAGCAGAGATATTTTGTTGTTGTTGTTTTTTTCATGCCCATAACCACACCAGAAAGAAATAAGGGAGGGATGCAACTCCCTCCCCACTTTCGATTTTTTGGAGGGGTTCCCCTTTACTCTCCATGGGCCCATGGGCATGGTGGCTCAGCGGGCTAGAGCATTTAAAACTGTCAGCTACAAAGTCTGCAGCTCAGTGGTTCGAATCCCAGGATGCAGCCGAGTGAGCTCCCGCTGTTAACCCCAGCTCCTGCCAACCTAGCAATTGCAGACATACCAGCCACATAGCCATGCACTTGCACAACACTGGCTCTTTGGCTTGAAATACGGAGATGAGCACAGCTCCTAGAGTCCGAAACGACTAGCATACATGTGGGGGGGGATCTTTATCTTTTTACTCTCCTGGAGCAGGTTAAATTGCTGGTGCCTGGGGTCAGTTCCTCCTAAATCCCCTTCCTATATATGCATACAGAAGCAATGCTGTATTTTAGTCTCTCCTCTGCGACCTCTCCACTTCCACAGACAGCAGAACCACCACACTCCTCACCTATCTCCCAAGTCTGCTCCCACTACGAATCCCACCCGCCTCCATCTTGGTCTGTGGGTGTGTATTGTGTCGATACAGTCGTGACCGACTCTACCTGACTCCATGTCCATGGAGTTTTCTTGGCAGGAGTACTGGAGTAGCTTGCCAGTTCCTACTCCAGGCGCCTACAGCACCTGGTATTCCCTGGCGGTCTCCCATCCAAGTACTAACCAGGGCCGACCCTGCTTAGCTTCCGAAATCAAGCCAGATCGGATGTGCTTGGTCTACACGCCCTTTAAACCTGCTTCGCCCCTTCCCCGCATGCCTTTTTTTCGGCAGCTTCCTACCAGGAGCATCTCCCAATTCTCCTTTTTTCCCCCCCTTCTGAACGCAAACCACATCCTCCCAGAAATACACCCGTCCTCCCTGAGTCCAGATGCCTCTTCCCTTCCCCTCTACTACCCCCCCGTCCCCCCTCCCGTCCTTGGTGTTGCTGAGGGGCTCGGCTTCTCCAACGCCCCTCCGCCGCCGCCCGCACCCCAAAGCCGCGGGCTCCACACGCCGAGCCTGTTCCCAGCGCTGCCGCCTCCTCCTCCTCCTCCTCCTCCTCCTCCTCCTCCTCCTCCCCTCAGCTACAGCAGCCCCCACAGGACCTGACCGCGCGCCCAGTCCTGCGGTGGCGGCTTCAGGCACCCCGCGCCCCCCACTTCTTTTTGAAAACCTCTCCTCAGGCAGGAGGAAGGGAGCGCGCCACGCCCGCGGGGACTCCTTTCAGAGCTCTTTCCCGAGCGCCAGGCAAGCCTTAACGGTCCGACCACGGCCCAGGTGTGGCCGTTGGGCGGCGGCGGCGGCGGCGGCGGCGACTCACCCTGGTCGAAAAGAAACGTGACAACTCCCCACCCCCACCCCGCCCGGCCCGCTGGTTATCCTGATGAGGAAGGAAGGAGCTGCCTGGAAGCCGCCCCCCCACCCCCACACACACACGCCCGAAGAGCCAGCCAGGTGCCAGACCTGGGCTCGCGCACCACCCTGCCGAGGGCGCGAGTAACGAGGGAGGATGGGGGGCGTCGGTGGTGGCGCTCCGGGCACGTGACTGGACGAAGGGCCCCGCCTCCCGGGAATCCGGCGGTTGGGACGAAGGCGCGTGACTAACGGACGCCAACCGTTTGGAAGAAGAAGGAGGAGGGGAAAAGGGGGGGGGGAATGGAGGAATACCTGAATAATGAAGGGCGAAGCAAAGCTTCTCTATCAATTCTCTCTTGGAATAGATGATACATTATTATCAGTCTGAGGCGGCAAGGAGCTTTACTTCGAAGACGGGTAAAGAGAGACCAGGGGTTTTTGATGGTTTCCCTATTTCCTTCTGCTTTTGATTGATTGGTTGATGTTGAAGGATGGAGGAAAAAAAAATCCTGCCCAGGCTTATTATTCTTAAGGGAGAATTTGAACAGTTGACATATCTCCCAGATCCTGATATGAATGTTGCCAGCACCTCATTATGGAACTTCTTCCTTCTGGAACAAACTGGGCCTTTCAGTTTTCATTTTTTCATTTGTTTTTTTAAAAACAAATGTTAATCTGGCCACCTTCAGACCCTCCCATTGCACCCGTGTTTTGCCTCAACAATGCAAGGAAAAAGAAAAGGGAAAAAGGAAAAAAATAATGGTCCATCTTAGTTCATAAAATCATAGAATTGGATTTGATAGTTGGAAGGCGCCTATAAGGCCATCACATCCAATCTCCTGATCAACACAGGTATTCAGATCACAGCAGATCTGACCTGTTGGAAAAGACTCCATAGTCCAGAACTCAGGCATTCTTGGCTTACATGCTTCCATCAGGCTTACCCACCACAACCAGTGATGCTGGATTGTGGGAGTTGCAAGTCAGTAGCATCTGGCACCTGCACGCCCACCTGTGCTGGAGATTCTATTGGTCCCCATTATGTTGTCACTTGGGCATCAGCATAGTTTTGCGGCCTTTTTGTATTGTTGATTTTATTGTATTTTATAAGATGATTCTTCAAAGGGTCTTGTCCATATTGGTGGTTGTGTTGACACAGACTTTTTGTAAAGCATTCCTGGTTAGCATAAGAGATGCCATTTTAAGACCCTTCCCTACAGTTGGGCACATGAAGCATATGGGAGGGTTTATATGGAATTTTGGGGTTCAGTAACATCAGATCTTCCTTATCCGGTGTCTAATAGTAAACATGAATTGAGTGAGGGAAAACAAATTGATGCTTAATCCAGAGAAGACTCAAGTACTTCTGGACAGTTGAAAGACAGATCAAGAAATAGGGATGCTTTCATTTGGAAACTTGGGTTCACAACTTGGGTGTAAAAATGCAACTCTGAGCTAGATGCTCTGGTTTGGACAGTGGTCGTCTTATTTAGTACAGTAAAAGCTAAGGGAACCAGAACTAGCAGTTTGGGCAAGCAGATCAAGCAGTGCAAAATGGCACAGTATATTTCAGCAACCCTAGGAAATTCCTGTAGGACATGGAAATCACTTTGCAATCACACATCCTGTTTTACCCTATTCATAACATAAGCATGGAGCTACTAAGGCTGGTATTGCTCACAATAAATTGTAATGAGGACAACTTGGCCACTAACAAGAAAGTTCCTGTTCAGCAGGCCTGGGAAGAACAGAAGTCTTGTTCTGTATATTCATGGCATACAGAATGTGGAAGGTTCAAGGAGAAAGAAAAAGGAAATTTTGAAAATCTGTATATGAGGATTTTGGTATTAAGGATGAAGATCTGGAAGAATTAGAAATGGTTGAACCAACAGAGGGTGTAATTTCGGCTGGAAAAGAGGGAAATAGGAAGGAGGAGGCTGAGGGAGGGCTAGTAGAGGTGGAATAATGTTGGGTAAAGGAGGTGAGAAAAAAGAATGAAGAAGATTGGGTGGAAATCATTAAAGAAGACCCATGATCAGGGAATGAGTCACTCTGAAAGTACTTAAGGAAGTGGTTCAAAGAGAGTGGAAGGAAATACCTATAAGAAAGCTTCTTTATTGGAGAAAGAATTAGGAAAGGGAGCCAGGAAGAAAGGCAAGGGAAAGAGTTGCAAGAGAAACTAATTAATGAGAACCAAGTTTCTCTAGGACCAGTCTTAGGAGGCCCCAATTGCCATCCCAAATTTGCAAAGACCTGGGCCAGAGAGCCTGGGAATATAATTTGGGTTGGATCTTTTACAAATAAACCCAGTGATGTTAATGTTACTTCTACCCCAGTGATGGGAGATTTGATGTTACCCATTGACGATTCAGTTAAACATGATGGGACTGCTGTATAAACTGTAAAGAAAGAACCATACTATGAAAACTTCTCTCCCCAGCTAGCCACAAAGTAAATCTGCTGCCACCAAATATTTTTACTTTTTTCCTTAGGCTTATTTTTAGTTCAGTTAACTCACTCTGACATTTATGTCAGTGAACCATAAATAATAATTTTATTAACAAAGTTAATAAAGTTTAAATAGTTTCAAATAGCCTGTACATAAACGTCATCATAAGTCAAATAAGTTATTTGGGGTTTTAAGGTTACATTTTATACAAAGTACTGTATACATTTCAGGCTTCTCTTATTGATACAATTTATCTTTCTAAACCCAAGGTCTATCTGTCCTTTAGCCCTTTCTTATCTATCTAATAGCATCAACTGTCTTAACTGTCCTTATCAACTGTCATTCTCATTCTGGCTTCCAGCTCCCTCCTATCCACTAGAATCTCTTCAGGCAAGCTTTCCCTGAATGATGGACTACCATTATGTGTCTTTTATATGAATCTATAGGTTCACATAGACTTTGTGTTTATAACTACTTATAACCTTGTACTTTAATTGTAATGTTGTCAATTATCTAAGATGTCCCTCAATTCCTTGTTCTCAATACTTGAACATGTCTTAATTGTATTGGACTGTATATTATCCCTCATTACTGTAAGCCACCCTGGGTCCTTTTCCAAGGAGAAAGGCAGGGTAAAAATACTCTAAAATAAATAAATAAAATAATAAATATTTTAAAGATAGAGCAGGAATGGATCTTGACAAGTAAAATCACCATACTGTGGTACATAGCAAAGGAATGGAAAAGAAGAACACGTTAACTGGAGACGGGCAACTTGTAACACTCCGAAATGCTCAAAGACAGCAAGTCCCATAATCCCTCACAGTTGACTAAACTGATGAAGACTGATGGAAATTGTAATCCACCAACATCTAGAGCAGTGTTTCCTAATTTGGGGGTTGCAAACTGTTTTCTGGGAGGTTGCAAGTTGCCTTATATGTGTTTGTGTGTTTTATGTATAATCAAATTGGAACCAACTTATAGTGACCCTAATAAGATTTTCAAGATAAGTGGGATATTTAACAAATATAGTAGTTTACTAATTCTACTTCCCTAGTGAGTAGAGATGGGCACGACCAGAAAAAATGACGTTTCGATTTTTCGTTTGTCAGAACAGGTCTGTTCCGTTCCGTTTCCGTTTGTCGCGATTTTTTTCGAAAATTTCTCATTTCGATGTATCATTCGTCGTTTGTCGTTTCTACCGCGATTTAGCGCGATTTGACTTCCCAGAGCATGAGGGCATCCCGTAATGACCCAGAGCAGGCGGAAAACACTTTAAACTGGGTGATGAATAAGTTATTTAATAAATATATCATGGCATAAGACTGCATCCTATGCAATAAAGCAAACAAAGTGGGCAGAATGCAATATTCTTTTTTTCTCTTGGTCAACGCTGACTGAACCGGCCACCCTACTTGGTCTGGCTGCCTGTTATACTTTTTTTTTGAAGCCTTTATCCATCCCATTTCCCCTCCACCTCTCAAAGGCAGCAAGAGACACAGTATTCCGTTCCTCCCCCAAGTCTGGATGAGGGTCTACTCTACTCCTCTCAATGTCCCCTCCCCATGACACTCCTTGTAAAGCCAAGCAAATGCCACCCTGGTCAACTAGCGGTCAGAGATTCAGATGCTTTCCCCCCCACACATTCATCCGGATGAGTTCCCCTCAATCTCTCGGGGAATCATCGCCAGTTGGGAGTGTCCCGAGGAGCCCGGTTCACTCATGGAGCGGAAGTGGTCTCGGTGTTGTCTCAGGCGGCCGCGGGCGGAGGCTTCCCTCCCACTCAGCATGATCCGGAGGACATGTGGGCCTACCTTCAGCTGCTCTTGTCTGCTTTCAGCAAAGCCACGAAGCCAGAATGGCGGGGAACAAAGGGGAGGGATTCTTTCAGCCGCCTACTTTGGAGGCCAGTTTTTCCAAACCAGGAGACCAGTTCCACCAACCCAGTAGAGACACAGTCCACGCACGCGGCAAAGCCACCACGAAGCCAGAACAGCGGGGAACAACGGGGAGGGATTCTTTCAGCCAGCTACTTTGGAGGCCGGTTTTTCAAAAACAGGAGACCACTTCCACCAACCCAGTAGAGACACAGTCCACGCACGCGACAAAGCCACTACGAAGCCAGAACGGCGGGGAACAACGGGGAGGGATTCTTTCAGCCGCCTACTTTGGAGGCCAGTTTTTCCAAACCAGGAGACCAGTTCCACCAACCCAGTAGAGACACAGTCCACGCACGCGGCAAAGCCACCACGAAGCCAGAACAGCGGGGAACAACGGGGAGGGATTCTTTCAGCCAGCTACTTTGGAGGCCAGTTTTTCAAAAACAGGAGACCACTTCCACCAACCCAGTAGAGAAACAGTCCACGCACGCGACAAAGCCACTACGAAGCCAGAACGGCGGGGAACAACGGGGAGGGATTCTTTCAGCCTGGTACTTTTCACTCTCAGCGAAGGTTCCAGGAAGGAGACCAGTTCCACCAACCCAGTGGAGACACAGTCCATGCACGCAGCAAAGCCATGAAGCCAGAACGGTGGGGAACAACGGGGAGGGATTCTTTCAGCCGCCTACTTTGGAGGCCAGTTTTGACTACACAGGAGACCAGTTCCACCAACCCAGTGGAGAGTCAGACAAGAGTCCACGCACACAGCAAAGCCACGAAGCCAGAATGGTGGGGAAGTTCAAGGAAGGAATCTTTCAGCCACCTACTTTGGAGGCCAGTTTTCAAATCCAGGAGACCAGTTCCACCAACCCAGTGGAGACACAGTCCACGTACGCGGCAAAGCTATGAAGCCAGAACGGCAGGGAACAACGGGGAGGGATTCTTTCAGCCTGGTACTTTTCACTCTCGAGGAAGCCTCGAAGAGGAGACCACTTCCACCAACCCAGTGGAGACACAGTTCACGCACGCGGCAAAGCCACCACGAAGCAAGAATGGCGGGGAACAACTGAGAGGGATTCTTTCAGCCTGGTGCTTTTCTCTCTCAGCGAAGCTTTCAGGGAGGAGACCGGTTCCACCAACCCAGTGGAGACAGAGTCCACGCACACGGCAAAGCCACTACGAAGTCAGAATGGCGTGGAACAACGGGGAGGGGTTCTTTCAGCTTGGTACTTTTCTCTCTCAGCGAAACTTTCAGGGAGGAGACCAGTTCCATCAACCCAGTGGAGACAGAATCCATGCACGTGGCAAAGCCACCACGAAGTCAGAACAGTGGGGAACAACGGGGAGAGATTCTTTCAGCCTGGTACTTTTCTCTCTCAGCGAAGCTTACAGGGAGGAGACCATTTCCACCAACCCAGTGGAGACAGAGTCCACGCACGCAGCAAAGCCATGAAGCCAGAACGGTGGGGAACAACGGGGAGGGATTCTTTCAGCCGCCTACTTTGGAGGCCAGTTTTGACTACACAGGAGACCAGTTCCACCAACCCAGTGGAGAGTCAGACAAGAGTCCACGCACACAGCAAAGCCACGAAGCCAGAATGGCGGGGAAGTTCAGGGAAGGAATCTTTCAGCCACCTACTTTGGAGGCCAGTTTTCAAATCCAGGAGACCAGTTCCACCAACCCAGTGGAGACACAGTCCACGCATGCGGCAAAGCTATGAAGCCAGAACGGCAGGGAACAACGGGGAGGGATTCTTTCAGCCTGGTACTTTTCACTCTCGAGGAAGCCTCGAAGAGGAGACCACTTCCACCAACCCAGTGGAGACACAGTTCACGCACGCGGCAATGCCACCACGAAGCAAGAATGGCGGGGAACAACTGAGAGGGATTCTTTCAGCCTGGTACTTTTCTCTCTCAGCGAAGCTTTCAGGGAGGAGACCGGTTCCACCAACCCAGTGGAGACAGAGTCCACGCACACGGCAAAACCACTACGAAGTCAGAATGGCGTGGAACAACGGGGAGGGGTTCTTTCAGCTTGGTACTTTTCTCTCTCAGCGAAACTTTCAGGGAGGAGACCAGTTCCATCAACCCAGTGGAGACAGAATCCATGCACGCGGCAAAGCCACCACGAAGTCAGAACAGTGGGGAACAACGGGGAGAGATTCTTTCAGCCTGGTACTTTTCTCTCTCAGCGAAGCTTACAGGGAGGAGACCATTTCCACCAACCCAGTGGAGACAGAGTCCACGCACGCAGCAAAGCCACCACGAAGCCAGAACGGCGGGGAACAACGGGGAGGGATTCTTTCAGCCTGGTACTTTACTCTCTCAGCGAAGCTTTCAGGGAGGAGACCAGTTCCACTAATCCAGTGGAGACACAGTCCACGCATGCGGCAAAGCCACCACGAAGCCAGAACGGCAGGGAACAACGGGGAGGGATTCTTTCAGCCTGGTACTTTTCTCTCTCAGCGAAGCTTTCAGGGAGGAGACCAGTTCCACTAACCCAGTGGAGACACAGTCCACGCACGCGGCAAAGCCACCACGAAGCCAGAACGGCGGGGAACAACAGGGAGGGATTCTTTCAGCCTGGTACTTTTCTCTCTCAGCGAAGGTTCCGGGAGGATACCAGTTGCACCAACCCATTGGAGACAGAGTCCACGCACACGGCAAAGCCACCATGAAGCCAGAACGGCAGGGAACAACGGGGAGGGATTCTTTCAGCCTGGTACTTTTCTCTCTCAGCGAAGGTTCCAGGAAGGAGACCAGTTCCACCAACCCAGTGGAGACACAAGTCCACGCACGCAGCAAAGCCACCATGAAGCCAGAATGGCGGGGAACAACGGGGAGGGATTCTTTCAGCCTGGTACTTTTCTCTCTCAGCGAAGCTTTCAGGGAGGAGACCGGTTCCACTAAACCAGTGGACACACAGTCCACGCGCGCGGCAAAGCCACCACAAAGCCAGAATGGTGGGGAACAATGGGGAGGGATTCTTTCAGCCTGGTACTTTTCTCTCTCAGTGAAGGTTCCAGGAGGAGACTAGTTCCACCAAACCAGTGGAGACAGAGTCCACGCACGCAGCAAAGCCACCACGAAGCCAGAACGGCGGGGAACAACGGGGAGGGATTTTTTCAGCCTGGTACTTTTCTCTCTCAGCGAAGCTTTCAGGGAGGAAACCATTTCCACCAACCCAGTGGAGACAGAGTCCACGCACGCGGCAAAGCCACCACGAAGCCAGAACGGTGGGGAACAACGGGGAGGGATTCTTTCAGCCTGGTACTTTTCTCTCTCAGCGAAGCTTTCAGGGAGGAGACCATTTCCACCAACCCAGTGGAGACACAGTCCACGCATGCGGCAAAGCCACCACGAAGCCAGAACGGCGGGGAACAACAGGGAGGGATTCTTTCAGCCTGGTACTTTTCTCTCTCAGCGAAGCTTTCAGGGAGGAGACCAGTTCCACTAACCCAGTGGAGACACAGTCCACACACGCGGCAAAGCCACCACGAAGCCAGAACGGCGGGGAACAACGGGGAGGGATTCTTTCAGCCTGGTACTTTGCTCTCTCAGCGAAGGTTCCAGGAGGAGACCAGTTCCACCAACCCAGTGGAGACAGAGTCTACGCACGCGGCAAAGCCACCACGAAGCCAGAACGGCGGGGAACAACGGGGAGGGATTCTTTCAGCCTGGTACTTTTCTCTCTCAGTGAGGCTTTCAGGGAGGAGACCAGTTCCACGAACTCAGTAGAGACACAGTCCACGCACGCGGCAAAGCCACTACGAAGCCAGAATGGCGGGGAACAACGGGGAGGGATACTTTCAGCCTGGTACTTTTCTCTCTCAGCGAAGCTTTCAGGGAGGAGACCAGTTCCACTAACCCAGTGGAGACACAGTCTACGCATGCGGCAAAGCCACCACGAAGCCAGAACGGCGGGGAACAATGGGGAGGGATTCTTTCAGCCTGGTACTTTTCACTCTCAGCGAAGCTTCCAGGAAGGAGGCCAGTTCCACCAACCCAGTGGAGACAGAGTCCACGCACGCGGCAAAGCCACCACAAAGCCAGAACGGCGGGGAACAACGGGGAGGGATTCTTCCAGCCTGGTACTTTTCTCTCTCAGTGAAGCTTTCAGGGAGGAGACCAGTTCCACGAACTCAGTGGAGACACAGTCCACACACGCGGCAAAGCCACCACAAAGCCAGAACGGCAGAGAACAAGGGGGATGGATTCTTTCAGCCACCTACTTTGGAGGCCACCAAGCCAGAATTTTCACTGCCCAGCAGTCAGAGATTCAGATGCTTCCCCCCCCAACTCATCCTGATGAGTTCCCCTCAATCTCTCGGGGAATCATCCCCAGCTGGAGTATCCCGAGGAGACCGGTTCGCTCACGGAGCAAGCAGAGTTGCAGACCTTCTCTCTCCTTGACTACGACCAGGTTGCGCATCTCGGGGCCCATCTCCAGGGCAGAGACACTCCGCTGCCCTCCACCCTGTCCGGCTTCCCTGCCGTGTCGCCGGAAGTGGCCTAACCCTAACCCCAACCCTAACCCTAACCCTAACCCTGTAACTGTTTTCATTTGGGCCCTACTTGCAAGAAGGGTCGCCTGGGGACTGCCAGCAAAAAAGGGACCACCTGTTTTTCAAGAACTGATTGGCAAAGGCAGCCATTCAAAGAGCAGGAAGGAGGGGTGGTGGGGTTGGACCTACTGCCTTGAACGGTTGGGGTGCAGGCAGCTGAGCCCGATTCGTGACAGTCCACGCAGCAAAGCCACGAAGCCAGAGCGCAAGGGAAATTTTCTTGGTTGGGGAGGGATTGTTTCAGCGGCCTCCTTTGGAGGCCACAAGGCCAGAGTTTTTACTGCACCGTGCATACACAGTCTACGCACACACGCAGCAAAGCCACGAAGCCAGAATGGCGGGGAACAATGGGGAGGGATATTTTCAGCCGCCTACTTTGGAGAGCGGGGTCCGGTTCTTCTTCCTCCCTTGCCTCCACTGACGAGGAGACTGCCATGGCTAGGGCAGAGGCCAGGTAGTTTGCTGCTGGTAAGGAACCTGGTCTGTGGGTGTACACTCCTGCAGTAGAGGAGGAGGAGGACCCTTGCGAGGAGTCCTCTTCTGCATCGCTCTGGCTTCCGTGCACCCTCGGGAACGCCTTGGCCTGATTTGAGGCAGCCCTGCGGACTTGACGACATAGCTCTGTCTTCCAGGAGTTTAGGTCAGCAGCGCTGCCCGCCAGGGAACCCTTGACGCGAGGGTCGCACAGGCATGCCATCTGGTACACCTTTTCCCTCCTCAGTGGGCTAAGGCGGGTATCCATGCCGGTCAACAGCCTGTCTGCCAAGGCCCTGCACTTTGGGAGAAGATCGGCTTCTTCCCGGATACTGGCCTCTAGGCATTGGCGAAGGGCATTTACCAGGGGGAGTACGTGGCCCAGGCTGGCGTTGTAGCTGCTGAGGACGTGGGTGGTCTCCTCAAAAGGCTGCAGGATACCCACCATCTGGGAGAGGGCGAGCCACTCAGTAGCACCAATGTCCAACACCCTTCCCTCAGGTAGGACGGGAGTGTGGGACATGACATATTCCACCACTTGCCTCTGCTCCACCAGGCGCTTGACCATTTCGTAGGTGGAGTTCCACCGGGTGGTCACGTCCTGGATCAGGACGTGCTCTGGTTGTCCCGTCTCCGCCTGCCTCTCACGCATCATCCTGGATGCCTTGACGCTGCGTGAGAAGTGCCCGACTATTTTCCTGCACTTGTCCAGCAAGGCCTTGGTCTCCAGGGTCCCCTCATCCCAGGAGTCCTTTGGTGCTCCCAGCCCAATGGCATTGCCCACCACTAGGTGCAGTTTATGTGCTGTGCACATGATGCCATGGAGCCCTGCCCTATCAACCGCGTTGATCATGTTACGGCCTGCGTCAGCAACCATGAATCAGCGATTGACCTCCCCCTCGGGTGCCCACTCTCGCAGTGCCGTCTTGAGGACCTCAGCAATGTGGATGCCTTTGGCACTGTCCTCCATGCTTTGTACCTGGAGAAGCACCACCCTGTACCCTCTTGGGGTGCTCCCTTGTGGCTCCCCCTGCAGCTGTTCATGGGATGCCCTAGTGTCAAGGACCTCCTTGGGTTGCCACCAATGAGCCGTTAGAGAGAGGTATCTGTGGTGCCCACCGGTCCAGAGGTCAGAAGTGAAGTGGATCTTCCTTCCTCTGGCCGCCTGCAGCAGGGCCCGGACCATGTCCCTGACAGACTCAAAAAGGGAGGGAATCACCCGCCTGCTGAACGTACGCCGGGATGGAGGCTCGTACCATGGAGCCACATGCTTCATCAGGTGCCTGAAGCCCGATGACTCCACAAAGGAGAGGGGCAACCCGTTCATGGCCACCATTTCACCAACCACGCGAGTGGTGGTCTCCTGTGCTTTGGCCCTATTTTGTTGGCTGACAAAACTCCCACAAAGCGGCACCACATCCTGCAGAGTTGCCTGCCTCTTCCCACTCTCAGCGGAGCTGTCTCTGGAGTCCTTCCCCATGCCTCCTTCCCCTCTCTTCCTCCCTGAGGAACCAGGGCCTGACACTGTTCCAGGCAGAGTCCCAGGGTGCCTTCGCATGAGGTGTAGCCTGCACACTGTAATTAAAAATTGTAAACCGCCCAGAGACTACTTGTGGTGGTATGGGGCGGTATATAAGCAGAACACTTTGCTTTTGCTTTGCTTTGCTACGCAAGGCACTTGAGGAGAGGTGTTTGGGGTCATTCCCCCTGCGCACAAGCACACCGCATTTCTTGCACACCGCAAGCCTCAAGTCTTCCGGGCTGTTATCAAAATGCTCCCAGAGAGACCCGCAAGGCTTATGGAAAGTACTGCCCCCTCTGGTACTGCCTGCCGCTGCTGTGCTGGTGGTGGTGTGGCTTGTGCCCTGCTGGGACAATTGACTGCTGCTGTCACTGGTGGTACTCTGGTCCTGGGTGGAAAGAGGGCTGCTCCTTCCATCACTGCCTGAAGCCTGCCTTTCATCTGTTCCTGCCAACAGGTCCTCAGAATCCGGCATATGTAGATGCAAAGAGCCCATTTCTGATTCCAAGTCCTCGTCTTCCTCCTGATAAATGGGGTGTGTGTCCATGTCAAAGCCTGGTGGCGATGGGGCTCGCATGCAGTCATCCATGCTTCCCTCAGTGACAGAAGATGGAACGATGGTGCTGGTTGTGCAGCTGCTGCTTGGAGAGGGAGTGGCAGCAATATCACTATCTGCACTACTTCCTGTGCCTTCCTTCAGAAATGTGCCCCTATTTATTTTAGTGGGGGTCCCCCTGCCCTTCCCTCTGGCTCTGCCACCCCTCCTCATTTTTTTATTTCTCAAAAGTATTAGAAATATATTTTCTTTTTATATTTGTATTAAGTAACAAACTATTCTAATAAACTTATCCTTTTGACCCACAAGCTTACTCTCACACTGTGTTCTTTTGTACGAGCTTTCAATGTTGCCCTGCTGGCCCTTGGTATAAGTTTCTAATTTTGGAATTCAACTTGATCCACTGAAATGGAGGAAAAACTAGAAAACAAATGGTAGTATTTGAAATGAAACTAAATCCAGACCGGAAGTCCAGAAGAACTGCTCTTCCCTTCTTCAGCACTCAGTCAAGCAAAACTGCAGTGCATGCAGGCACATTAAGAGAATAAAATAAAAATAGTAGTCAGGGAATAAACTGTAAATAATTTTCTGAATTCTTCTGATCCACTTAAATGGAATGTGTCTGTGTGTTCAAGGGCACACACACAGCACAACAAGTTTATAAACAAACAATGAAGTAAGTAATTATTTAGTAAACTAAATAATATAGTGATATAATAATAATATTGTAATAAAATATTCTCCACTTAGGATAGAGGTTCTGTTCTTGGCTTGCACCCCAAATGTGTGTGTGTGCAGCTGGACAGGTGGCTTCAGCCAGACCCCAAAAATAAGCCTGAAGTGAAAAGACAGTAGTGTGGTACTATGCCTCCCAAGAAAGATATCGGGGCGTAAGTACAGTATAGTTTAGTAGTTGTAGATCAGGGAATGAACTAGAAATAATTTTCTGGATTCAACTTGATGCACTGAAATGGAATGTGCCTGCCTGTGTGTTCAAGCGCACACACACCAACACAACAAACAAACAATGAGTAGTTGTAGTCAGGGAATAAAATAAAAATAATTTTCTAAATTCTTCTGATCCACTTAAATGGAATGTGTCTGTGTGTTCAAGGGTACACACACAGCACAACAAGTTTAAAAACAAACAATGAAGTAAGTAATTAGTAAACTAAATAATATTGTAAAATATTCTCCAGCACTTAGGATAGAGGTTCCGTTCTTGGCTTGCACATAATATATTTTAAAATAAATCCACACCTCCCACTCCCAGTCGACCCTCCCCCTTTATCCAATATCAGAAAAATCCTCCTCTCCCCACAAACAGCCAGAGAAGAGGACAAATAAAAAAACCCTAACTGCTTCCCTTCACCAGACAAAGCTGCAGGGAATCAAAGAAATTATTTTCTAATAAAAAATCTATTCCCTGTCTGCCTAAAGCCTAAAGCCTCCAGGCCTCCCTCCTCGAATAATCTCTGCAGTGCACAAGCACCACCACCAGTACAGCACAGCCCTCCTCCCTCCACATGCAAGACCCGACTGCGACTTCTGGAAGGTGCCTCGGCTTTTTATGTCCTCTGGCACATCCAGAAGTGTCAGTCAAAACCTGGCCATGCCATTGGTGGAATTGTTCAAAAAATTTGCATGGTCCCATCCCATGCCCAGCCCAATTGGGCAGGTCTAAAAACATAAAAAATAAAATAAAATAAAATAAAAATCAATGCAACGTTTTATTGCTATAAAAAACCCACTGCTGCTACTATTAAAATTCAGGCATTTAAAATAAATAAATTTCACATGTTTCTGTGGTGATTTGGTGTCTTTTTTGACCACGTTTTCAAAAGAAAAATTGTGGTCGCCATTTTGGATCCCCCCCCACCGCATGGCATGGCAAGACGATGAGGATGATGCCCCCCCAGCCTGGTGCCAGCAGCCCAGGACAGGAGAGGAGGGGGGGAGGGAAGGCCGGGGACCCCCCCCCCAAGAAACCACCCCTCTGGTAGGTAGCAAAGCCTCAGGCAGGCATATTTTCGCCTGCTTTTTTGGCCAGGAGGGAGTCGGGGGGGGGTTAAACTTTTAAAAACTTTTTTCTATGCTTCGCATCGCGCGATCGCCACAATGCCACAAACAGAAACGAAAAACCCGACCTAATTTTTCTTTTTTCGGTTCGAGTTCGAGTTGTAACGGCTTAATTACCGTTTCCGTTACCTACAGAACCGAAAAAAACGGTAACAGAAACGAAAATTTCGCTGCTCCATGCCCATGTCTACTAGTGAGTTTCCATGGTCAAGTTCAGTTTAAAAACCTGTTCAGAGTTCCACTACAGCACACTCGGAATCCATATGTGTTGCAGACCTTGTTAAATATTTCTTCCTTTTGAGGAAGAGTAAAGTTAGTGTGTATTATGAGAAATAGATATTTTGGGGGAGAAAGAGGTCTCTACTTTCTGAGAAGGAATGACTTCAATCTATTAAAGATGCCTTTTTATGTGAATGTGGTAGAGAGTCCACAGACTACTTGGCTATTATAAAAAAGGGTCCCAACTGGAGAAAGATTGGGAACCACTGATTAAGAAGTTCACAAGTTGCCCATTATTTATAAATTTATTAAAGCTGTTAGAACACATGTTAAAATATGAAAAAGAATTGCCATTACTCCTCTTTCTCAGCAATCCTACATATGCTTGGCTAAGGGTGAAACTCATACAGTATACATGGTTTCACTGTGAAACCTCCAAACTACGCAGCATGCAATGTTTCCAGTTCTGCATTCAGACTTTTCTAAATGTTTCATTAATCTATTTTTTCTGCACAGAAAATGAGTTTTCTGCTTGTATAAAAGACAACCACTATTCAGGAGCCAAGTTCCCTGGAAATTTAAAACATTGCATAATACAGTATTAGCAATACGTATTGGAAAGTGTTCTTCAAAGGTTGTAAGAATTTTACAATTTTAAAATATTCATTTTGAATATGCCTACCCTTCCAGGAAGACTTCCAGACTGCTTTACATTTCTTTTCATGCAGCTATATTTGGTTATCCGTTATTGAAGCATGACTTTTTAATGGTTAATGTTACTTTGCTTTGATTTATGGGGGTCATAGTCTGCCACATGATGCCCCCATGACCCAATACAATTCATTTAGCAGAATACCATCCTACTTCAGCATTGATGGGACCACAACACAGCCACCACTGTTTCCTGAACCACCCACAAGCTGGTGCATAATATGCTTCTTTTATGATTATGCTCTCTTTTTAAAAAACCAGCTCCCCAAATTTCTTTCAGGTAGCCCTGCATGTTATTACTTTTCATTTAATTAGGTGAAAACACTTGTATAAATAAAATAAAATGCTCTCTTCAGCTACCAGTTGGTGCTGACTGCCAGACGTTTTTAAACTTGGCTGGCTTCGGCTCTTGTGCTGTAAGTTCATAATTTAGATTCTTTAAACAAAGGCACCTTTCTTCCCCATCCCCACCAACTTTGGTGGCATGAGGGAGCGAGCGAGGGAGAACATTAGAAGTTTCAGTAAAAAGCAGGAATAACTTCATATCACAGCATACACAAGGCATATGATACAGAACTGTGCAATGTTAGATTTTTCCAAGGATGCTAGTCAAAACAGGTTCCTTACTATTGGTTTTAGAATAAATTGACTTCATTCCTCAATAGTCTGTTTCCCCACCCACCCCTCTTTTGGTCCATACATGTATTCCATGTTAAAAAATGGATTATTAATGTTTAAACCATAACTGAGCTATGCTCAAAGGATCCTGGGTATGCCATGTTCTCAGTGCCTTGCTTCTCTTAAACAAACAAACAAACAAACAAACAAACAAACAAACAAATATTAAACCAGGAGTAAGTCTTGCTGTGAACAACGGCACCTAAGAGGTGACCTGATTGAAGTTTAAAATCATACACAGTGTGGACTAAGTAGATAAGGAAAAACTGTTTTCCCTATCACACAACACTAGAACTAGGGGGCACTCCATGAAACTTTTGGGTGCTAGATCTCAAACAAATAAGATAAAGTACTTTTTCACCCGGAGGATCACTGAACTGTGGGATTCCCTGCCAGAAGAAGTGGTGACAGCTGTCAGCCTTGACAGCTTTAAGAAAGGATTAGGGCCTTTTCACACGACCCCTAAGATCCGCTGGTCCCTTAAATTCAGACCAGAGACCTTGGGGGTTTGTTTCTGTTCCTGCGTCCCCACCCCTCAGCACTTCCTGCTCCTGTAGGCGTGAGGGGAGGGAGGGAAAAAAAGGACAAAAGAAGCCTTTACTAACCTGCCGGTGCCAGTCGAAGTTGCCACGAGCCCCGTTACTTCCTGGTTCCTTCTCAAGGGGCTCTTAAAGGGGCGGGAGGCAAAAAAACAACAGACAAGCGAGGAGAGCCCGGCACTCTTTTATCCGCATCAAATATTTTTCACCTCCAGAGAGAAGGTACAAGAAAAGTGTGCTGGGTCACACTAAAGTGGGCGGGGTCGCACTTAATTGTCTGCAAACTCCGGAGCTGGTGGGGAAACATTTCTAAGCTCCGGAGCTGGGAGCCATTTGCAGCGCAGCTTAGGGGTTGTGTATAAACGCCCAAAGGATTAGACAAGTTCATGGAGAACAAGTGTCTCAATGGCTATCATTATGGATGCCTAAAGATAACCCCTTGGGTTGGAGAGATAAGCAGGATATCTCTCAATGCCATTTGCAGGGAATCTAAGCAGGTGAAGGCGTCTGCTTGGGAATACCCTGAAGCAAATGGTGAGCCACTGTGTGAGACAGAATGTTGGACTGGATGGGTTGTGGCCTGTTCCAACAAGGCTGTTCTTATGTTCTTATGATCTAGTGAACAGAATACAAGGTAGGGCTGGGAATACTTGGAAGAGATATCTGATTATTGCAATACGGTAGTTTGTCTCTGCATCAGTTGCTGAAAAGCTATACTTAGGGCTCTGACCCTATTTATTTTGCCTTTTACTATTATTTCATATCTGTCCTTTACAATTTTCCAACATGCATTTAGGTTTGTTTTTTATTACAGGAATTGTCTTTTTGCATTTTTCTAATATCTTTGGTTTCAATCCACAGTTCTTCTGATTCACAGTCAGTTGAACTTAGTCATACAAATCTGTTCCTTATGTTGGGTTTAAATTCACCTGGAGTGTTTAAATTATATTTTGGCACTATGGTACTCTTAGTATTCTCTTTCAGGTTTGCTCTGATGTTGAATATTAACATTTAATCAGTACCACACTCTGCCCCTGGTTCTGTTTTGGTTGAGTGAACATGACTTCTCTATCTCCGGCTTCCAATTTTGTAGTGATTTAGGTATCTGACTGTAGAGACAGAGGTTGAAACTCCAGTTCCCCACGATACCTCCTGAAAGTACAGCCAGCCTGTGTAGTCTGCACAGTCTCAGAAGAAGGGAATGTTGAATTACTTCCATTATTCTCTACCTTAAAAACCCTGGAAATGATTGCTACCAGTCAGAATTGACTTGACAGCACAAAATTATGTATTCTTCTTTGTGGCCTTTGTGAAGCCACACAGATGGGTACCAAGTGTGCATGTGTGAGGCTCTGGGGCTTTCCTAGCTAGAAAGGAAAGCTCATTAGTCTCCTCCTCTTCCCAGCGTGCATGCCTGGGAGCCTTCCCGCCCAAACCCTCAGTTCCCTCTAACCACCGTATTAGCAGGTTTTTGTTAGTTTCCTCATAAAAGAAAGAAAAAATTCTTACCAGTTCTACTTAAATTTCTTTGTATGGCCTTTCTGGCCCCCTTTAAAAGAATTCAGTGCAGGGGGGAATTCCCCTCTCAACAGGCACTCCAGATGCCTTTACTGCCTGGGGGAGGACCCTGTCTCGTTTGTAAAAACTTCAGCACCCAGTCAGTAAAAAACAGAAGACACAGGCTTAATACTCACCCGCTGGAAAAATCTGTGTCCTTCAAAAATGGAAACTGATTGAGGCTTGCAGGCCTCGACCTTGTCTTTGAGAATCGACTTGACGGTTAAAAAACCTAAAAGGCTCTCTTCAAAACCAAAGAAAGAAGTTTCCAAACCATTACCTTCTGTGGCTAAAAAGCCTAAATCCTCTACTTCCGATGTGGTCTCTGGTGGGCCGCCTCCGGATTCCTCCCAGGGATCGACAGCTCCTTCTACCGTTTTGGAGCAGCCTTCATTCGCTCCATTGCTCTGTTTCAACTCTTTACCTTCGAGCTCATCAGATTCCTCGGATTCGGAGACTCTGCCTGACATATCAAAACTGAAAGATCTTTTTGTTCAGGCACCTCTGAATATTCCTCCCAATCCGGAGGAATCAGTGCCTCAAACTGTTTCGGCACATACTGAAGTTTCCATGCTGCTACAGCCACCTGCATCAACCTCAAGTTCAGTCTCTGTTCCACCTCTGTTGCAACAGCCAATTGAGCTGCGTCCATCTCTGCCAAATCCGGTTCCATCAGTCCAGAAGGCTAAAAAGAGGAATAGGAAACATTCCTTTAAGTGCCCTCTGCAGGTATCCAAGGCTGTTCCATCCAAACTCGTTTCACGGAGTCAACTTTGTCTCTAATATCGGAACAGATTTCCAAACTGACAATGACTCCAGTCGTTCTGTTCCAATAGCACAGCCAGTTTCTACCTTAGTGCCTCTTCCATCTACCCTGGCAATATCAACACCAAGTCTCTCTCCTTCCACTACTTCTGCCGCATTACTCTTTGCTTTGGGTTTGGCTATTCCATCGGTTCCGTCTTTGATCCTGATCTCCAGCATTGTTCCACCACCACTGTCTGGCTTTTTGGTTTTGAACCCTCCTGATCCAAAAGTACCAGGGAATTATTCAATCCCGATTTGCTTTTCCTACATTTGCGCTCCATTTCGACAGTTTTGCAACCCATGCCAATCCTGATGACTGCACTGCTGCTGCAGCAACAACATCTCTCCATACCGGCTTATGATACGGACTCGGAAGACAACTCCTCTCCTGTCAAGGTGATTAATGATGAGGATGAGAGCCCTCAAATCCTCACCATGCCGGATTCCAACATCGAGAAGCATCCTCCTCCATCTTCTTTGGAATCCATATGTACTTATTTGAACTTTGTCCTATATATGGCCAATTCTTTGGATATTCCAGTACATCACCCAATACCTTGCCATACTGATCATCTGTATGAGCAGATTTCATTGGAGGACTCAGCATCAGTTCATGTAGCAATTATTCAATCATTCCTCTCTATGGCTAGAGAATCATTCAAAAAGCTTTCTCCCGAGTCTGTCTCTTACAAAATTGCGTCCCTGTATAGGGTCTTTGATGAAAAAGCACCTTTCTTAGTGAAGCACCTGCAACCAAACTCAGTTGTAGTCGCTGCCTCCCAGGTTCAATCCTGAACCAAACAAGTGCCTATCCCTCCATCAAAAAAAGGCAGGAAGCTAGACGCTGTTGGCTATTCTATGGCTTCCTTGATATTTCAAATCTCTAATTATCAAGGAGCTATGGGTGTGTATCAGAGCGTAATCCTAAACAAGCTGTGACCCTTTCTCGACTCTTTGCCACACAAGCATAAGGCTGACACCTCCCCCATATGTGAGGAAGCTATGGCCCTAGAAGCTCAACAGATGTGCTCAGCAAGGCATGTGTCAGACTGTACCGCTAAAATCCTTGGTTCTGACGTGGCTGTCCACAGACATTCCTGGTTAAGATCCACAGGACTACTAGATATCAATAAAACCCAAATAGAACAGCTACCCTTTGAGGGACAAGGATTATTTCATCCCAAGATGGAAGACCTTATGGAGGACCACCAGAAAAAGCAAACAACAGCCAAGCATCTGAATCTCGTCCCACAGCGTCAGTGTTTTTTTCATCACTAATGGAACTGACTCATCTACCGCCCTGCACCTCTGTTCCTTCCTACAATACTTCCAGAGGAAAAAAGTCTAAGTCTGTGCCCACTCAGTCCTCCAGGCACCATGACAGACAACCTTGGAATGACTTCTTATTTTTTCACTGACATCCGCCTGGTGTCCTTTTTACCAGCTTGGCGTGCCATCACCACCAACCGCTGGGTCCTCTCCATCCTGACCCATGGCTACCTCCTGGAATTTCACTCCCTCGCTCCAGTGGGCAATTTCATCTCAGCCACTCCATTGCCATACCTATTGCAGGAGATCCCATCCCTCCATCATAAATGGTCAATTCAACCAGTCCCTTCTTCAGCAATTCAGAACAGCCATTTCTCCAGGTACTTTGCAGTACCAAAAAAGGATGGAGGCCTCTGTCCAATCCTGGACCTCCAAGAACTCAAGAAATACATTGTGACTACGAAATTCAAGATGGTTACCCTGGAAAAGATGATTCTGCTCCTATGTCGGGAAGACTGGTTGGAGTTATAGACTTGAAGGACGCATACTTTCACTGAAAATATCTCTGGTTTGTTGTGGGCAACGAGGTGTTCCAATATTCCACCCTGCCATTTGGTTTGGTAACAGCCCCACACATGTTTACCAAATGCATGGCGCCCATTGCCACCCACCTGAGGCCTCAGGGGATTGTCGTCTTTCCTTATCTCAATAATTGGCTCGTGGTTGCCAACACAAAGGAGCAAGCTGAAAAAGATATCCAACACGTTCTTTCACACTTTAGCCATTCTCAGTCTAAAAGTGAATTACAAAAAATCACTGCTGACTCCAGCTCAGGTGGTGTCTGATACTGGGGCAATTCTTGACTTCAAGAGCTTTTCCTCCTCCCTCCCATCTTTTGGACATCTCCTCTATTACCTGCCTGTTCACTCCAGGAGCTTCCATTACAGCACTTGTCACAGAATGTCTGCTGGGTTTGATGGCAGTTCTGCTTCATGCCAGACTCAAGATGCTATCTCTGTAATCCCGGTATCTGCCCCTCTTCAACCCCCTCAGGACCCCCTTCCAAGCTCCTCAGAGTCACCCCTGGAGCTTTTGGAATAACTATACTGGTGGAAAAACAGAAACAACCTGTTGATGGGCTGCCCATTCCGCCCTCTCCCTTCCATCCATGTCATCATGGATGCAACCCTCAAAGAATGGGGAGCTTTCTGACGGGACTTGACGATCCATATCACCTGGTTGCCCCAGTAGAAACTGCTTCACATCAATGAGCTCCAACTCCTGGTGGTCTTCAAGGTGTGCAGGGCATTCCTCCAACTCCTGTCCGACAATGTAGTACAGGTGGTTACAAACAACACAACCACCATGTACTACATCAACAAACAGAGAGGTACACATTCTCAGCATCTCCTGCTGTTGGCTGTTGACTTCTGGGAATGGTGCATGGAGTATCACATCTTCCCCATCGGCATTCACCTCTCAGGATCCGAAAACAACCCCATGGATCATCTCATCAGATTGAACGAGTCCTCACAGTAACGGGAACTTCATCAGACTACTTTCTGATCTATAATACGCCAATGGGGCACTCCCCAGATCGTCCTCTTTGCCACAGCAGATAACTCAACATGCAGAAAGTTCTGCTCTCAGGCAGGGATTGGGGATGGGTCCCTGGGGGATGCTTTCATGTTCCATTGGGGTACTTTACGCCTTTCCCCCTGTAATTCTGGTCCACAATGTTGTGATGAAAATCAAGCAAGAGAGAGCCAATGCCATCCTGATCATGCCATGGTGGCCAAGGTAGCCCTGGTTTGCTCCCCTCCTAAGAATGTCATCGGACCACCTCAAGCTTCTCTCCTTTCCTGACCTTCTGTCTCGGGCCATAAGAAGGATTCTCCATCTGGACCTAGATCACCTTCATCTCATAACATGGAGTATCCCCAGATGATCTCCACCATCATCTCTGCTGCTTGAAAGCCTTCAACCAAGCAGCTCTACTCTTACAAGTGGAGGTGGTTCCAAGCCTTTGCTGCTGAACAAGGGTTCTCCCCACTTAACCTCATGTCCTCCAATTTCTTCTCTCCCTAAAGAAGTCCGGCTTATCTATTATGACTCGTGAGCTTTACTTTTTGGCTGTGGTCTCCCACCAATCCAAAGGCTACCCAGCCTCCCGATTCTTCCATGACCTGCATCTTAAACTGTTCCTTAGAGGCCTAAAGAACACCTTTCCCGACTGCAAGCCTACAGGTATTCCACCCCAGTGGTCACTGCCTCTTGTCCTTCATCAGTTGATGCATCCACCTTTTGTGCTGATGACTACCTGCAACCTTCACCTTCTTACTCTTAAAACAGGATTTCTGGTTGCATTTACTTCTGCTAGATGTTCTAGTGAGCTCTACACCCTCTGCTGTGACCCACCTTATCTACAGTTTTACAAAGACATAGCAGTGGCCTACCTGGACATGTCCTCTTTGCCCAAGGTGGTTTCTTCCTTTCACCTCTCCCAACCCATATCCTTACCCACCTTTTCTCCAGATCCATCGACTCCTCTGGAGCAAGATCTTCATTCCCTAGACATCCACTGGGCACAGTCCTTTTATTTGTCCAGGACTGCTCCCTTACATTCAACAAGAACCTGTTTATCTGTTATGACCCAAGTTCTAAAGGGTCACTTGTACCATCAGTGTTAGCCTGCTGGGTCGTTGCTACTATTGAACTGGCCTATCAGCTAGCCAAAAAGTCCTTACCTCAATCTGTGTGAGCTTATTCCACTAGAGCTGTCTCGTCCTTGGCTGCTTTCCTCAAAGGTGTACCTTTGGAAGCTATAAGTAATTGTGCTACGTGGTCTCAACCATCAACCTTCATGAAGTATTAGATGGATGCCCATTGGTAGAGCAGTTATTTCCTTTGTGATGGCATGACTACCCACCAGCCTGTAAGTACTGCTTGTAATCACCCATCTGTGTGGCTTCATGAAGGCCACGAAGAAGAAGAACCGGTTACTTACCTGTAAACATGGTTCTTCAAGTGGACGTTCATGAAGCCACACAGTCCTGCCCACCTCCTCTCAAGTCGTCACACTGTGTGCTCATGGCTTACAATTCAGGCATATCCAAACTTTGGCCCTTCTGATGTTTTGGACCACAACTCCCAGAATTCTAAGCTTAGAATGCCAATGGCAAAGGACTGTGGGAGCTGTGGTTCAAAACATCTGGAGGGCCAAAGTTTGGACATGCCTGGCTTACATGCTGGCAGTTGTGAAGGGAACTGAGGGTTTGCGCAGGAAGGCTCCCCCACACACACAGTGGCAAGGGGAGGAGACTAATGAGTTTTTCTTTCTAGCTAGGAAAGTCCCGGAGCCTGGCACGTGTGCGCTCAGAATGCATCTGTATGGCTTCATGAAGGTCCACTCGAAGAATCGCATTTACAGGTAAGTAACTGGTTCTTATTATGACTCATTCTCCTGCTTCATTTCTGTCTCCTAGACCAAATTTTCTAATTTGTTTTTGCTTTGTTTCCTACTTTGGCATTCCAGTTGTCAATGAATACCTCCTTACTTTACTTTGAATTACTTTAAACATCCATCAGCTGGATAAACTGCATTAAAGAGTATTGAAAGGACAGGTTGAAGAAGTCTCACAACTTATGTCTATTATTTTCATGAAATCATGGAGGATGGGTAAAGTGTCAGATAAGAAGAGAAGGGCTCATGCCCCCATCTTTAAAAAGAGCAAAAAGAGGAAGCTGAGAACCACAAACCATTTAGCCTGATATCAATCCCAGGGAAAATTCTGGAAAAGATTATAAACAGTCACTCTACCTTGAAAATAATGTAATAATAATATAGATTTGATGAGAAGAAAACATGCAAAACTAATCTTATTTAATTATTGGCTCTTTGGTAGACAATGGGAATGCTGTAATAATATATTTTGGCTTCAACAAAGCTTTTGACAAATGCCCCATGATATTCTTGTTAGCATGTACACCATTGATACAAATTGTGATCACAGAGGTGTGGGGCTGGATAGAACAACTTGTTTATCATGGGGTGGGTATCACCATTGATTACAGAATTTTCAAAATGTGATCACAGAGAGTTGAAATTTTAGCAATAAGTATGAAATTCTACACCTAAGAAACCACATGCATGGTTATAGCCCTGCCTGGAGCTTCACTGTGATTCTTAGGCCCACCGGCTCAGCCTGGGAAGGATGCAGACTAGAAGAAGTACAGAGGAGGACAACAATTATGATGAAGAAATTGGAGACCAAGCTCTATGAGAAAGCTTGGGGAACTGGGCATGTTTAGTTTAGCCTTGAGAAAATAATATACTGTAGAAGGGAAATATGCCAACCTCCTCTCCCCAGTGGCTACCGGATCACACAGAGCTGGCCTCCCCATACCTGTGTTAGCTTGCAGTTTTATGGTTTGCCTCCCCTCCCTGCCTCTGTCCATTCCCCCAGCCACATGTCCAGCCTACCCACCCCCAGCTCCATTGCTGCAGCATCCTCCCCGCCTCCTTGCATGTTATAGAGACTTGTCCAAAGTCTGGCCTAGGGGCCAAATGTGGTTGAATGGTCGGCCCCCACACATTTTCACCTCACCAAATCTGGCCCTCCTTGTGAAAAGTTTAGACACCCCTGGCTTAAGCACTTGATAGCATTGGGAAATTGAAAGCTCCATCTTGCTCCCCTGCAGGAAGTGTTGGTTTATTCATTTATTTTCTTAAAATCCTTTGTAAAGCAATGCTGATGCTACCTAGGATTTTTTTCCCAATCAAAAGCTTCTTCTCTCTCCCCCACAAAGAAGGAGGAAGGAGGAAGCAAAGGGGGCATCCTTTTTATTTTTCTCTCTTTTATTTTATCCTTTCCTTTTAAAGGAAGGGAGGGACAGATAGGTTTTTAAGGGCCTTTTTACCAATCTAAGAAGACCAGAGATCTTCTTGCTCTTCCTCATCTCCACAAAGAAGGAGGAGGAGGAAAAAAAAGGGACAGAAGGGCATCCGTGTTTGTGGAAGCTTTTCCTGGTTCCTCTAAAGGGGCGGGAGGCAAAAACAAAAACTTTTATTTTATCCTTTAGGTTTTAAATTGTCTGAAGGGCTGGGACAGATAGGTTCCTTTAAGGTGCAGAGTGATTTCCTGCCCTAAATCTACCTGATCCTTGCACGCCCAAAATGACACACCCCACTTGAAAAAGACGTTGTTTAGGAAGATCTAGTTATATCCAAGGCAAAGTAATTCAGCCATATATAGTCACACCCTCCCTTGCACTGGGTCCATTTCCCAAGCTATTCCTCAGAGGAGTATACACAGATTCACTGGACATTCATAAGGAGCAGAAAGTTTTTGTTATCCTGCAACTTGCTTAGGCAATCGCAAACCAACTTACAGCCACATAGGAAAATATTGGCGGGAACTGGCTTCACGCATGACACCCAAACAGCCACAGCAGTTGCCACCATTTTGACTGTATTTATGGCCACGCGACGAAGAAAAACCCTGGGGATGTCTGCAATTTTCACTGTCACTCTCAATCCCCTTTTCATCGTCATGATTCAAGTCAAGTATGAACAGGACTTAAAGAGGGTTGGGCGTGTGTTTTCCCTCCTCTTTAATGGATGGTGCTTCAAATGTTTTATTTAAAGCAGCGGGATTTGTAACCTTGATTTCTCCAGTCCCCTTCTCCCCTCCTTTTCTTCCTTCCGGGTGTGTGCTGGGGTTTACTTTTTTCTTCTTCTTCCACGCTGATGTAGGGGATGCTTTTCTTGACAGAGCAATGCGACTTTTCACACCGGTTTTCCGTGGGCAAAGTGAGGCTGGGTGGAAACCGTGCCTCAAGGCCAGCCAGCCGGACAGTCCCCCCCCAGCCCAGCTCCTCCACCTCGCCTTCTCCGGGAAGGCAACCCTAGAAACACACGGCCTCCCTCTCCAATCCACTCCCCCCCCCCACCGCACGCCATAATTTCTTTCTCTCCCGCCTAACCTCCTCGACCCACCCCGCGGCCTCCGCCCGCCCGCCCGCCCGCCTCTTGCTCCTTCGAGGCAGGCAGTGGCGTCGAGGCGACCCCTTTCCTCCGCTCCGGGCCATGGCAGCCGCCGCTCCTCCACCGCCCTCCCCGTCGGGCACCTTTGTCCGGTGCGTGGGATCCGCTCTCTTCTTCCTCCAGATCGCCTCGGTCCGAGCTGACGGTGAGTCCGGCGCCGCCGTGCCTGCCTGGAAGCCCGCCCGAGGTGGAAAGGGAAGGCAAGCAGGAGTAGGAAAGGCGCTACTACGTGGATGGTTCCCCGGGGTTGGGAAATAAGGTGGGAGTCCGGCATTTCACAGAGCTCCGCGGAGGAGGCAAAAGAACCGTTCAGTTTTACTTTTTGAAGGCTTAGGGTTCCATCTTCTTAGAAGGGCAGAACGGGGACCCCCTCCCTCCCTCCCTCCTTCCCTCGGGAAATCCAATACAATCGTCTTATAGTGCAGCTCGGCCACACGCTCGCTTTATTTCCCAAATATGATTCTCCGGTCCGGTCCTTGATTTTTCATCACATCTTCACCACCGTTTCGGAAGAGAACGGACACATTGAGGTCGTAGCGCCTTTCCTACTCCTGCTTGCGGACAACAGGCGTCCACGTACGCGGGGCTTTTATGTCAAGGACTGGTCAAGTCCAAAGATGAGCTGTGTGTTTCGAACCTCTCCTCCCTGGCTTTTCCTGAATCAGAGAGCGAGCCCCAAGCTGGTTCTCTCTGACTAGTGACAGCACGAGGAGGAGGGGGACGGGGGCGCCACCTGAACATGTGTTGCTTGCTGGAATGAATGCCAGTTTGGTTTTGTTTTCCCCTCCTTTGCTGTGATTTGAACACAACAAATATCATTCCCTTCCCTGAAGGGAAGACAGAAGACCAACACTAGGATGATTGACAACTTTCCCATTCACGATCTCCACTGCCTCTTTCAGCAGTTAAAACATAATCCGTTCAAGCTGCCTAACGGGTTTATTTCCTGATAGAATCGTGCGGTGTGGCGGGACGTTAAATAGCACGAGTTTCACAGAGACAGTTTAGTTGAACCAAGCTCCCCAAAGAAGTTGACTGAATTCTACATTTGCAGATGTTGTTGTTCTTAAATGTAAAGAAAATATCCTTCCGTTTCTCTCTAAAGGTGCTTCAATTCCAATGAAGTATTAAGAACCAACGTCTAAAATGATACCCTACTTATAGTCAGGAATATCATTATCCTAGTCACAATTTACTACATGTTCTAATTTTTTGATGCAACGACCTTACCTCTTTTCCCCTATGTCTACCTGTTACTTTTAAAATAAATACTTTTAAAATATTTTATTTAGTTGTTCAGTAGGTTGGGGTGACTGATTTGTCCATTGGTACTCAGAAAATCTCTTTATTTTAACTGCAGTCTTCACTTGATATCATAGTATGCAAGAGTTCTGGTGTGTTTTCCCCATGAAACAAAGAGATAGCTGTCCAAAATTGTGGTCAAAATCTCCTAGCTGGAGATCAGTGTTGCCGTTTGTCCATTGTTTAAACTGAGATCCATGGCATTGAGAAGAAAGATTGCCCTTGCCACTTTCTGGGTCAAAATCTCCTGTGAAGTTGCCGTTTGTCCATTGGTGTAAATATAACCCCCAGGAGTTTGGTGTTACTGAAAGAGATATGGTGTCAAAATCTCCTGTGAAGTTGCCGTTTGTCCATTGGTGTAAATATAACCCCCAGGAGTTCGGTGTTACTGAAAGAGATATGGTTAACATCTCCCAGTTTTATGGTCTTAGTGTGAAGTAGGGGAGGAATTATTCTAAGCTGTTTTCAGAATTTTACATAATAAAGGGCTATCTTTGCTTTTTAGAGATATTCCCAAGTCCTGGGTGAATGTTATTTACTGGATCTTCTGCATCTCATTCAGTTTGGCCCTATGGTACAACTGGGGGTTCAAACTGATCCTTGTCACCCATTTCTTTGATGTCTCCTAATGGCTTAGAAGGCTATTTTCTCGGAAGTAAGTCCATTTGAACCCAGTGGGATTTGCCTGCGTATGGTAGGCTGATACCTCAAAAAGCAGGAGGAAATGTCAGTAATGGAGAATATCCTTTTCTTACAAACTACAATTTTTATGTAATTGTTCAGTAGGTAGGGATTGACTGCAGTGGTCCAAACGACAAACTTACCATTTGTAAGAAGTGTGCAACTTGCATTTGGCAACCATGACTGTTATGGGAGTTCCCAGTCATCCCCCAGATTACATAATCAAAATTTGGTTATGATTAAAATAAGCAGAAAATGCTTGCTGTAAATTAATTTTCATGGTCTGCAAATGAACTTTGGTAGAGAACTGGGGAAACTGGGAATGAATTCTGCCTGTTGTAATGGCTTTTAATGATTTGCTACTGAAATGGGGTGAGGGGGGGGGCATATGCAGCCCTTGGGAGGCCCCTAGACAGGGCATGATAAACCCCAGACCTACTGAAGCTATGCAGTCCTAGTGTATAGAATTGCATCCTTCCCTATTTAAATTTCCCATAACTAACAAAACTAACAAAAAAGTACAGTATATTGAATGCTATGCTACAGTCCAAATAATTTATACAGACATAAACTTCCTTAAACTTACCAAGGGCTTACTTCCAAGTAAATATGTCTACAAACAAGTCTCACATTAAACATTTGAATGAAATTCACAAGTAACTTCCATTGATTTCTGTGAGGCTTTTCCAACTGCAACTCTTGATGGCAATCATAATCACAGGCATTCAGGAATAATTTATATTGTATGCAGTGCAACATACGTCTGAATAAACATGAAATTGTAGGTCCTTAACAAAAGCACAGTTATTAATGGGAAGGTCCATCACCTAGGACTTTAAAATGTAGTTCCTTTTAGAGGCAGCTTTATTTCACATAAAAACAATGGAAGTATTTGTGTTCAAGAAAAGCTCAAATAATTGGATAAAATTATTTCTTTTAGCATGCCCTATTTTATCATTTTGTTAGAGCTGAAATTCATCAGGTGAGCCTTCCTCTAAAAGACCATTCTGAGATTTATATTTTAGATTAAAACACAGGTCAGTCAGGTTCTCTACAGATTTGTTCCACCTTACACTTAAACTGATTTTAAAATTGTATTATAAATGCATATTGTAAGCCTTACCTGAATCACTGGAGACAACTAAAGAGTAATTGAAAGTGGAAAATAAACATGAAATTTATTTATTTATTTATTTATTTATGTTTATATGCCACCCTGTTACATTGGTGCAGTTCTCTGAGTGCTTTATAGTCAACTAAGAAAACAATACATATAAGAAAAATAAAACACAAAATAACTTAATCAACACATCAAGAGGCAGAAATATCAGAATAAAACGTGGCTAGGGCCATATAAGCATATAGAACAGTGGAAAATGATTCAAACAGGATTTGCTTTACAGCCCTCTCGATAAAGCAGTGTTTTAAAGGCCGTTTAAAATGTTGTGAAGGAAGGAGCCAGATACAGTTCTGCTGGTACTTGATTGCAAAGTAAAGAAGTAAAGAAGGTCACAGTAAAGAAGGCCCTACTTCGAGTGGATGGTTTCTCGGCATTCCTTGGAATGTCTGTCCAGAGGGTATTGGCCTGGAAGACTTATTGAGCCAGGTGGATGACCTTAGGAAAAGACAGTTCTGACAAGTAACATGATCCCAAATAGAACTGACAGTTCTTAAATTGTATTTTCTCATGACATGTAAAAGTGAAATATCAGGACTTTTTGTAAAGAACTTGTTTGCCCTCAATGTAATAAACATTGCCTGATAAATCTTTTAAGAAGGGTATCTTCTTATTATGGGATAACCTGTTTAAGCAACAGTGTCAGGAAGCTTTAACCGGGCCTTTTCTTTACTGAGATTTATTTGGGGTGTGTGTGTGATATGCAGCCAGCATAAATCACTTGTAAACTGCCCAGAGAGTGCTTTAAGTACTATGGGGCAGTATATATATGGAACACCTTTTAATCATATCCTATGTATATTTACCAAAATGGCCAGATGAGATCCTAGATATACTGTATATATTTGGAGCTGGGGGTGCAAATTTCTCCTCTTGGAGACTTCCAGACTTGACAATTTATCTTTTTACCTTTTCCTTGGATATGTTAAAGTATATCATTTAAGTGGCTTTCCACTGGAAAATGTGGGTGAGGACGTAGTCTGGGGTGGCGCAAACAGCCCTGGAGGGCCATGTTTTGCCCCCCCCATCCTCATGTGCTAATCAAAAATGCAAACTGTTCTCCAAGTCATTGAAGATTCTGATCTGTGCCTTTGATACACTTTGTTGTGTGTTTCCTGCCCTCTAGGAAAGCTGTTTGCCCTTGGGTCCAGGAATGGCTCACAGAGTCTGGACTTTGCTATGGCTCAGCAATCCTGCGCTGCCCTGGGAGCTCGTTTAGCCACTAGAGAAGAACTGAGAAGGGCCATAAGAGATTGTTCCTTTGCTGTGTGCACCAAAGGCTGGCTGGGTGATGGTACCCTTGGGTAAGGAACCCCCCTGTAAATAATACCACAGATGTTCTCCTTAGTTTTAGCTGCAGTACAGGCATAGAAATTCTGGTTATAATGAGGCCATATTCTGAATGAAAGCATGGGAAAGCACAGGATTGTTCTAAGACAGAGGTTCCCAAACTTTTTCACCCTGTAGACCGGTGGTCCCCAACCCCCGGGCCGCGGACCGGTGCCGGTCCGTGGACCGGTCGGCACCGGGCTGCCTGGGGACGCCGGGGTGGCTCCTCCCCTTTTCCTCTGCCGCCCTCCTCCTCCTCCTCTTCTATCCCGCGGGCGGCCGGTGGAGGAGGAAGGCTGGAGGTGCGCAGGAGGAGCCGCCGCCTCCCTCCTCCGCCCACCGCTGGCGGCGGCGCATCCTCCTCCTCCTCTGCCCTCCTCCTCCTCGCCCTCCACCAGCAGCAAGCAGCAGCAGCCACAGCGTCCTCCTCCTCCTCCTCCTCCTGCCGCCGCCGCCGGGAGCAGCAGCAAGCAGCGAGGGCAACTGCGGAGGGTGGCGCGGCGGCGGCGGGACGGGGATTGCAACAGCAGCCACCGGGGGTGGCCCCCGCCGCCGCCGCCGCAATCACCCCATCCCGCCGCCGCCGCCACCCTCCGCAATTGCCCTTCTGCTGCTGCTTGCTCGGGCGGCGGCGGCACGGGAGGAGGAGGAGGAGGAGGAGGAACCGGAGCAGGAGGTGGCGGCGGCGGCTCGTCGGTGCCGCGAGGGCCGGGCGGGCGGGTGGGCGCCTGAGCCAGGAGCCGTGCGTGCGCGGTCTCGCTGCTGGTGCCGCGCTTGCTCCTGCTCCTGCTGCCGCCGCTGCCGTGGGGTCGGGAAAGCACTGCTGGCGCCCACTCGCTTTCCCCAGCGGAGGAGGAGGCCCACGGCGGAGGCGGCAGCAGGAGCAAGGGGCGCCAGCAGCAGACCCGCACGCGGTTCCGGGCGCTGGAGGAGGAGGCGGGGCCTGCCTGCCCAGGAGCCCCGGGTTCCACCCTGGGGAGACCGCCCCAAGCCAGTGAGTGCCCGCTTCGTGCCTTCCTCCTTCCCTCCCATCCTTTGCTTTCACCCCCCTTTTGCCTGTCCCCACCCCCACCCCCACCCCAGCTTCGGGCCACAGAAAAATTATCAAAATTGTAGACCACTTGCCAATTTTTCTTCTTTTCTGTAGACCCTCCTAAATATTGAATTTTCCTAAACTTCTTAACTTCAAATGTGTTTTTGACAGCTGACACAGTGCTACTTACTTTGATAGGGGCTTTTGTACCATGGGCAATTGTAAAAAAATGGAAACATGTAGAATTTTTATTCATACCTTTATTGAAAAGACACAAAATGCAAGTAAATATTTGGATTTGGAATGAAACAAATAAGAACCTAGTAAAATTCTTACATAAAATTAATACACAAATAATACTGTTAATGGGAGGGATAAGCCTGATGCTCTGATAGCAATTGTTCAATATTTGGCTTCAAATTAGTGAGGTATAGTCTTAAATCTCCATGTTCAGTTATTTGCAATTGATTCCTTTTTTTTCATAAGAAGAAACGCTAAACCCCCTTTTCACAAGGTATGAAGATGGAAGAGCTATCAAAAACTTTCTTGCGATAGTCCATAATGCAGGACAATCAACAGGTATATCTTTCTGAAACCAGAACTGCTGATACCCCATTCTGAACAGCACCTTAAGTTCTTCGTTAGTGCTTATTCCAATCAGTTCTTCTTGTAATGTGACATCAGATTCTTCATTGTCACCATATGGATTGATAATCCACAGTGGGATTTCCATAGTCAAAACATCATCAAACTTGGTTTTAAAGCCTGTGTGAAGGACACTTAAATGTTGAACGTACACCAAAACATGATCATTCTGGACATTTGTCAATGACAAGTTGGGGAACTGGGAAAATTCACACTGTCCAATGTTTTGCTTCATTAGATTAATTCTGACAAGAAAAGCCTCAATGATGGACTTTGTTTTTATTAAATTCAGACTGTCACCTTGTAACTGCAAGTTAACCTCATTAAATTTAGTAAACAAATCTGTTAAATAAGCAATGTCTGGTTTCCATTTGATTAAATTTTCTTTCAAAATGGGGTCTTTTGCATCCAAAAACTCTAAAACCATCTCAAAAAGTAAAAAAAAAATCTTATCAAACATAAGCCTTTCGAAAGCCAGCGTACTTCAGTGTGAAGGAGTAATCGATGAAAGTCCTCTTCATTTTCTTCACACAACTGTGTAAATAACCTAGAATTCAGTGCGTTGATACAGATCTTGTTTACTGCGTTTATGACAAATTGAAGAGATTGATGCAATCTGCAACTCAGATTTTTAGCTATTAAATGTTGTCAATGAATAACGCAGTGAATTGCAAACACCCCAGGTAAATTTTGTTTTAAATGGCTTATAAAACCACGATAGTGCCCAAACATGGCTGGTGCCCCATCTGCTGCTGCTGACATTATATTTGATAAAGGGATTGCTTTTTCCATGAAATAATCTTTCAAAACATTGAATATTGATTTGCCTTTAGTGTCTGTTGTCAAAGTACTCGCAAAGAGCAGTTCTTCATGGATTTCTTGGTCCATAAAAAGTGATCATATGCCAATATTAGTGCTTCATTACCAGGTAAAGTTGACTCATCCAGTTGAATTGAGAAATGGTTCATTTTCAGATAATTACATAAGAAGCTTTCAACATGACTCATTTCATCAGTACATCTTTGAACTGTGTTGTTGCTCAAAGGAATTCTTTTATCATATGCAGGCTTGTGTAGAACAGTTTTTAAAACCTCTTCAACGGTTGGTAAAATCAGCTCTTTCCTAAAAGTATGAGGTTTTCCTGGTTTTGCTACAAGTTGTGAGATATTGTAAGATGCCCACAAACCATTATAATCTCCTTTTGATATTGAAGCAAACATACTGTCCACTGTGGTTCTCTTCTGAAGTTTTTCTTTCAGTGTTTTAAAGTTTGCCAAATCTTTATCGGTTTTATCAGGGTCACACCTTCTAAGATGATCCTCCAGCTTGGATGGTTTCATAGCATCGTTGATTAAATCTCTGTTGCACAAAAGGCACACAGACAGACATTTGTCTGACAGGGATGGAATGAAGCCAAACTTCATATAATCAATGCTATACTGCCTACATTTCTTTTTAGCCTCAGCCATGTTGAGTAGACATTATCTGTTGACAAAAATAAAGCTATTTAAATATAAGACAGAGCAATTCAAAATTGATTCTCGCCCAACAGCATACAAATATTTAAAAAACATTTTAAAATCATTTTGGTAACATGGGAAATATTTTTAAAATATTTCTAAAAGTATTGAAATGTCTGCAAAAGTAGTTTACAGAAATATTTCTGAAAAATATTTTGAAATATTTTGTGTTGTTTGGGTGGAGTAAATCCTTATTTAAATCTTTAGTTAAGTAGATATAGAGAGGAATCAGGATAAAGAAAACATTGCTTTTGTAGTGGTACTGTTTAAGCGCTGGTGGTGCAATTTCAAAGGGTGCGGACTGAGATGACTGGGTCCCTGGTTCAATCCTGGCCATGCCATGTACCAACGAATCTTTTCTATAAAGATTTAAGTACATATTACTGGTTGCTAAAACAGTGAAGGGAACCCCTTTAGGGAAAACATGTGCACAGTAGTACCTTGGTTAAAGAGCATAATCCATTCTGGAAGCATGCTTGAAACCAAAATGCTTGCATAACAAAGCAAATTTTCCCATAGGAAATAGTGGAAATTCAGCCCAAAAATATTTGATTACAACACTGTAATACAATACAAGGTACCAAATAAAATAAAAAATACTGTACAGTACAAAGTACAAAATATTGTGCACTACAAAGAACAACAACCTGCAGTTGAAAACATGTGTGGCAGGTGCAGAGGAGGGGGGAAGCCTCCGTAGAGGGGGGCTGTTTTAAAAACTGAGCAATGGGAGGAATCCCAACTAGAGCAGAAGAGGGGGGAAGCCTCCATGGAGGGGGTTGTTTTAAAACTTGGGCAATGGGGGGATGGGTGTGTCCTGGTTGCAGTGGTGATGGCAGGGATGGTGTGGAGAGGCCCCATGAATGTGGCCTTTTTGGGTACAGGGGTTGATGGGGGTGGCAACTGTTTGTACCTTTACTGAGCCTGTCGCCCTTCCTTCAGCAGGAGGGGGGAGCACTTTTGATTATGTGACACACATGAGAGTGCTGGTATATCAATACACTGCTCGTTAATAAGGCAAAAATGTTCAGAAATTTTTGCTCGTTAATCAAATTGCTGGTAAACCAAGTTACTTGTTAACCAAGGTACGACTGTAATTATAGTTGATTTGAATTTCAAACAATCATGATTCAAACTCCAGAAATGAAATTCAACCAAAATGTTATGACTTCAGATGTTCTGCCTTATTTGTACTTCATAAAGTAACTAAGGGAAATGCATTGCAGTGCAAGATATTTTTGCCCTTGAGGAGGAAGAAGAGAAAGTAATCCCATTTAGAGTTTCATATTAAGGAGAAAACTATCCAAAGCTAGACAATGTTTTTCTGGCACATGAGGAAGAAAATCATAGAAGTGCCATTCTCTTCCTTAGTAGTAAAAATATGATAGAAACATGTGAAACAAGAAAAAAATTGTGCCCTTTCATAATGCGCACAATTTGTTATCTGGAGGTTTGTCTTCCCCTTCCAAATGGGAGACCCAGCCCTGGGCTCACTTTTGTTCAATTACCTCCATATTTAAACTAGGGTAATTTACATTCAATCTTAGTTCTGGTGCTCCTTGGTAGAAAAGCTAGTAGACAGAAAAGGAATCCAAATCCCCAGTTTTTCTTTTTCTTCCTCACACATCTGGTGCATTTCATGCACAACCGATCAACTTTCTGTCCTCTTCTGTTCTAGGACAATTGTGTGCAATAGGACAGGTAGCAAGCCACAGAGTGTGAAAGTGATTGATGTTGAAATTGAAATGGATCCTCTTCTGAGTGGCAGATACAATGCAATTTGTGTGAAGGCTGAAGGTCAGTGCTAATATACTACTGAATGCGCAACAACATCAACAAATTCTGCAGGATTTTCTCTGCTTAAAAATTGCTATATTTTACTGACTGCATGACAAAACCTTGTTTGAATCTGCCTGGGGCTTTTTCCTCCAAACCTGACTTTTTTTTCATTTGTTGATGGGTACCTTCTACTTTTTTGTTCCAGAAAGAGTAAAATGGATTTTTCTAAGTAGTTGGGGTGGGGAATGATTATGGATGCCAATCCTTCCTTCCTTCCTTCCTTCCTTCCTTCCCCTTCCTTCCTTCCTTCCTTCCTTCCTTCCTTCCTTCCTTCCTTCCTTCCTTCCTTCCCCCATATCTGACTTTCCTTTTATGGCTTGTTGTAAAGCAGGCTAGTTCTCAAATACTGTATACACATTTCATCACTTTGTTTAATTTTGTCTTGCACACACATGCACACGTCTATCCACCTGCCAGCACGCGTGAGCACCCACCCTGTGCCTGCAGGGTTTGCACTTCCCCATTGTTGGGTGCGTGCGATGTGGTGGTAGGAAGAGCGCAAAAATGAACTTTGTCCCCAGGCACTCCAAATCCTGGCTATGCCTCTGATTACATTTTGGACAATAGCTCCAAGTAACTACTAGGTACTGGTTGTGTTAGCTGAGGGATTCTGGGAACTTTAATCCCCCAAAAGGAGTCTCTCCAAGTTTTCATAGTTCGTCTGTTGGACTTTGGCTGTAGAAACCTGACCTGTCATTCAGACCAGTAAGTGGTCTTGGGCTACTCACTGTTTGAGCCTGACTTATCTCACAGGGCTTTTGTGAGCACAAGATGTGTACATGTTGTTGGCAGAACCTGAGGTCAGTGGAGAAGGGGTAAGGCTTGAATGTGGTGAACATTTATAGTAGGACTTAACACAAACCAACCACTTATGATACTAAGACCTATTCTGAATGACTTATATAGTAATCCCCCACCTATCGCGGGGGTTAGGGACCCGATCTGACCTGCAATAACTGAAAATCTGTGATATGCGGATCCTGGGCTGGGTTGGGACTGAGGCACCCTCTCTGTGGCCTTCTACACTTACCTGAGGCCTGGCACTCCTTTGAACAGGCCTCCAATGGGCTTCCCAGGCCTGTCAGATACCCCAGAAGTGGTTTCCTGTGAACCAGAAGTGACTTCTGGATCAGTGGAAACCACTTTTTGGGCCTTTGACAGGCCCGGGAAGCCTGTCGGAGGCCTGTTTGGGGCAGCACAATGGTCTGGGGTAAGTGCAGAAGGCCTCAAAAAGGCCCAGGCAGCTTGCCCCAGGGGGGCTTGCATTTTGTATATTGCGGTCCCGCGATATACCGGGACCGCAGTATATGAACCACAAAATGGCGGGGGACGACTGTAACATGTTGTAGAAAAATATGTTATTTTAAAATATGTGAATAGTTCACTATTGTGTGGTCTTTGCACCATGTGAATGCTGGATTTGAAGATCCAAACATTCTAGTTATTTTGAAATAGATATAGGTCTATAGAATATACTGTATCATTATTCATCTATTAGTGAGAAATGCCAAGAAGGACATGCCATAACTCCATTTTGAAAGAATGCATTATCTGGATCATCTGTTGCTGTAACCAGAAACCAAGAATATTTTTAGCTCTGAAAAAGAAATAAAAAGATTGTGTCTGCGTTACACACACACATTATTTCTGGCCCTATGTATGAGTTCTAAGAAAAGAACAAAACACAAAACGGTGAAGAATTTGCAGAAATCCATACTTTGAGATGGTTATCTCCTAGGAATCAGCTGTATACAACTTTTCTGTGCTCAGCATTAGAAATGCAAATGCTTCCCAGCCACGTTGCTCTTCTATAAATCCATTTATTTCCTGCTTGTTTCTCTGCACAGGCAAACCATGTGGGGATCCTCCATCCTTTCCTCATACCGTTCTGCATGGTCACACTGGTTTTGAAATGGGAGATGAACTGCACTACATCTGTGCCCAGGGATATGTCATGAGTAATAAAGACACAGCCTTCACCCTGCTGTGTCACACTTGTGGAGAATGGTTCGGCCAAGTCCAGGCCTGTGTCAGAGGTGGGTCCCATGACTTGCTAGTATTGCATCAGTATACTGGACTGTCCTTCAGAAACCCAGTGCCCTTCTTTGGCTATTTTCCTTAAGTACAAATGTTTCCCTTCTACTATTAGGGGTGGCATTTGGGTTTGGTTATTTGTGTAAACTTGAATGAAAAAGAGGAAACTCTTCTCTATAAATGCAAAGCCTTACATAAGAGATCACTTACAAAAGCAGTTCTAGCTGCAGCTTAAAGCTTCAATTCAGATGGTGGGTATGGCTTTCCATGTAAAAGGCTTCAGGTAAAGTGATGGGAGGATAGCACAACCACCACTGCCTGTCCCTTCTGCTTCTTGATGTAGCCATGCCCACCTCTGGTTACCTACATCCACTAGCCACACAACAGTTACAGTAGTACCTAAGGAGTGCCTTCGCTCACAGTATGCAGGAACAAGCAATTGGGGGGAGGGGGCGGGCGTGTGTGTTAATGAATATCAGGGTGCAACACCAGAGGGCCACAGGCCCCCCAACCCTGTTTTAAGGCCTCACTAATAAACAACAGGATGTCCCGATCACTTCTGTAGACCAGTTACGAAGTGAAAGCAAGCTGATTTGCCCAATGTGTGCTGAGCAAGCTCACATCAGAACAAATCAACCATTTCTTATGAATGCCCAGATTTCTGCAATGACCAATTATGAAACAAAAGCAAACACACTTTCTTACGGGGAAAACTATTTATTCCAAAACAAGGTTGCCACATCCATAAACAGATTGGTAGTTGAATTTTAGGTAAAAAGGGGTAATGGGCCAGAGTCCTTCATTGTACCTGAGGGCAAAGGGTAGCTTAGCTGTAAAGGTCAGATAACATGGAACCCAACAAAGACCCAACAACTCTCTGGTGACAATCTAGCTGCTTCACTGTTCCCAACTCTATGACCACCTCAGTGGCTAACTGCAGGAAGGAAGAACTGTGTAAACTAAGACACAGGTCTTGAATGACAGCAGGATGACAACTGCTTTGTATCCTATGCTTAGGGGTGGTGTTATGAAAAACCATCAGCCATAGGCCTATTGACCTGTCATTTCGAAAAGTTTTCCTTTTTTGGGGAGGCTATTGTTTTGAATGTTCATGGCCACTTGGAGTATTTATGACTTCAATATTGCTGGATGACAAATCCTCTCTGGTTGCTTGGTAAATGTATTGATCCCATAATGTGGTCCTTCAAGCCAGATGCCTCCCACGTCACAACCATGAATACAGATTTTTGGAGCTGTTTGCTTGATAAATGATCGGATGTCCAGAACATTTATCTCTCAAGGCTTTGAGAAGAAAGACATCTATTAGTCTACTGACCAACGTTTCCACCCCTCCTTACCTGTGTTTTATTGATTGCAGTTGATCTAGGCTATTTAAGACCAAAATTTGAGTAACCCCAAAATTCTGAAAACCTGAATATAAAGTGTGAGGGATACAAGAGTTGTGAATTAAGTTATGAAATGAATTAAATATGTGATACAGGAGTCTCTTAAGGTCTGCCATATCATCCTTGTATACATATTTGTTCCACATACTGCTATTATCAAACTTCTATATGGTTTCTTAACAGCTTTATAGGACTTCTCTAAAACCAGTGGAAACTGACCAGTAGATGTCTTGTTTGAAACATATGTCTATATAAAATGAAGAAATACATGGAATCAATTTCTGATCAACAAAGTAAAGAAAAGGCTTGGGTTTTTTTTTTTAAAAAAAAGGGTAGTGCTCTGGTTATTGCATCTGTGCATTTATCAAAACCAGTCCTTAGTTGTGCACTGCAATTTTTTTATGTTCTAACTTTGAAGGAAGGTGGCAATCTAGCTGAGGATTGCATGTACAATATTTTTTCTGCTTATTTACTTACTTGTGCTCACGACCTGGGTTCAATCCCCGGTAGCAGGCTCAATGTTCACTCAGCCTTCCATCCTTCCGAGGTCAGTAAAATGAGTACCCAGCTTGCTGGGGGGGGGGGCAATGTGTAGCCTGCACTCTGTAATTAAAATTGTAAACTGCCCAGAGACTACTTGTAGTAGTATGGGGCGGTATATAAGCAGAACACTTTGCTTTTTTGCTTTTGCTTTTTACTTAATGCCTCATTAGTACAGAGCACTTTTCTGAGTGGTTAACAATCAATAAACCAGACAGTAATAAATATATCAACAATTACTACTCTCATCAGAGCAGACCCCTTGAATCAATTGTGGATAATGAGTCAGCACTTACATAAATCTCAGTGCTTCAGTGGATCTGTTCTAGTTGGAACAACCAATGGGTGTCAAGCTAGTGTCTTCAGTTGTCAGTGTCACAGGACTGGTGCAGTTTCAGCCGGTCACTGGGATTTATTTATTTATTTATTTGTTCAAAACATTTTTATCACACCTTTCTCCCCAAAAGGTCCCAAGGTGGGATGAAGTTGCCTTTGCATGCCCTTTAAAGTCCAGTCAAAACATCCACATATGAGCAAAATGCCCTTTCAAAGTCGTGATATATAAATGAGGACAGTGGAAAAAACATCCACAGTAACTCCTTACTGTACATGGATAGAAGGAACCTTTACCCATGGTTGCCATTCATTCCACAAAGAAATGTAAATTCTTTATAATATGTAGCATGAATGTGACTGTTTTAAAAAGTCACCCCAGAAGATTTTTGAAAGGAAAATGTATGTGGGGATGTTTAGAGATATCTGGACTGTGAAGTTCTCCTGAGCCCTCTAAACAGATGCTATTTGTCAGAAATAGGACATTAATTATTTTTGGAATACAACTGTTCATCTGCTCACCCTTGTGGTTTTGCTTATTGTAGCACACACAAAAGTAATTTTTTCTCTTCTCTGTTCTTTTTAAAATCAAACTCCTTATTACTTACAGGAATTGTCTAATAGTCATTTCCACTAGATTTGCAGAGTTTTAAAAGCAATTTTTAGCCTGGTTTCCTGTCTTTGCTCTGGAAATTTGTGGCTTCAAAAATAATAGGATGGATCCTTAAATCTTTGTAGGTTTTGGCCTCAGTAGAACGAAATCAACACAAGCAAGCTAAGAACTGACCTTATAAAGCCACATCCTGATACCAATATGTATTTCTAAGAAAAGTAAAAATAGCTTCACTAAAATGGCACAGTGATTAGGTTTGCAGATGGACGTAATAATTTTCAAGGAATTTCTTCACATTTTCCCTCCCTTCTTTTTACTGAGCTCAATACTGTTTAATAACTAAAATCCAGGATTGAGAGAGTACTTGAGAATTTCCTTGTCAACATCTCAGTGTTTTTCTAGAAGTATCAGACGTCCAAGAAGTTATTTCTGGAAGAACTTTCTGTCTTCTTCTGAGGTGGTGGTGGGGATAGGGTACCCATGACAAACTAAGGGCGTTTATACACGACCCCTAAGCTGCGCTGCAAATGGCTCCCAGCTCCGGAGCTTAGAAATGTTTTCCCACCAGCTCCGGAGTTTGGAGACAATTAAGTGCGACCCCGCCCACTTTAGCGTGACCCAGCGCATTTTTCATGTACCTGCTCTCTGCAGGTGAAAAAAAATTGATGCGGATAAGAGTGCCGGGCTCTCCTGGCTTGTCTGTTGTTTTTTTGCCTCCCGCTCCTTTAAGAGCTCCTTGAGCTGGAACCAGGAAGTAATGGGGCTCAGGGCTCGTGGCAAGTTCGACCGGCAGGTTAGTAAAGGCTTCTTTTGTCCGTTTTTCCCTCCCCCCTCACGCCAACAGGAGCAGGAAGTGCTGAGGGGTGGGGACGGAGGAACAGAAACGAACCCCCAAGATCTCTGTCCGAATTTAAGGGACCAGCGGATCTTAGGGGTCGTGTGAAAAGGCAATAAAACAAGTAAAATGGAACCAAGTTTTCCAGAGTTTGGAAAGGAACAAAAATGTGCACTGGTTAAGATTGTTGACTTTATTGCAACCACAAATACCTTCTCAAAAACACATTGTGCCAAAGTCCTTGATGTTTGCTTCTAATTAAGTGCTTTTAGGATGGCAGCCTTTCCTTAGAAACAACATGTTGTGTGTGTGTGCACGTGTGTCCTAAGACTGCCGTTTTATACATGTCTACTCAGAAGTTAACCCATTAGCACTGGCTAGACTCAGTCCAGGGAAGAGGATTATAAAATTGCAGTGCTGGCAGTGTTTATTATTGACAAGCAGAAAGAAAGAAAGACCCACAAAAATAAACATATTTGGGGTTATTCCAGTAATGAAACATAACTGCAAAATATGAGTTAATTCCACTCTGTGTGAATTCCATTTCCCCACATATAATTTCAAATTGTTACATTAGGTGCTGTCAAGTTACATCTGATGTATAGCAGTTCTAATAAGATTCCCAAAGTACCTGAGATATTTAAGAGATGGTTTTACTACTGCCACACCCCAATGACTTTCCATAGCTGATTCGGACCCCGGTCTCCATCGTCTTAGTTAGTCTCTGATTTAACACATGTAATTTTGAACAAAGGAAGGTAGGAGGGGGGAAAAGAAACATAGATTGTGATATGTTACTTTTGAACTGCCAGATTGTGGGCAGGGGGCTGGGTTTAGTAAAATACCGGAGTGCCAGTGTTGTGAGATAAAATGAAGGGTATTGTTGTGGAGACAGGCAAGGAATTGCTTACAACCCATCGTGTGTTGGGGTCTGAGCCTGAAGCAACACCTGGGTGCCAAGCAGACCAGCTGCAAGAGCCTTTGGGCTCCCTTCAGACACATTAACTCCTAGTAATAACAGAAAGAAGGCAGGAAATAATTGATACTCTGCTTTTGATCATATAAATTCCTGTAGTAAAATCAGAACTGCCTCCACTGCCATGGGAGACAAGTAAGCAAAAGCCATGGTAAAGCTTTTTCTGTGAGCACCTTCTGTTTGACCTTCCTATTCCTGTATGTCAAACCAATACAGGCATGCTACTGCTATTGATTTGGCATACAGAAGATCAAAGGAAAAGAAGTTCAAAGAACATTTTCAATTTTAAGTGCTTACTTTTGAGATAGTAATACGAGATAGATAAACAGAAAATCAGGCAGTAGGCAAATAGTATTATTAAGAAAAATGTCACATAGGCTGGATAAGGTTAGCATTTCTATGTAAAGGAAGGATTCAAAACACGCCATTCCTTTTTTGTGAAAGACGATATGGTGCTCCCATATTGGTACTAGTGGATTCTCATCTATTGTAAGATTGGCTAATTTCACAATTACGAGTTCTGATTGGATGATGGATTCTAGGACCAATTTATCATAAGGGTCACTTCAAAGATGATTTGAAAGGTGCTTCCTAAGCAGGTGTGTGTAGGAATGTTTGTTTGTGCTCCAGGCAAGACAAAAACCAATATAGCAATAAGTGAGTTAACTACTTGCGGGAGAGTGGAAAAAAACAACAACAACCTCAAGTAGTATCAATGATTGGTAGACCCAATAATAGTTGTCTAACTGAAGAGATGTTGTGAGAGTCTGGTTCCAGAAAATACTTCTCACAACTCAGATCATTATTTTTTTTTACCCTTCTATAGATGAAACTGAGGGGCATATTGATTACGAAGATAATTTTCCTGATGACCGACCTATGCCCACTCAAGAACATGACCAGAATGCCCAAGAGCCAGAGAAAAGAGGACACAAGACGGAGAAAGACACAGATGACAACACCAAGTCTCAATTTGCTGATGGTGACAATCACATTGGTGTCAAAACCATGTCAAATGAGCAGGCCATCAAAATGATATATGAAGGTGAAGAATTCCCCATTGGACCTTTCATTGTGAACAATGATACAAAAGCAACAAAACATACTAACCCGGATGAGTCATGGCTAGATGGTTACCCTGTTACTCAAGAAGCAGTGGGAGAAGATGGAGAGGGCGAAGGGAGTAAAATGGATGGATCTGAGGGGATACAAGATGAAATTGCCACTGACCAACCAAACTATGTTGGAGTTAGAAAAACAAAGGGCAGAATCATGGAAAAAGATTTGCTACAGACTAGGGTAGCCCCATTGCTGAAAGATGATGATGATGAGACCAAAGGAATACTTGTGACCCTACAGCCAATAAGAGGCCCAGAAAATGTAAATGTAAGCAAAGACTCTAATGATGTCACTAGTTATGCTCCAATGACACCTATGGGTTTTGTTACTCAGAAGGTAGTCTCAGTAACCATAGTCACTGGATTGAATGTGGCCACAATGGAGGCGTCTACGGTGCTTTATCTTACTGAACATATCCCATTGCTAAAAGAAGATATGATGACTTCCCCAATGCAAGCAGTTACTACTATTCCTTCTCAAAATGTATTTACTGATATGCCAGCAGATGCTGAGAGAGAAGCTCTGACTTATGGAATAAGTGGAAAGCTCTTGACCACTTTTGAACCATGTGTAGGGGTTGATTGTTCCAGTTCATACACAGCTCCCATGGCAGCCATTGGGGTGACTGTGGTAGGCTTGATTTTACTTGTTTCAGTCTTGGCAGTGTGGTGCTTCAAGAAACGGCCACAGAAGACTTCTGTTTATAAACTGAATGGAAAAGATCATATTAGGCACCAGCTGCAACAGATTGAAATGCAGAAAGTCTAACGTGGTAAGTCTCTGAAAGAGTGGGAGAAACTAAATGGTCAATGAATGCTGAGGTCAGTTTGTTCAGAAGACAAGAAAGTGTATCTGCAGATTAGCAGGACTTGCAGCCATCTGAAATGGCAACGTCTAGGTGGCAGTATTAATCTAATGACTTGCATATATTTTTATCCACTCACCTTGTAGAAGACTTTGGGGCTGATTCACAGAATTTTTTTAAATCATATAGTAGTTGTGAGTATGACATGGTGGTCCGGTTTTCTGGAATATGGTTGGAGCTTTACTTTGTGTAAATAATGGCCATCCTGACTGCAACCTATATGGCAGATGGAGAAGACTTGAACAATTACATTTGCCATTTCAAAGTTTAGGTTAAACTAATGTAGACGGTTATTATTTGCCATGTTCTACAGAATTGTGAAGGTGCAAACCAGCGATTGTTGCTTTCCTACAGCCTATGTTAATTTCAGCAGATTGCTACTGAAGGAGTTCCTATCTTCGGTTAGTGCCTTTGTGAACAGAGAGATTATCACCAGGAATTCAGCATCACGTTGATTATAAACATGGCATTATTGGACAATCTGTTGGGTTTTTTACTTGCTTTATTATCTAGGAAGATGCAACTTTTTATATTTGGGTGAGACTATACACAAGAAATCTCCTGTTAATGTGTATCTTTTTTTTTCTTCAAGACCCATGTCCTCATAGAATGTTGGCGATCAGTAGCACAATCTGTTTTTTTTTAATTATCTAAACAAAACTATTCTAAATAGAGAAGCTAAGCACACTGCGAACCAATGGCTTAAATTCTTAAGCCAGAATGGTCTTCTACACCCCGGGCCATGCTTCCAATCTATTTATTCCTTGAAGGATAACCTTTAGCAGATGGTATTGGGTATCAAGTGATGTACTATAGAGCTTCATTGATCTGAAAAAATCACCCAACTTTTGTCAAAATTTTTCTAAAGCCTATGGGCCCTATAGGATTACTCTTCTAAGCTGAACACGATATAACATTTGGCCTGTATTGCCACTGAAAGCTATTTAATCCTTTTCTAACACAATGCTATTATGGTCTGGAATGATCCAGAATGAGCCATATTCAGAGTACAGTCAGTTAAATAAAGTAGAATAAGTGTTATTGATTTAAGTTCCCTTTATTTCAATGGTCTACTTTCAGTATGAAAAAATCTGTATTCTTAGTAATCCATTGGATCCACAATTAATTATGGATTAACTAATTAATTAATCAAACACAACTCATTTAGAAGTGTTCAAGTCACCTTGCAGTACAGATTAGCCAAAATGGAAGTTTCTATTGTTAGATAACTCAGGGTTGATTTATAGTGAAGAAAAATCTCATGCAGGTAAGATGTTAATAAAGATCCCACATCAAGGAAGACTATTGATGGGTTTTGAGATCACAGCATACTAACAATAACCTTTATTGTCATTGTACAACCAGTGTACAATGAAATTGGCTGAGCTCCTTCCCTCCCCCCCCCAACACCATCCCACTAAAAAGCCATTCAATCTGAGTTCACACTGTATGCTTGCTGCACAACTCGCCAGCCCCACGAGTCTATCACGAGTTGTCATGTCCCGTTTAACAGTCGAACAGCCCACGGATAAAAACTGTTTTTAGCCTGTTGGTACGGCTTGCTATACTTATGTATCTCCTACCAGAGGGTAGGAGAGTAAAGAAGTGCTGACCGGGGTCATCCCTGATAATTTTCCTTGCTCTCCTAAGACAACGGTCCCTGGCGATATCATCCAGTGGACTCAGGGGACAGCCCATGATGTTTTGTGCTGTGTTCACTACCCTCTGTAAAGTCTTTCTGTCCGCGGCTGTCAAACCAGCATACCAGACTGTAATGCAGTACATAAGGACACTTCCTATTGTAGACCGGTAGAAGGAGGTCATCAATTGTTGTTTCACATTGTTCTTCTGCAAAAGCCTGAGGAAATGGAGTCTCTGTTGAGCCTTCCTGGCCACATGGGTTGTATTAATTTTCCAGGTAAGATCTTCACTGAAATGAACTCCCAGGAATTTGAAGGAGGAGACTCTCTCCACTCGGCCTCCCATGATGTACAGTGGAACAGGTTCCTCTCTTTTCCTCCGGAAGTCCAACACCATCTCCATACATATTAGTCTGTTTGTCTTTATATATATTAGTCTGTTTGCCAACTTGACATTTATATCTCTGCACAACTTTGACATTAGTAAAATACCTCTAAGGTGCACTAGTCAATAGAAAAGCCCCTCTTCTAGATTCATATTAATCTTTCCTAATGACATGCAATGAAGTAAGCAACTGCGCATATGTCAGCATGTATATAGTAGCACTGTTATTTATGGTTTTTGGGACTTGTATATCTCCAGTCAGCACTCTTTATATATCCTAAAGGGCAGTGAGACCACAATTCCAAGAAAGGACTGGGACAGCTTCCGTTTTTGTACATTGACAAGAAGCAGGCCTATGAAGCCTTGGAGGTAGGCCCTGGTCTATATGAGTGAAATGTAGGTGTTTGTAGGTTGGAACTCAAGCTGACAAACTCCTGGAGAATTCTGGAGGTGGAGTCCAAAAAAGCACCAATAGCACATCTCTAATGTATGGCACCATACCCATTTTGCATGAATATAAATATAAAAAATACACATTTTAAGCATATTAAATGGCAAATTTAGTCATTGTACAAAAGATGTGACTTTTTAAATGCATTTTCTACTACTCAAATGGGAGATTTTCCAGCATAATCTTCAAATAAAATGAACACAGTCTAAAATAAGAGTTTGTCAAATATGTATTATATTTAAGCGTTCTACTGCCATACAGGGCATTTCAAAAACCATTATTTTATAACAAAACTAGGCTGCAATCTTTGTCATTGAAATAATTACCAAAGGAATATCAGTCCAGTAGGACCTTCATATCTGTGGGAGATCCATTCCAAGCCTCCTTGCAGATGCAGAGAAACACTGAATGCTATTGTTACAGCAAATGCTATGCATAGCATGGTCTCTGACTCCATCCAGTGACCAGTTCTGCTAATAATGTCATGGGAATCAATTCCGTGAGTGAAAGCTATATATTACATGCTCTCTGTCTCTCTCTAGTGACCAGTTCTGGTAACTTCATCATTAAAAATATGTATTTTGGGATTGTTTTTAAAAATATATTTTTAATATTTGCAGACTATAGATAAGATATTGATCCTGCAGCTAATGGGTTCCTAGTGGATTCAGTAAGTAAATTTTAAATCAGTACCATGCTTCTGGCCACCCTGGACCCCATGATTTCATCACTGAAAGTGTCTGGGAGGTCTGCTTGCCCTCAAACGCAGTATCTCTAATTCAGCCTCTAAATCAGGGAGTCAAAAGGATCTTTTAGGGTGCTTTTACACAACCTCTAAGATCAGCTGGCCACTTAAATTCAGACCAGAGATCTTCGGAGTTTGTCGCTCTTCCTGTGTCCCCAACCCCTCCACACTCCCTGGGTCCTGTCTGCGTGAGGGGAGGGAGAAAAAAAGGAGAAAAGAATGCCGGCTCACCGTGTCGCTCTGCATTCCAGTCTCTTAATATCTCTTAAAGGGGCGAGGGGCAAAAAAACAACAAACTCAAGGCGAGGAGAGCCCGGCACTCACTCCTTTACATCTGTATCAGAAATTTTTCACCTCCGGAGAGCAGGTACTTGAAAAGTGCGCTGGGACACGCTTAGGTGGGCGTGGCTGCACTTAATTTTTTTTAAAACTCCGGAGCTGGTGGGAAAACAATTTTAAGCTCCGGATCTGGGAGCCATTTGCCTTGGATTTTAGGGGTCGTGTAAAAGCGCCCTAAGGCTCATTACACAGTGCACTGTATGGGATGGATCATCAACACTATGGAAGAGAACCCCTATAGAGAGAACTGTTCTCTCTGTGTGTGTGTTAATCGATTTTCATTCTTTGTCATTATGTTTTTTTTGGGGGGGGGCATAAGAATTATATACCTGCTTCAGCTGGTGTAGAAGACGGCAGCCATATTAGTGTCAGGGTTGAGGTGGAATGATAATATCTCCCCCACTCTATGCTGCATTGGCTACCTGTACACTTCCGTGACCGGTTCAAGTTTATGACTCTTACATATAAAGCCCTATATGATTTGGGACCACCTCACCTGACATTACACCTTCATTCACCAAATTGTGCCTGTAGTACAGTACATGTTCGTCGCAAACCAGGTGTCTAAGATTGGTAAGTTCTCAGTAGTTGCCCTAAATTTCTTGAACAACTTCCTGCCCAAGATTCGACTCACCCCTCTCTGGGATTTTCAAAAATGTAGTCATTACCTGGTCTCCAAAGTTCAAAAGACGAACAAAGAAAAGACAAATAAAATCAAGTAATGAGATTGTTACCTATATTCTGACAAGGCAATGAAGGATCCATTTCAACTTTCAGTTACCCACCATTCCAAATTCTCTGACAGCAAGCAATGTCTGGTTTTCTTGAACACTTACCAGTAATTGTACACTGTGATACATGTTGTATTGAAAAATGTGATGCTTAGTTGTAGGTGTTTCTCCCATGGAAAACTCATCTGATATTGAGTAATACTACTAAGAACAAATTAACTACTCTGTTCAAAGGCACACATTTTAACATAAATACAGTGGACCCTTGTATAACAAACAGCTTGTATAACATAAAATTTGTACAATATAAAAAATTCCGGAGATAGGGGAATTTTGCTTACCATAATCGCCTATGGGGAGACTCCGTACAACATAAAAATGAGATCACTCCTATGGGAATGTGTATAAAGGGAAATTTGCTTAACATAATTTCATTTGGAATGAATAAATTCCTTTATACAAGATACCACTGTAATAATGTTGTTGCTCTTTAAATGTAGACATTAACTGGAAAATATGCAACATGAGTCACTTGATTATATTTATGCAGGCTTATGGAATGCAACTGTGGATGAAAGGAAGCCAATTATCATTTAAACATAATCAAATCCACCTTAACAAATGGATTTATACTTAAAACCTCAAAGGAAGGCACACATTTGGCTTGGGTAAATATAGCTGACTCCAAACAGGAGCACCAGTAAGAGATTTAAAATGGAGTGGGGAAATTATAATAATCTCCCTATTTAAAAATGATCTGTTTATTTTAACACTTTAATTCTGACCAATGAAGACAGTCAAGATACAGAATGGCTGTTTGTTGGGATCTGAGCTGTGATTTACAAAACGTCTAAGGCCATTTTGTGACTTGGCTCTTAGAAAAACCTCTTAAAAGGCATGTAGCTTAAATTCTCCACACTAGGTCATTCAGGCCAGACACAACCAAAAAAATGAAGCTGCTGTTTAAGAGATGGCTGACAACCAAGAGTTCAGACAGTTGCTACGAAGAATTAGTTGTGGGTGTTCTCGCTGCCCTGCTACAAACTTCATCACAGCTCTATGTTCAAACATTATTAAAAGAGAATGTTTTCTCTGGCACCATCTACTTCTCCTTAGAGTTTATGTACAGACAAGTTATTTTAAAAAGTAGCTTTGCTTCGCAGTGTAGAGCAGAAGTTAAAACACATTTCCATAATAGCTGGCAGTCTACATTGGACTTGGTGGTTGCTACGTTACAACAGGGCTGAGTAAATATGGCCTCTCAGATGTCTTTGAACTACAGCTCACATCAACCAGAGTTGGTATAGCCAAAGGTGAAAAATTATAGGAGTTCATAGCTCATGTATCTTTAATCAGAATTTAGGAAAGTTACTTTGTGGCAGTGCAGTGCCCAGAATCCTCTAGCTGGCATGGACCGTTATGCTGGCTGGGGGAATTCTGGGAGCTTTAGCTCTCCAAAAAAGCAGTATTGTATTTCCAACCTCTGCCTTTATTTTTATCCATCTCTGCTACACAAAATACATACACAAAATGGTGGAGGGCACTGTATCTTCTACTCCAGCATGATCTCTAGTCTCTAAAGAAGCAGTTAGAGACACTCAGCCCAGCTTCTGAAGGAAAATATCAGTAGCTACCAAATCCTCAACTGACAACCGAAAAACCTCCTACGGTCAGCATGACATGGTTTAATTTTTTTTCGGTCTCCCTTATGAAGCATGTAGTTAAATTTCTTGGTCAAGCAAGGTGTTCCTTTACATGCATCACTAGTTTGCAAACACATGCTACATGTTACTTAGCTGAGGGTGGGTGGGGATTCTTTTCCTGTTGTTATCCAATGTGTTTTGAACGAGAGATAGCTGAACCTGAGACTTGACATGCAAAGCATGTGCTGACAAATGAGGAAGTCTAGTATCCAGAAATAATATTCACATTTCTTTGGTATGTGGTGCTTTTTATATCCAGGTGAGATCACCTAACTTATGTATAAGATCTGAGTGGTGCTCAGTACATTCTGTTTTAAATACTTCATTTTAATATTCTTAATTCATGAGATTTTAAAAATGATCTTCCTAGTAGTGATTAAGGGAACTAGACAGGTGTTTGTTCTGCTGTTTGTACTGCATTCTTCACTGTTCCTTTTGATACTGATTCTCTTGACCACACAGCATTACTGTTAATATTGGGTAGAACCAATCTTTTGGCATGATTATGTGGTATAGTTTGTTGGGTGGTAGGCCTTGTATTTTTGTAGTTTTTATTTGCACCATGCAATGTTGTTTTTGGGTTATGCCAGTGGTTTCCTACCTTGGCTAACCCAGGTGCTCTTGAACTGCAACTCCTAGAAACCTTCAGCACTATCTGTGCTGACCAGGGTTTCTGGGGCTGGCAGTTCAAGAACACCTGGGCTATCTAATATTGGGAATAACTAGCTTATGTGATGACCTATATCAGGCCTGCACAAAAGGTAGACCGCAGGCTACCAGTAGCCCACGAAGGGTTCAAAAGTAGCCCGCCGGCCACCAATAAAAACAAATAAGTTCTCCACCCCTCCCTCCCTCCCCCATCCCAAGGACCACCACTGCCCCAGCAAAGTTCTGTGCCTGCCAACCCACTGTCACAGCTGAGCGAGGCAGTTCAAGGGCTATGGCGTGGTCCCCTGTTCCACCCATTGGCCAGATGATCGAGCGGGTGCAAGAGAAGTGTGTGCATGGTTAGCCTTCCCATTGGAATGCATTGAAATTCAGATAATCCGTTCTGGAGGGAATGGATTTCAATGCATTCCTATGGGAAACTGCTGCTCTACTTACATTTTTTTAACATGAGCATGTGCTTGGAATGGATAAAATTCGTAAGCAGAGGTATTAGTGTAGTAGCCCTCAGGCACTTTGGGCCAGAAAAAGTAGACCTGGTACTGTTCAAAGTGGGAGAGCCCTGACCTATATAATCTTTTGGGGCAGTTGTGGGAAATTACTGATGATGTACAGAGTGGGGCACTGGTCAGGATTGCAATGCAACTTACAGTATTTTAAATTCATTTTTCTAGTTTGACATGAGAGGTATAGTACTGAACTAGCACAGTACTGATTCAAATACTCTGGTTTATAAAATCAGCCCTATTTCAATTGTTAAATATTTTTTAAAAACTTTAATTCTACTGAAAGATGCAAATAAAAGGGTGGTGATAATGGCAGAGAAGAGAAGGAAAGGGGGACTGTGTTTAGTATGTACACTTCAAACACGTCTTCCCTGGATAATTAAACTGTTCTTTGTTGATGACAATAGCAATTAATGTGCCAGGGTAAAATATAGATAAGTAAATGTGTTTATTGCTATTTTTCTTTTATGGGGAACATAGGGTCACACCCTTGGTATTATTCTTTTAAAAAGGACAGTATGTTTCATAGCAGCAACAGTCAGAACTGGATATGGAACAACTGAATGGTTTAAAATTGGGAAAGGAGTACGACAAGGCTGTATACTGTCACCTTGCCTATTTAACTTATATGCAGAGTACATCATGCGAAAGGCAAATCTGGATGAATCACAAGCTGGAATTAAGATTGCTGGAAGAAATATCAATAACCTCAGATATGCAGATGATACTACTCTGATAGAAGAAAGTGAGGAGGAATTAAAGAACCTCTTAATGAGGGTGAAAAGGAGAGTGAAAAAATGGGCTGAAGCTCAACATAAAAAAAACTAAGATCATGGCCACCGGTCCCATCACCTCCTGGCAAACAGAAGGGGAAGAAATGGAGGCAATGATAGAGTTTATTTTCTGGGGCTCCTTGATCACTGCAGATGGTGACTACAGCAACGAAAATAAAAGACGCCTGCTTCTTGGGAGGAAAGCAATGGCAAACCTAGGTAGCATCCTAAAGAGCAGAGACATCACTTTGTCAACTAAGGTCAGGATAGTCAAAGCTATGGTTTTTCCAGTAGTGATGTATGGAAGTGAGAGCTGGACTATAAAGAAGGCTGATCACCGCAGAATCAATGCTTTTGAGCTGTGGTGCTGGAGGAGAGTCTTGAGTGTTCCCTGGACTGCAAAGAGATCAAACCTAGCCATCCTGAAAGAAATCAACCCCAAATGTTCACTGGAAGGACAGATTTTGAAGCTGAGGCTCCAGTACTTTGGCCACCTCATGAGGAGAGAGGAGTCCTTAGAAAAGTCCCTGATGTTGGAAAAGATTGAAGGCAAAAGGAAAAGAGGACGGCAGAGAATGAGATGGTTGGACAGTGTCATCGATGCAACCAATATGGATTTGACAAAACTCTGGGAGGCAGTGGAAGATAGGAAGGCCTGGTGAGCTCTGGTCCATGGGGTCACGAAGAGTTGGACACGACTGAACGACTGAACAACAATGTTTCACAGGCAGCCCAAAGTCTGAGAAGACAGGGTGTCTCACTCCAGCTTTAAAGATAAGGCATACTATCCCTACTGAGATCATGTGGTGCCCAGCCAGGGTTTTGCATTGGTTGCTTTATGTATTTTCTGTTGGAGTTACGCTTTAGACTTCAGTAAACTACAGTTCATATATTTTCACCAAGATTACAACAAATACAAAAGGAGCACATAAATGTTTCACACACCAGGAGTCTTGTATTTCAGAAATGTGACAACTGAATAATATTAAGGCACTTTATTGTTTCAGATATGTCACGTAGATTATCAACGACAAAGGTATATTACCAATCTCTCAATGAACAGTGACAAAAATGAAGCACCATTTCTGTTTTAAGGCTTGTTCAAATGGGGCAAAAGTTCTTCCCCTTCTTTCTCCTACCTGATTGTGAAGAATGGGCTTCGCCAACATTTCCTTTAATAAACTGCTTCTCTAAAATTGCTTCTCTTTGGCAAATCATAGAGAACCTTTAAAAATACAGTATTTTAGAGATCCACTTTTCCACTCAAGATTCTCTTCTGGAGCTTTGCCTGCTCGTATGCTTTCTGAAACCCTAACTGAAAGTTTCCACGGAGGCTTTGACTGTGGACATGAACTTGAGTGGAAAAACTGCATAAAACTAAACTCTATCCCCAGAACAAAATCAGTCCATGAATTAAGTATGCTGAAAGGTGGGATTAAAAAAAATCAAGAGAAGTCAAGAAAATAAACAAGACAGGCCTAACATGGGATGCATGATAGAAAAATTACTGACAAAATTACTGCAGAATCCAGTACTTTTGTGAGAACAGATGCTCTATCTAGGTAAACATTCGGATAACACAGAATTGTGAGGTTATAAATGAAATAAAGTAGCATATAGAGAGACAGCCAGGATTACAACTCATTCTTAGAAAAGGTATACTACTGTCAGTTCTGAACAGCCATACCATCTAAAAAGAAACATTTTTAACATGAGCCAAATTTAGGTGAAAACACTAAATCATTAGGAATCCCCATAGTTTTTCTTATAAAATAACAGAGGGTAGGGAAACCATGAAGTTAATTTAAAAGATCACCAAACTATCTGTCTTTATTAAGTATGTGAATATTTGCCACCCCCACAAATTCTAGGCAACATTTGTTTTCACTTCACATTTCTCTAACTGCAAGATTTTTTAAGAAACTGTTTGATGAATTAACATAGATTGCTATGGACATGCTAGAGTACTGCATTCTCTCTTCTCCCCTCCGACAGGACTATTACACCTCTAACTGTTCCATGATGACTAGAAATGCAACAGGCAAAGGTACATTGTGTTCTGTCTAACAGACCCTAGCAGACATCACTAGAACACACAACGCAAATTTTTTTCTGGTGTCACAAGCCTAAAGCCAGGGCTTTACCAGGGAAAGGGGCTGTGAAGTCTTTAATGGTGAAAATTCAGATACACAGATGTGGGGATTTTTTTCTGTCTAGCAAGACAGACTGCCTAGATTTCAGATGAAGAAAGACTCTTCCAAAACCACAATCAATGCTGTTTTAACCTATAGATGTCTGTCTGTCTGTCTGTCTGTCTGTCTGTCTGTCTCTGTCTCTGTCTGTCTCTGTCTCTGTCTCTCTCTCTCTCTCTCTCTCTCTCTCTCTCTCTCTCTCTGTGTGTGTGTGTGTGTGTGTGTGTGTGAGAGAGAGAGAGAGAGAGAGAGAGAGCTGTCTGTGGTCTCAACTACTACTCCCAACATCTCAGTTCTCTGGCCAGATTAGCAGGATAGTCAAAATGAACATCTGGATCATTGCAGGTTCCTTACTCCTGGTTTACCCAGAGCATTCCAAAATGTATACTTAAGTGAAGAGATAATCCAATCAGTATAAAAAAACCCAGCAAAGTAATACGTTCTAATGCACCTAGAATGTAGTCATCTTGGCTTGTTTACATTTTTTTCATCTCTTTGCTGGCATATCCATTTCAAATCTCAAAGCCAAAGAAATCACTACTGAAGCATTAACAGTTCTGACTTGAAGTCCAAAAGCTGGCTGTGGTCGCTAAATTGAAACACTGAAGGGGGAAAAGGAATCAGCAAACATGAAAATTAAAATGGCTTTCAAAAACCATCTGCACTGTCTATGTTCAGTAGATTTAATAGGCAAAGCATCCCCAAAACATCTGCAGAACCACACACTTCCACCTATGTCTGGCTCTCTTCTAGGAAGGGGTGTTAGGATTAACATCCCCCAAAAAAGGAGGATCGACTTACTTCCTTGTTACAGCAGCAAGTAACCAAAGAGATTACTGTGCTAGAAAATGGAAGCCAATGTTTTAACACATTGCCTTGCCTGCATACTTAGTAGAAAGACTATAAACCCACACATAGAATTACAATAAATAAATATTTATATTATAACAATTCCAAGTTTGAGTCTATAATATGTACTCCACACCGAGCCATTAAGGCAGAAAAAAAGTTAATCAAAACCTGCTAAAGGAAAAGCTGCCCTGGTATGTCCGACGATTTGGTGTTCCAGATAATTTATATTATTTATTCGATAAGAATTAACATTCAAACAGATGGAATGTTGAAATTTGATGAATTAGTCCCATGAGTGAGGAGTTATTTGCAGGACTGATATTGCATCCTATACCCTTGAGTGACACTTATACATAAGTAGACATATAAAAGATGGCACTGTACAATAGTGCTTTTAAAGCAAGATGTTGGGGGATGATATTCATGCTCTCACTCATCAGATGAAGCGATTTACAAGAAATCTGATGTAAGTGAAGTAATAGATATTGGCCAAAAATGCTTTCACATTGTTACACTGGCAAAAGAGAAATGTAACAAACTGCTATTTGATCAACAAATCCTGCCTGGATTCCTCTCTGCATACCAGCTAGGAGGTTTGGCATGTGACTAGTAATTAAAGCAGGCACTCCTTTGCGGCAATTTGACACTGTAAATTATACCATTTTTTCCTGCCAACATACACAGGAAAACGTTCACCAATGTCATGTAACAAGGCACAGATTGTGGAGGAGAGCTGTAAAAAAATAAACTAGCAGCATTACTGATACCGTTAAGATTACACTTTTATACACATGTAAGTCTCAATGAACTGAATGTGACTTAGCTCTTACTTGAGATATACGGGTTTACATTTTAAACCCTAAATAAAGTATAGGATGGCAAATATAGTGCTCTGTTTTCTGGAAATTTGGCTCATTTCTATTTCCTTTCCTTACTGGATACTGAAAACAAGGCAAACCAACTTTTTCTCAAAATGACATTCCCTATCCTACTGTTTTATTTTGAGCATGCAATCAAAGTCTCAGCTAAATGTCCATAAGGTACAGAAAACATGTCTGAAAATACTCATTTTGATAAATTAGGGTCACAAATTTAAATTAGTTTTTTTTTAAAAAAATACAGTTTACAATGTAATACTGACCATGTGTACTCTAAAATCCCACCAGATTCAACAGCCTTACATCCATGGAGACAAGCATTGAATTGCAGGCTCAGGAATGTGCTTGCAGACAAATTATCAATTTAGCAGAATTTAAAAAATGTATAAACAATATAGCATATTTCAAAAACTGAGAAATATCTTCCCTATTTGATTTTTTTTTTTAATTTATTTAGTGGAAAGATTTTATCCTGTTCAACAAATATGTTCCCAGCATTTTTGCAAAGATTCATATACCCTGTGTGTTGTGTCATTACAGTCATGACCAACTCTTCGTGACTCCATGTCCATGGAGTTTTCTTGGCAGGAATACTGGAGTGGTTTGCCAGTTCCTACTCCAGGTGCCTACAGCACCTGGTATTCCCTGGTGGTCTCCCATCCAAGTACTAACCAGGGCTGACCCTGCTTAGCTTCCGAAATCAGGCGAGATCGGATATGCTTAGGGCATCTAGGCTAATCTTATTAAAATCATGCTTATGCCTAAATCCATCTGTGATGTTTATGCATAGCACAATATATAGAATGAAAGTTGTAAATTGTTAAAATTGTTAATGGTTAGGATATATATATGCAAAAACTTTAAACAAAAAGGAAAACCTAAGTGTGTAGCACATGGAGAACTCACAGGATGACATTTAAAGTCTGATCAGACTTAATAAACAACTGAGGTATTTCTAGCACCTGAGCTAAAGGTGATACATAGAGATGTAAAGGAACAGTTCTCTTCTTAAGAGTCACATTGGTCAGTTGTTCACAGTCATTGTGTTCCATTGTCCAATGTTAGGAGTTCATCAAGGTATTCTACCACTTCACCCTAAAATAGATAGAATGGTAAATTGGTTAATTCTACAGAAAACATGTAACTTTTTAAAGAAAATACATTACAAATACCCGAGACAGTTTTAAGTATAGGTATTAAACTAAGTTTACTTAAGGTAACGGTTTCTCCTGATAGACCAGGGGTCCTCAACCTAAGGCCCCGGGGCCGGATGCGGCCCCCAAAGGTCCTGAATCCGGCCCCCAAAGGTCCTGAATCCGGCCCCTGGGACCAACTGCAACCCCCCCAAACCTACCCCCTGCTTTGCGAGCAAGCCAGCCTCCGCAGCTGCTTCTATTGCTGCAGCAGTTCAAAGCAGTGGGCTATGTCACTTCTCCCACTCCCCCAACTACCACCCAGATGATCAGCATGCTGGCTAGTGGGGCATTCAGAGTGGGAGGGCTACGGCCTGAGGGGCTTGAGTTTGCCTGGGCTGCCTCCTCCTTCCCAGCACAAGGAAGGAAGGAAGGAAGGAAGGAGAGCCGCTCCAGCCGCTGCCACTGTAGGAGGAGGAGGAAGAGGTGCAGCAGAGGGATCCCAGCGCTGTCCCCCCAGGGTGGTGATCTAGAGCAGGAAACATTGCTGGGGCCCTGGAGACACAATGATCATGGGCCAATCATGGGGGGCTCCGTCCACTTGCCCCACCCCCTTTTTTCCATGGTAGCCTTTTTTTTTACTGTGGTCCGGCCCCCAGTGGTGTCTGGGGCGTGGTGGACTGGCCCGCTGTTTGAAAACTTTGAGGACCGCTGTGATAGACCCATAGAACAAATTACCATACATTGAGCCAGATACAGTATTTGGTTTGTCTTGACCAGTACCATCAATGTTGATTGGTAGCAGCTTTCAAGGGTTTCAAGCAAGATGTTTTAGCCCTACCTCATGTTCCTGCTCTGGGTAATAATTCACCCTGATTATAAAATCAGATCCAACCAGGTGTGCTTAAGGTTGGCAAACATTATTTAATAATAAGCCAGTATTTTTCCCTATCCATCTCTGAACGTATCAGCTAAATTTTGCCTGCTAAAAGCCAGCCAGCCTGCCTGCCTCCTAGTTTGCTAGAAAATCGATTCCTTCCCCAACTATGGAAGATCACTCCCAGTCCCAACCCATACAATTATGTTTATATTTCAATATGGGCTCTTTCCTGACATGCAGGATGGAACCCAAGAACACTACAAACTTCTGAAGTGGGGAAATAATGATAGTAAACATTCTTAGCAACAAAGAATCTTTGGGAGCTAAATTTCTTGCTAACTAAATGACTATTAGTTAGAGAAGACTAATACAGATGACTGGAAAGTTCTTTTTTCTCCAAAGACTTGTTGGTGCTTCTGCAAAGCTGTGAGGTGGCTTCAATAGCTTCTGACTTAGTTGGAACCGCCAAGCTTGTCAGGTGAACAACTAAGACTCATTGCCAAACATTATTTTCCTGCTAAGTAAGGAGTTTGCTGTAAAATAAATTCCCTCTAAAATGCTGTGGACTTTATCAAGTGTAAATATTTGCAGAAGGCATGATTACCTTGCAAATAATGAAACATTTTCAAACTAGTGAAATTAAGTGTTCATGTTGTCATTTAGCGACCTGGATTTATTACGCATGAAAAAGGAAATTCGCCCATCTTCCTGCATACTGCCAGGAATTTCATTGAAATGGGTATGATCACCACTGCATAAGCCTATGACTCATGAGATCCCTTTTCTCTTCCATATCAATAATAACTTTTCCTGTGTGATTTATTAGGAGAATGGTTGCTCTGACTGGGAATAAAAATGCTAAGTGAAGCATTTTTAGAGTTTGGCCGCTACTTACTCATCTTCCTGACACTGGACTGCTGTGGAAAATGGAAGCCTGATGTGAATCAAATGCATTTTATTATGGTCAAAGATCAAGACCAAACAAATAAAATAGTACAAGAGTATGTGCAGAACACACATTATGCCAAACAGTACATCCACATATAAAATTTATATCACAAGTATCCAACACAGCAAGAAAAAATAATCACTCTGTTACCAGAGAACTGTGGCAAACTGGCAGCTGCATAAAATTTGCCCATTTATTCTTAAAGTTTATGCATTTTATGAGGACCTGACCATAAACAAACAGTGAAATATAAAATTATTCCAAACTACCTGGGAATTTTTGAAGAATAGATAAAAGATGTTTTTATGAAGATCCCAGCAGAAGATGCATTGTAAAAGAACATGTCACACTGTTTCCACTTTTGCATGATAACAGGGACATAAATGTCTCCTCTGCCGCTGCCGCTGCTGGAGCCACCGGATCCCCCCCCCCAAAATCGTATGAAACGAAACAAAATGAAATGCGGGGGGACAAAATGCAACAAAACGAAACACCGTTTTTCCATTTCGTGCCCCTCCTTAATGCCATTGAAATCCCATAACCAGGCCTGAAGCTAGATTGAGCTGGGTCAGGTCGTTTATCTCATCCAGAAACCTCTGGAGCTGCGAGACCACAACCCGTTCTAGTACTTTTCCCAATAATTGGATGTTATATACTGGTCGTAATTGTTCTGTATTGTTGGATCTAAAGAGAGTTTAGTATGCTGATCTATGTCTTTCTCTCTTGTGTTCTAATCTATTGCAGTCAGCAAGTAAAAGAAAACATGGATATAATATCAAAATATAAATAAATCTGTTTAAACATTAAAAAGAGATGGCGACTGTTTTAATGGAAGGGTTATGCCAAACCTAAGATCCAGCCCTGTCTTTTGGCACAGGTTTCCAACATACCTGCAAGTTATTTGGCTGTAGCTGCAATTTATATTTTATGCAGTTCTTCTCCATTTATCCTTATATTATATTGATGTTCCTAGGAAACATGTTTGTAGGCATTTAAGAACAATGGTAGTAGGGTAAATCTTTGGCCTTCATAAGAAATGAAGGGCTGCAGACATTTTTTCATTATTAATTTCATGATGTGGCACCACCAATTTTTTGGGAATGCAGAAGAGTGACTGAAACAAGCATATTGTAATCAATAAGAAATACTCCACCAGTACTAATTCCAAGCAAAATACAGTGGACCCTTGTATAACAAACGGTTCATACAACATAACATCTGTACAACATAAAAAATTCCAGAGATAGGGGAAATTTGCTTAACAGAATCGTCTATGAGGGAAATCCATACAACATAAAAATGGTCGCGATCAGGGATGACTGTTTTCTATGCATTCCGATGGGAAATTTGTATAAAGGAAAATTTGCTTAACATAATTTCATTTGGAACAAATAAATTCCTTTATACAAGGTACCACTATATCTCTCCTCAACCTGGCCTACACAAATTCCTAAATTTGTCTGGGTGTTTACAAAGCACACAAATATGCTCAGTGCTCTTGCTAATCCCTTTTTTTATGACAGGTGTATTAAATACTTGTTGTTCAGTCGTTCAGTCGTGTCCGACTCTTCGTGACCCCATGGACCAGAACTCGCCAGGCCTTCCTATCTTCTACTGCCTCTTGGAGTTTTGTCCAATCCATATTGGCTGCATTGATGACACTGTCCAACCATCTCATTCTTTGCCATCCTCTTTTCCTTTTGCCTTCAATCTTTCCCAACATCAGGGACTTTTCCAAGGACTCCTCTCTCCTCATGAGGTGGCCAAAGTACTGGAGCCTCAGCTTCAAAATCTGTCCTTCCAGTGAACATTTGGGGTTGATTTCTTTCAGGATGGATAGGTTTGATCTCCTTGCAGTCCAGGGAACACTCAAGACTCTCCTCCAGCACCACAGCTCAAAAGCATCGATTCTGCGGTGATCAGCCTTCTTTATAGTCCAGCTCTCACTTCCATACATCACTACTGGAAAAACCATAGCTTTGACTATCCTGACCTTAGTTGACAAAGTGATGTCTCTGCTCTTTAGGATGCTACGTAGGTTTGCCATTGCTTTCCTCCCAAGAAGCAGGCATCTTTTATTTTCGTTGCTGTAGTCACCATCTGCAGTGATCAAGGAGCCCAAGAAAATAAACTCTGTCATTGCCTCCATTTCTTCCCCTTCTGTTTGCCAAGAGGTGATGGGACCGGTGGCCATGATCTTAGTTTTTTTGATGTTGAGCTTCAGCCCCTTTTTTCACTCTCCTCTTTCACTCTCATTAAGAGGTTCTTTAATTCCTCCTCACTTTCTTCTATCAGAGTAGTATCATCTGCATATCTGAGGTTATTGATATTTCTTCCAGCAATATTAATTCTGGCTTGTGATTCATCCAGATTTGCCTTTCGCATGATGTACTCTGCATATAAGTTAAATAGGCAAGGTGACAGTATACAGCCTTGTCGTACTCCTTTCCCAATTTTAAACCATTCAGTTGTTCCATATCCAGTTCTGACTGTCGCTGCTTGTCCCACATATAGATTTCTTAGGAGACAGATAAGGTGGTCAGGCACTCCCATTCCTTTAAGAACTTGCCATAGTTTGTTGTGGTCCACACAGTCAAAGACTTTGGCATAGTTGATGAAGCAGAAGTATATGTTTTTCTGGAACTCTCTGGCTTTCTCCATAATCCAGCGCATGTTGACGATTTGATCTCTAGTTCCTCTGCCTCTTTGAAATCCAACTTGCACTTCTGGAAGTTCTCTTTCCACATACTGCTGAAGCCTGCCTTGTAGAATTTTGAGCATAACCTTGCTAGCGTGTGAAATGAGTGCAATTGTGCGATAGCTGGAGCATTCTTTGACGTTTCCTTTCTTTGGGATTGGGATGTAGACCGATCTTTTCCAGTCCTCTGGTCACTGCTGGGTTTTCCAAATTTGCTGGCATATCATGTGCAGCACCTTTACAGCATCCTCTTTTAAGATTTTAAAGAGTTCAATTGGAATGCCGTCACCTCCACTGGCCTTGTTGTTTGCAATGCTTTCTAAGGCCCACTTGACTTCCCTTTCCAGGATGTCTGGCTCCAGGTCAGCAACTATGCTATTTTGGTTATCAGAGACATCCAGATCTTTCTGATATAATTCCTCTCTATATTCTTGCCATCTCTTCTTGATCTCTTAGGTCCCTACCATTTTTGTCCTTTACCATATCCATCTTTGCATGAAATGCCCCTTTAATATCTCCAATTTTCTTGAATAGATCTCTGGTTTTTCCTTTTCTGTTGTTTTCCTCTATTTTTTTGCAGTGTTCGTTCAAGAAGGCCGCCCTGTCTCTCCTTGCTATTCTTTGGAAGTCTGTATTCAATTTTCTGTATCTTTCTCTTTCTCCCTTGCATTTTGCGTCCCTTCTCTCCTCCGCTATTTGTAGGGCCTCGTTGGACAACCTCGTTGCTTTCTTGCATTTTCTTTTATTTGGAATAATTTTCATTGCAGCTTCCTGTACAATGTTACAAGCCTCCTCCATAGTTCTTCAGGTGTTCTGTCCACCAAATCTAGTTCCTTAAATCTATTCTTCACTTCCACTGTGTATTCATAAAGGATTTGACTTAGATTATACCTGACTGATCCAGTGGTCTTCTCTACTTTCTTCAGTTTAAGTTTTAATTTTGAAATAAGAAGCTGATGATCTGAGCCACAGTCAGCACCAGGTCTTGTTTTTGCTGACTGTATAGAGCTCCTCCATCTTTGGCTGCAGAGAACATAATCAATCTGATTCCGGTACTGTCCATTTGGTGATGTCCATGTGTAGAGTCGCCTTTTGTGTTGTTGGAAAAGAATGTTTGCAATGACCAGCTTGTTATCTTGACAAAACTTAATTAGCCTTTGCCCTGCTTCATTTGGAATTCCAAGGCCAAACTTGCCAGTTATTCCTTTTATCACTTGACTCCCTACTTTAGCATTCCAATCCCCTATGATGAGAAGAACATCTTTCTTTGGTGTCAGTTCTAGAAGTTGTTGTAAGTCTTCATAAATTTGGTCAATCTCAGACTCTTCAGCACCGGTAGTTGGTGCATAAACTTGGATTACTGTGATGTTGAAAGGACTGCATTAGAATCATACCGAAATCATTCTATCATTTTTTTAGGTTGTATCCCAGCACTGCTTTTCTCACTCTATTGTTGATTATGAGGGCTACTCCATTTCTTCTATGGGATTCTTGCCCACAGTAGTAGATGTGATAGTCATCTGAACTGAATTCACCCATTCCTGTCCATTTAAGTACTAGCCTAATTATATAAAAACACAGCCCTTGACCAGTGAGTGCTCTGTTTTTGCTATAAGTAACCATATTGGGCAGTAGAAATTTATGTAGGACATTTCTCCCCTCCTGCTATTTAAGTTTTAAAAAACGGTCTGCCATCATGTGCTTTGATTGTAGGTAATGTAACTGTTGTCTCCTCTCAAGCAGTGAAATGAATTTGAAATGACTTGTGAGTAGAACAGGAGGTGGGAACTGGTTTACACAAAGGACAAAAGCTCACTGATGGGCTGCAAAAACCTGCTGTTGTAATCCCACTGAGACATGAGGGTGCTCCAATTTCTCCAACACTCAGGGAGGCAGAATATAACAAAAGAGTGTATAAAACTCTTGTAAAGGAAAAAGAACACATGATATTCATTGAAGGAGAAATAGGCTTTCATGTGTGGGTTTAAGAAATATATAAAATCTCTTTGAATCTTAGCTTTACCATCTAAGGTCATTCTTTTTGACAGACCAAACATTATGAGAGGAATGAGTAACAGATAGAGAAGCTACTTTGATAAGGGGTTCCAGCACAACATCAATGTTTTGCATAACAAAATTGCATCATCCTTTGTCAGAGGTTTCCCTTTCTGTTAAATTCAATACAAAACAAAACAAAAAACAGGACATTACATACATTTAGCTATATGCTACTACAGTAGTCCCCCACCACAAGGCAGTTCATATATTAGGGTCTCAATATATCACATTTTTTCTTGAGAGAAGCAGGCTTCCAAAGAGAGGTTTTTAACCCCTTCCTGGCACCTCAGCAAACAGAGCTGGGACTGCTCCTGCTGGCTGCGCTTGCAAAGAGAAGTTTTTAACCAACACCTAACACTTCAGCAAATTGATCTTGGGCTGCTCACGCCAGCTGCTGTTTCCAAAAAAAGTTTTTAACCCCCTCCTGACACTTCAGCAAACCGACCATGAGCTCCTGGCAGCAAGGTTTGCTGAGGTGTGAGGAGGGGGTTAAAAACCTCTCTTTGGAAATGCAGCCTGCAGGAGCAGCCCATGGTCAGTTTGCTGTGGTGTCTGCATTTCGCGGATTTTCCTTTATTGCAGGAGGATCAGGCACCTAACTCCCACAATAAACAGGGGGATATTGTATAACAGAAAGATGCTTCTATCTTTCTGGGATTGCTCCTGTACCTTGAATAGCAGCCTAGCAGATGAAACTTTCTGTTGCAAGGCAATATGGCAGAATCTTTGCCTCATTAATTTCTGTAAGCCAAACTGCCTTAAGAATAGTGAGGGGAAAAGGTGGTAACCCTTCTAACACATCATATTGGCATTTAATATACCTAAATGTGATTAGTTTTGATTTAAACAATGGTATTAATATTCAATACTTACTTCATCATCATCCATCACATGTTCCTTAGCAAACTCATACATTTCTTTTTGAAGAGTTGTTATGTTGTAGTACCGAACTGCTTCCTAGAAGGGCAAAAGCAAAGGTTCATATGACCTTAATTACAAAATACTGTCTTTCAAAGTTCCCTATGAATGCCAATGGACAAGTGTGAGAAAAAGTAGTTCTACAGCCCTCATACCATAGCGGTCTAGAATTTTGTTCCCCCACAAAGAAACACAAAACCTGTCTTGCTGCAAATCAAAACAATTACGACTAGAGATGGGCACGACCAGAAAAAATTACGTTTCGAGTTGTCGTTTGTCGGGACGGGTCCGTTTCGGGTCGTTTCCGTTTGTCGCGAAATTTTTCAAAAATTTGTCATTTCCGTTTGTCGTCTGTCGTTTGTACAGTGGTTTAGGGAGCGTAACGTGTAGCTGCCGTTATACATTATGTTGGGGTTGTTAGTGTGACAGGAAACCTCGTCGGCACTTCTCTGTCTCACTAAGAACATTATGTTAGGGTGGGGGTTAGTGTGTCAGAGGAACCTCGTCGGCGCTTCTCTGACTCACTAAGAAGGAAAGCATACTGGCGTACTGCCGTACAGGTTGCGCTTAGGGAGGGAGGGAGTGGGTCTCTGGAGTTGAAGGCACCTCTCTGGGTGCATCACTCTGACCCACTAAGAAGGGAAGTGTACTTGGTTATGAATCTGGGTTAGGGTTGGGGTTAGGGTAAGGGCTAGGCTTAGGGTAACGGTTCAGGTTAGGGTTAGGGTTAGGGTTAGGGTTTAGGGTTGGTGGGCTTTTTATGCCCTCTCTGGCACATCCAGAAGTCTCAGCAAAACCTGGCCATGCAATTGGTGGAATGGCTCCAAAAATTTGCATGGTCCCATCCCATGGCCAGCCCATCATTGCGCGTGCGCAGGTGTAAAAAAATAAAAATAAAAATAAAATAAAATAAAATAAAATAAAATCAACACGACGTTTTATTGCTATAAAAAACCCACTGCTGCTACTATAAAAATTCAGGCATTTAAAATACCTAATTTTCACATGTTTCGGTGGTGCTTTGGTGGGTTTTTGGACCACGATTTCAAAAGAAAAACTGCGGTCGCCATTTTTGATCCCCCCCCACCAAATGGCAAATGGAGACAACGAGGATGCCCCCCCCCAGCCTGGTGCAAGCAGCCCAGGACAGGAGAGGGGGGGAGGCCGGGGACCCCCCCAGAAACCACCCCTCGGTAGGTGCCCTCACTCAGGCAGGCATATTTTCGCCTGCTTTTATGCCCGGGAATCGTTTTTTTTTTAAACTTTTTTTCTGTGCTGCTTGGCATCGCGCGATCGCCGCGATGCCATGAACAACAATGAAAAATCAGACCCAATTTTTCTTTTTCGGTTCGGGTTCGAGCTGGAGCGGAGTAATTCTCGTTACCGTTACCCGTTACGTAACGATAACGAGAACCCAAAACGGAAACGACAATTTCACCTAGTCGTGCCCATGTCTAATTATGACTGTCAGGTTTTCCCCACCTCCAACAAAAAAAAGAATCTTCCTGCTCCCTTTCCCCCAGAAAAGACCAGTGGGTGGCCAAATGCTCCAAGGTGAAGTATATTGGGTGTCTCTTCGCCACATCTTCCACCAAGTTCTTTTGGGAAAAGGTATCAATGGGATTTCTTGCCTCTGAGAAATCAGGGAAACTGCACCTTCTCCCCAGTCTTAGGGCTGGTGAGGAAACAGGAAGTTCCATACAAGTGTTAGGACAAATCCAGATATGTACAGCTCCAAATTGAGGAGGAAGGCAAGAGGGCAGTGGCAAAGTCACAATGGTACCCTCAAACGTCAAAGTTGCATTACTGTGTGCAGCATTCAGGTGTTTACTTGATGACATGAAGTGAAAGGTGAATACAATGCAAGGACATAGCAGCCCCTCCATCCATGATGCCTCCTCAATTGTGGCATATTTATCATAATGTTCTCAAAAGAGTTTCTAACTGTTTTTGACTTATTGTGAGTTAGACCCCAGGCTTCTAAGCACACTGGACCAAATGTATTTAGAACCCCCTTCTGACCTTTGTGCTTAAGGGAAGCATGGATGCATGTGCATTTTCTGTTTACTTCAAACCTCTGTGTGTTCACCTTTCAGGGCTGCAGGACTGATCATACATGTACTACCATGGAGTATCAAAGACCAACATTTAACTTACAGGTCTCGGCTGAAAATCTTCATCTGTGAGGCCCCATTTGTCTTTATGATACTGATAGTAGACTAGATTCTGTTTCATTACTTCATCCTTCTGGTCGAAGAGCATGTAGCTGGCAACGCAGGGTGCAGCGTTCTTCATATCATTCACTAAATTAATATATTTTTAAAGTCAACCCCTCAGGAATAGGTTATTAAACAGTTCACACATGAACCCATAGGTCATGCTTAGAATGTTAGCATATCAACATAGGTGCCTATGCACGCTCTCATGTGCATTTATAAGCTTCAGTCTTGACATCTGTAGTCATATATTCATATATAATATTCATATATTAGAAAAGACAACCCCACATATAAGCCTCAAAAATCAAAATGCAAATATATGTCTTCATCATGTCTTCATTCTTCTTCTCCCATATTGGCCTTCTACCATTTCATATGGAATCACCATATATTGGTGAGGATGCAATTTTAATGCATAGATGAAGTTTATGTTCTTTTTAGAGAGCACTATTTACCACAGCTGTATGGCTGTAGATTGTTTGTATGTGTCAGGAATGGGGAACTGGGCATTTAACAAAATTGTATGATTGGGATTCCCCTCTCCCAAAAAAGAGGGGTGGGGGAGAGAGAGAAACAGATCTACTATTACGGGCAGGATCAAGTAAGGAGGAGGATGCTCAAGGAGGGAAATCATTTTATCATCTTGATGCTGCAGACTAGGGACTTGAAAGGTAAGATTAGGATTTTCTTCTTTGATAAACCAATATTTTAGACATGCCAAACTGAAATTAAATAAATAACCATATTTATACAGGAGAATTAATACTACATTGGGAGGGGGGTGAACTTACTTACACTTATAGTAGGCATACTGTAAGTAATGGTACATGGTTGCTACAAATTTCTCCACGATGTAGCCTCCTATGACAGGTGTCAGATCATTTTCACACTTCAGTTTGCACTCAAGAGCTTCAATGTAGTGATCTTTAAAGAAAGCATCATCTTGTGAGCATTATGCAGTTATATCTTTAATTCATTTTAAAAGCCCAGCACTTCAATTATGGAAACCTGTACTTTTTTGCAGCTCTCGGCTAAGGATGGGAACCATGTTACAGCTCTCCAGATGTAGATGGACTGTAAACTTCTACCACTTCAAATCAATATGTAGTCAATATAGCCAACGTTGAGAGCTTGTGAGAATTTCAGTTTCCCACCCCTGCTCTAAACACATTGGGTCATGCAAGCAGTATTTGGAGATGGGGAGATTGCCCAATTTGTTTTCATAAAAAGCAGTTTCGGTATTATTCATAATAACACTGCCCTTGTTTATAGCACCACCTATAGGTACTGACAGATTCTTAGTAAAATACATGTATTATGGAGTGAAAAAAGAATGAAAGAGGAAGAGCTGCCTAGAGAAGTACTGTATTTTTTTCCATCTATAAGATGCTGCTGCATATTTGACACCCCCACTTTTAAGACCCCCAAATTAATAAAATTAATAAATCCTCTTTGAGCCCTCCTCTGCCCCACCCTGCCCCACCCCATGGTGTTTCCTTTACTTTCTGTATTCTAAAGACTCATATCTGCTTTGTTTTTGCAAGAACCAGAGCTTTCATTTTTGCAGGGAAATGCTTCGGGGTGGAACAACCCATTAAGAAGTTCATTTTCAGGCAAAAAGAAGGAAGCACCCCACCCCCTGCTGTCCCCCCCTCCCGCTCTTTTGTTTTCTTTTCTCTCCAGGAGTGCTTGATTGCCCTCCTCTCTGCTTTGTTCTTGTAAAATCGGACCCTTCTTTTTTGCCTGAAAATGAACTTCTTAATGGGTTGTTCCACCCCCCAAGCATTTCCCTGCAAAAATGAACGCTCCTTCAAAAAACAAAGCAGAGAGGAGTCTTCAGAACACAACAGCAAACTCAGTTTGGCTTTCTCCCTACCCCACCCTGTCCTCTGGAAAGGCTTATTTCTGAGTATACTACATCCCTTAATTTTTTGTGCCATGATTTTAGAAACAATATAGTGCCATATACATGGGAAATATGGTAATTACTAAAGATATGATTTAATGTTTACAGTATTATGATTTGTTATGCTAAAAGCTGTCAAATGAAGTATTCATCTTAATCTAAAACTCTATTTTGTGTGCCTATATTGTATATTTCCAAACTCTAATGCCATTTATGAAACCAAATTTTCTTAATTTATTATTTGAAAAAACAAGTCGCCCATCTATGTCATTGTTGGAAAACAAGCATGTACATCAGGGGTGCCCAAACTTTTTGTAAGGAGGGCCAGATTTGGTGGCTGAGAATGTGTCAGGGGCCGGTTGCTCCCCAACCCTGCCATCCCACTGCAAGCCCCACCCACTGACCCATAAGCCCCACCCACTGACCCCTTGCAACCCCACCCGCAGGAAGGAAGGCAGGGACCAAGGGAGGGAGGGAGGGAGGGAGGTGGGGACCAAGGGAAGGAGGAAAGAAGGAAGGTGGGGACCAAAGGAAGCACAGGGAGCCATGGCCACAGGTCGCCCCTTGGAAGAGGCAATCTGTGAGACCTTGGACCCCCCCAAGCTCCCCAGCGGTGGTGATGGCTCGCCCGCCAGCCCACCCGAAAGCTCCTTGGGGGTGGCGGAGGCCCGCTGGCCTGCCCACCCCCACACGTTCCCCTGCGGGGCCGGTGGCGGCAGGCCGCCCAAGCTTCCTAGTGGTGCCGGTGGCGGGCACGCCCAATCACTGCCCCGCGTGTGCGCCCAACCTCACAATGTTCCCACCTAGCTTCACAAGGTTCCCGGTGATGCCAGTGGCGCCCCGCATGCGTGCCCAGCCCCACATCCCGGCGGTGCTAGTGGTGGTGGCCCGCCCCCTCGCCCACCCACCCAGCCCCACAAGCTTCTGCTCACTGGCCCGCTGGCCCGCCCAGCCCCTCAAGCTTCCCGGCGGTGTCAGTGTTGGTGGAAGATTTAAAAAAAACCATAAGGGGAGGGAGGGGTGGGCCAACCAGCCGCGGGCCACTCAGAATGGCCTGATGGGCCGGATTTGCCCCCCCCCCCCCGGGCCGGACTTTGGGCGGGCCTGATGTACATCTTACATTATTCAGTTATTAAGACTTCCTTACTGTTAAAAAATATAGATTAAGTGTTAATGTTTACAAAAATGAAAGCTAACTTTAGAATGCAGATTATCGCTCACCTGCTATAGATAGATAGAATTCTTTAAAGTCTTTGATCTCCCGAGGGCCTTCACAGGCAGCAATGCAATCTTCATATGCTTTATAGAAATCAGGAAGTGCCAGTTCCATATCTGTGATGGAAGTCTTCCAGTTTTCTCCATTGTATGCCCTCACTGCCCTGACAAAGAGAGTCTGACGAGCACAGAAGAAATCATAAGAAGTTGGCATAGTTTCTCTTAGTATAGATTAAACTTTTAAACTGGTGAATCAGGCAGCAACATTTCACTCAGTATCCCTGATTTTGCTCTGGGGTCGTGCTAAGCACCTTGTTGATAAACATCTCTTTCTCTTATTATTGCTGCACAATGATCTTATGTTGGCAGAGTAAATCAAGAGAGTAAATCAAAGCAATTCTAAAAATGGGACATCCTAAACACAACATTATACTTTTTAAACATGACTTCAGATCAGCACCAAATCTGGCATAATTGTAGCAGATTGATCTTCCTCTTTGCCAAATTTGGGAAAGTTAGGCCAAAGAGCTTTTGAGTTACGATAAAAGTAAACCTGCTCCCCCTCTGCCCATTCATAAACAGGCAGCCCTAAACAACTCCAGGTTTAAAACAGATCATATAAATTGAAAAGATGAACTTTGCTTATCTTGGAAAAGAATGATTGGCCCTGCCTGCTTGTCTTTTATTTGGAAAGAATCCATACTGTAGGGGATGAAATATTGGTCCTTATAAAACAACTTTTAAAAAGGAGAAACAGTAATTTCTTATCACATTGAGCATGCATGGAGCAGGCTTCCCATTAAGAACTTTGTAAAGTAAATACACTGTTGTACCTTTCTGAGCAAGGAAGGGAAATATCTGGATAGCTTAGGCAATTATTAATGGTCACAAAGGCGGTTACTTCACGCCCTACCTTGTTCCACAATTACATTTGTACCATGACAGTGTTGTTCGAGGTCATGTGGTTTTGTCCCTGTTCAGTCCCTGTCTCTGTTTACTCATGGGCGTGATTACTTGTCTCATGACAACTGTTACTTCACGGTCTTGTTCCGTGACAAATTCTGAATTTGTCTTGCTTTCTTAACCCTTTTTAAAATAACATAAATAAAACTTTTTCGATATTTCAATTTACTGGTCTTCTGGGATTTACATGTCAATGCTACAGAATTTTCAGTACTTTCTTTAATAAACATTTACACTGCATGGTGTTTCCCATAGGGAAACTAATGTTGAATGCCGCTTCAGCCGCTCACCACTCGGTGGACACTGGTTGTTGCGTGACAGTTGTTACCACATAGTCCCTTGTCTCAGAACAGGAACCGGGAATGAACCGTGACAAGAGAATTCCCCAGCCCAGGGCAGGTACGGCTTGTCACGCTTTGTTCCCGGTTCCGGGGGCATGGTCAAGACAACTTTTTGCTGTCACGCTATGGAGGTGAAGTAAGTTTTTTTTGTACCGGTCCCAAGCGGGACAATAAGGAGGGACGAACGGGACTTGAAGTTACCGCCAAAGAGAGAGAGAGAGTTTTCTTTGAAGAGTAAAAAAAATAGGCTTGCTTTACAGAAAATTATGGAGTGACAGTCCTCCAGAAAGAGGGGGGCATCTTGCCATGTACCTCCAGGGAAGTAACACAAATCTGCAAGTCATATTCAAAGTAGTTCTGCATTACAAAAACCAGGTCTTAGTACTTTCAATAAACATTCTTTCAGAATTTCTGAGACCAAGTTCATGATACAAGTTTTCAAAGGGAAGATCAGTTCCATGTCTGGTGCAATCTGAACTTCTGCACCTGTAAATCAGGACTCAATTGAAATACCAAGGACTTGTTGACTGCCACCTCAGCCAGAGGGATGCCAGTTCGAAACTATGGGAATACTCCAGGCATCACGAGCCTAACATGCAAGAACTTGTAACAAAAGTTGTGAAGATGGATCCAACCATCAAAGAACAAAGCATCACTGGAATTTAAGGCTTTGAGGAAAAAAAGCCCATTTGTTGTTGTTGGTTTTATTTTTAGACTTTATTTACAGCATACAATATCAAAGCAAAGTGTTCTGCTTATCAAAAACAAAACAAAAAACAAAACAAAGTTGTTCCAAAAAGAAAAAAATGCAATGCAGTTCAGACATTGCATTACTTATTTGTTTGATTAACACAAAGTTCATTTGGCATTGATACTTTTGTTGAACTATGGTTTTTCTTCTCCTTAAAACAGGTCCTTGCCATCACCACAAAAGAACCAGCATAAAATAATGTTTCCTCTTTTTCATTCTTATTACATTGGTGCCTATATTCTGTCATCTCAACCACTTCAACCCATCTTATCATGGTGAAATTGTTTGGCAGTTAAAAACCCTCCAAAGTTGCTATGTGTTGTCAAGTCATTTCTGATGTGTGGTGACCATAAGAGTAAATTTAAAAATATCAGATCATTAACAGCTCTGCTTAAATCTTGTAAACCAACAACATTTCATATTAGTATGTTTCTATTTTCCCTGCTCCTCCAAGCAATAGTCTTTTCTAGTTTCTAAGAGCACAAACCAAGACATATCTACACAGAAGTAAATCCCAATATAAAATAAATAATGTCATGGAAGAATCTAATGCAGGAAGTTTTATATTATAGTTAAATAAACTAACAAAACAGCATCAAAACCTGTGCCTCCATGGCACAATCAAGGTGCAAATAGCTTTGTGAAGCTCTAAAGTTATTTCAGTTTTCCTTTGCCTTGTCTGCTCATAGGTTCCTATACTCACTAAATGCAAAGAGGTACATGTTTCTAGATTTCTCTGCTTTTTCATCATAATTCTACTTAGTGTATACCATTTAGCTTGATGGAGCATTCCAGAGAACTCAATAAACTGTACCTTTTAAAGACATTTTAATTGGTCCGAACAAAGGTACAGTATTGTCTGCCTGTGGATTTTGGTTTTGCTTCATTCTTATGGTCTAATCCAGTGGTGGCGAACCTTCGGCACTTCAGATGTTTTGGACTACACCCAGAATTCCAAGCCTGTATTTCTAATGACAAAGGACTATGGGAGTTCATCTAGAAGTTGAGTCATGGCAACTGGGCTTCTTTTCTTGAGAGACTGAAACGTTTCACTATTCATCCAAGCAGCTTCATCATTCTGAGAAAAGTTAGTGTGAGTCCTCCATTTTATAGTTCACTTTCCTCAGACTGATGAAGCTGCTTAGATGAGTAGTGAAATATTTCAGTCTCTCAAGAAAAGACATCCAGTTGCCATGACTCAACTTCCAAATAAAGTCACCTGGATGACTAAGAATCTTCACAGGCTGTGGGAGTTGTGGTTCAAAACATCTGGAATGCCAAAGGTTCGCCACCTCTGGTCTAATACCAGTTTGTTTATATGCCGAAGCAATCTCAAGTGTCTGCTTATAGATAATAAACAAATGCCATGTTTACACATAGGCTAATCATACTTTAGGAGTCCAACTCAGGTTGAGTTACTGGATGGCTGGATTAAACAGGACGATGATCCCCTTTGTATTAGCATAACATTGGCACAGCAGACCAGAAGTTTGCTGTAAAACTGGGCATAAGAAAGATGTGATGTGGGAGGAGCAGAGGAATAATTAGGAACCTATCCACAATGTCAAGATTAAGCCCAGATTACAGGACAATGGTATGCACTGAAGTAAAAAACAGTTTTTTTTAAGGACAGGGCTATAGGAAGCAAAGCAAGTGGGACAGAAAATTATACACAAGACAAAAGTAAAATGTTATTCATCCCCTGCCCCAGAAACAATACAATTGATCCATGATTTTCTGAAATACAAATAAGATGGAAAATATACCTCATATGATTTTGCTTCTAAATCTTTAATGTAGTCTTCAGCATCAGGCATACTTTTGTAGTATGCCATATTTCTCTTCATCATCTCATCATCAGGGTGTTTCAGAAGAAATGTGTTTGCTGCTGCAATGGCTTTGGGAAGGTTATTTGCCTAGTCAAAAAAGGATGTCAGAAAGCACACATTAGAAACCCACTTTTCAAGCCTACATTCTATAATTTTTCTTGTGTAGATTTGCTATGTAGGTATTGGAATGTTCACCTGTGTCAACAATTAACAACAAAAACCAATTACTGGAAACTCATGTAAATGACAAAAACTAAAAAAAAATCCCACACACTTGTGTCTAATCAAAATAGCAGAACAAAATTGCAAAGGAACTGTTGGCCATCCATGTTTGATTCCCTCAGCTTTGCTAGTCTCGCCAAAAGAACTATGATAGGATAAGAGCTGATCAACATTTGTAACATTGATGTTTCTACATGCCTAATTAGAAAGGGAGAATATATCTTACGACACTAGGCTGCACCGAATAAAAGAAAATCAGCAACAAGCCCTCATGAAGCAACAGCTCTTGAAAATAACAGAAATGAGGGAAGAACATAATGTTTGCCTTTCAGCTTGTGATCCATATGACCAGATGACAGAAGTGGGAGGAAAGCTGTGGGCACTCTGGTCCATTAACTACAAAATTAATACTGAAATGAGCAGTATCTTCAAACAAGGAGGAAATACCAACCCAAGGCAGGAAAGAAAAAGTGAGCATTCCTGAACACCAGGCTAAAACAAAAAAAGGGGGGGGGGTGAGAATAAGGTGTATTCCCTTCTTTGCATACAGTTGGGTCATTCATTCGGTCTTCTGTCCATCATCAGATGGGGAATCAAGAAAACTTCACGGGGTGGCTATCTGCCTGTCCTCGAGTCTAGCCCAGTGGTTCTCAACCTGTGGGTCCCCAGATATTCCTGGACTGCAACTCCCAGAAACCCCTTCCAGCACAGCAAGTGATGGAGGCTTCTGGGAGTTGCAGTCCAGGAACATCTGGGGACCCACAGGTTGAAGAACCACTGCTCTAGTCTAGCAGCTTCAACATCCCACCCGCGATGGCGATGCCCCTTTCCTTTCCCCCTCCCCGCCCCACAGGCTTTCATGCCAACACACGCGCGTGTGTGTGTGTGTGTGTGTGTGTGTGTGTGTGTGTGTGTGTGTGTGTGTGTGTGTGTGTGTGTGTGCGTGCATGCATGTGTGTGTGCGCGTGTGTGTGTATGCATGCGTGCGTGCGTGCGTGTGAATACCTTGAAGTAGGCGAACTGCAGGAACTTGTAGGGCTCTCGGCGTTGGAATTCCTCCAGCACCTCCCGGCTGGGCTGAGACTGGCGGAAAGCCGGCAGTCCTTGCTTGCAGCGCTTGAGGCACTGCGCTCGGCGCAACGTGTCCCCGAAGTGGCGGAGCTCCGGGAAGCCGTCGAAGCGGCCGGGCGTCAAGGGTGGCTCGGGGCCGGCGGTGGCCTCCGGGGTCTCTCCTTCTCTTGCTCCTTCGCCTCCTCCTTCTCCTTCTCCTTCCAGGCGGGCGGAGCTACAGTTGAGGTGGCAGAAGGCCTCGCTGTCCCGCAGGAGGCGGTAGAGCCTGAGGCTCACCTCCAAGTAGTGGACGCTGTCGGGCCAGTGCTCGTTGGTGTACTGGTCCAGCCCGTAGCGGTAGGCCGACTCCAAGGGCATCAGCTCGTCCCGCGGGAAACTTCGGAAGCTGTAGCGCTCGTACTGGGCCCGCGACGACGGCGACCAGGCCAGGAGGAGGCACAGCGACGCCCAGAAGAACAGCAGCGGCGGCGGCCGCAGCAGCAGCAGCAGCCCCATCTTTCTCCGGGCTGGTGGGGACCCAAGCGGGCCCGTCCACGTAGCACAAAGGGAGGCCAGGCCAGGCCAGGCCGGGCGCAAGGGGTTGGGGTTGGGGTGGGAGAGGAGAAGCGGGGGAGCGCCCAATGCTCCGTCCCGACCCACTCTGAGGGACCAGGCGGGGAATAGGGGGCGGATGGACGACGCCCCGCCGCCAGAGCCCTCCTCTTGCTCCTGAGAGTGGGCGGGCGGGCCGAGTATAAGGAATATTTTGGGACAGGCTTATCCTAAACGCATCGCGCTGAGCTGCGCCTGGGAAGCCGGATGGGGAGGAAGCCGACCCAGACCGAGGAGGAGCGCCACGAAGAAAGAAGAAGAAGAAAGGGGCCGGTTTGGTGTGGTCCCAAAGGAGCCCCCCCCCCAAACGCGGGAGTCGGCCACGCCTTGTATCGGACCACTGGAAATGTAAAACAAATGGCAAACTTTCGTGGATGAAACCCAATCCCCCTCGGGCTTTATTTGTTTACACCCTGGCTCTTGAGCCCAGGAGGCTGGTTATCAGCAGATTACAGAGTAACAGCCGCCTAAAGACAGCCAGATGGAGCCAATGTACGGTAGACTGTATTTTTCCATCTACAGTATAAGACTATATTTTTACTAAAACAGTTAGACTAAAAATTTAGGGTCCTCTTATACACGGAAGTAAGCCAATGAGAGAACCACACAGTAGAGATCTGGTACTGAAGAAGCCTGGCCTTAAATAATTTGATGATACATGCTGCAGTCTAAATCTGCACTCAGCATAAAAATGTATATTTTGTGAAAAGATTTCTAAGTTTATGAAATTCTTTTTAGGATGTCAAAATATCTTTTTTGTGTGTGTGCATACAGGCGAACATTGCTACTGCTCTGGAATGTGTGTCTACTGTCTTCAATAATTTGGAATGCCACCCTTTAGTTTAATTTTGACCAAGGAGGAGCCAATCACCACAAACATTTTTAAATATAGTTTTTTATGTATCAAGAATTTCTATTTTCAACATAATGCACCAGTTCTGTGCTTGCTTAATTGGGAACAAACAGATTGACTTTCAGATATTTATGTATTTACATTTTATTTAATACAGATATCCAGGGCAGCTTACAAAATTATTTTAAGAAAGCAACAGCTGCAAGAACAATATTTTATGTTGAAACTGAGACAATCATATTAAGACAAGCACCTGTTGAATAGAAATTTTGAAATGTATGTTGCAGTATAACTCCTGATCATTTTGCCTATATGACTGCAGTTAGAGAACTCTTATGTGGAAAATGTGTTTCCTTGTCTATTTATTTTTTTAACCTCACCTTTCTCCTTAAAAAGTACCCAGGTCGGCTTACATCATTAAGACACTGCATTTAAAGCTCACAACACTGAGTTTAGAGATACTAAAAAGGGTTAAGTAAATACAATACTAAAAAAATAAGAAACACCAAAAACATTCAAAGCGTTAATTGAGTAAGGTATGACATTCTGTTTTAAAAATTCACTCAGGCAGCCAACCAGGAAAGCTTGCCTGAAGAGAAAGGTCTTCACCTGGTTGTAGAAGAACAGCAAAGATGAGGCCAGGCTGGCCTCCTGTGGGAGGGAGTTACAGAACTTGGGAGCAGCAGCAGAGAAGTGTCTCTCCCGTGTCCCCACCAAATGCATCTGGGTAGGTGGCACAACTGAGGAATGCCTCTCCTGATGAACTTAACACTTGAGCAGGCTTATAAAGCTAGATGCAGTGCTTGAGATAGCTTGGGCCCAAGCCATTTACGGCTTTATAGGTTAAAATCAGCATTCATTTCCTCCCAGAAAAAAAGCAGGCACTGAAGCTGTTGTAATGAAGGGTTATGTTATCCCTGTGACCATCTCCAGTTAACCATCTGGTTGTTATGTTTTGGATCCATTGAAATTTCTTGATACTTTCCAGAGGCAGCCCCAAATAGAATTGTGAGGGTTCGTCTTTCATCCGGGTGCTTCCTCCTGTTGCGCATGACTGGAAACAGGTATGAAGAAATAAATAATTTATTTAACAACTCTGGAGGCTTATTTATAACTATGTGGGTTCATTAAACTCTTTAACAAATAATGTTTCATCCTAACAGTTCATTAAGTACAGTGGTTGCTTTGCAGCGCTTAACGTGGGTACTTTCCAAATTGTTTGAGGGGACATGCTCATTCTGAGCATATTGTGTCCCACAACACGGATATCTTGCAAATTCCACTTCTTGTCTCCTCAGTAACTGGCCACAACCTGCTCCCTTGCTCCTCCTCCAGGCACCCTTCCCTCTGGGGTACACATATACTGTCAATTCTAATGGGTCCAGCTCTCTCAAATCCACCTGCATACCAACTGACTCTTCCCTCTGCTCCTTTGCCTTTTCTACCTCCTCCACCCAATCACACCCCTCTATCACTAGCAGCCCCGTCACGATTGGGTCCCCCTTTCCAACTCCCTTTAAATCACACACTCTCTCTCATTTCCTGTATTTACATCCCTGATCACTCTGGCCCCAATACACACATTGCTTCCTCACTAGCTTGCTTGGATGAAAGAGGGGAGGGCTCACTCCTGGGCTTTCCCCCTTTAGCTGATCTTTCCTCACAGTAATGCATTACAGTAATCCAGTAGGGGAAATGTACGTAACTAAGCCGTATGTCACTGTGGCCAGATCAGAC